>CM048751.1:65080568-66280568 GCA_026315105.1 Locusta migratoria
AAAGGATTTATAAAAAAATGAGCCTATTGTTTTTAAACTAACCATAGTGGCATTCTTCCCTAAGTGAGTCTGAAAAACCACAAGAAACCTAAGTCAGGATGGGCAGATGGGAATTTGAAAAACTGTTTTCCAGAGTTCCTTGCAATTGTGGCACCTTTCTCTCTATATTGGCAGAAAAATTACTCTCAGAACAAGTGAACATCAGAGTGAGTGGAATCCCACATGTATCGTTACTGGATCCATTTTGTTCTATAACTACATATATGGCCTTCCATTAGATTTAACCATGACATGGTAGATAACTGAATAGACCTACAACTGATTCATCACACACAGTTGAAGTTTTAACTAAACAAAAGCTTATATTATTCCATTTCTAATAAGAAAATGTGACAATATAGCAGTAGAAGTGAACACAAATGATCAAGCAAAATTAAGCACTTTGCATAAAAATCTGTTATTTGCTTTTCATCACCTTTCAAGGATTAAACAAAACAAACTTTCAGCTAAATAATGATCATCAATCTGTTTACCTACATCACCTTGACACACCATTAGGCCTCCCCTCACACCTAGCTGATTACATAGGATATCACATGTATGTTACATCAGAATGATTTAAAGTACAGTCTATGGACATGTGAATACTGACCTTTATCTGAAAGTAGTTGGTGGCCATTACCTGTGATGGATCACAAAGTCTCCTGAACACTTTTAGTGCCTTATAGAGTCCATGTTTCTACTGTCACTTGTTTAAAATGGGTGTGAATGCTACTAAAGAGGAGTATGCTTGTGTTATTGAGTGAATGCTCTTTTTTCTGACAAAGACTAAATGGATGATAAGTGTTGCATGTGTGTGTCTTTTTATGTGCCTATCACAGCATCACATGTCTTTGAGGTGAGCTGTAAAATATCCTTATTATTTTGTTGTATTCCATTGTGGACTTTTCATTATTAATTTATTACAGATAAGTAATGACAAGAATGACAACGCTGCTTGCTTTTTTCTATTTTAATTTACTAGATGGGTTTCAAGCTCATGTGCATCATCAGTGCTCAAAGTTTATTTTATGCCTTCATAAAACTTTTATAGAGGTTTATTAAGCCTTATGTCCTAACCAGTCTTTATATTATTTTATAAGAGGCAAATCATGCTACATCTTAAAAAAACTGAAAAATGTTATTTTCAAAAGTGTTACAAATGTTACTTTCATACATATACAAAATGTCTGAAAGAACAAAAACCATTGGTTGACAGTAACAGCCATAATTTTATGAATTGGCAATTTTGAAACATTTTGACCATTTCAGGGCTTGGAAGTAAATTCAATGATGAAGTTGAAAATTTGTGCTGGACCAAGATCCAAACCCGGAGTTCCCCCTTTGGGCCAGCAGCCTCATCAATCAATTAGGCTATCTACGCATGCTTCCCTTCCAGCCTAAATTCTCAACTTGCAACACACTACAATGGAAGTGCCCCTTGGTCATAGAGGCATTCAATGCCAGTACTGTGGGCCCAAACAAATTCATCATTGTATAATCTTATAAAAAAAAGAAATGAAAAAAATTGGGATGGTCTGATTTGGCATTTTTAAAATATGTTAGTTAAAACACAAATAAAATATAGTTTAAAGATATGAAGAAAGTTGAACTTTAAACTGATTAAGGGAAATTGTTTAAGTGCCAATATCTGAATGAGACGCTCTTTAGGTAATTTTAGATGAAAATGTACAAGACCATACTGAAGGAGCTCATAAAGTATTGGCAAATATAGAATAACTACAGAGGAAGGACAAAAAAGTTAAATAAGGGCACCCTCTGTTGGTATGGCCACCAGTTTGCAGTTTGTGGCATTTACCGGCTTGATGGTCTCTCACACGCTTGGACACGTTTTACCATGAAAGGACGACATCTGCTGCATTATACGATTTAAATGATTACACAGTCAATAAAAGATTCAATAAAAGATAAAGGGGACTCAAAGATGAGAGTAGTCTCATATATATCAGTAAATGAACCAAATATGAAGTACACTCAATACTCCATAACGAGAAGGCCAGGTATAAATCAATGAATCATCCTATGATCAAAGCAAACTATTGTCAACTAAAGGAAAGCAAGCAATGGGTACAAAATTACCCTGTCCATTGGGCAATCTGCCTAGCTCCTGTTTTTCAGCTTTATAAATGTTAAGCTCTTCCTACAAATTGAGAGGATGGCCTTTTGTGCAGTATGCATAACATGCTTACTATTCTCTATGCTCCCTATAGTATGACCTGTTCAGTTAATTGCAATCCTACAGCAATTTTGTTACTTGAGTGAAGGTGCTCCTTAAACCCGATGTTAAACAACAGTTTTACATATGACATTTTCAGTGTTTTAAGAGTGAGACTGGCCATTATAGTCCGATTAAAATTTCTTGCTAGTTGATGTTTGTCATGTCGCATTGCCACAAAGGAAGCCAGCTACTGCTTGGTTGCAGGCGATGCACAAACACAGTGGGTAACTTCAAAAATGCTGTTAATATTACTTTATAACGTGGAGCAGTGTTGTAAGAGGCTGCCAAGAGAGAGAATGGCAGCAATGAGAAAAGCCGTGTTGACAGCTAATTTTAAGTGACCAGTGACTGAACTGCAGCAGAAGATGTGTTTTGTAGTTCTCAATTTAACCCCATATTATAACGCAATGACACCTGATGTACTATGTATCTGGCAAAACAGCATTCAACCATCTGCAGCAGAACTAAAATCACAATTTCTTCATTCACAGCTTACCTCTATGAGCAAACTCAAATAGAAAAAATTCAGATACAGTGCCAAAATCAAACTGTAATTTCTCACTGTAATTTGTTAGCCTACCTAAAAATATCCTCACGTTGGCTAGTGGTTTCACCAGCTGCCATGTTATGAACCAATCAGCAGTCCTGCTTGCCACTTAATCACATGTTACTAATGACAAAAAAGGTCATAGGATGTAAAAAAAAGAGTGAATAAAAAAGTTAATACTATTTCAAAACACACGTAACAGTGTATTAAAACTTATACAATTAAATTAATAAAAACAACAGTCAAAGTAATTTTGATTTAGAGATTTAAAAAATGATATACAACGGGTTTCGAATCCATGAACTTCAGCGCAGGAAGCTAAGAATTTATCACTGCACTGGCAACCATGTTCTTACCTTTTTTTTTTTTTTTTGTAACTCATAACACGCTGTGACTGACACGTATAAACATTTCCGCGATCAACATACCAGAGCTGCCGATGCTTATAAACGGCACGTTCGCTAGGTGAGTATTCAATTTAGTTTGTTCGGCTGTGCACTCATGTTAGTACAAGCCACCAAAAAATATCACATAACGTTTTCCTGTCTGCAGTAGTGTGTTTTTGTCTTTAGTGGTTTGCTATAAAAACCTTATATGGGATTGGGTTTCCATAGCACCACATTTCAGATGAGATGTCGGATAACTATTTCGTAGGTAATGACCATTGAGTCATTACATTATACCTTTCAGGAGTCAAAGCAGGAAGAACACAGTTGGGTGTAGGGCTTTACATCAGGAAAGCAATCAAACCCAGCATAATTGCAATAAGGTATGTAAATGAGTGATTGAGGTGGATAGATTTGGCCATTTCCAATAAAAAAAATTAGAATTGTGTCAGTGTATTTGCCCTGTGGAGCGACAGATCAAGATGATATGGACAGATTTTACAATGCACTCAGTGATGTAGTTGTTAATGTAAAGGACAGTGTTTTGCTCATGGGTGACTTCAATGCTAGGAAAGGAAATCGAACAAAAGGACATGAAAAGGTTGTGGGTAACTTTGGAGAAGATATGGAGGCCCACAGGAATGGAAAAACAACTCTTGGATTTCTGTGCCAGTATGGCCTTAATTATCACAAACTTTTTTTAAGCTTAACACTTACAATGCTGATGTAGTTTGTAGTTGCCTCAACTGCAGACTGTCTGTGTAAAATCATTGTGTTTCTGTAATTTCTTACTACTGTACAGCTCACTGTTATTAGAATTCCAAAATATTTTTATATTTATTGGACTTTTTGCATTAAGTACACAAATTTTGGGGTCAATAATTTAAAATTTGAAGGCACCGATGAAATTTCCAGCCAGTGATATTTATTGCCAGAGAAAATTGAAAAAGAATGGCAGTAATGTTTTATACAATTAAATATGTTGTTATCTTCTAAAAAATATTTGCAAACCATATGAAAGGAAGAAAACTGACAATAAGCATAAGTTCGGTACACAATTTAGTGTTCATAGTGGACAATGGTGTGATAAAACTTTGAAGCAGGGGGAGACACACACCCTGACATTACATTCAGTGCACTCATATGAGGTGTCCTTTTTCTTTCAGCCTTTCCTTCCATTTCTTGACTTACTGTTATTTTCAGATGATGTATAATCTGAATCATCATCAGACAGTCATATTTAACCACCTAAAAACTTATCAAGGACTTCATAAATCATTTGTCCAAATGATTGCCCTGTTCCCTGCACATATTGAATAGAAAATCAACCAAAACACACTCAAAATGAATGAAACTGAGAGGATGAGAACACCAGACAGTGTCTATGAAGTAAACTACAATATTAAAAATTTATTAGATAGTATTTTTGTTCCACAATATTATTTATTTGCTAGTTATTAGCAGCTTTTGACTTCTTAGGCCATTGTCAGTTATACTAAACAGGTAGTCCGCATGTAACATTGAGGTTACATATACAAAGATGGTTTTTCAAAGATATGTGAACTATAAATTAATTATGTCTATGAATCGATACTACATAACAAACGTACTCCTACAAAACAAATGGATTTTAAATGAACATTATTCACAACAAACCCACATTTTGTTTCTACCATCACCTGCTGACAATACTTTCTTATTCAATTACACAGTTTTGATATTTTAATACCATTGTAGCCCAAGATATGTTCATTTAAAATCCATTTGTTTTGTAGGAGTATGTTTGTTACGTAGTATTGGCTCATAGACATAATTAATTTGCAGTTCACATATCTTTGAAAAACCATCTTTGTATATGTAACCTCAATGTTATGTGTGGACTATCTGTTTAGTATGAAGTTATCTGACAATGGCCTAAGAAGCCGAAAGCTGCTAATAACAAGCAAATAAATAATATTGTGAAACAAAAATACTACGTATTTAAGTTTTTAATATGTCTTTGTTCCTCCAAGCACTGACAGAATATTCCATAAACATAAGCTACAATAACAAAATCTTTCACCAACACAAAATATTCCACTGAGTTTGCTGCTGTCACCTAATGCTCGCAGTTGAAACTACGGAATCTGCAGACCACTCAGGCTTCATGGGATTCATAAATAAATGTTTGACGCTATAGAGAAACATTGTAACTGTTGAGACGTAATATTACGTTAGCCACACACTAACTGTTAAGAATATTCACCAGTATATTTGGGAATGGAGGGGAAGCACAACTGCCATTGACTATATAATAATTCAGGAAGCAGTCAAGGACACACATGTTTTCAGAGGATTCTTTGATGATATTTAATCTGCAGTGAAACTGGTTTTGTGAGGCCAAAAGTGCAGAAAGTCAGGTCCATATGTAGAAGGACAAGAGTGGAGAAGCTTCAGGACAAGGAAATTTGGCACAAATGCATAACAATGATCTCAGAAAGGTGTCAGTTAATTGAAAGTAGTCATTTACAGTCATTGGAAGAGGAATGGACAAGGTACAGGAACACACTACTAGAAGTGGCTAGAGAATGTCTTGGAACAGTAGTGTGTAAAGGAAGGAAGATGGATGGATGGATGCTTAGGGTTTAATGTCCCGTTGACAGCTTGGCCATTAGAGACGGAGCTAACGCTCGGAGTTTTTGGGTTAGGACGAGGAAGGAAATCGGCCGTGCCCTTTGAAAGGAACCATCCTGGCATATGCCTGGAGTGATTTAGGGAAATCACGGAAAACCTAAATCTGGATGGCCGGAGATGGATTTGAACCACCATCCTCCCGAATGCGAGTCCAGTGCATTACCACTGCGCCACCTCGCTCGGTAAGGAAGGAAGAAGCAGACAGCATGGTGGAATGACACAGTCAGGGCAGCCTGTAAAAAGAAAAAGAAGGTATTTAAAAATGGCTACATACTAGAAATCCAAGAGAAAGTTATGTTGAAGAAAGAAACAAAGCCAAATGGATAATTCCAGAATCCAACCAGGAATCATGGGAAGACTTTGGTAATAAGCTAGAAACTATGGGTCACACTGCAGGAAAACTATTCTGGACCATAATTAGCAGTCTTCGAAAGGGAGGAAAGAAGGAATTAACAAGTGTTTTAGATAAGTCAGGAAAGCTGCTAGTGAAGCCTGTGGATGCCTTGAGCAGATGGAGGAAATTATTTTGAAGAATTTCTCAATGTAGGTGAAACGTTCAATAATCTGTCAGATTTTGAGGTAAAATGGGGTAGGAATTATGATGGAAACAGGATCACATTTGAGGAAGTTGAGAGAATGATCAATAGACTGCTGTGCAATACAGCAGTTTTGTAGATGAAATTAAGCCAGAACTTGTCAAATACAGTGGAATGTCAGTTCTCATATGGTTACACGGGATAACTTAAAAGGCATGGGAGTCGGGACAGGTTCTATCTGACTGGACATAAGATGTAATCATGCCAATTTTCAAACAAGAGAACAAAAAAGATTGTAACAACTACAGAGGTATCTCTTTAAATTAGTGTCATGGGGAAAATATTCTCAGGTATTGTCGAAAGGAGAGTGCGAGTATGAGTTGAAGAAAAGTTGGATGAAAATCAGTGTGGTTAGACCTCTTAGAGTCTGTCAGGACCAGATAATGGAGAAGTGCTATGAGTGAAACAGGGAATTCTTATCTATGTTTTATAGATCTAGAAAAAGCTTATGACTGTGTTCCTAGGAGGAAGCTGTTGACAGTTCTAGAAGATTATGGAATAAGTAGGCAAACTTCTGCATGCAATTAAAGGTCTTTACATAGTTGTCAGGCAGCATTTAGAGTAGACAGGACATTGAGTTTGTGATTCAGCGTAGTTTCAGGGGTAAGACAAGGCTGTAACCTGTCATCACTGTTGTTCATACTACTCATGGATTATATGCTGAAAACAATAGACTGGTAGGGTGAGATTAAAACAGATGAAAACAAAATAAGCAGTCTTACATAAGCAGACGACTTAGTTGTGATGGCTGACTCAATTGCTAGGTTGCAATCTAATATTTCAGAGCTCAATCAGAGGTGTAAGGATGATGATAAGAAGATCTGCATCTCCAAAACGAAAGTAAGTCTGTTGGAAAAAGATTTAAACAGACTGAGTGCCAAATCAGAGGAACAAATTTAGAGCATGGAGACAGTTTCAAGTACTAAAGATCTATTTTATCACAGAATGGCAGCATAGTGAAAGAATTTGAATCAAGGTGTAACAAAGCTAATGCAGTGAGAGCTCAGTTAAGATGATCTTTCTTCTGCAATAAGGAAGCCGCAGTGGAGTAGCTGAGCAGTCTAAAGCACCTCGCTGTGGAGCACGCGGTTGCTCGCCGTCGGAGGTTCGAATCCTCCCTGAGGCATGGGTATGTGTGTTGTCCTTAGTTTACCTTAATTTAAGTAGTTTGTAAGCTACAGACTGATTACCACACAGTTTGGTCTGATAGATTTACAAACAGTTGAACATATGAAGCAATAAGGAAGTCAGTACCAATACTAATTTAGCAGTGCACTGCTCTATCTTTTGACCAGCTTTCCTTCTGGGAGTAAAAGCTAGGTAGATACAGGTTATCTTATTAATAAGGTTGAGGTTACATACATGAAAGCAGCAATGATGATTGAAGGTACTAGTAGATTGGAAAAATGGCAGTAGGGTGTCCATAATGAGGAATTCAAAGAAAAACTGGGAATGAACACGATAGATGAAGCAGTTACAGTGAACAGGCTGAGATGGTGGGGTCATGTTACATGCATGAGAGAAGGAAGGTTACCTAAGAGACTCATGCGTTCGGCTGCAGAGGGTAAGAGGTGTCAAGGTAGACCAAGGAAAAACCACTTAGATTTGGTGAAGAGTTATTTTGAAGTAAAGGCATAAAATCAGACAATTTTAACACTGAATAGGGGATTATGGAGGAATTTTATCAAGGGGGGACTATGCTCCAGAGTGAATGCTGGAAGGCATAATCAGTCTGTAATGATGATGATTTAATGTCATTGTGTATTATAATTCTGTGGACACAGTGGTGTAATCACACAGCTTCACTGAACTTATGTGTATTCATAGGAACAAAATTTTCAAAATACTCTAGTCAAATACAGTATATCAATACTACATTTTGTTCTCTTAATGTTTGCTAACATGGCAGAATGGAAATCAATTTGCAGTGTTCTTAATATAAAAGTTGTTTCAGAAGACACAAAAGAATTTATTATTCTAGCTGCCAGAAGGCACTAAAATATATCAATGAGGATAGCTGAAAATTTGTGCTCGGCAAGGATTTGAACTCGGGTACTACTGTTTACTAAGCAATCGCACTGACCTCTACACCACTGAAGACACAGTGATAACCATGGCCATGTGGGCTACCATTTCACCCTACCCATCAGACACAAATTCTCAACTTATCCACACACTACTACTGTGTGTCCTGCCCATTATTGCTCATTACTCACAACATTTTGCCAATTCCCATAATTACATGAAACAACAGAATGAAACTAGTAACAAAAGTATTTAAAATGAACTTAATTTTTCTGTGATTCCATATCATTATTCTGCTGAGATGGGCCAACCAGGAGCAGAAATTAGGCTTCTAATGATTAAAATAGAACTATTTGATATTTCTCCTACAGTCAGTCTTTCACTGGCTAGAATTATAATACACTGAATACTTTTGGTTCATTGAGCAACTTGCAGTCTAAACTGATAATATTAAGTATTATTAATTAAATACTGACTGCACTTTTCTGCTGCACAATAATTCTGTGGTCACATTTTCTGTTTTTATTTTCTTCTTATCTACTGTAGCCTATGATGTGGTAAGTATGAAAATAAAATTTGACAACTCTATACAAACAGGAAAACTTAGTAACATCACCACTGATTAAAGGTATTATGTTACTTAACTAATAACTGATAATTCCTAACAGATTTTCTATTTACGTTATATGGGGATTTTAATATAAGAAAAAGCTTGTCTTATTACCACTCATGAATACTTGATGCAATTCTGTTTAATCCACTGAAATTACGTATTTGACCGATAATTAAGTTTTATTAAGGTTTTCTTTGTTATTTATGGGACCTGCTACTCAGGTCCAATGTTCTGTATTGCTTCTGGATAGGCTAGAGTTCTTCCTGATTGCCTAGGGAGAGAAGTGGCTACCATTTCAAAATACTTTCTTCTACTAAATGAAAACAGGCGTTCTCATTTAACTCAAATATTTTACACCCATTTACTCTAAACTCCATTACATCGTATCACCACAAGTTATTAAAAAGTTTATACTTAAAGTATTACATAGAATGTGACCTTTCTGAGTCTACACATAGAATGAATAATTTCACTAGTAACGATTCACTACAAAGAGTCTTTCTTTTGTTTTCATTAACCTAAGAATACAAACCCCATGGTATAATTAATATATTCACTGTTCTTTGACAATGGGAGCTGGCCGCTATTTGGACCTTCACTGACGCACCTCCTTGAACAGGTACAAGCAGTCACCTGGACATACTGAAATAACTTGCAGCAGAAAGGTTTACTCCCCTTCAACCTAACATCATTGTGACAATATCTTCTCGTCAATAGCACTTGCACGTTAGCTGTCATAGTGTAATTCTGTTACACTACAAGCTATTACATGTTTCTTTACACAAGGTTCCTCAACTACATAAATTTAAAATTAGAGGATAATTAAGAGCTGTAGTAAAGAACAACATAAGCTAAAAATAATGTTCAAAAGAGACAAAGTGGCTGGCCAGAACTTACCGTAGTTTGGTACCGCTGATAGTAACACATGCACACATGCTGCCTGGCTGATGTCAATAGGAAAATGTAACATTAATCTCTGTTCTTCACAGGACTCTCTTACAGAGAGGAACATCGATGGCCAACAGGCACTGTTGAGGGTCAATTTGGGTATGAAGATCCACCAGGAACCCTTAGAGTGACACACTACACTGCTGGCATCCAAGGCTACAGGTATGAAAAGAACTGCACATGAACTAAACAATAAGAAACAATTTTTCTGTGGGCATAATGTTCAAAACATATGACTGCAACAGTAAAAATTTTAAATAAAGTTTCAAACCTCAAAAGTAACTTCTTACAATCACTTTCAGTGTAACAGCTTACCTCTACTTTTTATGACTGATGTATATACAATATATTTGTCCAGCTTCAATCATGCCTTTTGAGATATTACTGATTATATAGTAAAACTGCATTAAGAAATTCTATCTAAATTGCTGCTCCATATGAAACAACCAAGAAATAAAGTTCCATTAAAAATAACAGAAAACATTTCTCCTTTAAAAAATTCTCTTCTTCCAAATATCATGTTTCGCCTCTAAATTGATGGTGAATTCCCTAATGATCACAGAAGTTTGTCGGTGTGTGAAGGGAGACCTTCTGAGGCAACAGAAGGAAGAGAGTGAGGTTTTTGTTTTAACTGCAGGATGTGGAAACCTCCACCCCTGCCCCCCCCCCCCTCCATTAGCTGTACCCCCATCTTATCCTCCCCCCCTCCTTTTTCTCTCCCCCCTCCCTCCCCAACGCCACTATATAAACTACAACTTTGATCTCTCTCTCCAATATTTCTCCTTTATTTCTTTGACAGCTTGTGCAATGCCCAGGTTAGTTAACTTTCACTACAACCCTTCCTCAATACCTTTTCAGCTACTGCTGCCCTTTCATGCCCTTAGACTCACATCTGCAGTCTGGTTTCTGTACAAGTTGTAAATAGTCTTTTGCTCCCTGTATTTTGTCCCTATCATATTTAGAATTTAAAAGAGTATATTCCAGTCAACAATGCCAAAAGTTTTCTGTTAATCTACAAATGTTATACAAATGATGTTGTTGTGGTCTTTGAAGACTGATTTGATGCAGCTCTCCACCCTACTCTATCCTGAGTACATCTCTTCATCTCCTCATAAAAACAGCAACCCATAACAATTTGAACCTGCTTATTGTATTCATCTCTTGGTCTCCCTTTGCAATTTTTACCCCACACACTTCCCTCTAATGATAAATTCATGATTTCTTGATGTTGAAGAATTTTTAGTTATGTGTACATCATGTTACCAGAGTCATTTACAGCATTTTAATATTTTCTCCTTTCATCAATTAAATTCAATATTACCTGTAATGTCCAAGGATTTTTTTTAATGTCTTGTCTGTCTACTTATTTGGTCCTCAGGTGCTTTCATTATTTCAGCTCTCAAAGCTACCCATTCACCTTCTGCTGTGTTACTTTATCCCGTTTCTGTCAATTGTTGCCTGAAACTCCCTCTGGAAGGCACTAGAATTTCTGGATCCTTCAATTTATCCATATTCAATCTTCTTATTTTTCAATCTTTATGCAGTTCCTTGAGATTCAGTAACAGTTCATAACCTATAAGATATGGTCATAGAGTAAACCTGCCCCTGATCATGTCTTACAGTTTGAAATGTGGTTCCAAAATTTATGTCTTACCATTATAAAATCTATCTGGTACCTTCTGGTGTCTCCTGTTCTCTTCCAAGTAAACAACAATCTTTGCAATTTTTAATGATTCTTAAACCAAGTGTTTTGTTATGATTCAATTATGTTTTGTGCAAAATTCTATCAGATGCATCTTACTTTCATTCCTTTTCCCAAGTCCAAATTCTCCTATTACTTTTCCTTTCATTCCTTTTCCTACTACCAAATTCCAGTCCCCTGTCAAATTCAAGTTTTCCTCTCCTTTAACTGTCTGAATAATTTGCTTTACCTCCTCATACATTTCTTATATTTCTGATCATTGCCAGCGTTAGCTGGCATATAATCTTGTAGTACTGTGGTCAGTTTGATTTTGTATCTATCTTGAGTACAATAATGCAATCACTGTGATGTTCATAGTAGTTTGCACACATTCCTACATTCTTATTCATTATTATACCCACTCTTCTAATAACCCTAACTGATGTAGTATTTATAAACCTACTCAGTGGGCCATAAATCTTTTCATCTTTCTGCTGAACTTCACTAATCTTCGCTATATCTAAATCCAACCAAACCAATTCCCTTTTTAAATTTCCTAACCTCCCTAATCAATTAAGGGATCTAAAATTCCACACTCTAATCTTTAGAATGCCAGTACATAAATTTGCCTTTCTTCAACTTATATGCCATGGTGCTTAAGAGGTTAACGGAATGAATAAGTTGGTTAACACTGTTAAAACCACTTTAATTACACAATCCAAACAATGTGTACAAGAGCTAAAAAACAGACTAAATTCAAAAAGGCTACAACAACAGTAGCTGCGAGTAAAAAACGCACATCTTGAAGACAGTTATGTTGACAGTGTATGTTGCAGGTGCCACAGAACAACAGTTTGTTGTAATCTCTGCACAGTCTGTAGGAGCCATCCTTCTTACAAGTCTTATGAAATGGTGACAACCATTTACTAGAGGATGCATGAACACCACCTGTGTCAAGCAGTTCCTGAATTGCAGCTTCTACTATGCATAATATAAGTGTTGTTAGCTGACAAGCTTTGTGTTGTACTGGGGGATCTTTATCATATTTAAACAGAGGTGAGTGCTATTGGTGATCGCAACAATGTGTAAGGGGGTTGTCAATGTTCAAAACATCGAAACTGTCACTAACCTTGTCGCCCATACCCGAGACAGATATTGTTCATTTTAGCAGCAGAGCGGTAGATGTGGCGGATGCAAGTGCATCAAACAGATGACACATGTGATGCTAATACTTGGCATTGTCCTTGGCATGTGATGGTGCTGGCTGGCATTGTGATGGAGTGGCAATTGGCATGGCAGCTATGCACATGACAATCTGGTGGCAGGTGTGTGTTACAGAATGTGTGTCGCATAAGTAAGCAGGTGGCACAGGGTGCCGTATTGAGGAGAGAATGGAATTTGGTAAAACATGAGCAATAATGGTAATAGTTTTGTTAAGGTAAGGGAGTGTATGTCCCACTGGAGCCAATGAGACAATAAAAGTAGTAGATTGAGTTTTGATATTTGGGTAGCAAAATAACTTCTGATGGATGAAGTAAAGAAGATATAAAATTCAGAATGGCTATGGGAAGGAAATCGTTTCTGAAGAAGTGAAATATGACAACATCCAATATAAATTTAAATGTTTGGAAGTCTTTTCTGAAATAATTTTTCTGGAGTGCAGCATTGTGAGGGAATAAAATGTGGGCGATAATGAGTTCAGACAAAAATATTGTTGAAGCTTTTGAAATGCGGTGCTACACACACATGGTGGTGATTATATGAATAGACCACATAACTAATGAGGAGGTGCTGAACAGAATTGAGGAGAAAAGGAGTTTCTGACATATATCGACTAAGAGAAGTGATAGGTTGTGGGGCACATTCTGAGACATAAAGAAATCATCAACTTAGCATTAGAAGGATGTGTGTGGGCTAAAAATTCCGGTAGTGCACTTTCCCGCGAAAGGCAAAAGGTCCCAGGTTTGAGTCCCGGTTCCAGCACACAATTTTAATCTGCCAGGAAGTTTCATATCAGCGCACACTCCGCTGCAGAGTGAAAGTTTCATTCTGGATCCCATGAACTAACAAAAAGGTCCACGTCCTGGTGGACAGGGTGTTGCACCTGTGTACCTCATTCCAGGAGAGAAACGTCTGGTGCATTTTCTTGACTAGGCACAATCATATAAGGTGGAAGAAAAGCCAAATGTGGGAGCAGAGAGGCAGCTTACCTGGCAAGCATGTGTGTTGTAAAGGCTTTTCCAACATGTGCACCAACATGATGAATGTCTTAATGGGCTTGATTCACCGTAGAATACACTGACCCACTATTTGAAGGCACTATAGTAGCACCAGACTCAGGTCAGGTAGTAACAGTGTTCGAAACTATCAGATACATAATGGGCGAGTACGATGTGAAATCATGGAAACAGACAAAAACAGTTCAAAAATACAGAAGATCGATGTATTCAGAAGTTACCAAGGTGGCACTTAACAGGTTAACAGAACAAATAAGTCAGATAACACTGTTAAAACCACTTTCATTACACAGTTCAAACAATGTGTACAAGAGATAAACACAGACAGAATTCAACAAAGGCTACAACATACAGGAGACGAAAGTCATAGAACTCGTGATGCGGAGACAGTTCAGTCGAGCACATCTGTTGCAGACACCACACTGTCATTTTTCTAGAAACCAAATTGACCCTTCACAAGATTGCTTTTCATAGGTTTCCTTTTCTCTATATTTAATTTGTGTCAATATCTAGTAACCATGAATAATTGAACTGGCGCTCTGGTAGCTTTCATGCCTGTTAATCCTGCCTTCTTTGAAAATGAAATTATTCCCCCTCTTTTTTTTATTATTTAATTCTGGGAGAATTTTGCCTATCTCTCACATACACATCATGCACAATAGATGGAAAAGCTCAATCAAGGCTGGCCCTCTTATGTTTCCCATAAATTCTGAAGGGATGTCATCTACTCCAGGGGCCCTGTGTGAACTCAAGTCTTTTCGTGCTCTGTCAAATTCTTCTCATAGTATAACAACTTCTGTTTCACCTTCACATAATTGTTCTCTCCTTTCTATAAAATAGTCCAAGTTTGTTTCTTTTATATAGACCCCATTTCACCTTTCTCTTCTTTGCTTAATACTGGCTAACTATCTGAGCACTTGGTATACATACAGCTGTGTCTCTTTTCTCAAAATGTACATATATTTCTTTGCTCAAGCCATGCATGCTTCTACAGCCTTCCATTTGTCTGACCATCCCTGCTTAGTCAAGTTTCGTTTCCTGTCAACCTCACTTATAGACATCAATGTTCTCTTTTGCCCATTTCATTAGGTTATCTTTTTAATATTTTCTACTTTATTTATTTAAATCTGATACCTCCTTTGTTAGCCAAGGATCTCTAAAAGGCCTTGTGTTTCACTGTATTTCTTTCTCCCCTATCAATCTAACATTGCCTCATGTTCTCCTAAATTTTCAATAACCCCCGGTTCTTTCAATTTGTTCATGTACTGTTCCCACAATACCTACCTATGTGCAACTATTCCACTTTTAATCTGCAGTTCCTAATTTATGGGGACAGATGTGGAGGTGGTTGTGAGACAAGGACTGAAAGATTAAAACCACGATGATTGTAGAATTGGAGGATTTGTTGCAACCACATCTACGTAATCCAGAGATCCTGGTATGCATGGTTGGTCCTCAAGACATGTTATTTTATGTACTTATTTATTGCATATTTAAGTACCTGCTCTCTTTTATTATAAAACAGATTATACAATTTACCATCTTACATATCATACATCATTCAATATTACTTGCATATTGCTTTGACCAATGTACAGGAAAATAAAATAATAATAATAATGCAAAGGTAATTACAATTAGTACAACTAAAGATGTAGGTGGTAGATGGGAGGATCATGATTGTTAGTTCCTGTCAACTGAAGAAGGGAGCTCGACTCGACACAATGAGCTCGCACTGCGTGTTGGGCGAGGGCGATGTGGTGGCGGTCATACACAGGGTGAAGAGCAGGTTCTCGCGACATAACAGAAATTGCAGAGGATAGGGAGGGAGGAAAGGGGATCTTGAATTCAAGGACAGGAATGGAAGGGAAGGGAGGGGAGGGTGAGGGAAACTGTAGGAGGAGGAATCAGGGGAGTTGGGGGGCGATGACTAGTGAGCCTGAGGGAAGAGAAGGGGGGGGGGGGAGTGGAGGTGATGATCGGAGGAGAAGGATGGGGGTAAGAGAGGTGTGTGTGTGTGTGTGTGTGTGTGGGAGAGGGGAATTTGAGACCGGAGGGGGGCGAAGGAGACTCGACATATGCCGGTTTAAGTCTTAATGGAGACCGTGGTTGGCTTTTCTTTGACAGATATGGAGAAGGTGTTTGGGGAGCGGGAAAGGACCCTGTAGGGGCCGGAATAAGGAGGATGCAATGAGGGCTGGGAGGTGTTGTCACGTAACATGACAAACTGACAGTCTGCCAGGTCATGCAGGACACAAACGGAGTGAGGGGAGTGACTTGACAGGACGGGATTGATGGTGGAGCATATGAATCTCATATGCTCCACCAACGATGGAAGATCGGACGCAGGAGGGGGAGGGGTTTGACAGACAATTTCGCCTGGCAGCACCAATGTTTGGCCATAGACGAACTCCGCCACAGTGCCTTGAAGGTCCTCCTTGAAAGAGGAGTGGAGGCCAAGGAGGACCAGGCGAAGAGCTTCGAGCTATGGGGTGTCATTACATCAAAGAGAGGTTTTTAGTGTTCGATGCCACCACTCCACCAACTCATTGCTTTGGGGGTGGTAGGCGGTGATGTGAATTTGTTTGATGCCACAGAGGGTGGCGTCCCTGGTCAGGAGTGACTACCATGGGGCAGCCGAAGTGTGATATGCATGCGGCAAGAAATGCACAGGCCACCGTTTTGGTCGTAATATTGGGTAGAGGGACAGCCTCTACCCAACGCATTGTGTGGTCGACGACGGATAAAACGTCTGAATCCCTCTACAGGAGGCAGAGGGCCAACCAGGTCTAAGTGCCCATGTTGGAATCTACCTGGGGGTGGTTTGAAAGAGCCAAGAGTGGGAGAGGTGTGGGAGGATACCTTGTTGCGCTGGCAAGTAAAGCACGAGCTGGACCATGCCTGACAGTCATGTTTCATATCCTTCCACACAATACGTTCAGTTACCAGTTTGGTGGAAGCACAAACACTGGGATGAGAAAGTTTGAGCAACTTCTCAAAAATGATTCATCAAAGAGGTTGTGGAATGGAGGGACAAAGCTTGCCCATTGAGTCATTGCACTAAACCTCGCCTGTAACCCCATGGAAAGTGGATCAGAAATTAGGTGCAGGGTCTCCTCATCGGCTGACTGAAGGGTGGTGAGTTTGGAAAGGTCAATCAGAGAGGAAACTGCAACAATGCGGAACAGGAAATCCGCCACAACATTGTCCTCGCCCTTGATTATTGTGAAAACTGTGAAATGTAATCTAAGTGTCTGAAACAGCGGGCTGGGGGGGGGGGGGGGGGGGAAGAGGAGGGTCTGTGGGAGAGTTCTCGTTGACCACAAGGCCCTGGCTGTGGTCATCCAGGACGTAGGAGGGGCGACCTTCCGCACGAAAATGTTTCATTGCTTCATAAATTGCTAACAGCTCGCAATCAAAAGTGGAGTATTTGCTTTGGGCATGGTTGAATTTTTTTGAGTAGAATTGCAATGGAAAGATGCAGCTCGCGAGAGATTGGCTCAGTACCGTGCCAATGGCATTGCCAATTGCATCAGTTATGATGAACATTTCTGCTGAGGAATGTGGATGTACGATAGTGACAGCTCGAGCAAGTGAGTGTTTCAGAGCGTGAAAAGCAGAGGTCACCTCTTCAGCCCAGGGCACGGGGCATTCACCTGACGTGTGCTTACCTGCGAGTGCATTGGTTAAGGGGGATTTCAGGTCAGCGGCATCAGGGATGAGTCTATGGTAATAATTTATCATGCCTAGGAAGTGACGTAGTTCTTTGAAGATAGAAGGTCAGGTTAGGTCCATAATAAATTATTTTTTTCTGGTGATGGAGATATGCCGTCAGTGAACACAGTGTAGCCAAGGTACTGGACTGAGGATTGATGTACCTGGAATTTATTGTCGAAGTTCAATACCAGCCTTGGCAAGTGTGTCGATCAAGGTTTGCAGATTTCGTTTGCTATCTTCGACATAGTTGCTGAAAATGAGGATATCATCGAGATAGACAAAACAGAATTTGAGGTGTTGAACAATTTCGTTAATAAAATGTTGTCAGGTCTGAGTGGCATTTTTTTAAGCCGAATGGCATGAAACAGAACTGGTACTGGCCAATAGGGGTGGTGATTGCTGTCTTTTCAATGTTGTCAGTGGTCATTGGTATCTGATGGTATGCACGCTTGCAGTCGACTACAGAGAAGACTTTGGCACCTGTAAGTGAGCGGGTGAAATCAGCAATGTGCAGAACTGGCTATCTATCAGTGGTAGTCTTGGCGTTTGCCAAGAGCCATCAGTTGTTTTTTTTTTTTTTTTTTTTTTTTTTTTTTTTACTAGGTGTATGGGAGAAGCCCAGCAGCTAGAAGAGGGCTCAACACCTGAGGAGCAGTTCTGAAATTTGTTCCTGTACCGCTGCTATTGGTGACTACTGAAACAGTGGAAGACAAAGGAGGTACCAGGGTAGGGATGGTGGCGTCAAGAAAGATGACACACTCCGTGGCGGAGTGCAATCCTGTGCGGTGTGACAGTTGACTGCACCTCGGCCGACTGGCGACGGAGTTGCCGTATCAGCTGGCAAGGCAGCTGAGGGATGTAGTAGGAATGGCCACCACAACAGGTGGTGGTACTGTTGGTGCTGACAGCTGAGTGGCAGCCGAGGTGAACGCAGCAGCCGCGGGCGGCGCCACCAGAGTAAGGTGGCTGCAGAGCTGAGTTCCCTGGAAAAGCTTCGGCGGGTGCCGTGCATGTAGCTGAGGGCGCTCCAGGCTTTCACAGCTGAGCACTGGTGCGAGAGGCAGCCATGCAGGTTGGTGAGGGCACAGCGTGCGACGAGCAAGTAGGGGTGAAAACCGACAAGTTTTAAACAGTGGAATGCACTGGTTTAACTAAGCTAGGAGAAACACATGTGCTCACACGGTGTTGAACAGGTTTAACAGATGGTCGAGGGCGTGTGACTAAATGATCAGAGGAGGGGACCAGGTGGGTCGTTGACACCGGAGCTGGGAAATTTATTGTTCCAGTTTTAAAGTTTGTGGAGCTGGGAACACGCGATGAGTGCGACTGAGTGGTTGGACACGAGGCTGCTAGAAAGGGAGGGCATGGCAGCACATTTGACAGATCACGAGGTTGGCTTGGTAACAAGTCTGTTTGCAATTGTCCGTGTAGGAACGGCATGGGGGTTTGAAAGCTAACACCGGCAAGGTCAGGATCACTTGCAGTGGAGGCGACAAGGGGCACTCACAGAAGGAAAGAAGCTTGGAGTTTAATGTCCCGTCTACAGTTTGGTCATTAGAGACGGAACTAATGCTCGGGAGTTTTAGGTAAGTATGGGGAAGGAAATCGACCGTGCCCCTTTCAAAGGAGCCATCCCGGCATTTGCCTGGAGTGGTTTTGGGAAATCAGGATGGCCGGAGGTGGATTTGAACAATGGCACACTCAAATGTTACTGGCTCTAACCTGTTTGTTGTTGTTGTTGGCCGCATCCTGCAGGGAAGCGGGTGCTAGCTGAGCAACGATGAGCGTAGAGTCCATGTTTTCTAGGCGATGCTTCAGGTCACATTGTTCCTTCTGAAGCCGCTGGACCTCAGAATGTTCTGATTTCCACTTACACATGAAATGTTTAGGTTCAGACACTGATTCAACACACTTGCGCAGTAAGGTAGCGTTCATTGAAGCATCACTGATGCGGTTTGCAGAAGGGGGCGTGGCACACGCAATGAAAGTTTTGGAGGGATGGTGAAACACTGGACGTTGGACTATGTCCAGCATAAGTTTGTGAGCACTGAGGAAGTCGATACCGATTATGGGTTCAGTTGAAGGAACACTCGGGGGACAAATTTACAGTGAAAGACAACAAATCTGAGCAGCCGAGTTGTGTGCGATTCATGACACGTAACACTGAATGATGTGATCGAACATTTGGCGAAGACATTGAGGCTGGTAGTAGAGAGATGTCCACACCTGTGTCGATGAGAAAGCAGGTGCCGGACATTGAATCTTGCAGATAGAGCCTGGAGCCGTCAACAATGAAGTTGCGTACAGAGTGGAGAGTGGGAGGCTGCAAGTTGTTTACATTGCAGGTGGTGGCACCTAATCCGACCTGCGTGATGTGTTTGGGTGACAGCAAATCTCGTGAAATGTATGAAATAGCGTAAATTCCAGATGGCGTGGAGGACTGAGCACTGCAAAGATGAGTCAAAACGGCGGTCAAGGCTTTAAGGTCCGTTGTGAATACAAGCAGAGGTCAGTTGGATATCTTCATCTTCCAGTGAGATACGAAGCCACATTTTGATGCGAAATGCACGCGAGATGCCGGTGTGGGGGGGCCACGGAGACACTGTGAAACTTCAAAGACTTCAGGGTCACCACCATGGGACCTAATAAGGAGTTGTATCCCCAAATATAACTAAAACTTATTTCCGCACTGATCAAAGACATACACAAGACTGAACATTGAACATGGCAGCTGTCTGTTCACTGGCCAAAGACAGTTTCTCTTAAAGATAACACAGTTGCCTGAAGCTATCGGCGCCACACCTTTAATATTAATCATTTTCACTGGCTGTTATTGGCTGTACATGTTTGAACATATTACATTCTGCAATTATATATCCAGGTGTTCAGATTTTCTCTGCAGCTTCTAGTTGTCAATTGAGACTTAAAGCTTGTGCCTACTAACTTGTTCAGCTTTTATGCATGTTCCAATGTTTATGTTGGGGTGGGGGGGGCTATGTATTGACTATTAAAATAATGTTCTGTATTAAAATGTTCGCTGCGGACACCAGTGTGGGTTACTAATGCTCTAAACGGTCACCTATAAGCGCACGTGCGCTGAGAGCTGAAATCGTACCCCTGCGAAACCTGTAACTTCATGTTGTGCACTTACATAATATTGACAGCAAATATAATGTCTGCGGAAGAGGTGGTGCTAAATATAGCTGCATGCCGATAATGTGATAAATGCTGCATGCTGTCTGACGCTCATAAGCATCATATGCATATATTACAAACAATTCTAACAACGCCTCTGATTTATTGATTTTATTGCAAACTATGCACAACACATACGACTAAAGACGAAAACACACAACTGCA
The DNA here is from genome assembly GCA_026315105.1 of Locusta migratoria. Lineage (NCBI taxonomy): Eukaryota > Metazoa > Arthropoda > Insecta > Orthoptera > Acrididae > Locusta > Locusta migratoria. The sequence continues at coordinate 65,101,630 of CM048751.1, forward strand.
GACAGGAAAACGTTACGCGATATTTTTGGTGGCTTATAATTACACAAGTGCACAGCCAAACAAACTAAACTAAACTGAACTAGCGAACGCGCTACTTATAAGCGTTACCAGCACTGGCATGTTGATTGCGGAAATGCTTATAAGCATCAGCCGCAATGAATGTGTTAAATAACATTGTTAATTACTTTGCATTCAATGTATTCTATTTTGTCTTTGTTTCACATCTGTTGTGATCCATATGCAGTATGGAACCCACCGTCTTCTCATGACAGTTTGTTTTTCTGTATTATCGTTTGGACATCTGTCACAGATCAGACTCTGAACTATTTGATGTTGAACAGAATGGATGCATATAATGCATGAACAAAAATTTACTTGAGAATCACCTAAATATTGAAACTGGACAATAAGTTGACAAAATGTGCAGTCTAAAAAAGAAAATGTTTATGTTCAAATAGTTGAAGGCATGGGTTCTTGTGAAAAGAAGATATTCATTGGTGGCAGTAGCAGCAGCAAATTCCAATAAGTTACAAAATTTCATTTTTTTTGTTAACCACAGCAACATTTAATGAAAGGTCCTTCAGGTGTGCCTAATATCACATACAAACCTTTTTTGCATGTAAATGGTGTAAGAAATTAAAATAATAATTGTAATATTAATAAACAGAATTTTCTGTTATTGGCATCTCAAAAAGTAGCTCAGGAGTTCTACATTGGTTTATCCACTTTTTGCTTTTGTTAATAATGAATCATCTACTTTACAAAAGTGTAATCAAACAAAACTTGCAGCAGAAACTGTTTCTAGAAACTACGCAATAAAAAAAAGTTTTAACAAAAAGAAAAGATAATTTCAGTTCCTGTCTACAGAATCTCTGAAGGTAAGAAATGATATGTTTAAACTTTAACAGCTTTTTATATTTCCTCGCTATGATCTTACACCTGTTCCTCATTGTTGAAAAAATAAGTAGTGATATTAATTTTTAGTTAAAATGTGTATTATTTGAGAAATCTTTCTTTCAGGGCAAAAGAAACTCTTCATTATTTGGTCCACACAGACAAAGGTTACCATTTTACAGGACCCATACCATTCAGCAGGCATAACAAGCCAATATATTATTTACATTTGTAAGCATGATACTGTTAATTTCAGACAGTATATAATTTAAAAAGTTTTCATGTATACTTAATGAGGTAAGAGTAAGATATGTAAATATTTTTCTATTACGGTACTACTAAATATATTTTCTGCCCATATAAAAAAGGACGAGTTTCATAATCAGAAACAAGAAGTCAGAATTAAAAAGAAATGCATAATTCAAGCCAAATTATTGTAAATAGTATTAAATTAATAATAAATTATTGTATTTAACAACAGATTTATACTTGCAATAACAATGATACAAATTTTCATAATGAAATGCATATCTAAGAAGCATTACAACAACAATGCTAATCTTTCATGATAGACAACAACAAAGGACTGCAAAACACACTATTTTCATGCTATAAAAATAAATTGATGAAAAACAACATATAGGATCTTATCAAACAATTTTACAAGGCAGTCATAAATCAACATTTGTAATTCTGATATGTTCAATAAATATATTAATTTCATATAAGTATTTTTACAAACACTTTTGATAATCTGAAAGGTCCAACAATTACTATATCAAAGATTGTCTGCATAAGCAGAAACAAAATATTTATTGTTCAGCAGTAACCTATCTTGATACAGCCTACAACATTAGTTTATGATTAGAATTAATCTTTATTGAACAATCCCATATCTCTAATGGCTTTTCTTTGGAATAGTGTCTACAAAACTAATGAATAAATAAAATACTGAATTCAAAATTTCAGTTTCTATAAAAGAATATGCATGGCTTGTATGCCACACAAAAGTCTTAATTGTATTTGCAGAATATTACACAATTATCTCATTTCATTAAAAAGTCTTAAACTTACAAGTTATTGAAAGGTTTAATTTTTATTACCTTACTGACTTATTTAAATCAAAACATAATAGTACATACAGCATCAAGGTAACAAGTGTATAACACCTGATTTGAACAAATACAAACATACACAATATGATAGGGACCAGAATACAAATAAATTACATTGTTCAACATTATCACATATTTAATTCATCACTATGTGCTAACATGTATAACCAATCAAATATAAGATACTATTAAATGAGAAATGTTACTGATCCAGACAATTACTACAAACTACTTAGTAACAAACCACATACTATAAATCCATTCATAACAAACTACAAGCAGAAAAGTATTTCAATAATGGCATATACCTGGAGGGGGCAACCCATCACCCCAAACACACTCGGAAAGAAAGAAAGAAAATGAGTGAGTGATTAAGAGAGGTTAGTAGATGAAGTTTCTTTCTGTAGAGTTAATGTTACTGAAATGGCCCATCTCACTTCTGAAATTTGACTAGAAACATTCATCTACTGCACAAATTAAAAATTACCTTAACTCTCATCCAATAGTTACAAATCACAAACATGTACCCTCCATGTTCTCCACAGACATTAAGTTAGTACAGTGGCAGTCATTATCTCAGACATTATTATTTCTACACAACTTAATTCCATAAAGTCACTGAAGAACTGATACATATCACAGTAGGTACTAGAGCCACAGAAGTCTCATGAGCTATTATTTTGATACATTATTTTCATTGCAGTTTCTACTTCCCTGCTCCATTAATCCTTTCAATAGAGCCACATTACCTGAAAAAAAAATTAAATATAAAAATGTTTGTCCCAAATTAAGAATTTGTGGAGAAAATTTTCTAACCCAATGAATAAAGAAAACTAATAAACATAGTTAGTTAGTGTACAGTGATACTTTTACAACATACATGACTGCCACTTGAAACAAATATTATATGACAAATAACAGAGACCATACATAAGGGTACATTACATGGAGTGTATTTGGTCACTAGTTGATGGCTAATTTGGATGCAGCTGCTAAATTCGCTCTGTGTAAACAAGGACAGCGAACAAATTCGCTGCTCCAAAACGCGAGTGTCTAAAGTTGAAGGGTGGGCTACTTAAGACGCTGGCCGCAGCTGTTTTGGCTGCTCGCAATTGTTGGTTATCCCGTGTCATATACAGGAGCGTATAAAGTAGCCACTAGTCGAGTCAAAATATCGAAGGAAGTAATAATTGCTGGCACTGTTTCTCCCAAGAGTCCTAAAAGAACAATCTACCAAAATCAAAATGGAATATTAGGAAAAAATAAAAGAAAATGGATAAGTAGGTGGATTGGGAGGAGGGATAAATATAGTGCTTCTGCAAATCATTTGAGAGAATTATCATGTAGAGATCCTTCTGCCTACAGAAATATAATGAAGATGAGATATTTTATTGTTTGATTTTTGTTTTCAGGTGTTTGGGATCCATAGCCCCTGAGAGACCTTCATTCTTTGTCATTCATCAGACAGTTGGTTAAATAGAGTTTAGTATTTAAATAATCATTTTAATGCCCTATAATACTGGAAAACTTTGATACATTTCCAGAAATTTGATTACAATTCCACTTTATATTTTGTTTGGTGAGAAACAGAACTGTTTGGTATCACCTAACCTCCATAACAATGTGTGATATGCTATGTCATGTTCCAATTGTTTTTACGAAGACGCTAGCGTCTGAAGTCACTGTGTGTCATTGCGTCAGCGTATTCATTTGCACCACACACACACACACACACACACACACACACACACACACACACACACACACACGAACGAACGAACGAACGAACGAACGAAAACGCAATCTCCATCTCCAGTCGTTGCGACAGTCCAGCCGCAACAGCCTGAGACAGCAGTTGTGTGTGTGTGTGTGTGTGTGTGTGTGTGTGTGTGTGTGCACGCACGCACCTTCTCTGTGGCAGAAGGCGGCTTAACAGCCAAAAGCTTCATTTTTGTTTATTCTGTTGTGTGCCTTTCTGCAGTTCATCAGATGTCTCTGTGGTAAGTAGCAACCTATCCTTTCCAAAATTATATTTTAAAGATGAGGCTTTGAGCAGAGAGAGAGCATGCTTTTCGAACGCTTGGGAAGGGACTCTTAACTTGGACGTGGTGGTGAAAGGTTGTGACGCTGGGAGGTCTGAAGCTGTGTTACGAACTTGTGATTTGAAGAGATAGGTATGTGTGGACTTTGAAAATTTACGGGACTGTGACTTCAGATCTTAGTCTCTGCTTGAAAAGTTACACTACGCACAGTAGTAGGGCTGTGGAACTGTGATAATTCAGCAATCGTGTACTCTTGTGATTACAAACTGTGTTTTATAACAAATACTTTAATAGCAGATTAATTTGTGAACTGCAACATTCAATGGACTACACTAATTTATAAGTCATAATTTGGAACTTTTACTATCAAGTGTGTGTGATACTTATTGTGCCTTTTACGAACAATAGTAGGAGAAATATTCAGTTATTTACTGATGTATAAAGTAGGACCACCTCCATGTTTCATGTCTAATAAGAATAATAAACTCCATTTATAAAGAATTACTTCTTGAGTGAATCACTTCTTTATCTTAGAATCCATTTTGTTGGTCATTCAGGGGTTTAATTTATGTTTGTTAAATATATTTTCACGTCGTCATATGCAGGTTGATTGACTGGCTAAACTACAGATTAATTATTGCTCTTGTTTAAATAGATTGTGTAGCTGTTTAGGGCATAGAAGCTGACATACATAACTCACCCCTATCTACAGAGACAACGAGCCATAAACTTTTACTACCCCGAGTTATGTATTGCCCAATTCTTATTGGTGAGTACTGATAGGAAGGTCGCAAACTGCTGTTTTGTGTATGAGAAATCAGTTGAAAAATTTTCCTCATGTCAGCGCAATGTAGGTGTCGTCACTGGCGCCAAACTTGTGTGAATGCTCTGAAAAGCTAATCATTTGCATATCACACCAGCTTCTTCCTGTCGGTTAAAGCTCGCGTATGTAGCTCGTTATCTTCGTAGTGCAGCAATTTTAATGGCCAGGAGTGTAGATAATAGACAAAATACCACACTCAGAGTCCTTATATATATTCTATGTGACTAAGGCTGTGATCACACAGCTGGCCAGGCCGAGCTGAGCTGGGCTGGGCCGAGCCATTAGACACATTGTTTTCAATAGCAGCATTCGTACTGCTAGCCAGGCCAAGACAGCTTCGCTTGAGCCTGCTCATGCAGAGTCAATAAGTCTCAGCTTGTTTCATTCCGGAGTGAGCTGGCATCGGCACCAGCATGAGCCAATTGGGCTGTGGTGTTGCTTTACACACCTCCTGCCTGCTTGCAACAGAAGCCTCACTGCATTTTTTTTTATTATTATTATTTTTTATTTATTTTTTTTTTTTTTTTTTTTTTTTTTTATTTTTTTTTATTTTTTTTATTTTTTTTTTTATTTTTTTTTTATTTTTTTTTTTGCAATTACACTTATGAAATTATGTTTATTTTTTCTTGTATTAATTACTACTAATTCTGTAATATGAATAACAAAAATTTCCTAAGTGTTTTTAATTGTTCACATAAGGAAAAACTCTTCTAAATGTCAGTTGAAATTCATGGGGGTGAGCCCTTTCCACCTATTTCTTATATGTTTAAAATTCGATGAGTCACTACAGTGTCAAAACAATGGTAATAAAATAAAAAATCAATGAACTGTTAGCTGGCTCGAATCAGACAGCAATGAACAACATTTGGTCATCTCCGTGTTTCATTTGATCTTCCGCTGACAGGGGTGAGGATCCCTTGTTGCTGAGGAAAATCCCACCAAGTAGGATAAAACAAAACAAGAAACAAAGTGAAACATGCTTGTCATCCTTTACTGACCTGCCCTGCAATTTTACTTTCAGTTGAAGTAAAAGATTTGAAACAAAAGTACCATGGAGACAAAATTATAATCATAGGATTCAGATATGTTAATAATATGTAGATAGGGAACAACTCACCGTAAATATGAACGTTGAGCCACCAACAGGCACAAATAAAAAGACACACACAGAATTCTAAATTTTCAGCTGCGGCCTTCCTCAGAAAGAGAACACTCATCCACACAATCACTCAAGGACACTCATCCACCACACGTCAGCCATATCTGGCCGACCACGACAGCCAGAGATGGCTGATGTTTGTGAATGAGTGTTCTCTTTCTAAAGAAGGCTGCAACCGAAAATTTAGAATTGTGTGTGTGTGTGTTTGTGTGTCTTATCTGTGTCTGTCGGCAGCTCATCGTTCATCTTTATGGCGAGTTGTTCCCCATCTACGTATTATTAACATTCCTTACTGGACCTTCCATTGTTGAAATGAAGCTATGATAGTGCTGATTACAACACAGACCACACTCTAGAGGAAAGCACATTGAGGCTCACTCCTACGAAATATTTCTACACCAAACAGAGAGGTCAACTTCAGATCAACACATATTACATTCACAATCCACAATGAAAAAAGGAATTTGCCAGTAGTTTTGAAAGCACTTTATTACAAAGGAATATTGATAGCAAATGGACACAATTTTCAGATGTCATCTACAAATCAACAATAATAGCCTATGAAATAAAAGATAACAGAAACAAGGACTGGTTCGAGCAGAATTTGGAGGAGATAGAACCAGTCATTGGGACTAAACAAAAAGCCTTGGTTTCTTACAAAGGAAACCCAAAATGGGAGAACTTGGGATGACTTACATCCAGGGGATGCACAAGTAATTAGTAACTGAATTTACAGGCAAATATTCAAAAAGCTGCAAATCCTGGGGACACTCAGGCAATGTACAAATGAAATAAGAAAGCATTTGATTGAGTTAGCAGAAATGTACTCTTCAAGTTGCTGCAAAATACTGAATGCTCACCTAAACTATTAAAAATAATCAAAATCAAAATATTTAAACATCTACCATTTTCCCTAAGGGAAAAGTTGGGGAGGTACTTAAAACAACAAAGTAGATGAACTTGGCTGGCTGACCATAGGAATAAAATGGGGTGAGCCAGCCACTCTGTGACATGTTAAAACTTGCAGCCTAAGAGCTTAGGCCAGAGTTGAGACAAGTCACAAAATGTTAACACGTTGCTCACACTCACCTGGTCATCACCTAATCTAGAGGGCAGATGACCACAAAGATTCTGCCTCTACCCTCTCTGTGAGTGCACTCAAAATGTGGCATACAGTAATCTGCATGCCACAGGCATCACAAATCGGAGGTTCCTCTTGTCGGAATAAGAAACTGTGGGTAAATGGAAAGTGCCCAGTTCGGAGATGGGTAAGAGTTACTTCATCCCTCCTAAGAGGCCAGCAGGAGGATTGCCATAGACAGACAGTGGGCTTCAGTAACCTCAGCTTATTTGCCACTACAAGCCATTCCTCCTTTCACAATTGCAGGGACTGCAGACATAATAAAAAAAAAGTAATATTCAGCAATGGAATTGGGCACATTGTCACTTCAGGTGATCTGCAAACCTCTTTGGCAGTCCTTTCAGCTTCTTCGTTACCCCAAATTACCACATGCCCCTGGTACCCAGCAAAAGGCACCTCTTCCCTACGAATGATGCAGGAGGGACAGTTCGTCATATATTTGCTGCAGCAAGGTCTCAGATGAATATAGCTCTTGCAATGACTGCAGAGCACCGAGAGAATCAAAGCAAAGAAGAAATCTTTTACCCTGTAAGTGACATCAGCTGTATGTAGTCCCTGCAAGATTGCATGCAATTCTGTAGGGGGGGGGGGGGGGGAAACAATTATTGGGAGGCAAACCTTGACAACACAGCTGGGGAACACACTGGAACAGACGACCGAGTCCTCTTGCTTAGAGCCACCAATCTACACTACTGTAAAATTGTGATGTTGATCTAAATCAGTAAAAAACACAGACTGAAAAGAAAAATCCAAAGTTTCATCTTTCCTGACTCTCTTGAGATCTAAAACAAGTCTGGGCCTCTGGAGAAGCCAAAGGGGAACCCTGCTCCAAAATAATGAAACCAGCTACTCCCATCTCTAGAAGGCAATACCTCATGCAAATCCGACAAGGCCTCATTGTTTGTGACTGGTTATCAAAGAGCCTCTCCATTGGAGGCCAAGAAACAGTATGGTATGATGGTGTGAAAGGTGTGGATGGCATTGTATATGGCTAACACACCATGAGAAGCCATCACCTAATATATAGTGGTGGCTCTGCAGCCTCAGAACAGAGACTTAGTATGGGGCTTTTCTTAAATGTCCCAGTTGCCAGCCAAATCCCTCTATGGTGTACAACATCCAGCATCTTTAAATAAGACGGCCATGCAGGCCCGTATACCATGCACCCTTAATCAGGATCACATAAAGGTTCTGTAAAACCGGAGCAAACAGGTTTTGTCTGTCTCCAAAAAGTAGACTAAGACAGTTTTAATTTGCCAGTGTTTTGAGCACCAGGTCTTCAGGTCCTTAATGTGTGGCAACCATGTAAGTTTGGAATCGGATGAGAGGCCCAGAAACCATCGTGTCTTTAACAGTAAGAAAAGAGTCCCTCAACCACAGTTTGGGTAAATTAAAAACGGTACATGCACAGTACAAAAGGAAACAAACATACTTCTCCGTGGAAAAATTAAAACTAGTATTTACAGACCATTCATACAACCATTGAAGAGTAGGCTGCAACTGACGTGGAGTCATTTCAAGGCTGGAAGAAGAGCTTGGACAGGACTTTTAATGACAGAAGTAATACTGTTAATTGTTATAGCAAACGTGGTCACACTTAAAAAACTACCCTGAGGGACTCCGTTCTCCTGCATAAAGCGATCAGAAAGGGTGTTACCAACTCTGTATGTTTTGTTCCAGATTCATAGGTCTGCAAGTTTTATTTCGTGTCCCATCACTTAACGATAGCCATTCGAAAAACAATACATTGTCAACAGTGTTAACAAAATACACACTCATAAACAGCACTAAGCTGACGCCACTTGATCCTTTTGTACAAGCTGTGATTTAAAGTCACATATACATCATATATATCAGCTTACATTAAATGGGCTTCATATAATTAACATGAAACTGAGCTCTCCAAAGGCTACAATTCAGTTTTGTTACTGGATATGTTTTGTCACTTAGACATTTATAAAAATATGGTAGCATAGTGCACTGGTGAAGAATTAGCTTTCTGTACAGGTTCAAAGGTTCAAATCCCATTGTTTTCATTTATTTTAATTTCTAAATTTAAATTACTTTGATACTAATTTTTATTAAATTAATTTGTTTAATTGAGTTTTGTTAAGTTCTAAAACCATGTCACATATCTTTCAAACTAGTATTAACTTTTTTATTCACTCCTATAATGAAGTCCCAAGCAGAAATTCTGACTGGTTCATAACACGGCAGTGCATAAAACCATTAGCCAGTGCAAGGATATTGTCAGGTAACCAATGATCACCAGTGAAATTATAGTTTGCTTTTAGTGTTATAACTGAAATTTTTCTGTCTCAGTTTGCTCATACACGTAAGCTTTTATTGCCATAAATGAAGCAATCATGATTTTAGTTCTGCTAGAGATGGTTAACTGCCATTTTGTCAGATACATAGTACATCACTTGTGATTACATTACAACACGGGATTAAATTGAGGACTACAAAACGTGTCTTCTGATGCAGATCAGTCATGGGTCACTTAAAATTACCTGCCGACACAGAATTTGGCATTGGCGCAATTAACTTTTGGTCGTTTTTTCCAACCTGATCTGAAATTATTAAATACATTAACAGCATCTGTGAAGTGATCCACCGTGTTTGTGTGTCACCTATAGCTGATTGGTAGACAGGTGCCTATGTGATAGTGCCATGTGGCAAATGTCAACTAGTAACTAATTTTACTCTGACTACAATGGACATTTCCAAAAGATTCCACTGAAATATTGAAGAATGCCTATATTGACTGTTACTTTGGACTGCTCTCTGACTTACATTGAACACAGCTCAATCTGAAGCAAGTGGATCTTTGAAATAATGCAATAAGAAAGACAACTTACTGAGATAGTGATAATATTAGTCTCCAAAGAAATATACTAGATCAGTATAGACTTCATTGAACACGGAAACTATAAACCTTGCTCTTAATAACTGCTATATTGTCTCAATCTGTTTAATGTCACAACACCACTGGAGAAGTTACATTCCTTATCTAAAGTAGTACATGTTATGTTCATCAATAAATAGCAGATAGTAGGTAAAAGGCCACAGTGCAAATATCTCCAAGTGATTCTTCTTTCTGGTATCAGCCAGCCCTATCAAATTTCATATCAAGGAACAGTTTCTTAAAACCACCAGAAAGCCTTGCAATAATCCACACAGACAAAGCTGTTTTCTGTTGCTTAGAAACTTAAATGGCAAATGATAGCAATTGAGAAGTATCCTATCAAGCTCAGAAAGCATTGGGTGACAATTCCCTTGAAACAACACGCTCTAATGTCTCAAGTGGTATAGTCAGGCTCAAAAAGCAGCATTAAAATGAACACTCCTTACTGGAGAAAACAGCACAACAGAGGCAACACTACAAGATGCATCAAAATTTTGGTGAATGGTCTCAGGAAATATAGGAAACAAGAGTTACAAATAGAATACCTTACTGGCCTTCAAAGTAATCAACATTGGCTACAATATGCTTCTCACGTCGGATGTAATGCTGTTGGAAACTGTAAGTAAACTTCTTATGGAATTTCTCGAAGAACTGAGGTCAAACGATGTTGGATCTCTGCAACCACTCTAACGCACTTTTTACTCACTGCTTCAATACCATACACTTGCACTAACATCCTATGGGTCTATGTCACCATTTTGCCAAATTTGAAACAAAACTTGATTGCTCCGTTTTGCACTCCATGTTGCAACAACACAAGGTCTCACACTGACCCTGTTAGCTGCGTCATACCACTGCTTCACTGCAGTGCTTTGCATGATACAGGAGCCACTTGTTGACATGTCTCCCAATGTGTATGGTGGACATCACATCCTCGCCACTGTGGTTTGTTAAAGATGGGAGCATTCACCAAACTTTTCAGATGCACCTTGTACACTGTTGTTATTGTACTGCAACATACTTTAAAATAGAGAATCTACCCACAGCAGTGCAAAACATTTGAAGTGGCCAAGTTTGGGTTTTAAGGAGAACATTTAGTTTCATTGGAAGAGTCTTTTGTTGTTGACTGGATGTAAATGTTGTAACATACTGAAGGTCTTAAACTGATGACAAACAAACTAGAATAATAATCAAAAAACAACTATCTGTAGAGGAAAAGCTAGAACATAGACCAATATCCTGGAAATATGGAAATTGCAACAAGGAGCAAATGTCTGACATTAAGTATTCAAACTGTGTGTTTATACCTTTTTTCCAGATTCTTAAACTTTGCTTCAAGTCGCTTTGAATAGGCATCTAACTTATAGGCAGCCTGTTCCAATTTAGTAACACTGTCTTCGATTTGATCAATCTGCTCAAGGTATGGCTGTAGGCTCTTATCTGTAGAGAAAAAAAAAATAGTTACAACATTTTTACACTATGATTAATCTGACAAATTATCTACAGATACATGAAAAATTATTATTCACGAGAGAGAGAGAGAGAGATATTAATGGTAGTAACAGCGAAAAGATAAAAATAAATAAAAAAAATAAAAAATTTCCTTCGTGAGGTAGGAGGTGTTGGAGGAAAAAGAGGACAAGTGAAAAACACAAAACCACTATTCCTGCACTAAAAATAACTGGTGTCGCACAATCATGGAAACTAATAGTGAGGAGGATCAACAGGGATCCTCCTGTTGATCCTCATCACTGTTAGGTTCCATGATTATGCAACACCAGTTGTTTTTGTTGTTTTTTAATGTAACAAAATACAGTTTGCCCTATTTTAATTGCCTGATGATGATTTGGTCTATCCAAACTGGTTGCAAGTAAATGACAATATGAAAATACAGCTGACGGTGGTGTTCTTCATTGTTTTCATTACTATATATACGGCTGAGGCCCCAACTTCCATACATAAAGTGGACAAAATCAACAAGTTTTCCTTTTATCCCCTTTCTCCCCCCTCCTACTTTATGAAGGAAATTTGTTTTCCAAAAGCATGTTGCAATGTTTATTTTTCTCTTTTTGATATAACTACCCCCAGTACTTAGCTGAGGTAAGAATTGACCAACACACACTTTTGAATATCGGTAATAATTTTTTATTACACCACCACCACCAACTGCAAAATTTCTTATAAAATTAAGTTAAATTTGCGAAACATAAATAATTCTACTCATGATTAAGATACACAATGAAAAACCATGAGATAAATGATACAATAAGTGAAAGACAAACATTTTTTTTGTCCTTTCTTTTATTTATTTGATGTTTCTAAATGTTGTAAGTAATACTCTCTAACATATGGCACACATCTAATCTACAGTCAAATTCTGCCCATACCTACGATGGAATATCTTATAAGAACAGCTGCTATGATGTCTCAGGACATATTTGTTGTAGTCACGGAAAACAACTCTCTCGCTGCTACACAGAACACTGGCGTGCACTGGCTGTACGAGTACCCGCGAAGTGAGCTCGTACCTCGTAAACAACACACTGCACGCAGAGCACAACTCCGCGCTGTTTGGGTCATTGGCCCGCCCGTGGCGTGCTCTGGCGTTTGCCGCATTTTCCCGCAGCGAACTCTCGCGGCCGACTTCCAACGTATGTTATCGGCTGTGTGTGTGCCTTACAGCATTCCTTTCCCCTTGGGGAGGCTCGGATGCGAGCAATGTCCATGACGTCGTCATCTGTTGGGCTCTGAATGAGGTTGCGGGCAGGCACCGTTGCGTAGGGTCAGAAGTACTTTGAGCGCGGGCAGCGTCAGCGCCCCTCCCCCGACAACCCATATGGCAGGACCGGTGATGGTGGCTCGGTCTCCATCTCCACCTCAGTCCCCGGACCTGGTGATGGTGGACCTGAAGGAAGCAATGCATCAGGAGGAGATGAATCCAGCATGGGTGTTGGCTGTACCCGCAAAGGTGTAGGTCCCTGAGAGGAGGGACCTGGGTCAGTCCCTGGCGGAGGCAGACAACTTGCAGGTAACGGCAGGAACCTCTCTTCGGCCTGTGGGCTGGTTAGTGGAGCAGACTGGTGCGAGAGCATCGGCTGAGGGATGGGGGGCTCCCGCTCTTCCACACGCAGGCGCAGCTGGTCGTGGTGACGTGCAGTGATGCCGTCTTCTGTGCGTATGTCGCAGAGACGGCGGCCGCGGCATCTGGTGATGATGGCAGGAATCCGTTTCGGTCGACGTCCAAACCCACGTGCCCAGACAGCCATCCCTGGTCGGAAGCGAGAAGATGGAGACACAGATGAATGTCCCGGGCTCGGATGCAGGAGATGAAGCAGAGTCCGGGGCTGCCGGCCATGGAGAAGTTCCACAGGACTCTTGTCGCCAAACGGGGTGAACCGAAAAGATGAGAGAAATTGATCGAGAGCAACATCAGAAGGGTACCGAGCCACATATTTTTTTAACTGGGTCTTAAAGGTGCGAACAAATCTTTCAGCCTCCCCATTTGACTGCGGATGGAAGGGTGGGGCCAGGACATGGCGGATACCTCGGGTGGTGCAGAAGGAGGCAAACTCGTGGGAAACAAACTGAGGACCGTTATCGGACACCACTGTAGTGGGAAGGCCTTCAATCGAGAAAATGCGTGACAAGGCGGCAACCGTGGCCGTGGCTGAGGTTGAAAGGCAACGGACCACGTAAGGGAACTTAGAGAAGGCATCAATAACCAGCAACCAATAGGCATTAAGGAAGGGGCCCGCAAAATCAATGTGTAGGCGATCCCAGGCCTGCGAAGGTTGAGGCCATGGGGCGAATGTTGCCCGAGGGGAGGCTTGATGTTGCGCACATAGCGAGCACGAGGTAACCATACGAGACACGTCGCTGGCCAGGCCCGGCCAAAACACATGGCGGCGGGCCAATGCCTTAGTACGAGATACCCCCCAATGATCGGCGTGTAGCAGCTTGAGGACCTCTGAGCGGAGGGCCGATGGAATGACGACCCGAGGAGAGGAATCCTCAGAATCAAGGAGAAGCACGCCATCTACAACAGAAAAACGGTGTCGAAATGCGTAGTAGTTTCTGAGGGGGTCCGATGCCCATTTCGGCGGAGTCTCAGGCCAGCCCTGCTGGACCAGACGGATCACCTTGCGGAGGACTGGGTCTGCGGCACTAGCCCGAGCCACCTTGGCACCCGTGATGGGAAAACCATTCACTGCTTGCTGAGCGGCTAAGTCGACATGAAAGCACAGCAATTCTTCCTGGTCAAAGTCTGGGTCTGGTCCAGCCGGAAGCCGGGAGAGCGCATCCGCATTGGCATGTTTGGATGTAGGGCGGAAGTGTATCGCATAGTTATATCGAGATAGGAATAGCGCCCAACGCTGAAGACGGTGAGCGGCCTTGTCCGGTAGTGATGCCGAAGGGTGAAAGAGAGAAACCAGTGGCTTGTGATCAGTTACGAGATGAAATTTTACGCCATACAGAAAGACATGAAACTTCTTCAGAGCGTAGACAATAGCAAGGGCCTCCTTCTCAATTTGCGAATATCTGGTTTGGGCCGGAGTGAGCGTTTTTAGAGGCGAAAGCGATCGGTCGCTCAGATCCGTCTGGATATTTATGAGCGAGCACTGCCCCAATCCCATGTTGAGAGGCGTCCGTTGCCAAGACAAGAGGGAGGCCGGGTTGATAGGTGACGAGGCAGGGAGCCGATTGCAGCAGCTCCTTTAATGTGCAAAATGCTGTTTCACAGGCCGATGACCAATGGAAGGAAGCCCTTTGCGCAGCAGGTCATGCAGGGGTTTCGCAATAGATGACGCCCCCGGCAAGAATTTATGATAATAAGCGACCTTTCCTAAAAACACTTGCAGGTCCTTGACTGAAGTCGGCCGAGGGAGAGCCAACACGGGAGAGACATTCTGACGGAAGGGGTTGCTGCCCTCACTAGAAACCTCAAACCCCAAAAACGTGATAGAAGGCTGAAAAAAGTGGCATTTCTCCAGGTTGCACGTCAACCCCGCCTCCTGTAGTACCGTGAACAGTGTCCGTAAGTTGCGTAAGTGTTCATCGGCTGAGGACCCGGACACAACTATATCATCGAGATAATTGACACAACCGGGCACAGACAGTGTGAGTTGTTCAAGGAAACGCTGAAAAATTGCTGGAGCGCTGGCCACCCCAAAGGGCAACCTCAAGTATTGGTACAAACCAAAGGGCGTGTTCAGGACCAAGGGACGTTGAGAGTCAGCGTCGAGAGGAACTTGCAAATACGCCTCAGAGAGATCTATTTTTGAAAAATATTGTCCACCCGCCAATTTCGCAAGAAGCTCGTCTGGGCGCGGCAATGGATAAGTGTCGATGATAGATTGGGCGTTCACGGAACGTTTGAAATCGCCACAAAGGCGCAACCGCCCCGACGGTTTTTTTACAATGACCATGGGAGTTGCCCATTCACTAGACGGAATTCGTTTTACCACCCCAGCTTCCTCCAGGTGGTCCAACTCCGCTTTGACGTGGTCACGGAGTGCAATCGGAACCGGCCGAGCACGGAAAAAGCGTGGCCTGGCGGAGGGCTTCAAGGTGATGTGGGCTTGGAAATTATTAGCACAGCCCAACCCCGCCGAAAACAGCGCCGAAAATTCGGTGCGTAAAGAGTCTAGTTGCGGGAAGGGCACCTGGTCAGAGACAATGTTGACGTCGTCGGAAATAGTGAACCCAAACCCCTGAAAGGCGTCAAGACCAAACAAGTTGTCCGTGTGAGCATTGTTTACAACAAGGAAAGTGAGCCTACGAGTGACAGATTTGTATGTAACAGGCGCTGAGAACTGTCCCAGGATTGGAATATTTTGTTTATTGTAACTGACCAATTTCCGTGACACCGGTAAGAGAGATGGAGAACCCAGATCCAAATAAGTCTGAGTTCAATAAGGTGACGGCCGCGCCTGTGTCCACTTGCATACGCAACTGTTTGTGGAAAACAGTGACGTCAATAAAGAGCTTGTTGGGTGCAACCGAAATCGCTGAGACGCAATTTACGTCCATCTCTGCGTCGGAATCTTGGATTTTGGAGGCACAAACAGAAGCAATGTGACCTTTCTTGTGGCACTGATGACACGTGGACCACCGCTTGGGGCAGTCAGGTCTATCATGATCGACAAAACAGGAGGGACACGAAGGAAGCATTTTCCGGTCGCGTGACTGCACGCCGCCTGGCCCGAGTTTCCGCGGCCGTGCACTTGGCCGATCGCTCCGACGCCGAGGCTGCGCGCGGACTGCCGCGACCACGTCATCCCTTTGCGACCCTGCCTGTAACGGGGAAGAAGAGGGGTGGATTTCCGCCACCTCACACCAAGCCTCAATTTGGTTGCCCGCCGCCCGCGAAACCTCGAAAGACTGCGCAATGTTAAGAACCTCTGAAAGTGAAGAATTTTCGCACAGAAGAGCGCGTTCGCGAACCTCGCGATCGGGAGCGAGCCGAATAATAGCGTCCCGGACCATATGATCGGCATACGATTCGTTATGCACATCCGTAACAAAATGACAACGACGGCTTAACCCGTGGAGGTCAGCGGCCCACGCCCGATAAGACTGTTGTGGCTGCTTCCTGCAGCGGTAAAACTCAACACGGGCCGCAATCACATGAGTCTGTTTGCGGTAATATTGTGAGAAAAGGCTGCACATTTGATCGAAAGACAGCGACGCAGGATCCTGCAAGGGGGCGAGTTGGCAAAGCAGCTGATACAGACGAGGCGACAGCCACGACAGGAATAACGCACGGCATAAGGTGCCATCAGACCAGCCAAAAGCTTGAAAATGTTGTCTTAACCGTTTTTCATAAGCGTCCCACTCTTCGACGGACTCGTCGTACGCCGGAAAAGGTGGCGGATAAGACAGAGGGGGCGCGGGGGGCGAAACAACCTGTGGGGTGGACGGGGGTCGGGACCCACTAGACAAGGCTGTAGCAAGAGATTGCAATACCTGGTTCTGAGCGTGAATCGCCGATGCAAAAACCTCTTGTTGTTCGACGAGGCGACGCAGAATCTCATCGGAAGAACCAGTAGACATTGTGTAAGACGAACAACGACGTCAGACGGAAAACGCGCGGAGGAAAACAAAAAAAATACCGCACTCGTCGCAAATGTTGTAGTCACGGAAAACAACTCTCTCGCTGCTACACAGAACACTGGCGTGCACTGGCTGTACGAGTACCCGCGAAGTGAGCTCGTACCTCGTAAACAACACACTGCGCGCAGAGCACAACTCCGCGCTGTTTGGGTCATTGGCCCGCCCGTGGCGTGCTCTGGCGTTTGCCGCATTTTCCCGCGACGCACTCTCGCGGCCGACTTCCGACGTATGTTATCGGCTGTGTGTGTGCCTTACAGCAATATTCTCTGCTAGAGGTAGAACAAAGACAAGAGGCATGATTTTTCCCATTATATACAGGGTGTTTCACTAAGTGTGTTTGCCTCTGTAACTTATAAAATAATAGGTGACGGGAAATTTTAATGCGGTAGGTCAACACAAGATATGTTACACTTTCTGCGGAGCTATGAACATAGTTTATTGTATCATTTTCCAAAGAGTTACAGCACAAAGATATAATTTTTTAAATGGAACAATAGTTTTTTCTATCATGCATTGGAATCGTTGAAACCAGCTGCGTCCAAATCAATTTAAACTACATTCCTATCACTGTTAGTTTGGGAGCTACAACCCTTCAAAGTTTCAGTGGCAGATACCACATGCTGTACATAATACATGGCTGTGTGGTGGGTGATGGATGTTATGGCGGTGGGAAGTTGATTTACATGAGATGTTCAAATATGTGTCCATGTTCCTCAATGCATAATGCAATACGCCGTCAAAAGGATCTGCGGATGAGATGTAACATCGCCGATGTGATGGAGCGACATGCGTCCTCGATGCGCCGTTTTAGATCTGGGGATGTGGGCTCAGTGACATAAACACAATCCTTTAGAAATCTACTGGTGTTAAATCGGGCAACCTTGCGGGCCATGAATGAGGACCATGGCTCCCCAACCATTTTCCTGCAAACCTGTTGTTTAGTTCTTTCACAACAGCACGCGCAGAATGGGCTGGGTGACCATCGTGCTGCATCCACATATGGACTCTCGTGTGTAGACACGCATGTTCAAGGAGACCACCAAAACTGTCGGCTATAAAAGCGTGATATAACTCACCTGTCAGTGTACCTGGGAAGCAGTGTGGACCGATGATTTCCTCCCCAAGGATTCCACACCACACGTTAATAGACCACTTACGTTGACAGTTGACTGGTTGTACCCACCGAGGATTGTCTGCAGCCTAGTAGTGCATGTTATGGCAATTCACTGCACCATAATTTGTGAACGTGGACTCATCAGAGAACATAACACTTTGTAAAGACTCCAGCGTGAAATTACGCATGGCCCACTCACAGAATGTCACTCTTGCACGGAAATCATTCCCATGCAGCTCCTGGGTCAGTGACAGGCAGTACGGGTGAAACTTGTGGCCATGTACGAAACGCCACACGGATGTGAGACTGACATCTACATCTACATCTACATACATACTCCGCAATTCACCGTAAGGTGCGTGGCGGAGGGTACACTGTACCACTACTAGGCATTTCCTTTCCTATTCCACTCCCAAATTGAACGAGGAAAAAAAGAATGCCTATATGCCTCCGTACGAGCCCTAATTTCTCTTATCTTGTCTTTGTGATCTTTACGCGAAATGTAAGTAGGCGGCAGCAAGATCGTACTACACTCAGCTTCAAATTCCGGCCCTCTAAATTTACTTAACAGAAATTCACGAAAAGAACGTCGTCTTTCTTCCAGCGATCCCCAATTGAGTTGCCGGAGCATTTCCGTGACACTTCCGCATTGGTCGAACCTACCCGTAACAAATCTAGCTGCTCGCCTCTGAACCGCCTCTATGTCTTCCTTCAAACCGATCTGCTGCGGGTCCCAAATACTTGAGCAATACTCAAGACGTGGTCGTACAAGCATTTTATACGCGGTCTCTTTTACAGGTGAAGTACATCTTCCCAAATTTCTCCCAATAAGCCGAAGTCGGCTGTCTGCCTTACTCACAACTGTCCTTACACGCTCTTTCCATTTCATATCACTCTGCAATGTTACGCCTAGATATTTGAACGACGCGACCGCATCAAGAAGCTCACTACTGATGCTGTATTCAAACATTATAGGATTGTTTTTTCTACTCATGCGCATCACCTTACATTTTTCTACATTGAGAGCTAGCTGCCATTCTTCGCACCAACTAGAAATTTTGTCTAAGTCAACGTGTATGCTATTACAGTCAGTTACAGATGACACCCTCCCATACATCACAGCATCATCAGCAAACAGCCACAAATTACAACTTACTCTGTCCATCAATCATTTATATAGATAGAAAATAATAGCGGTCCTATCACACTCCCCTGGGGCACGCCTGACGATACACTCGTCTCTGATGAACACTCGCCGTCGAGAACAACGTACTGCATTCTATTACTTAGGAAGTCTTCCAGCCAGTCACAAATCTGTGAACCTATTCCATAAGCTCGTATCTTCGTTAGCAGTCTGCAGTGTGGCACCGTGCCGAACGCCTTTTTGAAGTCGAGAAAAACAAAATCCGCCTGTTGCCCTTCGTCCATGGCTCGCAAGATGTCATGTGAGAAAAGGGCAAGCTGAGTTTCACATGAACGATGTTTCCTAAACCCGTGCTGATTCATGGAAAGAAGCTTTTCCGTTTCAAGGAAATTTACTATATTCAAACTGAGAATATGCTCCAAAATTCTACATGAAACGGATGTCAACGATATTGGCCTGTAATTGTATGGGTCAGTTCTCTTTCCTTTCTTATACACGGGAGTCACCTGCGCTTTTTTCCAATCACTAGGAACTTTGCGCTGAATTAAAGATTCGCTATAAATGCAAGCTAAGTAGGGGGCCAATGCCGCAGAATAGTCTTTGTAAAACCGAACTGGTATTCCATCCGGACCAGCAGACTTTTTCGTATTTAGCTCTCTCAGCTGCTTCTCTACACCGGAAATACCTATTGCTATGTCCCCCATTTCGGAATTAGTGCGTTGATCAAATGATGGTATATTTGTGCGGTCCTCCTGCGTGAAAGATTTCTTAAAGGTTAAATTTAGAACTTCAGCTTTCCGTTTGCTTTCTTCTATTACTGCCCCGGAATGATCAACTAGTGACTGGACAGTGGGCTTTGACCCGCTTATCGATTTTACATAGGACCAGAATTTTTTCGGGTTCTCGGAAAGATCTTTTGCTAAGGTATGGCTGTGATAATTATTGTATGCTTCACGCATCGATCTTTTTATAGACGCACGAATCTCTACTAACTTTTGCCTGTCATCATTTGCGTGTTCTTTTTTGAATCGAGAGTGCAACAGCCTTTGCTTTCTCAGCAGCTTTCTAACATTATTATTATACCACGGTGGATCTTTTCCATCCTTAATCGTCTTTACTGGCACATATTTCTCTAACCCTTCATTAACAATGCATTTAAATTTAGTCCACAATTCCTCTACATCCATATTCCCAGAATTAAACAATGCCCATTCATTTTCTAAGTGCGATCGTAACATTTGCTTGTCGGCTTTTCCCAACAAAAACACGCTCCTAGCCTTCTTGACTGGTTTATGAACTTTGGTCACCATCGACGCTATGACGATGTCATGATCACTAATTCCTGTCTCTACACAGACATCGTTAATAAGGTCAGGCCTGTTTGTGGCTATAAGGTCTAGAATATTTCCATTGCGCGTGGGTTGCCGGTTTAACTGCTCAAGACAGTTTTCGGAGAATGTGTCCAAAAGTAGCTCGCAAGACTGCTTGTCTGTACCGCCTGAAATGTAACTAGCGAGGTCCCAATCTATACTCTTAAGGTTGAAGTCACCTCCGACTAATATTGCATGGCCCGGATACCTATGCACTACCTGGTGTAGACTTTCCTTGAATGATTCTAAAACTGCTACAGCAGCACTGGGGGGCCGGTAAAAACACTCAACTATTAACTTTACTTCTTTTAGACCTGTTATGCGTGCCCAGATAACTTCACAGCTACTTTCAACCTCGATCTCAGTAGAAACAATATCTTTGTCCACAGCGATGAACACTCCTCCTCCAGTTGTATCAGATCTATCTTTCCGATATACATTCCACGCTTCGCTAAATATTTCTGAACTTGCCACATCATCAGTTAGCCAGCTTTCGGTGCCTAAAACTATCAGAGCGCAATAACTTCCATGCAGCGCTGCAAATTCGGGAACTTTGTTTCTAATACTTTGTAAGTTCGCGGCTAATATTTTTATGTTCGAATTTTTATTCCGAACGTGGCCTGAATTCGCTGTTTGAATGCTAACAGGCGAGTGCTCATCAGAGTTAGCGCCTAGCCTAAAAAACCCCCATGTGCACTCCACAAGTACTCTGCTACCCGAGTAGCCGCTTCCTTAGTGTAGTGCACCCCTGATCTATCTAGGGGCATCCTACACCAGCGACTGCAGCAACGGCTCATAAGATGACATGAGGATCGTGGTGTAGTGCAGCTAAAACAAACACCTCCGTCTCCTCACTTCTTGCAGGTCTTCGTCTGTTACTGCGGCGCATTACCAAGCTGCCTCTTTCCTGAAGTCGTCGTTCGGCACATAAGAACGTAATGGCTGCCGGGTCTCTTCGCCTATGATATCTCACGACATACGACATGGCTGTTTCAGTGGCATCGTGTCGGCACTCGCCGAGCATCAGCAACATGTCAACGTACTTGTTGTTCGTGTATGCCATCGTCATCCAATATCAGTAACTGTGGTATATTGAGCCCGGGTTGTTTGTGTGGCTCCAACTGTCGGGTATACGGCCGTGCGCGGCGACAGTCGGCAGTCTAACAGCGCATCAAGGAAGCTTCTCGCTCCGTGACATCGGCGACGTTACAACTCGGCCGCCCCACATTTAGAAGGCGCATTGCATTATGCTCACCGTTTGTGGTATCTGCCCCTGAAACTTTGAAGGGTTGTAGCTCCCAAACTAACAGTGATAGGAATGTAGTGAAACACCCTGTCGATTAATTTTAAATTTTTGAAGATAAATTGTTTTCAGATAAATGTCTTTGAGGACTATGACTGCAACTTGTTAATGATTCTTAAATAATGAAATTTTCTGTACTTCAGTCACACTTTTTGTTTATGTACTTGTCTGATGCATTCCACAGTTACAGCTCCATTTTAAAAGGCATCGTTTCATTCTAATTCATTCCATTTGCTTTGTTTTTCGCCAAAAAGGAAAGTTTCATTGCAGTGGTTGTGAATTATTTACAGGAATGGTAGTACACAAGTTACTAAAAGAGTTCAAGATCATTTTACTATTTTCTGTATCAACGGATGAACAGGGAGCCAAATAGATTTTAACACAGCTTTTGCAAAGTTCAAGTGCATTAACTTCTGTGCTTGCAATGACTGAATTACATGAACCTGAGTGCCAGGATTTTTTTCAGTTTGATTTACCAGAATATTTATAAAAGTAAAGTACCCAGCAATAATATCACACTGTTTTATCATATAGGCAGATCTTGTGTGTGTTTTTTCACTTATTGTTGAAATGTATTTGTAGTTCGACCAAATTACATTAGCCAGATGGGATAAATCATTCAAAACAAAAATAATAATATTTCACAATATACCATCTTTTGTGTTATGGATGAAGGGCAAAAGGTAGACTGCATATTTATCGATTTTCGAAACGCTTTCAACATGGTGCCACATTGCAGGCTGCTAATGAAGGTAAGAGCATAGGAAATATGTACCCAAATATGTGAGTGGCTCAAAGACTACTAAAGTAATAGAACCCAGTATGTTGTCCTCGATGGCAAGTGTTCATCAGATTGGGGTATCGTCAGGAGTGCCTCACAGAAGTGTGATAGGACCGTTATTATTTTCTATCAGTATAAATTAGTGTAAATTTGTGACTGTTTGCTGATGATTTTGTGGTGTACAGGAAGCTGTCATCACTGAATGACTGTAGTAGGATGCAGGATGACTTGGACAAAATTTTGAAGTGGCGTGAGGAATGGAAGCTAACTCTAAATGTTGAAAAAGGTAAGGTGATGCAGATGAATAGGAGAACAGTCATGTAACGATCAAATACTACATTAATAGTGTGCAGGTTGACAGTTTTATCAATTAAATTCCTAGACGTTAGGCTGTACAGTGATATGAAATGGAATAAGCATATAAGAACAGCCATGGGGAAGGCAGATGGCCAACTTCGATTTAATGGGTGATTTTTGAGAAAATGTAATTCACCAGTAAAGGAGACCATGTATAAAAAAACTTGTACAACCCCATCTTGAGTATTACTCAACTGTTTAGCATCCCCACCAGATCGGTTTAATGGAACATACAGAAAATTCAGAGGCAGGCAGCTGGGTTTGTTACTCGTAGATTCAATCAATGCATGATTCTTACTGAGATACTTCGGGTACACAAATGGGAGTCGCCAGAGGGAAGGCAACATTATTTTCAAGAAATACTGTTGAAGACATTTAGAAGGCTGGAATTTAAACAGACTACAGAAAGATTCTACTGCTGCCAACCTACAATTCGTGTAAAGACTACAAAGACAATGTCAGAGAGATTAGGGCTCATTCTATATGGGAGTGGAACACAAAAGCAAGTAACTAGTAGTTGTACTAAGTATCCTCCGCCATGCACCTTTGGGTGAGATGTAGATACTTCACTTTTTAACGAGTCACTAAATTTAATTTTGGTGACTAGTTCACCAATGTGACCAGTAGCAATTACATTCATCCTATCCTTCAGTTCTGTTTTTTTTTTTTTTTACCAGTAGATGAGAATATGGATAATTAAACCTTTAATTTCAAACCTACAACTTTAATAAACTTTCAATTTTGTACAACAAATGCTGCTTGTAATTTTACAAGTTTTTGCAAAATGTAGCATCTTCCATTTCCAACAACCAGTTTACCAAAGAAACTAGTTTTTACTAACAGTTGTTTGAAAAAATGAGTGGAGGATATCTAAATTTGAGTGCATGTAACAGGCAACTTTAAACAAACTTCCTCACCTGTTCAACAAAGACTCGGGATATAATGATATTGACATATACGAGAAGTTTCCGTCCTAATGTTGTTGTTGTGGTCTACAGTCCACAGACTGGTTTGATGTAGCTCTCCACACTACCCTGTCCTGTGCAAGTCTATTCATCTGAGAATATGTACGGCAACCTCCATCCTTTTGAATCTGCTTACTGTATTCATCCCTTTGTCTCCCTCTACGATTTTTACTCCACACACTTCCTTCTAATGCTAAGTTGACAATTCCTTGATGTTTCAGATGTGTCCTACGAATCTATCCCTTCTCTTAGTAAGGATATGCCAGAAACTCCTTTTTCCCCAAATCGGTTAAGCACCTCCTCATTAGTTATGTGATCTACCTATCTAATTTTAATCATTCATCTGTAGCACCACATTTCAAAAGCTTCTATCATCTTTTTGTCTAAACTCATTATCATCTCACGTTTCACTCCCATACAATGCTACTCTCCAGACGAATGCTTTCAGAAAGGACTTCCTAACATTTAAATTAATATTGGATGTTATCAAGTTTCACTTTTTTAGAAACATTTCTTCCCATAGACAATCTGCATTTTATATCTTCTTTCCTTTGGCCATCGGAAGTTATTTTACTACCCAAATAACAAAACTCATCTACTTTTATTGTCTTATTACATAATCTAATTCTTTTATCATCGCCTGATTTTCTGACGTAACATTCAATTACCCTCATTTTACTCTTGTTAATTTTCATCTTATATCTTCCTTTCAAGACACTGTCCTAATATGAACAGAGTAAGCGTTTAATTTTCCTCAACATATGAAAACAGTTCTTTGTTTCTGAAAAATTAAGCTCTTTCAAATTCTTCTCCAGGACATTGCCGTCAGTCTGAATTTGTAAGCCCAGCATGTGTTATTAACTAAATGTTCTCCCATAATTTCCTTCAGCAGTTCACTAGATTTTAACATATAAGGGACAGAATCGGTTATTAAATGCTTTACATTTTGATAGCCAATTTTGAGAGTATACATAGCATGTATTATATCTTAGGAACATGTTCTGCTGTTAGCAGCATCTAGAAAAGCACACTAATATAAATATTTCCCATTCAGACATTGGACCTAAAGTTTGGACTAACACTGCAAACACAGAGCAGCCCAATGAATCATTAGATCACAAATTAGAGCCAAGTCTGATTTCCCTTCTAAAGACTGTTTTATGCTTGCTTATATTTCATTTGAACAACATGGGACATATTGCTTACTTAGTTGGTTGGCTGTTGGAAGATCTCCTGGTCCTAACCAATACAAAAAATAACCATCACTATCAAAAACAGGTTTTAGATATCCCAGCTACATTATCAGTGATATTTTATGAGCAGACAATAAATACCTCATACATACATTTCAAGCCATTTCCGGACTGTAGTGTAGTATACCTTCTCCAGCGGGATGTTAGCTTTCAGTAGCATAGCCACTGTTTTGTGAACAAATTCAGTCTTTTCATGCTTAGCTTTCTTTTACTTTTCTAACACGAGTTCTAATGTCATCTGCTGTTTCACTGTTGAAGTGTATGTGTTCTGAATATTCCTTATTTTTAAAGCAATGCTTGATAAAGTATATTTTTCTCCCACTCATTGTGAACCTTACAAAATTTACACATTACAATATTGCTTTTAAAAATGTAAAGACCATCACTCTGAAACTATTTAGCTCTGCTGTGGACTAACAATTGTCCAACAATTCATCTTCAGTACTGACTGGTCAGTATATGTTTTAATTGACCCAGGACACTGAAATACACCAACCCATTCTACAGTTGGCCCATGCAGCCAGTAAACATCATTAGGGATTTCCAAAAGTCTTAACATTGTCGAGTAAGTAGACAGGCTGTGGTGGGATTCCCAGCTGCCCCGAGAACATACTTAACAGTTTCTTTAGCAAGAAGCCTGAACTCAAATTCAGCAGTCACTCTTATTGTCGAGTTTCAAAGAGAATTTCCAGAATATTAAAATTAATAGGTATTTCTGTCAAGTTGATAAATCTCTCACATCATACCGACGACAATTAAGTGAAAAATTCAAACTCATTAAAATTTTCACTGTAAATTCACATTCATAATGAAATATGTAAACTTTGCTTTAAAACAAACTTATCGCTTTAATTCACAAAACGAGATCACTATTTAACTATTTCTTAACCAGAAACGTGTGATTTGTAAAGATATCGAAAAATTGTTTCAATTTATTAATTTATTTTGCATTTATCATTAATACAAAAAATCAAGCTTCTAATAGATACTATCTTTGATGGATTCCTACAAGAAATAAATGCTAGGGAATTAAGTCTGTTGACTGTGCAAATGACTCAAGTAGTGCCATGTCAGTGTATTCATTGTGACCTTTCCAGTGAGATGACAGCATTTCGTTAGGTAACCTCACACACAACTGTGGAAAAGCATCATTTTGTTGGAAGATGAAATTCAAGCTATCAGTTTCAAGTTGTGACATGAGTCACAACTGCAGTACATTGGATGGGTGACACTGTTGACAATTCTCCCATAAAAACATATCCATAAACTGCCTTGTTGGACACAGCAATTAACATATTAACTTTATCAGACTCCTAGAAATGACTGGTAGAACTTTGTGAGTAAATCCTCTGTCTCCTATATGCATGTGTTTTATCAGATTATCTTTCCTGAAAGCTAAAAATTCACTTTATTTGTCTATGCCGGCTTTTCCAGCATATTAACTGTAGAAATTCATGTCTGGTCTCCAGCTAGATGAAATTGTTATGTCTACCTGGCCATCATCATCAGATGAGAAAAGCTATGCTACTTTCACCTTGACTGATTGAAACTATGAATGACAGAACCTTTATATGCAACAAAGTTGCAAAAGCACATGTGTAAAGTACAATGTGCATCCGTTTTCTCATAGCTGCTGCCCCCTAGCACAAGAGAAGTTGTGGCACCTACAGTAGTGAAATTGTCGAAAACTAAATATCTCTAGAAACTGTCACTCATGACCGTCCGAATCAGGTGGCAATGATTATTCATATCTGACAACACAAGATTCCAAGTTTTAACCCTCATAGTCACTAACCTTTCTATGGAGAACTTTGAGGAAATGGCCCTGAAAACATCTTTTTTGAAGCCTACTTGATTTTTGAGGTATGTTGATAATGTTTGTTTGGCCACATGGAGCAGATACTCTGCATCAGTTATTGGGTCATTTTTATTGTCTCCAACCTAATATCATATTCACTATGGAAATAAAAATGGAGGGTGAAGTTACCCTTTTTGGATGTATTGGTTTAGAAAAAACATGGAACACTGACACAGTTTACAGGAAACCAACATATACTGATATACATGCTACCAGCTGTCAGTCACCTTTTCATTGTACAAGAGTCCTACGGACCTTGGTTAAATAGTGGATGCTATCTCAGATGCAGAGAACCTACCACAGGAGCTGCAACATACTAAGGTTGTTTTCAATCATAAAAGCTATATGGACAAACAGATTCAATATGCTTTTGAGTCTGGGCCACTATCTAAAACCAGCTGAAGACACTTTCAGTCCTGTAGCTTTTCTATGATATGCTGGGAATATGTCTGCGAAGATAGGTAGTAACTTATGATGACACACAAGTGGTTCAAATTCTAAACGTTACTGGAATTGTTGTTGTTGTTGTTGTTGTTGTTGGTTTGTTTTTCTTCAAAGAATCTGTTGAAATAAGACTAATATATCATTAATTGAGACAGTGAATAACCACTGAGGAAAACATGTAATCCTGTCAGACATGAAGAAACAATGGCATCCGAATTAGACAGTCATGAGTGACAATCTCTAGTGATGTACTGTTTTTGACAGAATTCATTACTGGAACTGCTACAACTTCTCTTGCACCACAAGGCAGCAGCTATGAGGAAACGTATGCACATTTTACTTGGTATATGCACTATCACAATTGTTGCAAATAAAGGTTATGTTAATCATAATTTCAATCAGTCATGGCAAGAGCAGCACAGCGTTTCTCACATGATGACAATGACCAAATGGCATTAAAAAGATTGAGGAGGATTTATTTTTTCGCTGTGTTAGGTGCTGTAGCACACTGTAGTGGATTCTATCATTACCAGGTGCTGTATCACAAGCTGCAGACAATGCAGAATCCAGCTCCCACAGTGTGAAATGGTAGTTATAATCCTGATGACCGGTAGATCTGAAGTCCAAATTGCCCCTCTCAGCAACCACTCTGTGGCACTGGAATGCTGGATCCTGACTGGCAGTGGCTGTAACATTGGCAAAATAGAGAGCCATGGTCTGTGCAACATTTCACGGGCTGGCTTGGAGAATGCCACTACAGCAGCCACTGGACACCTCCCTCCTTTCCCAGAAATCCTCCTCATGGTCTCCCATACTGTGGTACTTTTAGTGGAATGGATAATAGTGCTAAGGATCTCTTTTGGCTTTCTCTTATAATTCAGTGACATTTTGCCCTCGCCATCCAAAAGGCTGCAAGGTTGTCTTAATTTGGCCAGCTCTTAAACCTATACAGAGCTGCACACGCCCTAATTGCAGAGCGGCACTCAGCAGTCCACCAAGGGACATGCTGGTATTTTGGTTGACCTAACTACAGCGGCATAGATACTGCAGCACCACTATGGATCTTTTCAATGACACAGTCCATCCGTTCCTAGACACTGTAATGCGTTTCCAGCTCAGCAAGTTGGCTGAACAGAGTCCAGTTGGCTTTACTGATCACCCATTGAGATGGTCTGTGTTCGGGCTCTACTCTGTCTGGCAAGTGAAGCCACATGGGGAAATGATCACTGCCATGCAGGTCATCGGCCAGTTACCATTGTGTAGTGTGGGCGAGGGCTGGAGAGCAAAGTGAGAGATCTATTGTGGAGAATGATACTGTTGCAGTACAAAAGTTTGTGGGCTGTCCTGTGTTTAATAAATGTGCACTCTATGACAAAAGAAGCCTCTCAGTTGCTCAACCCCTGGGGCAGGTACTGGCCGAGCCCCAAATCACTTTGTGTGCATTAAAGTCACCACAAAGGATGAATGGTTGGGGGAGCTGTGGAATAAGGTCTTCAAGGGCCTCTATATCAAAAGCGTCATGAGGAAGCAGATACAGGGAGCACACTGTCGGATGGTGATGCACATATACAAATACTACAATGACTTTTTAATGTGTGGTGAGAGAGAGGGGCTCTGAGTGATAGGCTGTATTAGTAAATTCCATTCATCTCCACGAGTTCTGGAGCTGGTTCAGACGTATATCAGGAATAATAACTTCCACATAAACCAACTGTTGAATAGCTTGCTTCACCTCTATCTCAGGAGTTGCTTTTTTGAATTTGGATTGTTTGGTTGATGTTGCAGTGGATGTGGGTGCAACTTTGGTGGAAGGGAGAGCAGGTGGTACCCGTAGCTTTTTCAGCTGTTTTCGAGGGGGGGGGGGCGTTAAGCATTAAAGCTTCTGCTTCCTTACATGTGCATTGGCACACATAGGTGTTGGTGCCCACACTAACAACATCCGTCTCGGTTGAAGCATCAACTTTAGCAACAGTTTTCTACAGAGCAGAAGCAAAGGAAATGACAAATACAGGAGGTGGCATGGCCTGAGAAATCTTTTTGTCCTCTACATAGGTGATCCATCTTTTAGTCTTAAACTCCTGTATTTTCTTCTCGTCAAGGTACACACTGCACAAGTGACTCCAAGCTGAATAGTCCCCTGAACAGTTCACACATTTTGCGGGTGAAGTGTATTTAGTACCTTCATGAGGCACCTCCCACATTTGTCACAAGCAGCCACACCATTATAGCCAAGAGTGGTGTGCGCAAACAGCTGGCATTTGAAACACCACATTGGGTAAAATTAACCTCTTTGATTACTATAACAAGCTGCTTATTTCATCGGACCCCTTTTGTAACATGGTACCTAGAAAAAAAAAAAAAAAAAAAAACAGTTTTTGGCTTTTTTTATGGGAAAATTACTTCTATATTATTTGAATCTTTTGTCTACTGTGCATGTTTGTTGCCTGACAAACATCCTTTTCAGTATAAAGGCAACTAGAATTAGGAATCCTCTTGTCTACAGCTCATCAAAGGCTGAAGCAATAAAGAAAACAACTGACACACCTGTAGGGTTATCTGCACTTAAAGAAAAAAAATGATGACGATAATAATATGCAAATGTTTATGTACACACACACACACACACACACACACACACACACACACACACGGCCCAACAACTCGTTGCACCATTTGAAAAGAGCATCAAGTCTATTTCTATGTTATTTGGCTCACTAAAAATAAACAGCTCTGTGTGTTGGTTTTAACAATGGTCTTTTCCAAAGTTTCCGACTCTAAATGTAGACTGGCACATACAAAGTACACTGATATAGAAAATGTAATGGTATAGTGTGGTGTACGTGTTGTCCAGAGAAGTACTAGGATCTTCTAGACTCACTTCCACAGCAACTCGCTGCAGTCTGCAGGGCCAGAGGAGGACCAAAACGATATTAGGTGCCTGTCTTGGAACGTTAAGTCATTCTGCCTCACAGCAGGATTTGCTTCAGCAGTTTATGGTTACTTTACCACTTTGTACCAGTTTGCCACCCTTTTACTGTGTTCTGTAAGCAGTATGCTTGTTTAGGAGGTGATTAATATTTTGTCTTTTGAGCTGTGTAGGAGGACATGGACTAAAGGAAAGTCGTCGATGGTTGTATTCCATTCTGCCCATCAGTTTGATCCTAGACTTAAGCAAGCAGAGTTGTGTGATATAATGCTAGTACAGTCTTTTACGAATTGGGGCCATCTTTACAGATGATGTGTTGTATTTGGTGAGAATGTTACGTTCAGTGTCTATGGTTCAAAGCTGTTTGCGTTAGATACATTAGTGAGTCATTGGATATAGTTTCTTCATCGTTTTATGTTGACTGCGAGAGTGTGCCACTTCATAGGTGAGTTACTTTGATTTTGTGTATTGGTGGTTATGCTTTCATGTTTGTATTAGGTATCACTAAGTGGTGTCTTTATTATAGCAAAAGAACTTAATAGTTTTGTTCTTTTGTTAGTAAATGGTATAAAGGAAATGTTTGTACGTCATTCACTGCAGTTTGTACTGGGTGATATCAAATACTCCAATCAACTAACTAGCAAAACAAACACACTCAATGAATATAAACATACGGGATAATAATGTAATGGCAATATTTTACGATGTAATTCCATCCATCTGCTTTGACCCATGATGTCATCAACATGGCGGAAAACCCGTATACGGGATATCTTAATACTTATATATTGTAGATAATAAATAATCTGTAGTTATCCTTGTAAATTACAGATAACAGAACATACCATCGATCACAGGTCTCAGCTCAAAAATTTGTACCTTTGGCACTCACATGCGAGAAGAAAATCCTCTAAACTAGCCCATACCTTTCTATCAGCGGGAAGCTACAGATCAATTTTTAAACACAAAATATTAATCTATAATCTGTTCTGTTTGTAAACAAACTGTCGTCTTTAACTCAGCCACCACATAATTACTCATGCTTTCTACAAACACACACACACACACACACACACACACACACACACACACACACACACACCTCAAAACTACCACACTTTGATGACATTACGTGTCAAAGCTGACGGGTGGAATCGTGTCTATAAATGACCCTATCATAATACTTATGTATAGTAGATAATAAATAATCTGATTATCCTTATAAATTACAGATTGCCACAACAGAATGTACTGTTGATCACAAGTATCCATCGAAAAAATTGCGACTTCAGTACTCACTTGCGAAAAAGAAACCTCTGTGTTAACCTATACCTAACTATCAGTGAGAAGCTACAGACAACTTTTTAAACACAAAATCGTAATATATAATTATGTTCTGCCTCTAAGTAAACTATGATCTTTATCTCAGATATGATATCATTGGTCAAAGCAAACAGGTTGTATCACAGACTTCAATTGACTCATTGTTAGTTTGTGTGAAGTGAAATGTAAGGCTTTGGGTTTTTGGGTTTTATGTGGATTCCAGTAATGTTTTGGCTACTTAGATAAAATGAAATTTTCTGTCCAGTTTTTGAACAGTGTGGCTGATACAATTCTGACACGAAGGGAAGGAAGATTAGAGTTTAATGTATCACCAACAGCACAGTTATCAGAGATAAAAACAAAACCAAAACCAAGTTCAACTGCTACAGTGGCCGTTGATGTGCTGCTCGCGCAGTTCGACCTTGCCTTGTGAGTGGCTATATTGTGTCCAAGTTGCCTACAGTGTCTCCCGACTTGTTGCATGTAGCAGAGACTCACTACTTTAATCTGTTCCTAAATGTAACAGTTTTATGGACTCACTAAATGCACCTGATGATGAGATATAGGTCTTGAAATTCGGGTAGTGCATAAATAAATAAAAAGTTTGAAATTTACAACTGTTGTTGATCACATTATTTAAAATGAAGATTGACGGATGTGGATGTCCCGAAGGAAGAAAATTGTGTCAAAGTAAAGTTTGATAAGCAAGACTAGATGTTTATTCTGATTGACAAAAGTACTTTAAAATTACATTATATTCGTAAAAAATATTAAAGGATGTGATAAGGCAGGAAACTACGACTACTGTAAACCTTAAACTGATGCGAGTGAACAAGCAACGAAGGCACTACGATGCTCATGTTTCCGAAATGCAGCCTACCGATAATAGGCCAGAACTGCAATATGCAACGCTTCTTCCAAATTACAAGTAAAATTTTAATGAGCCCCGCAATTTAATTAAAGACACCAATCAATTGTAACATTGATTACTTGTGGTTGGCTATGATTGAAATACGGTTTTTCCGACATTCGGATGACACCATGTGTCAAAGCAGAATGGTGAAATCATTTCGTCAAATTATGCCATTTTAACTGATGTGCTACCAAGATAACTAAAGCACAGAATACAACCCATCGGCTTTGACCAACGATGTAGCAGGGATAGAAATTGCTACTGAATAAACGCTGTCAATTTACATTACATAAGAAAAACTGTTACACCCATGTAGTGACTGGTTCTTTTCCAAATCACGAACTGGTAAAAATTCGTATTCCAAATGAAAATCTTTAAGCCTGTATATGACTAACATATGATGACGTTTGTCAAAGTAAATGGGTGGAATCCTGTGCTTCAGTTGATATTTTAGGTGTGCGCGTGTTTGTAGAAGGCGTGAGTGATTATGTTGTGGTTGAGTTCAAGACAATAGTTTTTTTACAAACAAAACAGATTAATATTTTGTGTTTAAAAAGTGGTCTGCAACTTCTCTATGATGGTTGGGTGTAGGTTAACCGAGAGATTTTTTTTCATATGTGAGCACCAAAGGCGTGAATTTTTGGACTAAGACCTGTGATTGATGGTACATTCTGTTATCTGCAATAACTACAGATTATTTGTATGTACTATACAGAAGTATTAAGGTACCCCGTATACTGGTTTCATGCCATCTTGACGTCATGGGTCAAAGCAGACGGATGGTATCCCAATCTACAGTTATGCCCACCTAAAAAGTACTGCGCTGTGATGACATCACAGGTCGAAGCTGATGGGTGGTATCCCCATCTACAGGTGAGCCCAAAATATCACATTCCTGTTTGAACCCATCCTTGGATAATTGTGCAGCACTGACCACTGAAAATTTATATATGGAAAATGACAATCACTCAAGAAATAAATTGATCTATTACTGGTTGATTTCGGCAACATAATAGCTAGGTATCATATAGAGCATATTCAGCACATGGAATTACAAAAGAGCCACACACCGGTGTGTGTGTGTGTGTGTGAGAGAGAGAGAGAGAGAGAGAGAGAGAGAGAGAGAGAGAGAGAGAGAGAGAGAGAGAGAGAGAGAGGGTGAGTGAGTGTTGAGTTTTTCCCATATCAGATTCTGTATCGACTGCATTCTGTACAATGTACGAGTCAGAGGACCAAAAGTAAAACTATCCCACATCACCTGAAAACACAGACAACTAAAAATTACTGCGCAACGATGACGTCACAAAACAAGTCGGCGTCACGTGTCAAAGCTCAAAGCCGGCGAGTGGAATAGTGTGCTTCGAATGACCTGAGAGAGACTACAAAACTGTCTGCTTACGTTTCTCATTTAGTTCCGCCATAGTTTTCGAAACACTTCCAGCAATCTGCTTCATGTCGGCGTACTTTGTAATTGTAGCACGATTCATTGCTTCCAACAAACGGTAGTCGTCCTAAAACACAACATAAGTACTCTTCCAGTTAAACATGTATATAAAGAATCAAGTTGAACATTTCGCATGTGATTTTACACTGCTATAAAGACGTCGGTATGTACAGGCCCACATATTTCACTAACCTAAGTTTATAGTGGCAATACCTACCAATGTGGCTGTCAGTTCTCCGTACAAATAATCAGCTGTTTTCTGGAACATATTTGTAGCAAGCCGGCTCAAATTCGGATCATGGGGATCCAGAGCTTCAAAACTACTTGTGCTCGTTGACAAAGTCGGTCCTGAAACAGAATCATCCTTAATACGCACGCCAATCAATCGCTGTTTAAGTTACTTTGATGTTTCGTACCTCTTCTGGGTGAGTCCGTCACACCTTCACTGTCACCTTCGTCAGCCATACTCAAGACTTATTTATTACTTCGCCCTCTCACAAACACGGCACCTAGACGTCAAAATTACAAACAAACAAATGTCCAGCTGATTGGCTAAAATCCAAGGATTGTACACATGCTGCGGGGAGTGACTCATGACAGTAAGGTACCTGAGTGCGTGGTCGTATGGAACTGGAGATTTCCACTGTTCGCCTTTGCCCTTCTACAACTTTGTACATGACATCGTGACATTATACTATTTTAGGGTAATAGTACATTGCAGGTTTGTCATCAACGCTTCTCTCTGGTACTTTAAATGTCAGTTAAAAGCGAATATGAATGAAAGACGCGACAACGAAGAAAGGCCTAAGTAGAATATGTTTCAATGATGAAAATAGGTAACCCAAGTAAAAAATCACTCTCGTCGTGTATTTAGAATGACTAGCTACGAGAATAAGAAGCAGAAATTTTTGG
Source organism: Locusta migratoria (assembly GCA_026315105.1). Lineage (NCBI taxonomy): Eukaryota > Metazoa > Arthropoda > Insecta > Orthoptera > Acrididae > Locusta > Locusta migratoria. Next base: position 65,136,932 of record CM048751.1, read on the forward strand.
GTTCGAATCCGGTTAAGGCTATTTAAAAATAAAAAAATAAAAAAAATAAAAAAAAAAACAAGATTGTAAAGGAAGGGGCAACTCATCGAGTCTGCTGAACATGGCAAGATACAGAAGAAGATCGAACAGCTCCCCCGCCCTTGTACATCTCGTGCAATGGCGTGTGGGTGGAGGTGTACGATATTATAGTCGGCTGCTGCAAAAAAGAGGTCGGCATCGAGGTGGTCGACACGAATGCCACCGTTTCGCTACAGGCAGCAACGAAGGCGGACCACAGGGGGCACTCAAGAGCGCTGTGGCCGCCTTCATTGTCGACGCTCCTCCCTTGACAACGACGTCCGAAGGGAAGCGCGAGAAGTACACCAGGGCGCTCCTCAAGGGCCTGCCATGGTGCTTCAATGAGGCAGCAGTCCGGGAAGGGCTGCGGCGAGCAGGGTTCGGTGGTGCAACTGTTAAGTTGCACAACCGGACCAACAGGACGAGGCCGCTGCTCTACGTTGTCGCCGTGCAAACAGTCGATGATGGGGGCGATGTCTTCGCCCTGCGGAAGCTCTTGGGCTTTCCTGTGATGGTGGAAGCTCTCCCTGCCGACATGAACCCTCTCCCCCAGTGCTTCAAGTGCCAGGGGGTGGGCCATGTGGCCAAGTACTGCTGCAATGCAGCACAGTGCGTCAAATGCTCTGGCGAGCATGACTCGCGAGACGGCATGTGCGGCAGAGAAGAGACACCGACTTGCACCAGTTGTGGCGGTCCTCACGTTGCCAAATGGCGAGGCTGTCTGGCTTTTTCAAGCCGAAGCCAAACAGGTGGTGGCGTGGCGGCCGTTGCGGCGGCGCCGCAACATCGGCGGAGACGGCGGCAACGACGACGACGAGGGGATGACACGGCTGCTGCGCCCCCTGCTCGCGACCGGCCGGAAAACCCCTCCAACGGCGGCGCGGACCGGCCGAGAGCGGAAAGGGGGTCGGCACCATCCGCCCCAAAGAAGACGACGCGGCCCGGGGCTACCTGCGCGCTGCGGCAGTAGAGGCAACAGCGGCATTCAAAGCCGGCATGGCAGCAGAGAGGCCCAACTTGCTGCAGAGAAGGATGAGGTCCGCCGACAAATCCGGCAGCTGCACGCCAAACTGGCGCGCGACCTCTATGAAGACGACGCTGAGGATGCTACAGAGCCCGCCCCTGTGGCACAGAGCTCTGGGGTGACCACTGCTGTGAAGACCGGCACTCCTGTGGTTGTACAACCGCAGTCGACAGCTGCCCAGCAGATCACGCCTACCCAGAAGCGGGCGATTGAAGACCTGAAGGCCAAACTGGAGGGGCAATCACTGAAGAAGGCGCTGAAGGAGTCGTGCACCACGCAGTGAAGTTGCGGCCCCAACGACCAACAGCAGGAACCTCTCCGGGCAGAGTCATTTGCGCATAGAGGTACCGCGATGAAGGACGCCACCGCCAGAGAGAGGATGCAAGAAACATCACGGCACACTGCCGCACTTGGCCAGCTGGTCGAGTGTAGCAGTGCTGCCCAATGCAGCAGGTTCTGCTGCAGCACTATCGGACTGATGTCTTTATGACGACCTTAGCTCTGACACGGTTTTCGATGCACGATACCTGCTACTAACATAACCTACCTTGCATGAACTATCGCAGTTAGCAAGGAATCCGGTACTGCCCTTACTACCCACTCCTGACTGTCCTTGGCGCTTGCCTTGGCACTTTTTTCCCTCTGCCCTTAAACCCGCTCTTCTTTCGAAGTTTTCGACCACTACTATCTCCCGATATGGTCCGTATTAATGAGTAATCTTACCCACACATACGGCACACATCACAGTTCCTGCTCCTGTGACTCCTACATTAAGATACTAACACATGCAGAGGTGACAGTAGAACTATTGAGTTGGTCACCATGCAAGTGCAAGCGTGGAGGGGCTCCACTCTAAGTTTACTGCAAAAGAAAGCTATGAGGATTAATACCTCAAGCAAATAAACTGACCAGTGCAAACCTATTTTTTTCTAGATTAGGTGTGCTCCCTGTGTTCAGCCAATATATATTTAACTGCCTCATGTACATAAAGATAAACCAAGAGACCTACATGAAGAGGAGTGACGTCTATCAACACTGCACCTGTAGTAAAGACAGTCTAGACAGACCTAGATGTCGCTTAACAAAGACACAAAGCAGCTTGCCAATGGTAGCTATAAAATTATTTAATGGACTACCAAAGGAAACACAATTATTACCGCTGGAGCAATTTAGAAAAACTATCCTGTGTAAATTAAAAGAGAAACCGATGTACAGCATTGACGAATTTTTTTCCAGCGATATCACAGCGACTACCTGACTTTTAACTTGATGTCAAGAATAAACTATTTGTTTTTGTTTGTTCTTGTATTAATATTATTGTGCAGTTATTGTTAAGTGCATATTATGCTCAATTTATGTTAAAATATGTGTAATCTGATCACAGTTCTTGGATTCATTTTATTGTTATGTAAATATTGTAATTTTGACGCTGTCTGTCGAGCCATGGCTGGTGAAAGACAAAGATTTCGTAATAAATTGTACCCTTCCCCAGACCTTGTGGCAGCCTTCCTGAGAGAGAGCGAGAGAGAGAGAGAGTGAGAGAAGGGAGGGGAGGGAGAAAAAAAAGGATCAATCCTCCCAATTTGAATAAAGGCGCAGTGCCCCCCCCCCCCCTTTTTTTTAGAAATCACGTCAGCTTGGTGATTGAACTCAACCCCCACCAAACCACGATCCTGGATGTGCCACTGGTAGTATATGTGACGAAACTGTGCTAAATGGTCTGAGGATTTGCATGTTTAAGAATTGGGCTTAAATTGTGCCATTCGCATTGCTTCTCTTAAGAAGATATAAGAATTCAACGTGACTGTATCATGAAGTGTAACGGCCATGAAACTGAAAGAAAGAATTAGTGTTGGCTGGTGATTTTAATGAAGACTTCCTTGAAAACTCTCCCAGTAAGAAATTATTGCAGTCAGTAGCATTGTCATTCGACCTCATTCATACAGTTAATTTTCCAACTAGGCTAGCTAAGGGCTCAAAGACAGCCATTGAGCCGCCCGCGATGGCCGAGGTGACTGAGGCGCTCCAGTCACGGTCAGCACGGCCACTACGGTCGGGGGTTCGAATCCCCCCTCGGGCATGGATATTTGTGCCGTCCTAGTTCGTAAGTAGTTCATAAGTAGTTTGTAAGTTTAGGGACTGATGACCCCGTAGTTAAGTCCCATAAGCTTAACAAACATTTGAAACAGCCATTGATAAAACGTTTATAGAAATGTCAAATGATCAACATTATATTATAAAACCAATAACAAGCAGCCTTTCAGACCATATTTTACTAGATTTTAATACTGATCAGAATATAAAATCTATCAAATCTGAGTTTAAGAGGGTAGTCAGTAAGGAAAAAATTGATTTTAGAAAACTGCACAAAGAAATGACTTGAGTGATGTCTAAAGTGCTAATAGTAGGGGCAAGGGTTGTACCTTGGAACGGTTTTATCTTGAGACACTTTTTAATAAAAGCAGTGCAATCCAGTGGTAACTCTAAGAACTATGAAGTAAAGTTGTCAGGCCTATTTTCAGAGGGAATAGGAGACCCATTTGAACTTGGATGATGAGCTCTGACATTACTGTAACAGATTCACACGAAATACTTTTCTTTGAATATTAACATTGAACTTTCGAAAAGGACATAGCAACATTTATACCGCCATTACAGCAACGCTAAACTACAGGCTAAACGACGAGTGCAAAAATATCTTTTTACGCCATTAGGCAACATTTATACCGCCATTAGAAGTTACAACATGGAAAACACAGCGGTGCGAGACTCGAAACGATTGCAGAAATCGAGAAGGATTGAAACTGGCGGTATATACGTCACAGTGACGTCAGCATGGTGGTATACTGGAGTGGCCCTAACATCTCCCGGCGAAACGAGGCAAGCACTGAATGCAGCAGAACCGTATTACTTACATACAGGATAAATACAGGGTGGGGAGCATAAAAACATGTTAGTTAGTAGCCCCATATTATATCTTTTAGTCAATAAATTAATAGGTTTTAATTGAAAATAGAATTTAACAAGTGCAAAGCCTCTTTACCTTCAAAGGGAGGTGAGCAAACTTCGAAATAAACGAAAAGAGGCAGAGAGCCATCTTTCAACATGTATGAAACGTTGTCTAAAAGAAAACAACTTTTCTTATTAAGCTGTCAATATTGGTATTTATTTTAGTTTCAGTTTTTAACAGATCCTACATTATTTCATTTAAAAAATCGTATCCCAGGATAAGCCAAGAGTATCACAATTTCATAATGTTACTCAAAGCACTATACGCCTTTAAGAGTATATCAACAAGTCGATATTCACGTATATGAACATGATATTAAGCTTTTGTTTGTTGTTTTCAGAATACCGATTTCCTTGAAGTATACTGTCATGTTTAGTTCTTTATAATAGCATAATATGAAATCTGTTAACACCACATGCATTATAAAATAAAACACGAGCTCTTTAAGACCCAGTGAACAGTTTAAACAAGGCAACAGTCTGGAATATTGTTTCAAATAAATTGACGACTCTGTGGCACAGTACAGTTTATTATAGTCGAATGATGACAGTCACATTTTGTAGCAAACCAACAAAAATAACTTTGATGTTCTTCAAATCGAATAATTCTTGATCTCATATGAACACTCAATAATGAGTGGTGGTGTCCAAATCACTACAATATTATAACAATAATATTATCATACTATTTTATTATCCTTCAGCGATTTTGTAATTAAATTCACCGAACAGTTCCCAGCCACAGAAATCTGTATTGGTTTCATGTGACAAGACAGATGTACACGAAGACAAACAAATGAAACTACCAAGAAACATAAACACTGATCGCGTGGAGCACCCTCCCACTACAACTCAGACAGTTCTGCGCATGCGCGAATCTGGCAGCTTGAGTACACAAGAAATTGAACTAAATTTCTGCTCTGCACATGTGCGAATAGCTCGCTGGCAGCTGCGAACGAAGGGTCTCCCTACTTTCGCAGCATTGGCCTTCACAGTGACGTCAAAATGGGGTATGGCATCCAAGTTGCATACCTATCGATTGCTGTCGAGCTTTGTGGTCCAACACAGCTACAGCACTAGGAAATCTCATTTCTCACTTCCAAATTATCCGTCTATCTTGCTTATTGTCTTTCGAACTAGCTAGAGATCGAAAATGTGCGAAGTTGACGAAAGTATATTTCGTGAAATTCTGAAAGAGTTTAACGTTTCAGGAGGAGGCCAGATTTCTGGCTACTGTGATTCGTCAGAAGAGATTATAATAGCTTTATTTTTAATTATTAGAAGTCGCCGGTGAATGTAGGTGCCTTTAGGCCTAGAGACAGTGGACTGGTTTATGAGAACCTTTCTCTACTGCAAAAATTTATTTTGCTTTTGAATGACGCGTTCCGGGAACTTAAGTGTTTTTCGTGTGGTCAGTAAGTTTTTGTGGGGCATACTAATTTGTAAGAGGCTTTGAAAGCGTGTGTCTGTACAGACCTAGAGACAATGTACTGTTATATTAACCTTATTCTGGTGCTAACGGTTTCTTTTTCGTGTTCCTTTGTATGATGTTTTCTATGTGTGAGGTGCTACATTGTCATTCTGCTACATTAACAGGCCTATATTTAAACACTATCGAATTCGTTTGTGGTCTGATAAACAGTACCGTATTTTACTTATCTAATTTAAAATTTTGCAATGGGGAAACACACTAAACTGGACATTATAATACCAAGCTCATGTTCTGCACATTGTGTGTGTGTGTGTGTGTGTGTGTGGTTTTTTTTTTTTTTTTTTTTTTTTTTTCAGTCTATTGTCTCTAGGCCTAAAGGCTCCCACGTTCACCAGCGACTTCTAATAGTTAAAAAATAAAGCTATTATAACCTCTTCTGGCGTATAACAGTAGTCAGAATTCTAGCCTCCTTCTGAAACGCTAAACTTTTTCAGAATTTCACGAAATATACCATTTGTAAACTTCGCACATTTTCGATCGCTAGCTAGTTGAAAAGACAACAAGCAAGGTAGACCGACAATATGGAAGTGAGAAATGAACTCTTGATATTTACTAAAATGAAAAATTTATCCGCCGTGTAATGTCACTTCTAAAAAAATGGATTGTATAACTGACAATAATTACATTTAGTACGCAATGTTAGTTTCAACTCTTCTTAAAGTACTACATATTGGTTTCTGGGGTGTATACATTTTTTACGTATAGTACAATTTATGCAATATATGTTACTTCAATACACAAGCAGATCAATCCAATCAGGTAGAGAAATAAGTAAAAATCGAATAAGTACACCAGTCACTGTGAGTAACACCTGGTTTGCACTACACTCAACGTATCCGCTCGTTTCGCAAGTCTTTCATAATAATAATACACGTACGACTGCCCACTACTGTCAGTGTATGAGTGTAGTGAGAAGCAAGCATTTCGCACTCCCCACCGATAACTGGATTCGACCACAAAAACTCGACAGCTTGAACGCTTGCACAAGCATGCATTATCGACATTCGATCCAGCATGATGCTGCTTGTACAATAATAATAATAATAATTATTATTATTATTATTATTATTATTCAACATCGAATAATACATATACAGTCTCTTGACATTGTACAGATTATTCTTCTGAATACGTCAGTTTACAAGCCTGATGATTGATGATATTTATCCAAGGAGGTTATTTTTACCTCCATGCATTTATCCTATACACGCTCAAGCATGCTTGTGCAAGCACGCTTGCGCAAGCGTGCTTGACAATCACGCTGTTACGTGTGTGGCCGCCATTAAGGCCAACGCCGTGAAAAGGAGACCCGCAAACGAACCTATCAATGTCTGTGACGCACAAAAATTATCTCTGCAAACAAGTAGAGATTAAACAAGTGAAGAGTCGAGTTACGATACGGCAGAAATCTTAGTTTGATAACAAATTTTAGTGCGCTAGTCATGGTTGTAGAATGCATGAGAAGCCTGTAATATTGCATTTTGGGCCCTACTGGGCCTGGGGCACGATGAAACATCGGACACAACGACTCTATGGTCTAATAAGTAATGACTAATCATTTCCATAGAACTGGAATGTTATCTAAACCCGTTGAACTGAACATTACATTTATATTGATATTTATCATGTGCGAAGAATCAGGTAAAACTGAATTTTATGCGTCAGTGGCCAGCGCTCGCTAGGTTAGGAACGGCAGAGCAGCCAATCAGGAGTAGCGTTGCCGCGGTCAACAAGAAAGAGCCTTACAATTGTATAATGTAAACAATCCGAGGCAGTGTATATACAATAAAAGAGTTTGACGATCAACAAGTTACACTTCCTATCAGTATGGATATCGACAAGAAGATAATGACAAGAAAGGGAAGTCGTGGCGTAGTGTCGAATGTTCAGATGTTGGCAGCGGCCGGAGTAACCACAATCGTATAGACAGATGGGATTCCATTTTCGTGCCGACCATGGAGTAAATAATTAATGCTGTTCTTGTTTTATGGTTGACAGGTTAGCAAAGTAGCAAACTTGAACTGTAATGTAACACAAACGTACGCCATCAATAAGAAACTGTAACTCGATTGTTTCTAAACCGGAGAGTCGGTCGCTACGCACCCTCACATACTAAAAAACAAACTTCTTGTTTCACCTATACTTAACCTTCTTCTTAAGGCTAGGGTTTCTTTTTTCTTTTCCTTTATATTTGAGGGCGTGTAGCGCCCGAATCTCCGGTTCTGAAACACTCAATCGATTCACAGTTGTATGTTCGACGTATATATCATTTCAGGCCGAGCTACTTCGATTGCAAGCTGTCTTTGAAATTACCAAAATTGCAATGTACGCCAACTTGATTTAAAACCGGAAATCAAGATAGCTAGTAATAAGAGGTCACTTAGCACCGTAATACGACAATTATCTTAGAATCTCTTATAACTGAAAAATCAATTAAAATCACAGAAATGCCACACTGAAATCCTCGAATAAACTTCGAAATTGACGCCACATGTACTCGTCATGAAACATACAATCTTATTGGCCGGCATAACTCGACTTCTGATTGGCTGCTCTGCCGTTCCTAACCGCGGGATCGCTAGCTCCTGACGCATAAAATTCAATTTAACCAAGATTCAACGTTTATTGGTTAACTGTCCCGCACATTATACTTGAGGGTAGTACCACGACCTCCTACAAGTAGTTTGTAAGTGGAAACGGTCCTAAGGAATAAGGATTGTTGTTTGTAGAAGTCGTCGGCACTTTACAGCCATACGTATATCGAACTTGTTAGTTTCAGACATCAATTCTTCAACATGCAAAGTATGTTTCTGTACTAAAAATAAAACCTAGAAAATGCAGCTCGCACAAGTTGTGGATACAATTAATTCCTTCAAAGTCACACTTTTCAAAAAAGAATGACATTATAGTCCCATGTAGGAGTCTTCCTCAAATGCTGAAAGTTCTAGCTTTTTAAGGTTGTCCTTTGCAAACTAATTTCTTATCTATAACAATAAATGAGGAATTCGTGGTAAGCAGCTCCTAAAACAAGGATCAGTTTTAAGTAAGGCCCACAACTTTTAGTCAGCCTAATTTTAAAATCTCAGTTTGTAAAAACCTTAATGTTAGAAAATTAAATTTTACATAAGGAAGTGACATTAACTTCATTATTACTTGTCTTAAGTCAGTAAAAAGTAGTGTGATGAAAATAATTAAATTTACAAAATACTCTTTTTCAGTTGATGAGTTTTTTACTTAGATATTTTAAGTCATCCAGTGAGTGACCTGAAGAGACCCCTGCCTTCATTCACTACCTTCCATTCTGATGAATGTAGTGTTCCTGTGGGTTCCTAGTCATGCCAAGAGTGTTGGTGAATGAGATTGCAGATTCTGTTGCAATGGATGCAGCTTTCTTCCCTCGGCTTCCTACTTATTCTTTTCCTTCGGATGAGCTCTACGCCGTCTCTAGGGGTGTGGTATTGATATGGCATGCATATTAGTCTTTCCTTCTAGGGATCCAACTCCAGGACAACAAACCCCTCCATATTGCCTGCTTGACTTCCTCTCAACCCTCCCTCTGTGAGGAGGTCATTCTAGCCTGCCTGGCAAAGGAAATTGAACTCTTTGTGTGTTTAGTCCTTGCAGTCAATGCATTTTGTGATAGGTGTTTATGAACATAGTAGTTTTGCACCCAAACAATTAATTAAAAGAAAAATACACAAATACCCACAGTTTGGGAACCACTGGTATATGCTGTCTCTAGTGTTGGAGGAAAAAAAATTATAAAAATCTTAAATAGTGTGCATAGAGAACAAATCACTATATAGGAATGACAGTTTTTAAATCTAATTCTCTCTGTAGTACATTTCATTCAGCAAGAATATTTATTCATTGTTTATCATTTAAAGAGTATCTGCAGTGAAAGGCTTTAAAAAGGGAAAACAGAGATTTCACAGCAGGAACTAGACATTAGATACCAGGTCACATTTTTAATTTCGAGCCAAGAGCAAGACTTATCCAAGTAGAAAATAATATAAGTCCTTTGGGCAAGGACTTTGGGGGAAAGGTCATGGTGTAAATTGTGGGTAAAACAGGAATTAGCATTGATAAGTACCACGTCTAAATTATTTTATAGTGACCTAATAAAAGTATAGTCTCGGCGAAAAGGTATAAATGTTTTCTACTGTCCTTACTTGCTTTCCAGCTCCTGGAGACACCACCTCAACAAGTTGATCAGCTGGTTGCCATCTTGGAACACCACTATCCAACCCCTCCCCTGCCCACAGTATTCCCCCTCGTGAACCCTCATAGCACTTAGAACATGCCTAGTTGACATTTTCAACTTGCCACATTCCTTCCAAACTCTACAACACCCAGAAACAAAACAATCCCTGAACACTGAGAACCTCAACCCCACAGAGTCAAAGATCTTACTCTCCTTTTCCCAATCCCTACGATGTAACACTAATTTGCCACCAATTGCTCTGTCCAGAGCTAACATAATCTCAATACTGAAGATTGCCTCTGCCAGTTCGTACCACCATTGAACAGAGATCCTCCCACTCACCCATAAATTCCTCATTTTCAACATGGCCTTACAATCTTTCCCCCAAGTCCCTTCCTTAGAACACTAATGTTTCGCCAGAAAAAAGGAGAGCCATCCACAACCTCAAAACAAATCCAGGAATTTTCATCCTCCCTGCAGTCACCAATGTGGTTATGAACTGCAAAACAAATCCAGGAATTTTCACCCTCCCTGAAGTCACCACTGTGGTTATGAACTGCAGTGACTACATAGCAGAAGACCTCTGACAACTTTCTGACTCTTGGATAGTGATGCTCAAACCAAATAATCCTGGGTGCACAATTGTAGCTGGTTGCTGTACTCCTGCTGAAAGAATTTTGACCCTCATTGTCCAACACCGAATATCTGTCTATCCATCTACTTCCCATATCGAGGATACCATTCACTTCCTTTACTGACTCTTCTCCATCCCCATCCCTTTGTCTTCTGTATCGTTCCTCATCACAGTTAGTACCATCTTCTTATTCATGAAATTCCTTCAATCCCAAAGCCTTACCACTCTCAAGCACTATGTATACCAATATCCCTCGGAATAAAAAACCAATACCTCATTTCTCACAACCTCACTACCTTTATCGTAAGAAACAACAACTTTTCCTTTGAGGGGAAGACATGCAATAAAATCTGTGGTGCAGTCATAGTGACCTCCAACGTCAACCTGTTAATGAGCCATCTTATCCCTGTGAAAGATTGCACTGTAAGACTTACCCATCAATCCACCCAGCACTTCCCATTCCAGTTCTATCACAGGCTTATTCTACACCAAGAGAGGTCAGCCATGTGGTTTACCAACTGTGCTGCAATCACCACATAGTTGTTTATATTGGTATGATGAGCAACCAGCTGTTTTTATTTATTTATTTATTTATTTTATTCAGTTTGAACAAGGTGTAACCTTCCTATGACACAGCATGCATCTGAGCATATGCTTGATTTCATAGCTTCTTCATAACTTGGACAATCTGGATTCCTCCTCCCCCCTCCCAGTTCCATCTTTTCTGAACTTAACAAATGGGAGTTATTCTTACATTTCATTGCCCAGTCCCAAAATTATCCTGGCCTCAATGTATGGATATCCTGCACTCTTCCATTTCTCAAATATTCCATGCGTGTGTGTTTTTCTTGCTTCCCTCTCTCCCCCTGATGTCCCCCTCCCCTTTCCCAATGAATTCCTCTTTCCATTGCTACCTACATGCTTTGTAGGACCCGCTATATCCATCCCCACCACTTCCTGTTCCCCCTCTCATCCATCCCATCACTGCAGAACATTACTCAGAACAAAGCAGCCAGAGATGACTTTGTGTCTGTGAAGTGTGCCTGTGTGATTTTATGAATGATGGTATGTATCTTTTTTCTGATGAAAGCTAATGGCCAAATGCTTCATTGCATGTATATACTTGTCTTTTTTTATATGACTGTCATGACTTGACGGATGTCTTTGCTGTGCTTTGCAAACTTTTCTCATTGTATTATTGATTTCGTGCTTTGAGTCTTTATGCAGTTGAACAGTAATGTGAGTCTGGTCAACATAGACATCAATCAACTGCTACTGTCAGCTAATGGGTCTAACATAGGCTGGATTCTGCTGTTATTATTAATGGGTGGGGATTTACAAGATGTGGCCAACCACTCAACTGGAATGGGAAAGGAAAATTGATTGCTTGATAGCACACACTAAATGGGAGGACACTTTATATCTGTTTGTGTATCCTTGTTGTTTCTGGTGTGAGAGTAACACCTGCTTTAGGATACATTCAGATTCAAAGGTGTCAGTATTCAGAGATGTATGTATAAAACTTTAAGGCTAAAAATACAATTTAAAATTAGTCAAACCTACTGGATCAAAATACTGAATGTTAAAAAATAGCCAATGACCTTAGATTATTTTAGATACTCTTCAGCCTGTGTAACATGTAAGTTAATTGTCAAGTGTTTTTTCTGGTAATATTCTGATAACGGTATTAGGATTGCTGGGTTAAATTTTACTAACAGTAGCAATGAAATAGTCAGCTAATTTTGGCATTGAAATGTTCAGTTCATCAGGTTAATTTATTTGCTGACTGGGAAAGGGTTTATACAAGAACCTTTAACCCATTGAGTGTAAACAGTAATAATTATTTATCAATTATTATTACCCATATTCCATGTAATTGGTTTTTCAGAGATCATTCATTGATTGTTGCCAACATCAGCACACTACACCATCATTGCTGTATGTAAAATTTACCAGAATTCTGATTAGATGAATGTAACTTAGCATCCACTCACTACAGATCAGGTATGAAGGCAGGAATAATTTATACCTACATTGGGAAGAGATACAACTATCAAAATATTGACACCCATATATCTTTTTAGTAATCACCCTTTTAACCCTTTACTGCAGAAGTAGATTTTCATTGAGTCAGTAACAAAGGGGCTCTGTATGGTAACATTGAATAGTTAATGAAACAACAACATCAACTGCATATTTATTTATTTTATTTTTCATTTGTGTATTTATATCCCAATGAACCATAGACAACGCCAATGTGGGGTGGCTTGTTACCTCAACAATATGGATAGCCGGACTGTTTGTTCAACCACAGCTGAGAGGTATCTGTAAGAGAGGGCAGACAAATGTGTGGTTCCTAAATAGGGGCAGCACCCTTTTCAGTAGTTGCAGGGGCAACAGTGTGGATGATTGAGTAAGTTGGCCTTGTAACATCAGCTAACTTGGCTTTGTCATACAGTTACTGCAAACAAAGCTAGGGGGAACTACAATCATTACTTTTCCCAAGAACATGCAGTTCTACTGTGTGAATGTATGATGATAGCGTCCTCTCAAGTAAAATATTCATGAGGTAAAATATCCCCCATTCGAATCTCTGGATAGGGATTGCTCAGGAGGATGTCATCATCAGCAAAGACAACACGGGCATTTATATGGATCAGGGAGTGGAACTTTAGACCCCTTAATTGGATAGGGAGGATAGAAGATTATTTATTATTGACACAGGATTAATTAATACAAGGATTAATGTAGTAAATAATAAATTCTTATTGTCCGCTATGACAGTCGGTGCTGTCGGAGATCGGGTGATCTAGCCAGCGCCAACTGCCGTGGTGTTGCGGCAGGGCACGGCAGCACGCCGGTTCCTCGGAGTTTGTTTACTTTTCATAAGGTGCACCTCGGCGCTTCAAATGAAATATACGAACAGTATCTTTTGTTATCGGTGACTTATGTCACGTGTGTGAACATTACCGTGTAATTGTTCAATTGTGAAATACAAAATTCTTTAAGCATTTTCTACGAGTGTTCATAAAATTGGCGACGAGGACGGGATATATCAAAACAAAGTGTTCAATCATGCCTGCCACCGTCATAGAACTTCTACAAGCATTTCTGCAACAGCAAAAAGTACTCACCGATCATGTCCTGCAACTTCCAGAGCTCTTCGCAAACACCATCAAGGCAATCTTCAACGCACCACAGTTGGATAGGAGGCAACAGCTTTCAATTCCGAGTTTCCAGCCGTATGACGATGCCGCAGAAGACTGGGCTGATTACGAGAAACGACCACGTCAACACTTTGCAGCATTCGGCATTGTTGACACCAACCTATGCAAGTCTCTTTTTCTCTCTTGGCTTTCGCCCCGTCTTTATCAGTTGCTTTCACAACTGGCCCCAATTCGGGAACCGGCATCGTTGTCATTCGACGAAATGTGTACACTTCTAAATTCTTTTTATAAGAAACAAACGCATGTCATTGCCTCTAGGGTAGCTTTCTACCAGTGCAAAAAACTTTCAAATCAGTCATAGCGAGCTTGGGCCACACAGCTGCAAGGGCTGAGCAGAAAGTGTAATTTTGTGACGAAAATCCATCAGGAATCGTACGCCGATCAAATGGTACGTGACACTATTCTCCACTCGGCCCCTGACAAAGAGGTTCGACAAAAAGCACTTCAATTAAATGACCTTATCCTGGCAGAGTGTTGTCAATCGCAGAATCATTTGAAATTACTCGAGCCGCGGGCGCTCAGCTGGATTCGTGGGGTGACATAGGAGAGGTTGCGTTAGATAGGGCCATTGTTGCCGCCACTCACAGCGAAGCAAGTGACGACGTTGCTGCTATATACCGCCCCTCTCAGCAGAAACAAAACAAAAGCAAGATGGATTTTCAGAGAAAACCGTCCCCAAATGCTCTGCCCTCTTGTCCGAAATGTTTCACGCAGCACTCGTGTGACGATGGCCCTCAAAGATGGGCACAATGCCTTACGTTAAGCTAGGGGCACCCCCCCCCCCCCCTTATCACCTGTTTCGCCAACTTGCGCACTTATACCCATCTACAACTGGCTCTCAAAGGCCAATTTGAAGTTCCAGTCACATATAAACATGTGACACGCACGCTCACTCTTTACGTTGTAGACAAAGTAGCTACGACAGACTTGTTAGGCTATGACGCATGTTGCGCTTTTGGATTTTCTGGAGATGGCACTATAAATATGGTCTCGGACATTGTTCTGTTTGACAGAATTGAGGCTTTATCTGCCGAATTCTCTGATATTTTCTCCACAGGCTTAGGTCGTGCTGTTGCTTTCACAGCCCACATATCGCTTAAAGATGGTTCGCGCCCGCGATTTTTTTGCGCGCACCCTCTTCCAGTTGCATTTCGCGATTCTGTTAAACAAGAACTCGATCACCTTACAACTGCGGGTGTTCTTCTTCCTATCACTTTGAGTGAATGGGCTTCTCTCTTGGTAGTGGTTCTCAAGCCAAACGGATCCCTTCACGTTTGCGGCGACTTTAAAAACGCCGTAAATTCACAAAGTATCATTGACACGTATCCCATGGCGTGGCCAGAGGAACTCTTTGCCAAATTAGTGGGTGGACAATATTTTTCCAAAATTGATTTGTCTGAAGCATACCATCAATTGCCTCTTGATGAGCGATCTCGTCAATTTCTTGTACTCAACACGCCCTTTGGTCTTTATCAATACCAAAGGTTGCCGTTTGGCGTTTCCAGCGCGCCAGCTATTTTTCAAAGATTTTTGGAACAACTTCTTGCACTGGTACCGGGATGCATTAACTATCAGGATGATATTGTGGTCACAGGGGCATCCACAGATGAACATCTCAGGAACGTTCGACAAGTGTTTACTCTTTTGCAACAAGCGGGGTTAAAATGTAACTTTCAGAAGTCCAAATTTTTTCAACCCTCCATTGCAAACTTGGGCTTTCGTCTCTCACGTGAGGGTATCAGTCCTTTAAAGGATCACATTGCTGCAATTGAGTCTCTTCCTCGACCTAAGTCCGTGAAGGACTTACAAGCCTTCCTAGGTAAAATAGCCTATTATCACAAGTTCATACCATCTGTAGTGGAAATATCACATCCTTTAAATTGTCTTTTGAAGAAGAATGTGCCTTTTGTTTGGTCTGACGCATGCGAAAAGGCTTTTCAAACACTCAAATCTCATTTGCAAAAATCACCTTGCTTAGCAACATTCAGTCCAGGGCTGCCTTTAATACTTGCAGCTGATGCGTCACAACATGGCATTGGGGCTGTACTCTCTCATAAATTTCTGGACGGCACAGAGTGACCAATTGCTTACGTATCCAAGACTCTCAATGCTTCACAAGCAAAGTACTCCAAGATTGAAAAGGAAGCTTTATCCATTGCTTATGCTTTAAAAAAGTTTAGCGTCTTTCTATATGGCACTAGGTTCCACCTTATCACAGACCACAAGCCATTGGTCTCACTTTTTCATCCATCGGTATCTCTTCCTGAAAAAGCAGCACACAGATTGCAACGTTGGGCCTTATTCCTGTCTAGATTCAATTACGAGATTCATTTTCGGCCTACGACACAGCATGCGAATGCGGATGCTCTCTCCCGTCTTCCTATGGGTCCTGATCCCGTTTTTGATGCCGATGAATTGCTCTGTTTCCACGTGGATGAAGATGCTCAGGCAGCGGTGGACGGATTTCCGATTGATGGACATCGCATCGCGGAAGCCACAGCTGCTGATCCCGTCCTCCGCCAGGTTGTCCACCACATTGAGCATGGATGGCCAGAGAGGCCATCAGGAAAAGCATCGGATCCGCTCTGAAACTACTATCATCTTCGTCTGCATCTGTCCACACTTCGTGGGGTGGTCCTGCTGGCCTCTGATGACGTCACACCCAGAGTCGTTGTTCCTTTGGCTCTTCGCACTGATGTCCTGAATCTGCTACGTCAAGGACACTGGGGTACTTCCAGAACAAAAAATCTGGTCCGTCGTCATGGGTACTGGCCAGGAATAGATGCTGACATTGCCCGCATGGTGGCTGCCTGCAGCCCGTGCGCCACAAATGCTCCAGCACCCAAATCTTCGCTCTCACCGTGGTCCACACCTGAACAACCATGGGAACGAATTCATATAGATTTTGCTGGCCCTTTCCTTCATTCCTATTGGCTCCTGGTCATAGACACGTACTCAAATTTTCCATTTGTCTTTAAATGTTCAACGCCTACTACGGCCTCCACCCTTTCGGACCTCGACAAAATCTTTGCGCTTGAAGGCCTCCCATCGTGTCCGATAATGGTACACAGTTCACCTCTTCTGATTTTGCACAATTCTGCAGATGTAGAGGCATCTCCCCTGTCACTGCACTGCCTTTTCACCCCCAATCAAATGGGGAGGTGGAAAGGCTGGTGCGAACATTTAAAACACAAATGAAAAAACATCTAGCATCATCCTCCATGGAGGAATCACTCCTCAGCTTTTTAGCATCATACAGATTCACACCAACGGGTAAACAGAGCCCCGCAGAAATGCTGACTATTACCGTCAAAGGAACAGTCCACCAACAAACAAATCAGGAACGATATAGAAAGGGTGCCTCTGTTTGGGCACGAGGCTATGGACATCATCCAAAGTGGATAAAAGGACGTATCACTGCTTAAAGAGGGAACCGTATGTACGAGGTTAGCACAGCCGGAGGTGACGTCGCAAGACATGTTGACCAGCTCCGTCCTAGGATTACTACGATACCCTCGGATAACGACAACAAAAAAATGGAGGTTGACTATGAAGTGAACTTACCCGAAAGTGTCAAAAAAGGTGATACACAGTGTGATATGGACCTAACTTCACCATTCTTGAGTGAAGTGTGCAATAAAAACAGTGACAGTGGACCTATGTCTCCTATAATAACAAAAAAAGAATGTGATACCTATACCGAAAACACCAGACTCACCCATAATGACAAGAAAGTACAAACCTGGACATTACAAACCTTATGGACGTGCACTTACCCGAACATTTCAATGCGAAGAGGACATGATGGACATTGGGCACGTGAAAATGTTTACCAAAAAAGTGGACGTATATAGTAAATAATAAATTCGTATTGTCCGCTATGACAGTCGGCACTGTCGGAGATCGGGTGATCTCGCCAGCGCCACCTGCCGTGGTGCTGCGGCAGTGCGCGGCAACATGCCGGCTCCTCAGAGTGTGTTTTCTTTTCGTAAGGTGCACCTCGGCGCTTCAAATACGAACAGTATCTTTTGTTATCAGTGACTTATGTCACGTGTGTGTACATTACCGTGTAATTGTTCAATTGTGAAATACAAGATTCTTTAAGCATTTTCTACGAGTGTTCATAAAAATTAATTTATAACATGTTGCTGTATTATTCTCCACCAAGCCTCTTTATCCAGTGTGTCTTCCTTGTGTATGCCACGATGTACCATCATTTCATTTATGTTGTTCATCCAAGAACTTCATGGTCTGCCACATTTATGTCTGCCTGGTGGTTTTCATTCATAGATTTTCTTTGGCCACTGATGATCTGGCAATATTAGCATTAGTCCATGCCATTTTAATGATCTTTCAATGTCTATGACTGTATCGTCCGCCTTCATTCTAGCTCTTACTTCAACATTAGTTTTTCTTTTGGTTCTAGATATTCTGGCACCCCTATGTAGATAACCCATTTCCACAGCTAGTAGTCGTCTTTTGAGATCAGCATTTAAGATCGGTAGTGCTGAACCATAGCACAGCACTGAATCCACCATTATGTTAACCCACTTTTTTCTTATTGCTGCTAGAGATGTTCTTGTCCCACCAAAAAGAATTAATTCATCCTAATACTTTTCTGCCATGTTGTATTCTGTATTTTTTTCTGTATGGCTCAATCCATTTTATGAATTTATGTACCAATTAATTAAATTTTTCTACTTATTAGAAAATTTAAAAAGGGAAATGGATACATTAGATATAGGCCTAGTGGTTATCAGTGAAGTTTGATGGAAAGATGAGCAGGATTTCTGGACAGGTGAGTAGGCCTGGGTATCACAGGAATAGGTTTAATGATGAATAAGAATATAGGGATGCAGGTAAATTAGTATCAACAACACAGTGATCACATTATTGTAGTCAAGACAGATACGAAGCCAGCACTGACCACAGTAATACAAATTTATATGGTGACTAGCTCTGCTGATGATGAGGAAATAAAAGAAATTTATGAAGAGATAAAGGAATTCAGTAGTCGGTAAAGGATGCAAAAGAAAAATAGTAGGTGAATATGGACTGGGCAAAAGGAATGAAAGAGGAAGCCACCTGGAAGAATTTTGCGTGGAATGGAGCTAGCCGCCACCAGCGTCACACCTGTAAAGAACTAAGTAGCGTAATTTAACTTTTCTGCATTTTCATTACTGGTTGAAGTCTTAAATTTTGTTAGTGATTCTGCTTTTAAGAGCTTTGTTCTCTTTTATTTGGTAAAAGAGGTCCATTCTCTTGTATTTGGTAAATTTTCTTAGTGTTTCTGTTTTCAAGGGTTATATTCTCACATGTTTTGGTATGTACAGAAATTTTAAGTAACTTTACAGAAATGTGTAGGAACTGCACATGCACTGGTGACCAATGTTTAATCTCCTCTTCTTTGTAATTTTCTCATCAAAATATTTCTTTCTCATGTTGGCATTTTATATCATTGCTACTACTGCCTGCCGAATGTTTTTAACTGCCTTGGGTCTGTGGGTAGTTTTGGAATGAGATTCAGCCATTCATTGTTCTCAGGGTGGTTTTGGAATGAGATTCAGCCATTCATTGTTCTCAGGGTGTTTGAACATGAGTTCCTCACAAGAGTGTCCAGTGGATATATGTGGCAGATTGTTAAAAATCTCTTCAAATGCTGCCACAGAGTTTATCCACACCAATTGATATTCATGGCAATAAGTTTGTATGAATCTCTTGAATTCTCAACTGGGTTTCCTTCGGGGTGGTATTTTGATACGAGGATCCTTTTTATCCCAGTAGCATCAAAGGATCATTTTCACTTGAGTGACATGAAATTAGTTACATTGTTCGGCAGAATGGTTGTTGGTTTTCCTATGTTGGGAATATAGTCCTCAACAAGTTTCATAATGATGACATCACTAGTAGCCAGTTTCAATGCATAAAATTTTATGTATTTGGTAAACACACGTTAGGAACTGATGACCCCGCAGTCAAGTCCCATAAGCTTTACAAACACATGATAGAATGCTACAATGAATTTTGCACTGGCTCTACTTCTGGGAAGTGGCCCATAGACATTGACTGCTACTATTTTTAGTGGTTTGTTTGGCAAAATAGGATGTAATACATCCTTATGTGACTTGTTCAAGGGCTTTGGCTTACATTAGGACAGTGGCAGTAGACTCCTGTCTTCAAAGCACATTTTACTACACCAATGCCCCCATGTTATTTATGTTTATAGGATTAATCTTTCCTTGTAATCTGCAGGTATGCACACACACCATAACTCATTATTTGGATTTGGATTCTGTCGATAAAATAAAACACTTTGATGCACTTTATAGTGGCTCTTCAGGTTCTGATCTAAATTTAAAGATATATGTTGTTTGATGTCACTTCATCGTTGGTCTTGTTCTTGCAATGTAGCTAAGTTTTGACACATTTGCAAAACCCATTTCCTATTTGCTTTGACCTTCATTAGCAAAACTTGAAATTTGTTTGGTTGAACTTCCAAAGTTACTGTCTCTTTAAGCCCCTGAGGAAGACGAGAAAGTATGTCAGCTACAATATTCTCCTTTCCTGACATGTGAATAACTTCAAAGCTGTATTCTTGCAGAGCTAGAGACCACCTGGCCAGCCTTGTGTGCAGTAACTTGCAGTTTAGTAAAAAACTAAGAGCTTTGTGGTCACAATAAACTGGGGTGTGCACACCAGCCAAGTAAATGAAATTTATTGAAGGACCATACTATCACGAGTTGTATATTTCCTCTTGCAGAGCAAGTGTTCATGACTGGCAAATGTTATTGTACAAAATTTGAGTTTTCCATCTATCTGTCTTATTTGGAAGAGACAGGATCCTGTTCCCACATTTGAGGCATCATTCATATCCAGATGATAAAGAATTTCATAATTTAGCAGTGATTCCTTGATTTTCTCAAAGGCTGGCTGACATTCTTGCATCCAGCACCATTTTACATTTTTTCTCAGGAGCAATAGCAAGGGATCAGCATTTAGTAACTGTTTGGAACATTGGAATGAAATTAATGCCATGAATGCTTTCAGTTGTCTTTTGGCAACCTGTGAAAGCAGCCATGTAATTTACCAACTGTGCTGCAATCACTGTGCAGCTTTCTGTATCGACATGACCATAGCCTACCACATAAGATAAAAATAATATCATTGTATCCACTCTACTGCAGAACCCTAAGGTCATTTTTATTATATCATTGCTTTTATTCAGTAATCATAGTTTTATGATCACCTCAAATATAGAAGGCTTGAACCAAGTCAGTGTAAATACTGCCAGTAATGCACATTCTTTAAGCCATATACGTCTGTTTATGTTATATAGATGAAGATTACTTACCAGGCGAAGGAGCTCAGGTAGTGATAGTAGCACAAATAAATGAATAAATTCACACACACACACACACACACACACACACACACACACACACACACACACAAACACTAGCTTTGCAGCCTAGCTGCTTCTTCAGCAGAAGGGAAGGAGAGGGAAAAGAAAAATAATGAGGGTTTTAAGGGAGTGGGTAAGGAGACATTCCAATCCCGGGACAGGAAAGACTTACCTTGGGGGAAAAAAAGAAGGGTAAACAAATACACACACACACCCACACATATACACAAATGCAAGCACACATAGGCAGACATACTGTAGAAAGCAAAGAAGTTGGACAGAGATACCACTTGGGGCAGAGGCTCTGTCCAGAGAATTGAGACAAGATGTTCAAGATGGTGGGTGGGAATTTGAATTTAGCAGAGGTTGAGACCAGGTGGGCAACGGGAAGAGGGAATGTGATGAAGGGCAAGTTCCCATCTCCGGAGTTCTGAAAGACTGGTGTCGGTGGGAAGTATCCAGATAACCCGGACGGTGTAACATTGTGCCAAGATGCGCTGGCCATGCACCAAGGCGTGTTTAGCCACAGGGTAATCCTCATTACTAACAAACACTGTCTGCCTGTGACCATTCATGCGAATGGACAGTTTGTTGCTGGTCATTCCCACATAGAACACTTCACAGTGCAGGCATGTCAGTTGGTAAATCACATGGGTATTATTGCAAGTGGCTCTGTCCTTGATTGTGTACACCTTCCGGGTAACGGGACTGGAGTAAGTGGTGGTGGAAGGGTGCATAGGGCAGGTTTTACAATGAGGGCGGTTACAAGGGTAGGAGCCAGAAGGTAGGGAAGGCGGTTTGGGGATTTCATAGGGATGAACTAGGAGATTACAGAGGTTAGGTGAGCAGCGGAAAGACACTCTTGTTGGACTGGGAAGGATGTCATGAAGGGTGGATCTCATTTCGGGGCAGGATTTAAGGAAATCATTTCCTTGCTGGAGAGCCACATTCAGAGTCCGCTCCAGTCCCAGAAAGTATCCGGTGACAAGAGGGGCACTTCTGGGGGTCTTCTGTTGAAGGTTCTGAATTTAGGGGGGATGAGGAAGTGGCTCTGGCAATTTGCTTCTGTACCAGATCAGGAGGATGTGAAAGCTATTATTAGGTTATTGGTGTACTGGTTCAGAGATTCAGGACTGGAGCAGACTCGTTTGCCACGAAGACCTAAGCTGTAGGGAAGGGAACGTTTGATGTGGAATGGATGGCAGCTGTCATAATGCAGGTACTGTTGTTTATTGGTAGGTTTGATGTGGACGGATGTGTGAAGTTGGCAGTTGGACAGATGTAGGTCAACATTGAGGAAAGTGGTATGGGATTTGGAATAGGACCAGGTGAATTTGATGGGACCAAAGGAGTTGAGGTTGAAGAGGAAATTCTGGATTTCCCATACCACTCCCTTCACAGGCTAATCCTAACCATCAGATGTTGGGCCTCCAGTGAAAGTAGCCATGTGATTTACCAACTCACCTGCAATTATATTAGTATGACTGTCAACCACCTAAATCTTTTTCCAATAATCTTGTACTTGCATATTCCATCAGGCGGCACTATTGTCACTATCATGACTCTAACCCTGTGTCGCCCCCCCCCCCCTCCCCCTGCTGGTCACCTTCCTATCCCTTCCCCACTCCAAGTTGCTCTCATAGAGGGGACAGTACTTGGGACACAGCAGCCTAAGTTCGAGGTTGTGTGTGCGTGGGGCAGGGGGGAGCACACACCTCTTTATACTTGACTAATCATTACTAGGTCTACTAAGTCCATTCTGGGGCATTAATGAAGCAAGCTACAACAAATGAAAGAGCATGGCTTACTATTTACTGTACAATCTTTAGTATATGACTAAGATGATTATTGATAAGCAACGCTAGTGTGCTTTTAACTTTGATACCAATATAAACATTGTTTTGAAATGGAGTGTATTTGTGGTCTCATACCATAATGGTGATAGTTTTATTATGTTGATAAAGATCAACAGTGAAAACCTGTTAGATACTTTGTAGTTGAATACTTATGAAACTTCATAGAGAAACATTTTCTTGTGCAAATTTACCATAAAATTTTGGTACTAAAACTTAATTTTTTATATTATTGTAATCTTAGAACACCTTCTAATAACTATATTCATTTTTATTGTATAGCAAAATTGGAAGAATTAGGATACAGTGTGATGCTTGATCCATATGAAATCTGGGACCAACTTGAAATCACAATAAATGAAGTGATTGTCTTCAGATGTCGCCAGACATTTTTAAAATACAACTGTGAACATGATGAAGATCCTGTATGTAGGAGGGCAGTTGAAGCTGTGATAGAAATGTACCCAAAAATAATCACTGCTGCAGAAGCTGTGGAAGAAATTGAAGAAATACCGCTGGAAAGACATCCGGCAGCTGGGGTTCTGCGAGATTTAATTTATTCCCTCCCACTGCCAGAGACTCCAGTTGAAGAAGTTCTGAGAATAATACTAGAGTCTCTGCCACTCATTGACACTATTCCAGAAGCAGTTCCTTATTCTCTCTTAAGGTCTCTCTGGATGTCTGACAGTGTTCCAGAGGGACTCATTCTTGAACTGGTGCGTAAAATTCCAACATATGCTCCAGATACTGCTTTAAGTTCCTTGATGGACTCTGTCATGGAGAGTGCTGCAAAGTATCCTCCACACGCACTTTTACGTGACATGCTGCGACGGCTGCCGTTACCAACAAAATGCAAGTGCAGAGACAAGAAGTACGCACCACAAAAAATTATTCAGAAAACTGCACAATTAGTTTGTAAATGTAAATCATTAAGTGACATAGATGTAAGTGAAACAAGAGTAAGCAAAACAATAGCTGCTGAGACAGCAAGGAGTGACACAGCAGTAAGTGAAATGAGAGCAAGTGAGAATGGGATAATTGATACAGGAGTAAGTGAAACAGCTGTAGGTGAAATGGGAGTAAGAGAGACTGATATAACTGAAACAGGAGAAAGTGAAACAGGGATAGTTGAAATGTCTGAAAGTGAAGCAGAAGTAGCTCAAACAGAAGAAGACATAGCAAAAGTAAGAGGGGAATCAGAAACATTGAGACATGAGAGTTGGCAGAGTGGAGGAGATGGTTCATAATTAAATACAGCCTGAAAAAAAAAGAGCGTAACTTTATAATTTCAATAAAGAGGACAATTGTTTTGTGCAAGCTGTTTTTCTGCAACTGAAAAATCTGTTTATGAGTTGAGTTTGTGAAGGATAGTTAAGTTTTACAAAGCAAGAAATGGAAAATATTCATAAAAGTCCAAGAGTTGCTGTAAAGAAGACTATTACTTACTAATTTGGGCAAACATTAGTTTTAGAAATTAATAAACATTACTTTGAAAAAGTGATACCTGCATAAAGTTCTTTTTACCTATAGAATGTGTAACAAATTACATAATAATATTATAGAGGGAAACATTCCTGGTAGGAAAATTATGTATAAAAAATAGGGATGGTTTAACTTACCCAAAGCACAGGCTCGTTGCATATACATAAAAAAAATCAAATAAATAAATAAACAAAATAAAAACCAAACACACACACACACACACACACACAACACACACAAATTCAAGCTTTTGCAACCGTTTGTTGCTTCATCAGGAAAAGACGAAGGAAGGAGGGGGTAAAAGGAAAGGATGCGGGTTTTAAGGGAGTGGGTAAGGGGTCATTACAATCCCGGGAGTGGAAAAAAGGAAGGAAGAAAGGGGAGGGGGGGGGAGAGAAAGGATGCGGGTCTTAAGGGAGTGGATGAGGAGTCGTAACAATCCCGAGAGTGGAAGGACTTATCTTAGGGAAAAAAGGAAAGGGAAACAAACAAACACACCCACACATATATACACACAAACACCAAGGCAGACATTTGCTTTCTACAAATGTCTGCTTTAGTGAGTTTGCTTATGTGTGTTTTTGTTTACCTTTCCTTTCTTTCCCTAAGATAAGTCCTTCCACTCTCGGGATTGTTACGACTCCTCATCCACTCCCTTAAGACCCGCATCCTTTCTCTCCCCCCCCCCCTCCCCTTTCTTCCTTCCTTTTTTCCTGATGAAGCAACAAACGGTTTGTGTGTGTTTTTATTTGTTTATCTGTCAATGACCTAGTGCTTTGGGCAAGTTAAACAATCTATTTTTTATACGTATTACTTAATAATGTACTCAATGACAGAAACAGTTCATATTATTTACAATCATCTGTCCTAGTTGTGTGTAAATTCTGTTAGAGCTCCATTGAGAAAGTTAACTCTTATTGGTATCACATGTGTTATGTTTCTTGTTGCTTGTGACACAACAACTCGATATAAAGCTCATATAATGATCTGATGATTATATTGACAGGTTAGTTTATATAACAGTAATGACACAGGAACTGATTTCATAGGCAATGGTAAGCCACAGTTATTATAACTGTCTATAGATAACTAGTTGGAAACTAGCTTGAGTCATAAAATTTATCACTGACAGTCGACTGTGATGGTGTAAAGTGTGTGACTTTCTTACTGTGCACCAGTATCCTACACTGTACTTGAGACAGTTTTATGTGGAGTGAAGGTGATCTTTCTGTTAGTTTGTGGTACATTTGACAATCTTATATTATTTAAAATTTCAGTATATATACCTGCAGTAGTACAACATTCAAATAGATGTTGGGTGGGAAAGATGGCTGTATACTGCACTTGTGCATGAATAATCTAAATGCTATATGAAGTTTGCAGTTAGATACATGCAAAAAGTATAGTAATAAAATTAACTGAAAAGCTACTCCAGTTTGCTGTTTCCTCAGTTACACTACGTATCTGTCATTTATTGAATGGTGCTAGATAAATATTCACAGGACTAAATAATAGAGGTCTGTTGGAATCTTAATTTCTCAAATCTCAGTTGTGTTAAGGACTCATTAATAAGATAATTTTATTTGTTTATTGTGTTTCTTCAGTGATTTGAATTTTGTTTTTTAAGTCTGCTAGCACTATGTGAAATGCCTTTGAACAATAATTCAGATTTTCAACAGAAGAGGTATGAACCATACTGAACTAATTTCATGAAAAGAATATGAAGACATGGGGGGGGGGGGGGGGGGAGGGAAACAATGAATGTCACTATTTTTCAAAATTTTGTTTGTGCTTCTATTATACAGCCTGAGGTCCATATTTCTTTCTGGTGTATTTGTTTCCTCTAAAAGTGATGTGTCAGAAGTTACACACAAATTTAGAATCATACGAAGCGAGAATGATGATGATTGTCACGTTGTTTTGCAAAATAACGATGAGTGTTTTCCGCCTGTTTGAAATTCATTTTCGTCTTGCAGTGTTAGCAGTGCTGGATATCAGTTTAAAATATTTCCATTGTTATTACTTCAATTGTTTAAAATGACAATAGGTTCAAGAGCCACTTGAATTAATTTAGTGTTCTTGAATGAGTTATAGTGACAAGGCATGCTAGTTTGTTGGTGCAAAAGTGTTGTTATTTTGGTTTCGACATTGAATCCGAATGTGACTGCTCCTCCAGAGTGGAAAGTTAATCCGAAGAAAAAAATGTTCAAATGTTTGTTAAGCTTGTGGGACTTAACTACAGGGTCATCAGTTCCTAAACTTACAAACTACTTATGAACTACTTACGAACTAGGACGGCACAAATATCCATGCCCGAGGGGGGGATTCGAACCCCCGACCGTAGTGGCCGTGCTGACCGTGACTGGAGCGCCTCAGTCACCTCGGCCACCGCAGCCGGCAATCCGAAGAAAAGGCACAAGTATGGTTGAGTATCAGATGCTGCTAAGATGATGAGAAACCACACAAATGAAACTGGGAAAAACTGAGTGTGTAGTATATTTAAATGTTTTGATGAAATTAATGAAAGTTAAAGGCTGACTATTATAAAGCATTTTATCTGATAGGAATGCTCAAAACTTGCATTTGTCTGGGCTAATAAAAATCCATTTCATCAAATGAAGATGAAGTCGTATGGAACAAGCCGAGACTGATCTTCATAATCACTCACACACATACAAAATTCAGGTAAGAAGAGGTGAAGTAGTACATGAAGAAAGTGTTTGCTACAAAGCCTTCATGATATAACCCTACGGCGTCTGCAAACTATTCAACAACAACTGACATTGTATGGGATCGTGCTTCTAAATGTGCATAAGTTTAAAAAAGTGATTACATAGAACTAAAAGTAAATAATACTCCCAATATGCAAACTTTATATGTAAACCACAACTGTATTTGAATTGTGTAATAAATGTTCACACAAAATGGTTTCAAAGTATAAAAATCGTTTTTCTCTGTAATGGTAAAATTTGATATTCATCTCCCCCCCCCCGTCTTCATATGTATTTGAAAATGTGTTGGTAAAGGTAAAGTGATACTTGAATCTACTTCTGCAAGAGATGCAATATTTTTATAAGTATTCTTATACAATGATTAGCCAGAACATAATGACTCCCTAACAGCCAGTATATCCACCTTAGGCAGGGATGACAGTGTTGACATGTCTTGGCGTGGAAGGAATGAGGCCTTGGCAGGTGACCGTAGCGAGCTGACACCACATCTGCTCCGTTATCTGTTACCATTAATTCTGGGGAGAAGGGCCATCAACTCTGGCACCTCATTCAATCACATTCCAAAAGTTTTTGATAGGGTTCAGCTCTTGGCAACTTGTCACTGTGTTCCTAAAATCACGCCACACACTCCTGACCTTGAGAAATGGTGCATTATCTTGTTGGAAAATGCCACTGATCGTTGGAAATGTGATCATCATGAAGGGGGTGTAGAATTCAAGGAGCTATTCCTCTTGAAGACGGCAGATCTGCATTTTCCCTTCGACATAATGAAGAAGGTATTGGTATTTATGAGACTGTGGAATGCTCTACCACTATACTAACATCCATTGATGATGATCATTTGAGTCGTAACTACCAATGTCAGACTTAACATTGGCCGATGCATGGATTGTTAGCTGCAAAGTCCCACTGTAATGAGTATTCAATGCACTGTGCGCTTGAATTCTGCCAAACATTAAAATCTGACGTTAATTATGCCACAGTTTTTTGCCTATCCTGTTGTACCAGTCTGCCCAGTCCACTACACCTGACATCTCTAATGAGGTGGCAGCATAACCCCTCCATGTCTGAATTCTTTAATGAAACCGGTCTGGCTGGGAAACATTCATGAACAATCCACAACAGTGGTGTTCAGCTTATAAAAGCAGTCAAATATAAATATTAATGATAATACTCATTGTGTCATTTGCCAATGACCAGGGATTACCTGCTTCACTACAGGCTGATTTGTAGCTGCATATAAGGTAGGTGCATCAATAGAAACTCTGATGTTGCTGAGATTTTAATACACAAAGTAAATACACCAAACAACTTCACAATACAGACAAAATTCTTGAATATTCCAGACAACTCAACGGTTTGACAATTACACTGACATACACAATGCGATCAAAAGTCTCTGGACACCCCAAAAACGTGTTTTTAAATATTAGGTGCATTGTGCTACCACCTATTGCCAGGTACTCCATATCAGTGATTTCAGTAGTTACTAGACATTGAGTGGATACATGAAGGGACACCTACAGCTCGAAAGAGTACAGGCTGACCACATCTGAAGACAGACAGAGACTGCCAACAGTTGCAGAGGGTCGTACAGTGTAATAGACAAGCACCTATGGGATTTAGAGGGGTTGTAGCCCCAGAGAAACCAACTTTATTCTTACTCCACTTAGGTGCACATACAGACTGCATTTCAAAGTTCAGATATGATGGCTGAGAGACAGCTCATCCAAACAACATAGCTGAAGATGAAATACATTGCACAGAGGTTATCAGTTGTGTCTTGATGACTACTGCCACCACACAGCACTCCCCCCCTCCCCCCACAGTATGAAGTACTCATTCTGTGACAGGGTGGGGAGAGAAGGCGACAGCCACAGTTGGCACTGCACGTCTTGTTGGTCGTATGATACCCTGCTCCACCGCATTGTCTGGAAGGCTCAATGGAGCGTGTAGGTGGTGAGTGGTGGAGTCAGAGAGAGAGAAATCCGCCAAGTGTCGTGGGGGAGCAGACTCGGTGATCCAGAAGGCTTGTGGGAGGATGTGCCAAGGATCGGAGCGGGATGACAATACACATTAAACACGAGGGCAGGAGAAAAGTGCAAGAGGCGTCTACATTCTCTGGAAAAGGTGGAGGGGGGGGGGGGGAGAGGTAAAGCACTTGTGGAGTTCACACTTTGTTTGGTATGGAACCGGGGAACTGCTTGTGGTCATGCAAACAAGGTAGAGCATGCCCTCCAGCAACATGAGTGGTAAGTCCATGGCGAGTGAAGGGGGGGGGGGGGGGAGTGTGGAAAGTCGAACTCCACTACCAGGATGGAGGGGATGGGTAGATGGTGGAAATCACGAAAGGGGGACGACGGGAAACCCTCGGGTGAATGAGAAGAGAAGGAGGGTGAATTGTGAGCAAGTGTCAGGAGGAGGGAGATAAGAGGATGCCTTATTCGGGGTTAGCGGAGGGGGTGTGACCTTATCCTGAGGTGGTGAGGCAGGGTCAATATGAGCCGGTTTAATGTGGTGGATAGAAACTGTTGAAGGCTTGCCATTGACTAGAATTATGAATGTGTTGAACGAATTTTTGAGGACCCAATGTGGACCAGAATATGGAGGGCTGAGAGGAAGGCGCACTGTGTCATCATGTAGCATGACGAATTCAGTCTAGCTACCGCAGAATGCAAAGGAAGGAGGAGTGTGACTTGCTGGGAGAAGGGGGGGGATTTATGTTAGCACAATGAAGACGGACCTTGGCAATGGGAGTGGGCAGTTCGCTCGAATCTGGAGGGGGAGAAGGGGTAATGAGCTCACTTGGTAAGAGAAGAGGTTGTCCGTAGACAAACTCGGCGAGCGAACCATGTAGGTCCTCCTTATAAGTGGCTCAAAGGCCGAGTAATACACAGGACGGGCCTCCATCCAAAGAGAATCGTGGCATTGG
Source organism: Locusta migratoria (assembly GCA_026315105.1). Lineage (NCBI taxonomy): Eukaryota > Metazoa > Arthropoda > Insecta > Orthoptera > Acrididae > Locusta > Locusta migratoria. Next base: position 65,166,980 of record CM048751.1, read on the forward strand.
GGGCCAGTTTTTAGTGTCCTGTGCCACCACTCTATCAAACTGTTGCTTTGTGGATGGTAGGCAGCAATGTGGATGCATTTGATGTCACAAAAGTGGCAGAGTCTGAGAATAGGGCCGATTTGAACTGCCTGCCTTGGTCTGTGGTCAAGATCAAGGGACAGCCAAAGGAAGCAAACCATGATTGTAAGAAAGCCCTACCAACTGTTTCTACCGTGATGTTGGAAGGGGGGAGGGGTGGCGTGGCCTTCACCCAACTAGTTGTGTGGTCAATGGCAGAGAAAATGTAACAGAACCTGTCGGCAGGAGGCAATGGGCCGTCTAGGTCGATATGGACATGTTGAAACCTGCCTGCCAGAAAAGGAAATGCACCCAAAAGAGGGGAAGAGTGTTTGGAGATTTTATTGTGTTGACAGGCTAGGCAAGCGCAAGCTTCGCAGTCACACTTCATATCCTGCCAGACAAAGAGTTCAGACATTAGTTTGGTGGAGCCACAAATGCCACAATGAGCCAGATCATGAAGTTTTTGGAATATTTCGCAAGCAGTGGGTGAGGTAATGGGACGAAGTTTGCATGTTGAGTCATTGCACCATATATTGCCTGCAACACCCAGAAAAGAGGTGCGGATGAGGTGGAGAGAGAGGTAGCAGGATTGGAAACAAGTTGCATTAGGTCATCATCAGTGGCTTGCAAGGTAGCGAGGATGGAGAGGCCTATCAGAGAGCACATGGCGTCAACCCAAGACAGAAAGTCAGCCACGATCTTGTCCGCACCATGGATATAACTGATGACTGTTGTGAATTGAGAGATTAAGTAAGGTAGCAGAAGCGGCGATGAGGAGGGGTCAGCTGGGGGTTCTGAATTGCAGCCGTGAGAGGTTTTTGGTCAGTGAGTGCATAAAAGGATCGACCTTTGACTTCAGAAGAAAAGTGTTTGATTGCTTTGTAATTGGCCAAGAGTTCATGGTCAAAGGCCAAGTACTTTTTCAGAGCATTGTTAAGTTTTTTGGAAAGAAACTGTAGAGGGACTGCACCAGCATGGCCAAGCCTTCTTTAAGAGGTGGGAGCGCATTAGTCATTTATGGAGTCTAAGGCACAGGGCGAGTGCCAGAGGTGTGTTTGCCTGCTAATGCATTAGTAAGTGGAGCTTGAATGACTGCTGCACCTGGCAAACGATGTCAGTAATAATTTATAGTGCGCAGGAAATGTCTAAGTTTGAAGGACGAGGTAGGTCCTTGACCGAGTTCACTGTCTCAACTGGAGGGGAAATGCCACCTGCTGAGACAGTGTAGCCTAGGAAATGGACCGAGGTTTGGTGAAGTTGGCCCTTGTTGTGATTTAACTCTATGCCCTCCCTAGCTAGTCGCATAGGATCTACAGGTGCTGTTTGTTTTCTTCGACAGAAGCACTAAAAACAAGTATGTCATCAAAGTAAGCAAAACACAATTTAACATGTTCGCTGCGGCTGACACTTATAAGCGTTTCCGCAATTAACACGCCAGTACTGCCGATGCTTATAAGTGTTTCCGCAATTAACATTCCAGTGCGGGTAATGCTTATAAGCGGCGTGCTAGCTGAGTACTCAGTTTAGTTTGTTTGACTACCAAAAAACATCACGTAAAGTTTTCCTGTCTGCAGCCGTGTTTTCGTCTTTAGTGGTATGCTATTAAAACATCGCCTACACACCTTGCAGATTTGTTACATGGGATTGGGTTTCCATAGCACCACATTGCAGATGATACCTGTTTCTTTTTGTCCGTTTGATAAACTTTTTGGTGCTTTCAGACTAATTCTTTCTCAATGAAACGGATTTATTCCTTGTTTGAATTTTTTCTTCCCAGTTTGCAATAAATGCATATGATGCTTATAAGCGTCAGACAGTTTGCAGCATTTACCACATAATGGGCATGCAGCTAAAGCGTACTTTTATTTCTATATCTAGCACCACCTCTTGTGCAGACATTATATTTGCTTTCAATATTACAGGTTTCATAGGGGTATGATTTCAGCTCTCTGTGCACATGCGCTTACAGGCGTTCGCCTAAAATGTTAGCGGCCCGCACTGGTGACCGCAGCGAACATGTTAAAACAGAAAGAGAACCTCAGTTATGAAGTGTTACCAAGTCTGTAGGGCATTCTTACGTTCAAAGGTCATGAAGCAGTAATGATATAGACCTATTGGAGTTGTGATGGCAGTTTTTAGCATCCTTTGGAGCCACTGGAATCTGACGGTATGCTTGTTTACAGTTCACAACAAACAAACTTTCGCGCCCGCAAATGCAAGGGTGAAGTCTGCGATATTCAGAATTGGATATCTGTCCATGATGGTCTTGTTGTTGAGCTTCCAATAGTTCCAACCATATGCCAAGAACCATCACTGTTTATAGCTAAGTGAATGGGAGAAGACCAATTGCTTGATGAAGGTTCAATAATGCCAGAATCAAGCAGCTTGGATTATCTGTGCTTCTACCGCCGCAAACTTAAGACACAGATGCCGCGGTTTGCTAACGAAAGGAATGTCCTATGTCAGTCATACTCTGTGTACAGTTCCGTTGGCAACACACTGCTGTGAAACTGTTATCAGTGGAGGAATAGTCAGAGTTCAAAGTGGGTTTATGCAAGTCTGCAGCGGGTGTAATGATTACAAATACTGTGGGAAAGGGACGCGCCACCTGTTGCAGAGATAGCTGAGCCACCACGCAGTCGACAACCTCGGCTGTTTCTGTGGCTGCTGGCAGGAGGCGAAGTGGTGGTGGTGGTGGTGGTGGTGGTGGTGGTGATGATGTGACAGCTGCCACAGGAGCTGTTGGACGTGCCACTGGTTTGATTGACAAAGATGGCTGCTGAGCCATGGCAGCCAACATGTCGGCTCACAGGGTAGTAGAGGGTGCAACCGCTGGTGCAGTTGGCGGCGCCACCTTGCGTGGTGGCAAGATGGCAGCTGGGCAGTAGCAGGCAGGATGGGAGAGGACATAGTTTCGCAAGTGGCAGCTGACAAGACCAAGGAAAGACACTGTCGCACAAGCAGACATGTGGCAGGTGTAACAACTGAGGGATGCACATTCTAAACACTACATGAATCAGTCAGAACACTACAGGAAGGTATGAAAACTCAAGCAGTAGCCCATTTACAATAAGATGCAATGTTTTTCTGAGCATAGTTTACCACAGTGATGTGACTTGCAGGCTTGAGAAGTTAAAGTTCCAGTTCTCAAGTTGGCTGCGGGGCGTGAGGTGCAGGTACGATAGGACAGGATGTGCGACACGTTGACAGCACACGGTGTAATCATAGCAACCAAATTTTGTTTACAAACTGCAGCATAGGAGCAGGGATGAGGTACCAAACTGTCATAATCACTGTTAACCTTGTAAGCAGGGGTAACATCCCTGTTTGCACTGAGATAATTACTGACTTTGAAACTAGTGTCCTTTGAGGCCGCTTGAAGAGACGCAAGGTGCTGCATGGCAAATGACAGTTGGGATTCAGCATCAGCGAGGCGACTGTCTTCTCTCTCATGCTGGAGGCACAAGACCTGTTCATGTTCGGTAGCCCACTTTGACATAAGTAAATTTGACTGTTTAATTCAAGGATGTTTCATCTTTCACGGCACAGTTTAAGCACTTCATCCTGTGACTAGACCACTTTGACAAGTTTGTTGAACTCATTAAAGGTTGTTAAACATTCACAAAAAGTTTTGTCACAGGTGATGGGAGGAGTAGAGCTTGATGAGTCACACAAAAGTGTCGATTAGAAGTATGGTGAAAGATGGCTCGATGACGAAGACAGGAGAAAGTTTGAGGTGAGCTAGGAAATCCATACCTAGAATATCAGCCATGAAAAAGTTCCATTTTAATATGCACTCAGGCGACAGGTGAACAGATTTCGAGGTGGAACCAGCACACAGAAGTTGAGAGGCATTGACACCTCGAAGAGCTGCTCAGTGAGGTTTAGAGTGCCAGTCACCATGGATGATGGAAGCAGAGAGACGTTGGCATCCGTGTGGATCAGGAAGCGAGTGCTAGAGACACAGTCGTGGAGGTAGAGGCGACCACCCGGAGGTGGAGACCCTTGTATGGAATGCAACACATGTAGGCGCCTGTTGTCTGCGCAGCAGGATGTGGCTTCTAAGTCATCCTGCACTCTGCATTTAGATGAAGGCACAGTGGGTGACATTTCTGTGCAACATCTCCAAAATCGCTGTGATAGAAGCAGCGTGGAACCTTTTTCTGCATGAGCAGAGGCGGGCCATCATTGGAGGCCGCAAAGAAGGCGTAGTGTTGCCAACACCAGGCGAGTGAGGTTGAAGTAGTGACTGTTGAGCCTGCGATTGCAGCTTGTGGCATACCTCCCAAAGTTATGTTGCAATAGACATTATCTCTATTTTCCCTAAAGTACTACCAAATCAACTACTTTTGTTTGTGTATCCGACAGCTCGAGAAGTTCTTGGTGCGCTCGATTCGCCGTACCTCACAGTCCTATTCCTAGTAGGCGGTATATATTTTTGCCCCATTTATACAGTCTTCTGCAGACTTTCATTTGCCTTTTAGTCACTCGTACAAACCATCTTGCACTTCCTGTCAGTCTCATCTGTTAATTATCTGTACTCTTTTTGCCTGCATCATTTACTGCATTTTTATGTCTTCTTTCATAATTAAATTCACTATTTCGTGTGATACCCAAGGTTGTTTATTTATTTTGCCTTTCTACCTATTTTGTCCTCCGCTGCCTTCACTATTTCCTCTCTCAAAGCTAACCATTCATCTTCTAATACGCAATCTCTCTCCCTCCCCTCCGTTACCGTCAATTGTTGCCTAAAGCTGCCTTTGAAACTTTCAAGAACTTCAGGTACCTTCAACTTAGCCAGGTCCCATCTCCTTAATTTCCTAACTTTCCGTAGTTTCAGTCGACAGGTCATGACCAGTAAGATATTGCCAGAGCTTATATTTGCCCCTTGATAAGTCTTACAGTTTAAAACCTGGTTCCAAAATCTATGTCTTATCATTATAAAATCTATTTGGTACCTTCTGGTGTCTCCTGGTCTCTTTCAAGTATACAACTGTCTTTCATGATAAAGTGTTTGTTACGATTAAATTAGGTTCCATGCAAAATTATTCATGGTGGCTTCGTCTTTCATTCCTTTTCCCCATTCCATATTCCTCTCATTCCCTCCCTTCATTTTCCTACTATTGAATTCCTATCCCCCACAGCAATTCAATTTTCATTTTTCCTTTACCACCTCTTACATTTCTTTGATCTCCTGATCATTGGCAGAACTAGATGGCATATAAACATTTACTGCTGTGGTTGGGTGTTGGCTTCGTATCTGCCTCAATTACGATCACTGTACTGCTCATAGTAGTTTTTCCACATTCCTAATGCCTTATTCATAATTAAACCTACTCCTGTAATACCTTCAACTGGTTTTGTATTTATAACCTTGTACTCACCTGACCAGAAATTATGTTCCATCTTTCCTTCGAACTTCAGTAATGCCCACTATAACATCAACCTGTCCATTTCCCTTTTTAAATTTTCTAATCCCCCTACTCGAGTATGGAATGTAGCATTCCCCTAGTAACGACTGTAGTTTCCCCTTACTGTCAGCCACATTAGCTGATGTTACAAGGCCAGTTCAGTCAATCACCCAGACTGTTGCCCATGCACCTATTTAAAATGCTGCTGCTCCTCTTCAGGAACCACTCATTTGTGTGGCCTTTCCACTGATACACCTCTCCACACTGTGATTGCAGCTAAGGTATGATTATCTGTATTGTTAGGCATGCAATCCACTTCACCTCGGCAGTATTTGTGGTTCATTGGGGGTGGGGGGGGGGGGTGTTAGGAACACAGAATGTTAGAGCAGCAGGAGCACTTGTATGTTGTCACTCCTACGGTGCAAATTGTCTAAACAACCCAAGAGCTCAAACGTTCAGATTATTTTCTAACTAACTTTTTTAAGGCAACAAAATTGTAAGTTCTTAGTATGGATTTTATCTGATTGTGAAGCATCACTAGAAGTGCTCCTACCTATATTATTCTGAGACTTAATGTGTGTTCAAACACCTTTTGGGTCAGCCTTTATATGAATTTTCACTATTCCTAAACTGAAAAGATGCAATATAACAACAAAGGAACTACGTTAAAATGAATTCTTTACTCATTCCCTGAATATATTTGTTTCTTAGATCTCATCACAAAATGACAAAAACGTTTTGAATATTCCCTACAGAATGGTTTTGCTGTTTAGTGGTTAGATATAGACAAATGCAGATTTGGAAATACTGAATAAATTCTAATGAATTTACATCTTATCAGACATGGAGTAACACAATTCATATAAAGGGTGACCTGAAAGACATCTGAATATGCATCAAGTCTCAGAATAATATTGGTTGAGAGGTACAAATTGTTGCACATGCTTGAAATTATATTGAAACCAATTAGTGCGCAAATAGGCTAACAAATGGCACTGGCCAGCAACTACTCAGTTATGCTGCTAAGAATCATGTATAAAATTATCTGTAGTGGGAGAGAAAGTAAGATGTGCCAACAATTACACAATGTGAAAGGCACTCTTAGTGATGCTTTACAATCAGATTTGAAAAGCAGCTACTAAAACTTTAAATCTTATTGCCATAAGAAGGTTATTCAAATGGATAAAATCCTGTGACAAGTGTCACTGTTAAGAAAATAATCTGAAAGTTTGAATCCATGGGTTGTTTGGACAGTGTGCAGCATAGGGATGACAACATACAAGTGCTACTGCTATTCCAACATTTCCAGAAGAAATAGAGACTTTAACAGACCTATCTCCACGTGGTGAAGTCAACACTCAAAGTCACATAAGCATATCAAGCATTTGGAGTAATGGAATACCCTCCAGTGATATCCGTACAAAATTAAGTGTCTTCATGACCTGTGAACCACAGAATTTGAGGCATAGAGAACACTTGCAGGGGAAGGCATTTAAAAACATGGGAGGGATCCGAAATTGGCTGTCTAACAAGTTACGGCCCAAAACAGCAACTTTCACACTTCGCGGGTCTGCCAACACCTACAACTGTAGAATTTGGGCAGCAAAAAATCCTAGAATTGTTAAATCACAATTGGATCTCTCTTGTTTGAGGAAATATGTAGGGTTGATTTCCAAACTGTCAGTGTGACAGATACAAGGTAAAACTACATATTACGAATCACATAATTAATAGCCTGACCAATACATACTCACTGGAAGGTAAAACTTTATGTGTAATGTTCATACAGGCTGCAATGTGTTCATCCAGACTGAGTGTCATGTTCATGAAGTGTGTTCTTAGTCTACTAGAATCCAGTAGATTTAAGATGTGTCACACTACATTTACCTCTGCAGTGAGACACTCAAGTTATTGCAGACAGCAAAGGAACCTAATTTTGTTGTGGGATCTTTCTAATGCAGTGAGCTTACGCATGCCTACCAAATTACACCCCCCCCCCCCCCCAACAATAACAATACCTACCGGTATATTAAAAGTGCTTTTTCACAACATTGCCTCTTAACTACATGTATTGTTGAACGAAAGCTCAACAATGAAGTACTGTCTGCTACAAATCAATTATGCTTGATTTCAATGGCTGCTTCACAACCCGGGCCATCTGGATCCTCCCATCCACCACCAGCTTTTCTGAACTGCACAGATGGGAGTTATCCCTACAATACATTCTCCGATCCCGAAATCAACCAGGCCTCAACCTACGATAACTTCCCTATATATATATGTATGTGTGTGTGTATGTGTGTGTATATATATGTGTATGTATATATATATATATTTTCCATACCTTACAGTTCCTACCTCTGTATCCCAAACCTCGCCTGATTTGAGTGGTGTGTGAATGTGTGATCGTGTGTGTGTATATGTATGTGTGTGTGTGTGTGTGTGTGTGTGTGTGTGTGTGTGTGTGGTCTTGTGCACTTGCAGTGTACATGAATTATTTTAAATTATATTATTTTACTTTATTTTATTTTCTCCCCTCACCCGCCTCCCCACTCCATTCCTAAGCTGCATCTCGTTATTCCCATCTAACCCATCCCCACCACCGTGACGTAACCTTTCTATCCCCTCCCCCTCCCCTCCCCTCCCGTCCCCGATTCGCTGCAGAGCGTGATTCGAAGTGTGGCAGTCGGAGGTGATGGTTGTATGACTGTGTTGTGTGCCTGTCTGATTGCGTGAGTGCTCTATTTCTGAAGAAGGCCATGGCCGATAGCTGAATGTGTTGTATGTGTGTGTCTTTTGTATGTGCCTGTCGCAGCTCGTCGCCACGTCTTTGCGGTGAGTAGTAAACTGTCCTCACTATATTATTTATTCCAACCTGGACTTTCCAATTTTATAAATTATGCTAATTCACGCTTTTCTATCACATGAGAAACCATATGTTGGTCCTTTGGTACACTTTAACTGGATTCAATAAAACACCTTGTGGTTCCATTTGTGTACGTCCATTTTTACCTCCCTAATTATATTATCCTTTTCAGTATTGACATTTCAAATGTTAATGGACTTTTGTCACCCAATTTAGGTGACCAGAAATGGAGCATTTTATGTCCAAAGACATTGAATGGAAAGCAATGGTCGTGCTCTGTATTAAACTCCATCCAAACATTGAGACAAATTTAGACAAACTTAACAGGAACAGTGCACACATGTAAAATATTGTATGGTTAACAGTACTAAATAAATAAAAAAAACAAAGTTGAAGTTACTGCACTTTCTTTTTTTAACACATCACATACATCAACATTATCTATACAACACAATCACACATTTATTTTCAAAAATAAATTACTCATGAGCTCATATTCATCAACAATCATATCAGTCCTTCACCAACAAGAAATCACAGAGAAGTGCAGAGTAGAGATTTGTTTTCTACAGAAGATACATATCATACAAGTCACTTTGAAAGGATCCGATGTTCACAAAATAATGGTATAGCCCATGTTACACAAAATTGAAACTACACTCTTCAATGAAATAAAATTATCACTGATGTGTTTTTTGATGTTATTTTCTAACAACCTTCAACAATTACAACAGTATGCTTGAATAGAAAAAAGAAGTTAAACCATGGGCTGCAATCCTTATCTTTTGCATCAACAGTCCAATTATATGAAATGAGTATTCCAGAACTCTGAACAGATCAGCTTTGGCAAATTACTTGTCTACAAATGTATGTACATTAGATACAAATGTAAAATAAAACACTTAAGCTGCAGTGTGCAGTGCACTGACATATTATATCAAAACATGCCTTCCAGAAGCAATGTTATAACAAATGTGTAAGAAAAATATGAAATTAATACATATCAACATTTACAGATGTAATTTTCTCTTAAAACAACTTTGGAAATCCTACATTAAGTACATCTCACCAAAGTCAATAAAATACTTACTAAATTGTGTCAATTTAAGTTAATATTGTTGAATAAGTAGTTGTAACAATCAGCACTCAATGCTGAATATAAATCACACAATTATTTTTGGAACAATGAAACAGACAGAAAACAAAACATCTCACTATCAATAACGAAGGTTGAAATCTCCACTATTGATATTTTATACTGATATGTAAAAACATCAAAAAGTAGTAGTGTCACCGAGTTTTAATTAAAATCTAAACATATGTAACTTCTAAAAATACTGATTTATAAACTTAATTAAAACAAACATCTAGCACAGACAAAAAGAGAGGAAAAAAGCAACAAACAAAATGTATCTGAGTACCTGTTTCTCAGCGTCCATTACTTTTGTAGAAAAATGTACAGCCAGTAAGAAAATTTCATTACATATAAAAAAAGGATGGTGAAATCATTTTAAGTGACACAACCACTCTGTGATGGATATTTCATGACTTTCACATGGACATAATAGCAGGCTATTAAATATTAAGCTGCCTGAAAGTCAGTGCATAACATGTTCCAACATAAAACATAAGATGTTTATTACTGGACCAAAATGTCCCGAGAGCTGCACACTGCTAAAACTAAGACAGTAGCCCTGGTCTACTGATATAGCACTCTGTGCTAGAAGCACGTGGTAGAAATCTTAAGGCTCTGTTGGGAAACTGTGCACAGGTAATACAAGCCTTCTAACCACTGTCATGTATGAGGATGAAACATGACAAATACACTTTCAACTGGAACCACGAGCTACAAAATCCCTGCTCAAATGGCCATTGCTTCATCAAGAAGAGCAGCAAGTTCTCTAAGGTGGTGGACTTTGCTACCAGTTGCAGGGGATGCAGCTGTTGGTCGACCAGCGTAACTGAAACAAAAAGGCCATAGATAATTTATTCTGACATGCAGAACACAATACAATACAAAAGGTATAACTTTCCGGAAATAAGCAAACAAAAATTTCATTGAATACAACATCCAACATCCCCCCCCTCTCTTAAATGCAAATTCACAAATTTCAATGGTTCCCTGCACATTCTGACAATTAATTGTTTCTGGGGATGATGTGATTGGCTTTAGGAAATATTTGGAGAAATTTCTTATCCTGTAACACTTTATTTTCATTTCTCTTGGGCCTGCAGCACGGTATGTCTTTTAATAACATAACTAAATCGAAGAAGTCATCACAGTACTGGTAAAATAGCTATTATTTATTGCTTTTAATGTATCAGCAATACACCTGCTTTGGCACTATGGCCATCGCCAGCCCATATAAAAATCAAAATGTTTACTGGCACAAAGTCTAAAATAAAGAGTCACAAAACTCCCAGTGATTTTCTGAAACTTCGCAAATGCAGCACTGTCAAGAAGCTGGATTCTATAAACAAGCGGCAAAATCATTGTGTGTGGTATGTGTATTTGGAGCGAAGCAGCACATTCAAAATACCCTAGTATTTAGGAGCTTTTGTGGCACCATAAATTGAAGTAATTACCAAAAATATAATCCACAAAGCTTTCATTTGCAAAGGATGCTGGGAAATAAGAATGTTACGAAAAACAAGTGTTCATTTACAGTGGATAGTTAAGTAAACTTTTGGATGTGGAAGAAAACAATTCATTCACTTCAAAACTTTGGCTCATCATGAGAATCACAAATGCTTAACCACTACTTCATAATATTACTGCTGTATAATGGTAATGTCTGAATGCTTCTGACTGACTACAGTAGAGTAATGAAATAACATGTTTTCGCTTGATAGGCGATGTGAGATGTTTCTTTTATTTAACTTCAAAACATATCGATTTCGTCCCTATGATGGGACATCATCAGTGCTGTTAAAAACAAGGTACCTTGGTCAGACATTGAAATTAAAATAAGATTACATACACCAAGAATGTTATACTTATAAAATAGAATTACATACCAGAATTGCAAGTCATGATGACCTATGTGCTCTGCTTAAAAACATTTTTATCAGTCATGTCATAAAAACCATTTAAAGGTCTTGCCGGTACAAGTCACAACAATAAAATCAGGTAGCCACTTACGTACACCTACGCAGCTTACCTTGTACATAGATGGATATAAAGTCACAGTAGCTGTAGTTATATTGAGTGACCTACAAGAACCACATATACCAATGTCACCTGGACAATGTAAGCGCATATGGTATTTAAAAAAAAAAAAAAAAAAAAAAAAGCCCGATTGTTTCTCTCCTATGTAATCATGTTTGAACCTTCATGTATATTTCTATATTCCAGGTTTAGACGCAATGTAATCATATTTGAACCTTCATGTACATTTGTATATTTTGATTTTGACGCACTGTACTAACTAAGCAAAGACGGCCAGCATAGTATCATTCTGAAAAACTAGATGGCGTGAACTGCTGTGTATCTCTCTCTCTCTCTCTCTCTCTCTCTCTCTCTAACACACACACACACACACACACACACATATGCATAGGTGTTTTGTAACGACTTTACCTTTTATGCTAGTCTTAATTAAAATATATATGTATATATTTTTAAACAGATAGTATTTTATACGTGAACAATGTAACTTATTTTAACAATTGATGGTGACAAAAAAATTTAAAATTTTTAAAGATATGTTTTAATACCTACCCGCCTGAGGGCACTGATAAAATGGTTATTTATATTTTTTTATCATATAATGCATAATCGGTGTTTGTTAGTTGTTAAACTTTAATTCACCTAGAATCACCATTTTACCTTTTAAGCTTTTAATATGTTTGAACCCATTTTCTTTTTAATAATGTTACAATGTAACTGATTTAAACAAAGAGGGCGCCAGGCACCATCTATGTACAAGGTAAGCTGCGTAGGTGTACGTAAGCGGCTACCTGATTTTATTGTTGTGACTTGTACCGGCAAGACCTTTAAATGTTTTTTTATGATATGACTGATAAAAATGTTTTTAAGCAGAGCACATAGGTCATCATGACTTGCAATTCTGGTATGTAATTCTATTTTATAAGTATAACATTCTTGGTGTATGTAATCTTATTTTAATTTCAATGTCTGACCAAGGTACCTTGTTTTTAACAGCACTGATGATGTCCCATCATAGGGACGAAATCGATATGTTTTGAAGTTAAATAAAAGAAACATCTCACATCGCCTACCAAGCGAAAACCTGTTATTTCATTATAATTCTATGGTGGGCTGGCACACAAAATGGAATCTAGTTACATGACTACAGTAGAGCCTGTTGAGTTCCATATCTCAGTCTCACAAAAATTATAGGCCTATATACCACCATATTTTGGTGGTTACCTGAAAACGAAGTTATAAATAAATATATAATAGGTCCATGTATGAACTGTAAATATTAGCATGTCATGTTCTTGAAAATGTTTAGTTTGACTCCTGCTAAAACAATCATGATAGGTACAGACAAGGCACAGAAGCAAGGACAAGGTGAAAAGAACATTTATAAGGAGATTAGAACCTGGTATTCATGAATGTAAAAATCATTTTTAGTTTTGAATATATTAAGTAGTCTGAAATATACTACAACAAAAACTCGTTGAATGTGAAAGTACACACATGAAGCACACAAATATAATCACAATCAGTCACTTTTGATCTTTAGCACATCAGTTTGAAATTCATTTCTGCTCTTAAAATGTTTCTCGACCATATGATTACAATTCTGCTATTGTGGGTGTATGAATTATACTCACTGACATTAACAAAAGCAGTGATACTTAAATGAAATTTTAATATTTTTATCAGAAAATTCACAGCCACGTATGGTGATTATGAAAATAAAAGCAGTAGAAAGAGCAACTTCTCAGTTTGTATCATGCCATCCCTGTCACTCCCCAAGGCCCACTTAGAGCACAGGCATCGCTTCATCTGCACTTTTTCCCTTATAGAGGTTTGTGAGTGTGTGCATTAGAACATGACATGCAGAGTTGGTTGGTAGCTATGGTGTTGAAATTGGCCTATTGCTAATATATTAAAAGCAATTAATGACAGCTATTTACATTCTGTATCATTTGAGAAGTAAATATTTCCTAACTGAAAGGTGGATCTGCTCATGCCAGGCTACAGGCTTCATTGTACCAACAATGCAGCTCAACTGATGTGGAAGACTATCATGTAGAGTGGGCAAATGGAAAAAGGAGATATGGCACAGAGAGGGAGTTGGGCGTGGATGGTCAGTGACTGGGAAAGCAGATGACACATGGCATGTGAGTGTCACACCTGCTACCTCAGTTTGAGGGTAAGTTTTGTGCAGTGTACAATGACCTAGAGGAGGAAAAGAGGTACAGAGAAATTGTGAAGAAAAGTGTGATAATGCAATGTGAGAGTCATACAGCAAGAGTAAAGAACATGGGGGGGGGGGGGGGGGGGGGCAGGAGCTTGCAGATATTGAGATGTATATGTAGCAGCCATTTAAGTCAATAATATTCCTGCTCAGGTCATCGCTCAGCTAAACATCCTGAAATCCAATAGCTGCTTCACAGCCCAAGTGATTTACATTATATTACCTTCAATGACCTGCTTTCTGAATAATGTAGATTGGAATTTTCTTTGAAATGCATCTTACGTCCCAAGGAAGGAAGATTAGTAGTAAATGTTTCGTCAACAATGTGGTCATTGGACAGGGTCCTTACGACCCCACTTTTTTTTTTTTTTTTATTTATTTCATTCCTGTTGGGACTGGTCTCTATTGGGCCATAGGATGTAGATTTCTTAGGCCTTGTAAGAATAAAGAAACAAAATTGGTTGCAACTAAAAAGGTATAAAATACAATTATATTTATTTATATTTTCCTTATAACATGTTTTTGATATATACAATTGCCAGTAAAAGTTTGATGGCCATAGTCATTTACAATGGAGTTACGTCGTGGAAATGGTTTGGTTTCGTGGTCTTGGATAATTTCTGGTTGTACTGACATGATAATTTTTAATATTACTATGTGTGGGGGAGGGGGATTAACTTTGCCTCTCTGTATGCTTCAGCTCCACGAGTGACAGGTGGAAGTCTGAGGATATGCAAAGTATGTGTCTTTCCGCCTAGTAGAGTCATTCTGGTTTGGTTTGGGTGATTCAGGCTAGTGGGGGCGACAGCATACTCTGTTGATGCAGCACGGAAATTTGCCCTGCACATTAGTAATTGTCTCTATCTGACTTGATAAATGTTAGTTTTACATGTTCGTGTAAGTCACACCAAGGTATTTTGCTCTGTCAGTCTTGTTCTATATAGGGTCAGGTCTAGATTGTCTGTCAACCAGTTAGTCCATTTTGGTATCTAAAGATGGAAATTCCAGGAAGGATTCAACAATATTTTTGAGAAGGATAGGTTGCTTACTCACCACAAATACGTCCGATGAGCCACAGAAAGGAACACTCAACAGATAACAACATTATAGCTTTCGGCCATTTAGGCCTTCGTCAGACAGTCAGACACACACACACACACACACACACACACACCCCCACACACACACGGTCACGACTGCCACCTCCAACCGCTGTGGCCACAGCGGCCAGAGACAGCCATTGTGTCCGCGAGTGTGTGGGTGATGTTTGTGTGTAACCGACAAAAGCCTAAACGGCCGAAAGCTATAATGTTGTTATCTGTTATGTGTGCCTTTCTGCGGCTCATCGGACTTCTCAGTGGTGAGTAAGTAACCTATCCTTAGCAAAAATATTGTTGGTATCTAAAAAGTATCATCTGGGTTTTATTGGGGGTTTGCCTTAATATTCCATTTTCTCATTCATTTCTCTAGTCTTTTAAGGTAGTTCTTTTTCTGTATGTTTACGGCCATTATGGATGGTCCCAAATTCCAGTATGCTGTGTCGTCTGCACACAGTTTTAGTTCTTCATTGGATCTGGTAGGGATGGTGGTGATTACAGTGTATAAGGAGTGTGGCGGAAGTTAATCCCCCCTGTGGTACTCCCACTTTAGGTGAGAAAAGAGTTGAGCTTTCGCCTCATATGTGGATTCTGCATTGTGTGTTGTGAAGGGAATGTTCGAAGTGTGTGTGTGTGTGTGTGTGTGTGGAGGTTCTAGTTTCAGTAGTTTGTAGTCTATCATGCCAAATCTTGCTGATTGCAAGCTCAATGTCTAATAGGACGACCAGCGTGGTCAGTCCAAGATTTAGATGTCTTGTGACGTCTATTGTCAGTCCGAGGGAAGGGTCATTTGTTGAGTGTTTCTTATGAAAACCTGACATTTCTCAGAGCATTTGATTATTCAGTCACCGATTATAAATGCGAAAGCTTTTCTGTTTGTGCCTAGGAGTGAGATGGGGATGATTTTGGGCGTGTCTTGGTTTTGATATCATTGTTGTGTTTGTCGTGCCCCTAGCAGTGGGAATCGTTTCATGTGTCGAGTAGTAGTTATACAGTGTCTGAAATGGGGATTGGGTGGGAGCGGGGTTGATGGCTTTGGGTGGGGCCTTTCATAGATGGAGTTATCGTGCTGATCTATCCCCTGGAGCATACCAATTCCTTCCGTTGCTTCATGATCCACACTTCACTCAACATGCCACTCACTATTACCTCTCCAAAATCTCCCTATTACTATGTCCCAATCAACTTCCACCACCACTGGTCAGAGTGAATTCGCTGGTGTCATATTTCTAACCTGTGAACATTCTATTTCTTATTCCAAGCTACCAGCCACCCTTTCCTAACCCTTCCCCTCTTACTCCCTCTCTCGGCACCACCTGACAACCATTCACTCTCGATCAGTATGCAGTGCCAGGACAATAGTCAGGTAGGATAACGTAACCAAGCTGGTGTGTATGTGTTTATATAGGTTCTGAAGGAGGATTAGTGTGAAAGCTAGGATTCTTCTCACTCATTTTTGAACCTATTGATGACTAAAAACCATTTGGTCAATGGTATCCTTTCCTTCACTGATCATGAAAAAAGTTCAACTAATATGCCATAGCAAACATTAGTTTACCAATTTTAATGCTCTATGTTAGTTGCTATATTTCATATTCTGACAAGAGGGTGCTAGCACGTGAGAGAAGGACCGGATAACTCCCAACTGTTTGGTTCAGAAAAGCTGGTGGTAGGTGGAAGGATCCAGATAGCCCCAGTTGTGCCACCAAGAGCTCCACCTTGTTTTTAGCCACAGTTTGTCAGTGGCCATTCATCCTAATGGACAGCTGGTTAGTGGCCAGGCCAATACAGAAAGATGCACAGTGATTGCAACACATTGGGTAAATTACATGCCTGCTTTCATAGGAAATGCCTGTGATGGGACTAGAATAGGAAGTGCTGAGTGTTTGGATTGGACTCATCTTGCAGTGGTGTCTTCCACAGGAATATGATCCCTGAGCAGGGGTCTGGAATGGCATAGGGATGGCCTAGGATGTTAAGGAGGTTGGCAGGGCGATGGAACACCACTTTAGAAGGGGTGAGAAGTATCTTGGGTAGAATGCAGTTAGCTGTTTTGGTCCAGGGTGGAAGTGGGTGATAAGGCAGGCAAACTTTTGAGGCTGATTACAGGTGGTAGAGTGCGAATTCTGGATGAATGGGGATATGGCACGGGAGATCTGTTTCCAGAATAGATCTGTGGTGGTGTTTTTGTCTGTGTGACGGCCTTTGTGAGACCTTCGGTATATTGAGAAATGGAGTTCTTGAAACTGCAGATATGGTGTCCATGGATGGCTAGGCTGAAAGGCAGGGATTTTTGATGTGGAAAGGATGGCAACTGTCAAAGTATAAGTACTGTTAGTGGTTGGTAGGTTTAATACGGATGGAAGTGTGGATGGACCCATCGGTGAGGTGGAGGTTAATATCAAGGAATGTGACATGGTGGGTTGAGGAAGACCAGGTTACGTGGATGGGGGAGAAGTAATTCATGTTTTGAAGGAACGAGGATAAGGTGCCCTGGCCCGGAGTCAAGATCATGAAAATATAAATAAACCTCAACCAGACCAGAGGTTTTTGTTTTAGTATGCTAGGAAGGTTTTCTCCACATGGCCCATAAATAGGTTGGCATAGGAGGATGCCATGTGGATGACTTTGGTTGTGCTACAGATTTGATGATAAACTTTCCCCCTCTAAGGAAAAGTAGCTGTTTCTTAAGATGAAGTTGGTGAGAGTTGTGAGGAAATCAGAGGGACGTTGGAAGAGAGTGTGTTCATGAGCAGTGAGATCATGGGCTTGTGGAATGTTGGTGTTTAGGGAGGTCCACTGTGACAAGTAAGGATCCAGGAGGTAAAGGGGTGGGGATGGTGGATAGTCAATGAAGGAAGTGGTTGGTCAGTGTGGGCTGAAATTCTTTCAATAGGAGCACAGTATCTAGCCATAAGTGAGCAGCCAGGATTATTTGGTAAATCTGTAATTTACTAACTGTGCTGCAATCTCTACACAGTTTTCTATATTTGCCTGACCACTAACTGGCTGTCCATTAGTATGAACGACCACTGCCAAACTTTGGTCAAAAACAATGTAGACCGCCCTGTGGCTCAACATGCAGCAGAGCATATGCCCGATTTCAATGACTGCTTCAAAACCCGAGACATCTGGATCCTCCCACCCATCACCATCTTTTTTGAACTACATAGATGGGAGTTATGTAGCATGTACAATGGAGGCAAAATGATTGCCTGGCCCAAATAATTCGAAGTCCAACAACAGAGCTTGCGCATACCCAAGCTTATAAGTGGGAGTGTTGCTAACTCCAGCAGCTTGTGCAGCTTCTGTGTTCATTTCGTCAAATAGGAGCAATATAATAATTAAGATACAGTATATGTAGAGATTCATTGCACTTGAACTCACATATCATTTATTTTGGAAAACCTCAAGCAAATAGAAACAGCTGAGGTATAAGGATTCCATGTGGGTACATTTACTCCAATGAACCACTTATCACATGTTCCATTGGGTGAGTTGATAGTCTGACAGTTTATGAACGCAATATTTTAAATATTAATTGGCTAAAGATTCTGTAGTTGCAGCCTTTTATATATTTTTAGAATATTCTATATTATACTAATCTAATCTTTAATGAGACACATGTGTGTTAATAATAATACATCATATGTCTACTTCAAAATGGCTGATGTGAACACAAGTGCATAATTCCTCTCTTTGAAAGTGGTGTTAGTGCATCTGAGGCAAGATGTTATGGTCTTGATGCTTCCACAGCAAGGAGATCGATCAGACGATTCAGAGATAATGATGAGGTAAGCAGACGTCCAATACCTGGAGTCTCTGCTCTAAGAGAAGAAGACAAATTGCCCAGTGCAGCCCAGACTGCCCCTTTCTCAAACATCTGGGAATTAGGGAGAGCTTCACATTTCCCACGCTTGACGAAAACTGCTCTCAGATGATTAAAAGACTATGGAATCAAGTCCCGTAGTACTCTAATCAAAGAAACATGATCAGACAATCAAGCCATAGACAGAATGGCAATTATGAGTTTTTGGGAAAATGTCGATTTGAGGAATGTCATTTTCACCAATGGTACACAAGAGAGTTTACAAGCAGAGGTCCTGGTCTTGTTTACCGCACAGCTCGTGGCTACATGTGCTGGAAGCAGGTGCATATGTGTGAAATGTTGGAGTTGGATGTATTATATGAGTGCAGGAACCTTATAACGAATCATCACAGACCAGTATTAGGATTCAGAGCTGGTTCCAAAGGAGAGAGAATATTATTCAACGTCTACTATAGCCTCCAAAGTTAACTGATCTCAATTCCATAGAGAATGTATGGGCTGAACTCTGACTGTGCAGGATAACTGGCCAGACCCTCCTCCAAGAACTGCAGTTGCCTTATGGGATTTGGTTTATTCATGGGAGAGAATTGCCATGGATGAGGCTTTTTTTCTGCAGAATTTGTAGATTCTATGCCTTGAAGGATCTGGGCTGTTCTTTATGCCAATCACATGGGGACAAAATAATGAAGATATATGTAGCCGACATTTATTATTTTTATTTTAATGGGAGGTCATACCAATATGAGAGGTCAGATGAACAACACGCTCCAGGATTTTGTTGTTGTTATTAGTGGTAGTCAAATTAATATTACCTTCCTAGGAGGATTATTTTTAGACATCAAATTGACAAAGTGTAATTAGTTATTTACTTAAGAGAATACTGAAAAAAGAAAAACCAATATCATTTAATAACAAAGAGTTGCTAAAGCAAGAAACATTTGCATAGTGATAAAAAAATAAAAAAATAAAGGTTTTGGTGGCATCTGATCCGATTCCAGGATGGCCGACACTATCAGTGAGTCACCTGTCCTTTCTTGTTAGCGTAACGTCGAATTGTCCTACTGGAGTTGAAGAACAAATATTAAACTGGAAATAACAGATAATGGAAGGCACAGCCACTCACTCGTGTACACCACGCATAAGGACTGGGAGAATTATGCCTATCTGCTGATACATGTATCTTAGGTTAACACTATAGATTCACCATGTGACAGTTGAAGTTATTACAAATACATGCATTCATTTTCAACATTTTTACTATGGCCATAATTTGTCTTTTTGTTTAAAGATTTGTGTATTTCGAGGGTCTGAGGAATTCTGAGCTTTTCTGAACAGTACAGTAACCCTTACAATATATTCTCTGCTCCTGAAATTGTCCGGATCTCAATATAAAGAAGTAACTATCCCCCACTCCCCTCCCGAACAGTTCCTGCTGCATATCTACTACACTTTTCAGCAATATATGTTCCATTCCCCACCATCTACACTTTTTACACCCTTCTCTGCCACTCCCTTTTTTATCCCCTCCCCTCCTTCCCAGCTGTGTTGCAAAGCTGCATCACATATTCAGTACTTGCACTATGTCAGCAGTTGCTTCCATCAACACCAACATATTGTCTTTGAAGTAATGATGCTTACTTTGTATCATTTACACCAATCTTTCATTATATGAATATAATATTTTGTCACAGTGTAACTGAGCAAGTGTTTCCTGTGCTTGTATTTTGGGACAAACAGGTATAGAGAAGGCAGATTATATAGCTCAATCTACAACATGCTGAATGTTGCATGAACGAAAATAGTATCACAAACTTTGCCAGCCATTATGTTGGAAAGCTTAAGACATTTAGAAATCTGGATTAAGCCTAGCTGAATGGCTTAAATAGTGACAGTCGAAAGACCGAAGTTGAAAATTATTGGGGATATCGCTGCATATTGACTACACCAGGTATTTGCATTGGAGCCTGTATGGGATGAGCACAGGTTTCACATCGCTTATTGCTACAGAGCTCTGTATCAAATGTTTGTAAAGCTTATGGGACTTAACTGCGTGGTAATCAGTCCCTAAACTTACAAACTACTTATGAACAAACATCTGCCCAAGGGGGAGATTCGAACCCCTTACGGGGAACGGTCTCTCGCATCGTAGCATAGTGCCTCAATGCGCTTGGCCGCGGCTCTACAGAGCTCTCTCTAGTGGAGTTAAGAGCTGGCTAAATCACTGCAAATAGCTGGCAACACTGTTACAATGCAGGTACTTTTGCATTTGATACTAATTGGCACACTAAGTTCACTAAATGTTCCTTTTCCACTTCCATGATTCACGAGCTTTAATTCTCCTGTAAAATGAGACACCGAGATGGAAATTTTAATTTTTGATCTCAAGAAATGTAATTTTTCATAAAACTGAAAAGTTTTGTTTTCTTTCACAATGCCTTATGTGGATCGAGAATGAATATCACATAGAGATAAATACTACAGACAGCATATTTTGGCTGTGTGGTTCCGCATGTGTCTGCTGTTACAAGGATGGCGTAAGGCATAACTTCATATCATAGTGGATGACAATGCAGTCTATCTTTTTGGTTTTTATTTTTATTTCTAGATGCCACAAATTCCTAGTAGAATTTTTTTTAACAAAATCAGGAGAAAATTTTTCACATTAATTCTTCTTGGAAGCTCGAATCAGTAACTTGTGATAATGGCTATAGATGTTTCAAAGGCCAAGATACTTTGTCATATAAAAGCCTCTGAAGAAATTAGAATCCACTGTCGCCAATGCGCATTTTGTTTTGAATTATAACTTAGGACTCACATGCCAAAGGGATACTTTTTGGAGGAAATGAATGTACTGATTGGTATAGTTCTTTCATAACAAGTCTCTGCTGCAGCAATTATGCACCAGACACACTCACTGTGGCTTGTCGAAACCATTCAAATTTGTAACAAACAATGAAGCATCAGTTGCAAAAGAAAACTAACAAGATGTAAACCATTAATAACAGTGTTAAGCAACATATATTTGATTATATCACAAACTATAAAAATTATATATTGTTTCACTAATGTGCATATTAGTGTACTGTTATATAGTGTAAAATAAAAATTGTAGTCATTTTAGAGGATCACCATTCAACAATACTATATGATTTTCCATATCCAGCGCAATGAGCAGTAGCAGACACTTTCAGCAAAGGACGAGGTAGCACAGCACTGCCACTGCTATTGCTGCCGGCAAATAGGCCGTAGAGAGTCTGCCGCATGTAGTGTTCAGAGGAGGCAGTCCACTGAGAAATGTTACTGCAGCAAACTACTACAGTAGAACCTCGTTTTTACGCTTCTCAGGGGACTTCAGTGAAATGGTGTAAAATGCAGGAAAATGTAAAATGCAGGAAATAATGTTTTAAATGGTAAAATATGCCTACTGGATCAGCCTTGCATTTTCGTAGTTTATGTGTGATATATGTACATAATAGACATCTAAATACTCACCAGGGAGTTGATTATACAATTAAGGTTATCCAAATTTTTACTATTTTAAGCGCCAGGCAGAACTGGTAATTTTATGGGAAGTGGAAATTTTTTACGTAATTTCATTCATTATAATAGAGGACGCCACTGCTGGGCTATAACACATCTTCAAAATTACCTGAACCGCTTCGATAGATATCGTTTGGACGCCGCTGCAAGGCTATGTAACACATCTTCAAAATTACTTCCTTTTAGCGGAATTAATTATTTACATAGTAAAACTCCTACAGTTCCGATCATTTTGTATTTTTCGATGTTTCACATGACAATATTCGAGAATTTATTCGCGTTCTCGAGTACAAACATATGCATAAGTATTTTTGTGACGTTTCCATAGGATCGGCATCTCTCACTATTATCGCTTTTTTGAGATTGTGGGTATTATGATACCCAACTGTGACAGACAAAGTTCTTTTTTAACCAGAAATATGTATCACAAAAACAACACAACTATTTATTCTCACTGCAACAAAGCAACTGGTTTTGATTGTTTGAGTACTCGCCAGCCGCTCTGGCAAAGAAGCTAGCGGAAAGACAAACTACACCGCCACAAATCGGCGCGTCTTTAAGTCAACAACGAAACGAAACGCGAAATATACGTTTGAATAAACGCAAAGTGTCAAGAAACTCGAATGCGAATAATTTTTAAGCGCTATACTTTAGGGGGAAAGCCATGCTAGTGTCAATTTATGTACATTACGCCATTTTTCTTCATGAACATGCTTTCAAAAGTGTAAAACGCGGGAAAAGTGTAAATATGTCAATGCAAAAACGAGGGCGAATTAACATTGTAAACATAGGAAATTTGATGGGACTGACAAGAAATGGTGTAAATGGCGGGAAAACGTAAAAACCGAGAATGTAAAAACGAGGTTTTACTGTATTATCGTTATATCACACACTGAAATATATTGCAGATATGGCGCCTTTACATGTATGATAACAGCTCTCAGTGATGTGTTTCCATTGCCAGACCTTGCAGATACCAAGCACACACTTTAATGTTACACCACAGACGTTGTTGACATCTCTTAGCTCTAACTAGTGATCACACTTACTGCAAGAACTGTTGCAGTCTACAGTGTTGGCACATTGCACAGATGCCAGGACTTAAAGCACGCCAGTGCAGTGAAGATTTTGTCCTAACACTGCAAATGACCCTGACTTAACCTCAGTGGCGGCTGACCACTGGTCATGTTTTTTGTTGAAGAGTGTGCAATCAAAACTAAATATTATTTAAAAGCTACACAAAATCAACAGATTGCTTTAAGCACACAAAACATGTTACTTTTTTTTTTTTTTTTTTTTTTTTTTTTTTTTTTTTTTTTTTTTTCGCACTTGCTTAAAATAAGTTTACTATTACTACTGTATCAATGATGTCTGGTAATATAGAGTAAATACCTGGGTGTAATTAATTGATAGAAGATAGATTAAGGAAAGGCAAACCTATTTTTAGCTTTTGTAGATTTGGAGAAAACATTTGACAATGTTGACTGGAATACACTCTTTCAAATTCTGAAGTCAGCAGGGGTAAAATATAGGGAAAGGAGAGTTATTTACAACTAGTACAAAAGCCAGACCGCAGATATTAGACTCGAAGGGCATGAAAGGGAAGCATCAGTTGGGAAGGGAGTAAGACAGGGTTGTAGCCTTTCTCCGATGTTATTCAATTTTTACATCGAGCAGGCTGTGAAGGAAAGCAAGGAAAAATTTGGAATAGGGATTAAAGTTCAGGGGAAAGAAATAAAAACATTGTGTTTTGCTGATGACATTGTAATTCTGTCAGAGACAGCAAAGGATCTGGAAGAGCAGTTGAATGGTATGGACAGCTTGTTGAAGAGAGCATATAAAATGAACATTAACAAGAGCAAAACAAAAATAATGGAATGCGGTCTTAGAAAATCAGGTGATGCTGAAGGAATTAGATTAGGTAATGAAACAATGAAGGTGGTAGATGAGTTTTGTTACTTGGGTAGTAAAATAACATGCGATGGTCGCAGTACAGAGAATATAAAATGCAGAATGGCAATGGGAAGAAAAGCATTTTTGAAAAAGAGAAATTTGCTAACATCGAATATTAATTTAAGTGTAAGGAAATCTTTTCTGAAGGCATTTGTGTGGAGTGTTGCCTTGTACGGAAGTGAAACATGGACGATAAGCAGTACGGACAGGAAGAGAATAGAGGCTTTTGAAATGTGGTGCTACAGAAGAATGCTGAAGATTAGGTGGGTAGATCACATAACTAATGAAGAGGTACTGAACAGAATTGGTGAGAAAAGGAATTTTTGGCATACCCCAACTAAAAGAAGGGATCGCTTGGTAGGACACATTCTTAGACATTGGGGAATCGTAAATTTAGCATTGGAGGGAAGTGTGTGGGGTAAAAAATCGCAGAGGGAGACCAAGAGATGCATATAGTAAGCAGATTCAAGTGGATGTGGGTTGCCGTTCTTATGAGGAGATGAAAAGGCTTGCTCAGGATAGAGTAGGGTGGAGAGCTGCATCAAACCAGTCTCCGGGCTGAAGACCATAACAACAACAATTAATCGTGGGGATATGAACGAAAAAAGTCACACCTCAGTTCCTTGGTAAGGTACTGTGAAAATGCAATTAGGCTGTGAATATATATATCAAGGTTATAGGAGCCACAACGAACAGACTAGCAGGAGATAATGCTTATATCCAATGAAGAGCAGCAGAAATGGTCACAGGTTTGTTTGGCTCACAGGAGAGCATCAAAGAAATGTCGAAAATGTGATTTTGTAGCTGATTTAAAATAGGTACCACTTAACCAATGCAAGCTTACTTGTATGTTTTAATAACTACCATCAAGTGAAGAATATAGAGAGTACCACCCCCACCCTCAATAACACTACTGAATGACACTAGGAAAACACTGTGGTAATTACTATGCACATAAACATTTACCTTATTTGCCAGCATATAAGATGCACTGGTGGAAACAATGTACTCCATTTTTAAGACTATTTTGTAGGAAAAAAGTAATTTACACTTAATACATCTACTGCCGTATAATACATATGTTGATGTACATCAAATATCTAGGCAGCACCTTAAAGTAGTATTCATAAACGTTAAGCAGTCAAATTTTTTTGTAGTTTGCAGTTATTCAAATGCATATTTACATTTTGTTGTAACAATATGTCAACTAACAACGTGATGGTTGTGGAAAGCACCATAAAAACTTACGACAGTGCCACCTAGGTGACACTGCTTATGATCATTCCCATCAGTTATCTTGCAGAGTATCAGTTTGCGCTACTACAGTAGAGTATTTTCATGTTTAAAATGGTGCATTTAGAGAATTTATTGTAAAATGCAAATATTTATGTAAGTATTTTTGTGAAGTCACAAAAAAATACGTATGTACACATTTGCCCTTGACAATGCGAATACATTCTCAAATACTGTCAGGTGAAATATGGGGAAGAAAGACAACTTGAGCAGTGTTTCATTATTCAAATTATGAATGACAGTGTTACTGGATTGCTGAAAATATTGATTGTGATGGATGAAATTACATCAAAAGTTTGTACTTCCTTTGAAATTAGTAGATCATGTTAGGCTCAACGCTAAAAATAGTACCAAAATCAGATAATCTTTATTACTTTTTTCGCTTAAAACACGATTTCAGGCATTTTACACCAGTTTTGTAAAAATCCCTTATGACATGTAAAATCAGGGTTCTAAGGTATAATCATAATAGCGTGTGGCTCAGCGGGCCTGGTGCAAGTCACTTCGTAAAGTATAAAAATCGTTTATGATGGCGCAAGTGCATCCACCGAATTCTATGCGATTAACATGTAGTATTGAAGAAATGGGACTTTTAGGTAACCTACCTTTATTGGCTACTGACGTATAAGATGCGTCCAGTTTTTGGATCTCTTTTTGTAGGTGAAAAAAAGTATGTCTTATACGCCAGCAAATATAGTAATTAAATCATTCTTCTCATAATCTGAATGTGATTATAATGAGATGAAGCCCAATGACTGTCAGTGGCATTCAAAGAACTTTATACGGTGGACAAGAGTCCCAACTTTTCCATTTATGAATACCTAAGGATACCACCAACCTAATAATATCTCGTTAAGTAACATAACAATTAGGTGCCATTAATAAGATATTTTTTTTACACTCTCTAGAAATACAGTGGCCCCAGTCAAGAAACATAATATGAGATAACTTTGATAACTGGAATTATTCCACAATTTATCTTTGGGAATAATGTTGCTTATTACAAGTGAAGCAGGTCAGAAGTTAATTACAGAAATTGTTTGCTATAAATCCCATACTGCCCCTCACCTAATTTGTCTGATTGCTGAAGAGGGAGGGTGAAGTTTCGAGCTCTCAGTTTCAGCAGGCTCAGACTGTCTGCCAAAGAACCTGCTAAACAACCCACCGTGCTGCACCTCTGGTATTCTGGAAAATGCAGGAATCACAAATTCTTTCCTATCTCAACGAAATACAAAATGTTCAACCATATGAAATACATAGAAATGCACAAAATGTACAAGATTACTAAAAATTTCCGGGCTATTGTGCCATGGTCTAGTGGATATAGCTCGGAAATTTTTTAGTAATTTTGACCATTCCGGCCGTGAAAGTTTACATTTTACAAAATGTACAAGGAAAATATGAATTTCACAATAGGTATTACAGACAGCTGGTTTTAGATTCTCACATACACCTATATTTCTAATAGTTAACTATTATGTTATTAATCTCGAGTTAATTTCACCTTCGAGGAATCATTGTGTTTTTCAAACAGCTTTCCCCGTTAGTACTAGGATACAAGAACATGACACTATTTGCGTCTATTCATGCAAACCCCATTTTCTTTGACACACACACACACACACACACACACACACACACACACACACACACTGCAACATGTAGTTGGACCAACCCCCCCCCCCCCCCCAAAAAAAAGGGGTGCTACTTTTATGAGGTAAATAGATAAGAGAGAAAAGGGGAGTGGGACAGAGATGGAGAATAATTTGGTAATCACAATAGTAGTATGACGAAGTGCACACTATGCAAATATATATCATCATTTAAAGAAATTATTTTGAAAACATACTTTAGTTTTGGAGAATGAAACAAGAGTTTTCTTTAAAATAAGGAACATAAACACAAAAATAAACCATGCATCACATTTGTAGTACTTACCACTTACAGATTTTTCAACTCCAACTTTGGAGAATTAGGATTTATCTCCTATTTTACATATTCAACTAAAAGAAGAACACTAAATATACAAAGAGCTTGATATGCAAAGGACCCGGCACTCAAACAGCAGACAGACATTCGCATAATGTATACAATATCACTTTAATTGCCAAATTGAAATTTATACAAGCGGAATAAGGAATAAAAACAGGTTTTCCAATGATGTTAATAACAACACTTAAGGTTACTCCGTGAAATGGTAGAAAAATATATGAAGGAAATGGATGTCGCTGCTATGGCAAGAGAACAAGCAAAACATGACAAAAAGACAGTCAGTTTAGTAACTACAGAACTTGCCCCTCTTAACAGCTGCTTACTAAACACTATTGGGAAAATGGATTAGAAATGAGCATACACAACTCTTAAAGAGTGTGGGCCAGTCTCCATAGCAAAAGATATAGTATAAATTATTCTTCAAAAGAGAGAGATTGGCTGGCCAGTACTTACCTTAGTGCTGTACGCCGATAGTTACACAAAGAAGATAAAGGATGAAAAAATAGCACTAGCTTTCGAAACAGGGTTCCTTCATCAGGTAGGAGAGAAGGGAAGAAAAAAGAAATAGGAAACAGAAGGGGAAGGTGATTTACGACCTAGACTATGAGAGATGGTGTTTGAGCTTGATCATCATCCTTGTAGCCTAGGTCATAAATACCCTTCCCCTTCTGTTCCTATTCCTTTTTTCTTTTCTTCTCTCCTATCTGATGAAGGAACCCTGTTCTGAGAGCTAGTGCTATTTTTTCATTCTTGTTGTTCTTTGTACAACTATCGGGCAGTACACCACTTCTGGTAAGTACTTATAGCCAATCTATCTCTTTTGAAGAATAATTTATCATCTCTTTGGAGAATTTCCACCAGTAATCGAAAACAATATAGTATGAATATTATTGTCATCATTTACAACTCAGCCTTTTGAACACAAGCGTGAAGAGAGGGAAGCACAGAATTCCAAAATTTTGTAGCTTACTGACTCCAAGATAATTTCTATAGATGCATTTTTCAATCCCCCATAAAGTAATTAAATGTAAAATCATAACATTTTAACACAAACGTACTATGTAATTCTGAGCATCAGTTCTATGCCCTATCTCAGACAAGAAGCATGTATTATTAGAGAGTTCTTAAACTTGCTTTATTTTACAGTACTGCTGCTTCTGGAAACTTCACCACTCTCAAGTAAAAACTGACAGATTCTGTAAGCTGTAACTGTGCAAAACTTTGTATGGCCTATTTACTCTGGTGGTAACAGTAGTCGGGTCTTAATGCCTGGAGACAAATGCAATGTGTGTGCGGCGATCCTGTCAATGTGTGAGTTTTACTACTATTGGTTGTGGAATTTGTTCTAAAACTGAGAAATACTTCCAATATTCTTTTTCTTTGTGCTTGTCTGACTTGACACCTCCACTACTGTGATGAGAAAAGAGCCATCATTCCCATATTGTTCTTGTTCCATCATTTACTTTCCATTGTTTGAAAACTAGAATTGTTCCTACACTTGTGATGTAAATGCGAACTCATTTGAAGTTTTTAAATTTTTTAGCAAGTAACAAGCTATTAAGGTGTTAAAGTAACAAGAAGTATGAGTAAAAATCCTAAGATCCTTTCATAAATATCTAAAAGATGTTATCCAATTATTTGTATAAAATATAGAGATGGTTTAACTTATCAAAGGCACAGGCTCTTTGACAGATACAAAACACACACATAAACAAAAAAATTCAAGCTTTTGCAGCCAATTGTTGCTTCATCAGGAAAAGAGCAAGGAACAAGGGGGGGGGGGAGGGGGGTGTGATGAAAGATTTGGCTTTTAAGGGAGTGGATGAGAAGTCATTCCAATCCCAGGATTGGAAAGACCTTCCTTGGGGAAAAAAAAGGTAAACAAACACACACACCCACACACATACACATGCAAACACACCAAGCCAGGCATGTAAAAACCAAAGAAGTTGGACAGAGATGCCAGTCAAGGCAGAGGCTCTGTCCAGAGATCAGAGGCAAATATGAATTTAATGGAGGCTGAGATCAGGTGGGCAATGGGAAGAGAGAATATGCTGAGGGGCAAGTTCCCATTTCTGGAGTTCTGAAAGGTTGGTGTCGGTAGGAAGTATCCAGATAATCCGGACAGTGTAACACTGTGCCAAGATGTGCCGGCTGTGCACCAAGACATGTTTAACCATAGGGTGATCCTCATTACCAACGAACATTGTTTGCCTGTGTCTCATGCGAATGGACAGTTTGTTGCTGGTCATTCCCACATAGAAGGCTTCACAGTGCAGGCATGTCAGTTGGTAAATCACATGGGTGCTTTGCCTTTAATCGTGTACAACTTCAGGGTTATGGGACTGGAATAAGTGGCGGTGGGAGGGTGCATACGGCAGGTTTTACATCAGGGGCAGTTACATGGGTAGGAGCTGGAGGGTAGGGAAGGTAGTTTGGGGATTTCATAGAGATGAATTAGGAGGTTACGAAGGTTAGGGGGTGGCGGAAAGACTCATTTGGTGGAGTGGGAAGGATGTCATGAAGGAGGGATCTCATTTTGGGACAGGATTTAAGGAAGTCGTATCCTTGCTGTAGAGCCACATTCAGAGTCTGATCCAATCCCGGAAAGCATCCGGTGATATGAGGGGCACCTTGGGGGTTCTTCTGTGGAAAGTTCTCCCAGATGAGGAAGTGGCCCTCTTAACAACAGTTCACTACCCCCAACCTGCTCTCCATTTAGTATCGCTTAGCTTGCATTTTCCACTGTTAGTACTGAATTCATATTTATCCTGTGAACATCATATGAAAATGAGTGCTGGTGATCGGAGAATTATCTTTACAACATTGTTTAAAACTGTTGACTTTGCAATGAATAATGGTGTCCATGAGGTAGCTCATAAAAGTGAATTTCAACCGAAAATGATTTGCTATTGGAGGAATCAGAAAGACAAGCTAATTTTACCGAGGGGGGAGGAGAAGGAGGAGAAGAAGAAGAAGAAGAAGAAGAAGAAGAGAGAGTAAGAGCAAATTTTTTCATGTGACAAAAAAAGGAAAATACGAATATGTGATAAAGTGCTACAGTTGAAAGCATGTGAGTTTTAATAAAATAGGCATTCCATATAAGGTACAATAAAATGATTAACAAATTTAGCCCATCCTGAACCAACCAAATGCACTGTTGAATTTACAAAGTTTCCACCTATAGTAGACTCCCCATTTTCAGAAATTTTAAATAAAAAAATAAAATAAATGAAAAAAAAGGCAGGTAGTATAGCCAAGTAAATATGGTATTATTATGATGCATACTTTTTTTACTTCAGGTACATAGCTCCAATAAACAACTCTGTAGGACGAGTGACAATTTGAAAATAAGCCAAAACTATTGCCATTAAGTCAACAATATGACAGCAACTTCTAAGAGCAATAATTTACAATAGAGAGACGTCTTGTTGCATATCAAGTGGGGCCTGAAGAGTGAGGCCAGTTTGGGGAGGCGTTGGAGGGGCAGCAGGAGGAGGACAAATATCTGTGCTAGGTGGAACTGCAAGTTGCCACTTAGCAATAAAGTGAATGGGTGTTGGGGAATGAGGTGGAACAGATCATGGGAAGGGGTAAAAACAATGATTCATCAGGTGTTTACAAGTCACAATGTGGTACATGTGAGGCCTTTTATATTGGGCAGCCAATTAGAAGCTGTAACACATGATTCAAAGAACATGTATGCTGGGGAAACTGACCACATTTAGGCAACACATTAAGAACAAGGGGCATCAAGTAGGTAGCATTGACAGTACACTGAAAACATTACACCATACAAAAGAAGTCATGCAGCTAGATATTTTAGAAGAGATTGAAACATTCCGAAGTAAGGTAAAGGAGCCTGACAAAATCCAAAATGAAAAGATTGATTTCTGATTAAATTGGTTCTTTGCCGTGCTTGAGAATGAGAATGGAGGTATGTAAAATGAACTAATATGCCAAGTATGAGGTACTTTACTCTTGCTTCTCTCCAACCACCCTCCTTCCCCACCTTTGAATATCTTGCCCCATCACCCTCCTCTGCATACTTGATAGCATCTAATCTGTTTGCTGTATGGTATAAAATATGTACAATATTACTACTGAAGGTCGAACACAATCTTTACTTAATTAAATATGTGCAGCTATACTTTTTTTAAGGCTTTATTTAGATGTGGTTTACTTACCAGGTGAAAGAGCACAAGTACACAGATAGAAAAACAAACAGCAAACAAACAAACAAACACACACACACACACACACACACACACACACACACACACACACACAGTCTGCCTTGGTGTGTGTGTGTGTGTGTGTGTGTGTGTGTGTGTGTGTGTGTGTGTGTGTGTGTGTGTAGCCGGTTAAATATACATAAAAAGTAGATGTGGTTTACTTACCACGTGAAAGAGCACTGGACCTGTGCTTTTTTTGCCTGTTAAGTAAACCACATCTACTTTTTGTATTTATTTTTCCTGCCATGAAAATTTTCCACTATAATATCTGTATATTGCAAGTTACTTATAAGTGGCAATAGTTTTATTGCAAATCAAGTTTTAAGCAAAGAATTATTGTATTTTATTGCTCATACTGTTTATAGTTGTTGTGGTTAGTTATTTTATGATCTGTATAGGTATGGATTTTTAAACCATAAATTAAAGGGAATAAAGTTTTAATAATCATTTCTAAGGCAGAAATTAAGACATAACAAGGGATTATTATATGTAAATGTGTGGGTGTGTGTGTTTTTGTTTACCCTCTTTTTTCCCCCCAAGGTAAGTCTTTCCTGTCCCGGGATTGGAATGACTCCTTATCCACTCCCTTGAAACCCTCATCATTTCCTTTTCCCTCTCCTTCCCTTCTGCCTGATGAAGCAGCTAGGCTGCGAAAGCTTGTATGTGTGTTTGTGTGTGATTTTATTTATTTTATTTGCTTCTATCGACGAGCCGGTCCTTTTGGTAAGTCATCTGTTTTCTATTTTTATTTTTGATTATTATATTAAAATAGATGAAGATTACTTACCAAGCGAAGGAGCACAGGTAGTGATAGTAGCACAAATAAATTGACACACACACACACACACAAACACACACACACACACACACACACACACACTTGGTTACCATCCTTTTATCCCCCAAGATAAGTCTTTCCTGTCCCGGGATTGGAATGACTCCTTACCCACTCCCTTAGAACCCTCATCATTTCCTTTTCCCTCTCCTTCCCTTCTGCCTGAAGAAGCAGCTGGGCAGTGAAAGCTAGCATTTGTGTTTGTGAATTTATTAATTTATTTGTGTTACTATCACTACCTGTGCCCCTTCACCTGGTAAGTAATCTTCATCTATTTTTTTTTATACATAAAATAATAATATAGTTTTATAAACAGTTATGTGAAACAATATAGATCCTGTCTAATCTTATGTAATGTTAACTTGTTGAGGAACTGTGTTTGGTTTCAATATGTCAAGCCAGAAAAATTGTACAACATGATAGATGAATACTGTATCTAGCAGCATTATATACGACTGAGGGAGTCATTACCGCTATACTGTAAATAGATGGTTAATATGAGCATTAAATCTCCCACCATCTCCCCCATAAGGTTTTTAATTTTTTATTTTTAAAACAGGAATTAAGATGTAATATTATGTTACGACAGCCCTTTGATGACCACCATATGAATTTGCCTGCCTATCCCACCTCCATCCTACCCTCCTCTTCCATCCCCACTAACCCAATCCCTCTAAGAGAATGGTAAATTGTACATCACAACAGAACCTTTCCATAGTATTATTATTACTATTATTATTTACAAAAGATAGAGACAAAAATATGAAAATAACAACTTGATAAATGTTGGCTGAGCTGATTGGCTAAAAGAACCTGATATCTGTTTCAATACTTTAGACTATAAAAATAAGATGAATGTAATATAGTGATAATTGTTATGATATAAACAGTGATGTTCTAGTAGTAATTATACATGGTACACATGTGAATATGGATGTAAATCCCTCCACCACCCCTCAATCTGAGCTACAACTACTGCTCCCTGAAATTGTTCTTCATATTTAAGTTTCAAATGCTCCGTTAGATTGATATGGCTATATAGTTATGTATACCAGTTAATAATTAACAGGTAATTATACAGAAGCTTACTAGTATGAGCCTCCAATTTCCTCTCCTCCCTTCCTATCCCCCCCCACCCTTCCTATAGATACTGAAATACCTTATAAATGGTCAACAAGTTGGTTGGTTGGTATGGGGGGTTTTAGGGGGACTAGACTACTACAGCCATCAGTCCCCCACTTCATAGCTAGGCGACACGCAGAAAAACGTAATCGTCTATAAATGCGCCTGAGCTATATTTAAAACAGGGTAGAATAAAAGAACATACTGTCAATGAAATATTGACAGAGTCAACAAGGGATGATAGAAAAGACTCCAGACACACAGTAACAAATACGAGATAAAATTATGATAAAGCCAATGAATGTGGTTGGCCGACCATGGGTATAAAATGGGAAAAGCCAGCCACATGGCATACACAAGAAAAGCTGTAGTCGAAAGACGCATCAAGTAGAACATAGATAATAATCTAAAAGACCACCCAGAGGAGTTATAGCAACTGGTAAATCCCACCAGCACGAAGAAATCTTAAAACCAAATTAGCCACAGAGGCATCGTCACCAAGCACCTAAGAGAGTGTGTTTGGGAGGTTAAAAGAATGCTGTAGCGGGGCTAAAATGGGACAGTGAAGTAGAAAATGGACCAGTGTCAATGGAGCACCACATTGGCACATGGGCGGGTCCTCTCGACGGAGGAGGCAGAGGGCCACGGAGTCCCTACGGGACCCCAGCCGCAGGACTTCCAGACAGATGTTGTGTCCTTGTCATCAAGTATTACATAAGTATGTTTAAGTTTATTCCTAATTCAATGTTTACTATGAACTACACCTTAGCATATTAAATGTAACCTTCACCATGCACCATACAAAATTCTATGTGAACAACGTTGTTTTCTTGTTTTGAAGGAGAAGTAAAAAAATTTAACACCAAGATCAAAATAAAACTGTATATTGGAAGTCTGTTGTGAAGTACCTTCTGTCATGCATTGTACTAATTATTATGCAGACAATACTATTCCTCTTGAAACTTCCTGGCAAATTAAAATTGTGTGCCAGAACTGGGACTCGAACCTAGGACCTCTGCCTTTCGCGAAAGTCAATGATCCAAGGTTTGAGTCCCGGTTCCGGCATACAATTTTAATCTTCCAGGAAGTTTCACATCAGCACACAGTCCACTGCAGAGTGAAAGTTTCATACTATTCCTCTTGTTTTCAAAGCCCAATGTGCAAAATTTTATAGCTATCAGGTAAACAGTATTGACTGAGATCTGTCATTTATATTGTCAATTAAGCCTAACCACCTGACGCAGCTGGAGGCCAAGAAGATTTTACGAAATCAAAAACAACATTGTGTCAAAATTTCTGTGGAGAATTTTTGGAGGTTTCAGATTTTGACAAACAATTATTTACAGATTTAGATGTTCCTAACTGCAAAGGCATTTTCTCAAAGTATTATATTCTAAAGTTACTAAGTAAAGGGGAGCTTTGTTGGCACTTAAAAAATAATAACTGAAAAACACAACTAAGGGTATCCTGTCAGATATTTAACTTACACAAAATCCCTGGTTCCATTTATTGCTGTGTGGAATCTTGGTTGAACATATGTCCATGAACCTTGATTTTTGTGTTCCTCCTGTGCCCAGCACAATAGTGCATTTGGATACTTTGCACATTCCTTCTTCACTAAATCATATGGGAAAGGAGATATCTGCAACAACACAACAAATATATTTACTGCGTGAAGAGCTACCTGGATTACTATATCGTCATTTGGAGAATTGAGGTAACACATACCTGTTCAATCCTTGTGATGGCTACGTCATTGGTCAAATTTTTCTCTTCACGGGCTTTTCGTAGGTCATAAAACACCTTGCCTGTGCAGAAAACTAATTTCTTGACACCACCTGGATTTTGACTTGCAGGTCCATTCTCTGGAATGACCCTGAGAAAAAATTACCAGCCAGATTAACTATAAGCTACATAACTTTGTATCTAGTAATCAAGCAGAATGATAGAAAATAAGAACTTTATATAATGATGAGCACCCTGAGGACTACACCTACACAACTGACTGAAAATCTAAAGTTTACTAATATTTTGTTCATTTCCACTGATAAATATATATAAAAGCCACTCCAGTAACTTTTTCCCCTCCACCAAGCTTAAAATAATAATAATAAACATTCAACATACCTGAGGAATTGTGTTTCTTCGGTCATTTCATCAAAACTTGATCTTGCCTCAGGATGACGCAACAGTGATTTGGGAGTCATCAAAATAAGTGGCTTGCGGAATGGAAGGGCTATCTGTCTGCGTAGAATATGGAAATAGTTGGCCGGTGTTGAGCAGTTTGCTACCTATTACAGAGAAAATAATATCCAGTTTCATATTTAAGGTTTGGCACATTACAAACATACAGACAAAAACTGGAGCAACAAAGAACATTAAGAGGTAGAATTATTTACCGCATTTGTACACTAAAGATGAGGTCTGCCTCTTGCTGGTAATATTTAAAGCAGATATTATTAAGGCTCTGGGAAAACAAGTGGGGGTACTGACATGGTCATGTGTTTGATAAATCCTGCCATTTTCTCTAGTTGAGATCGTGCAACATCCTGTGTTTACTGAAGATAGTTTTGTGGATAAATTGTTGCAGTTCAGTGTGAGTTTAGTCACCAATTCAATCTTTCGAGACATGATAGTGTTCCCACTCTTACCACCACTTTACATTGGGCTGAATCAGTTTGTTTATGAGGGACAGTGATTAACAGGAAAATGCCAGTGGCTTTTTGTTCAGCAAGCATGCCAGAAAATGTCAAAGGACTTAAGAAAACCATATTCTGTAGTCCTGGTCAATCTGCTGAGAGAGATTCTGCTGAACTGTGTCTCAGTAATCGTTCATTAAGGTGTATGTTGCATACAGATCTAAGATTTCATTCTTACAAAATAACCATGGTGTAACAACTGAATCCTAGGAATTATGTACAACAGCTAAATTTTGCTTGAGAAATGGAGAAAATACCTGAGCAAAATACTAACATTATTTTGTCAATAAAATTATTCTGGGCATTGTTCCAAATCGTCAATATGTCAAAATCCACAACTGTATCGGCCACCAGTGATATTAGTTGGTCTCCTCATTACTCAGACCTGTCCACCTGTGACCGCTTTTTGTGAGGTTATCTCAAGTCAGTAGCGTCTCAAAGCACTTTCACACCCACTGAGCAGACTTGCAGGATTTCTTGCAAATGTAAGCACGAACCGTGCCAGGTGAAATCAATGAGTTTGAATGAGGGCAGATTATTGGCATGAGAGAATGTAATGAATTCATCAGAGAAAGTGTTGCTTATGTGGGATGAAATGTTCCTGCAATGCAACAGACGTGTACAGAGTGGTTCACAGAAGGCCACAGAACACAACATGGGTCAGTTCGCACCAATCAGACCACCCATCAAAAAGATCAATACCTAATCCGAATGGCATTACAGGACTGACTGCATCCTCCTCTGCTCTGGCAAGACAGTGGAACACATCATACACTATCGGGGGCGAATCCATTACCATTTATTATGCAATGAGTTATGTGTACATTGTCCACTTCTCTGCAGAACACTGACTAGTGTGCAGAAACATGCTAGGCAGCAGTCGTATATGAAATGTCACTGGAGACATGAATGGTATCAGATACTGTTTTCAGGACGATTCGTGTTCTGTTTGTTTGGAAATTATGGCCTCATTTTGGTTCGCTACAGACGGAGAGCAGCATTAGAGTAACTGCATTTGCAAAAGACATGTAGCACATGGTGTAGAATACTATGGAGTTCAACCACAAATTACAATTTGTGCGTGTGCAGGGCACTGTGACAAGTTCACCTACATAAATGACATCCTGCTACCTGTAACCATAGCCTTTCTGCAAGATGTTCCTGGTGTAATTTTTCAGCAAGACAATGCACGACCGCTTGCTGCACAAACACTTGCCTTCTTGGTGTTACAGGGTATTGCCCTTTTTCCCTTTCTCGCCAAATCACCAGAATTGTTGCCATTGAAAAAGTGTGGGGGTGTAATGAAATGATGGATGCACTTTGGGACCCGAAACAAACCACCACATATGACCTATGGAAAAGACGAGTTTAGCCTGCGTGGCTGATCTCAGGGCATGATTTGTGCCATACAAGTGCCAATGCCATCAAGCAAGGAACAAAAAAGTTGAGTTTTGAAAAACTCCTTTCATATGACAGTACTGACTTGAGCAATTATTTTTGAAACTTATTTTTCTTGCGTACTTCAGTTTACTTGCTGTAACACCCAAATGAGATTGGGTACAGAATAAAAAAAGTTGATATTTACTGATGAACTGTGCTACCAAGAGATTCTTCTTTTGGGATGTGCAAAGTCTTCTCAGGTATGGAATTTCTACAGGGTATAACCTTAGAAAATTTCTTCATAATTGCGAATTAAACCATCAATTAACATTCCATGCTTTTGAAGTGTGCATCGATATTTTGTAGAAACAATGACATGCATACAACATTGGCCTTATCTCACCCTGGTGAAGATTCAGTCTTGTCTACAACCTTATCTGCAGGCATCATTATATTCTTCCTGATAACCCAACTTTTTCCCCACAAGAATGCCACTCTCTTCACAAGTGTTTGTAAATCGAAGTGCTTCACCACCAAGTTCTTTTCTCATTCAAGAACTTTAGACTTCTCATCTTAGTTACACACATTCCGAGAATGACTCCAAGAATTTGTAAATATATCTGAACATGTTGATTTATTGTAATACAGTATGCCAAGACCCCCATACACAAACCCACACACAAATATGGTAATTCACATAATACAGGTAACAGAGTTTGAGTAGCTCCTCTGTTGTCTACTGTTTCTGAGGATCAGTTCCTCAGTTACAACACATTATTTAAAGCACCAATTACAAGTTTAACTGCTATATCCTGTATCAGAGTTTCTTAACTGTAACAACAACTTCTTCAAACTGATAGATTATCTCTTGGTAGTTGCTGAGAAACAAGTACCAACTCTAAAAGATTCCAAAACACAGTAGCACAGGGTATAAACAATGCCTAAGGACGAAGTTAGTAAATACTCTAGTTTGAAACGAACACATGCCATTTACTGAAGAAGCATTTTAATATTCTTGTCAAAATGTTTGTAGAGCTTATGGGACTTAACTAAGGGGTCATCAGTCCTTAAACTTACAAACTAACTAATACTGAGGACGGCACAAGTATCCATGCCCGAGGGGTGATTCGAACCCCTGACCGTAGTAACCGTGCAGACCGTGACTGGTGTGCCGCAGTCCCCTCGGCCACCACGGCCGGCTATTCTTGTCCTTGGTTTATTGCTAAATCCACAATGTTCTATGCAATAACTCTTAAAAATATCTCATTTTGTAATCAGGTTTCGTCCAGTTTTGCTGAAAATAACTTAGAAATGGCTACTTTCCAATATTTTGTTTTTTATGTGACGGTAATGAATGATGCCATTGATTTGATACATATTCAAGATGTACACAATGGCACAAGTATAGTGTCAACCCTTAGATGCAACGTAACAGGGAAAGGCTATAAAGAGTAGTCATTAAATAAAACATTACAATTAA
Organism: Locusta migratoria; assembly: GCA_026315105.1. Taxonomy (NCBI): domain Eukaryota; kingdom Metazoa; phylum Arthropoda; class Insecta; order Orthoptera; family Acrididae; genus Locusta; species Locusta migratoria. The sequence continues at coordinate 65,206,165 of CM048751.1, forward strand.
TTTTAGTCATTTCTTCTTCATTCACAAACTTTGTACAGTGCAGTGTTCTCAAATTATTTTCTTGTATTTTTTCTTACCATAACCTACAAGACATTTTACATTTTCTTTGAGCCTTTCAGTTTCTTTGTGAATATCGTCTGTAATTGGCACAGTTCTCTTTTCTGTCAGTTTTCCTTTTACTTACAAATTCACTCTCAGAGTGAGATAGTTATGTGACATTGTCTTCCAGACCTTTTTGGTCTGGTGCTTTTTGAATATGCTGATGAATAAGGTTTAACGAATTTGAGCACTGAACTTTTCCCAGCAACTTGTCTTCCAAAACATTCCTCCTTATTTTTCCCTCTTGGTGTACTCCACTTGCAGCATGTTGTTTCAAGTTTGTGAATCTAATTTGCTCATGGTAGGGAGCAATCTAATTTTAGTATTTGACAATATGCCAGGATCACAATATTGTATCACCATGATATACCAAGGGAAGGTGTTTAATCAGACCAAATAGCTACTATCCAAAACTAATCTCTCAATGCATTTCAAACTGCCAAACCCTGCAGTTTAAGTTGTGGCACAAAATTGAGAATAATAATAACACACACATAAATGCAGGTTTTTACAAATTATAAAGTGAAAAATTCTATGCATTTTATATAGGAGAATCTGAAAAATCTTTTCACGAAATACAAATAACACATGGAAAGACACGGTAACACAGCTTTTGGTGAAAATTTGTGTGTTACATAACATAATGTAAATGGCATAAAGAACAACATGAAAAAGGTGCTTCATAAAGCCCAAAAGGCAAGGCCAGAATAAGAATGTACTTAATAACCAATTCTATTTCACTGATAATTTCTTCCATTTTTTCCATGATATTTTATAAGTAGTTATCCTATACACACACACCTAATCTTGGTAATTCAAGTTATACTCACAATCCAGTTGATATCATGTAATTGTCGCACAGCAAATTCTTCACTCTCTGGTGGGAAATAGTCAGGATCATCAGAAGACATCTGCAGGAACCTCTCCAGGCGAGCACTAGAATGCTCAGGGCCCTAAAAAATTAAACATTTAATTACAGAAGGAAAAACTAGATAATAGTAAATGATTCCGGATAAAATGAAAGTATTTTGATCTTGGAGTGCAAGTAGTATAATTTTTTTTACCACATTACACCTTTAGATCAACTATAATTGTTTAGAGGTTTAATAAGCAAATGTCCAACATTGACAACTGATCATGACCATTGACATTAGCTATCCACAACAAATAATTGCCACCTTCCTTCTTGAATTTTATTTTGTTAGCAGAGCTGTAGAAAAACTTGTCCTGTTGGCCTGTATGAGTTACTAATAATTTTTTTTTTTGTTTTTTTTTTTTTTTTTTTTTTTTTGTTCACGTGATATACTGTTAAAAGTCTCATCCATACTGGAGGTTTCAACTTGCTTACATCCAAATTTTTGGATTTAGATAAGTCCTGCTTAGTAAAGAAATGTTGTTTCTATCTATTATTATGTTGATTCTTTTCCCAATTTTAAATTTAATCTTTTCATTAATTTGGGGAAACAACTTGCCATTAAGTAGGCAAGTTGTTTTTGACATTTATCACTTATTTTTTGTACTTTTTACACTAAACAGAATCTTTGAATGCACAAAAATTTTTGCACCATCATCATATTTTTCTAAGAAACTTGAAAGAGTTAAGTGAAGACAGTTGACAGGCAACACACACACACACACACACACACACACACACACACACACACACAACACAAATCCCACAACTCTCTCTCTCTCTCTCTCTCTCTCTCTCTCTCTCTACCCCCCCCACCCAGTCCCTTTCTTTCCCCCAAATGCTCCACCTGTCAGCCATGTTGCCCTTGGACTTTTCAGGAAGTCTATACAACCTCATAACCCACTACTTCCTCACCCCCACTACCCACAACAATTAAACTGCTGCTCATGAGGGCAGTCAGGTATTCGAGGACTCGTGCGCACTTTCTACTCAAATAGTCCAAGATCAATTAGGTGGGAATGGAAAGACGAAATTTTACAATATACAATTAGAACTCCGTTTTTACACTTTTCAAGGGACTTCAGTGAAATGGTGTAAAATGCAGGAAAACATAAAATGCGGTAAATAATGTTTTAAATGGTAAAACATATCACAAATAAACTACGAAAATGCATATGTACATAATAGACATCAAAAAACTCTCCAGGAAGTTTCTTATATAATAAAGGTTACCCAAATTTTTACCATGTTAAGCACCAGGCAGAACTGGTTTAATAAGAAGTAGAAATATTTGCCACTCCCATGAACCACAGACATTGCCGAGGTGGGGTGGCTTGCGTGCCTCAACGATACAAATAGCCGTACCGTAGGTGCAACCACAGCGGAGGGGTATCTGTGGAGAGGCCAGACAAACGTGTGGTTCCTGAAGAGGAGCAGCAGCCTTTACAGTAGTTACAGGGGCAACAGTCTGGATGATTGACTGAGCTGGCCTTGTAACATCAGCTAATGTGGCTTTGCCACACAGCTACTGCGAACGGCTGAAAGCAAGGGGAAACTACAGCCGTTACCTTTCCCGAGGACATGCAGCTCTACTGTATGAACATATGATGATCGCATCGTCTCGGGTAAAATATTCCGGAGGTAAAATAGTCCCCCATTCGGATCTCCGGGCGGGGACTACTCAGGATGTGATCATCAGGAAAGACAATACTGGCATTCTACGGGTCGGAGCGTGGAATGTTAGATCCCTTAATTGAGTAGGAAAATTAGAAAATTTGAAAAGGGAAATGGATAGGTTGAAGTTAGATATAGTGGGGATTAGTGAAGTTCGGTGGCAGGATGAACAGGATTTCTGGTCAGGTGAGTTCAGGATTATAAATACAAAATCAATTGGGGGTATCACAGGAGTAGGATTGATAATGAATAAGAAAATAGGAATGCGGGTAAACTACTATGAGCAGCACAGTGATCGCATTATCATTGTCAAGATAGATACGAAGCCAACACCGACAACAGTAGTACAGGTTTATATGACAACTAGCTCTGCCGATGATGACGAACTCGAAGAAATATATGAGGAGCTAAAGGAAATTATTCAGACAATTAAGGGAGAGGAAAACTTAATTGTTATGGGAGACTGGAATTCGGTAGTAGGACAAGGAAGGGAAGGGAGGATAGTAGGTGAATATGGTCTGGGCAAAAGGAATGAAAGAGGAAGCCACTTGGTAGAATTTTGCACAGAACATAATTTAGTTATAACAAAGACCTGGTTCAAGAATCATATAGATTTCTGAACCAGGTTCTACAATGTAAGACATACCCAGGGGCAGATATAGACTCTGACCCTAACTTGTTGGTTATGAACTATAGGCTGAAACTAAAGAAACTACAAAAAGGTAGGAAAATAAGGAGATGGGACCTGGATAAATTGAAGGACCCTGAGGTTCTTAAGAATTTCAGAGGGGGCTTTAGGCAACAATTGACAGAAACAGGGGAAAATAAAACAGTAGAAGAGGAATGGGTAAAATTGAGAGATGAAATAGTGAAGATAGCAGAGGACAAAATAGGTAGGAAGGCAAGACCTACAAAAAAATCCTTGGATATCACAGGAGATACTAAATTTAATCGATGAAAGGAGAAAATATAAAAATGCAGTAAATGAAACAGGCAAAATGGAGTACAGACGACTAAGAAATGAGTGACAGGAAGTGCAAAATGGCTAAGCAGGAGTGGCTAGAAGGCAAATGTAAGGATGTAGAAGAATGTATAAATAGGGGAAAAATAGATACAGCTTACGGGAAAATAAAAGAAACATTTGGAGATAAGAAAAACAGCTCTATGAATATCAAGGACACTGACGGAAAACCAGTTCTCAGCAAAGAAGGGAAAGCTGAAAGGTGGAAAGAGTATATAGAGGGGCTCTACAAAGGAAATGGACTTTGAGACAATATTGTAGGAAGGGAAGAGGATGTAGATGAAATAGGAGATACTGTACTGAGAGAAGAATTTGACAGAGCCCTGAAAGACCTGAGTCGAAATAAGGCCCATGGAGTAGATGATATTCCCTAAGAGCTACTGAAGTCTCTGGGAGAAGCAGCTATGACAAAATTGTTTCACCTGGAGTGTAAGATGTATGAGACAGGTGAAATACCCTCAGATTTTAAGAAAAATGTTATAATCCCCATTCCAAAGAAAGCAGGTGCAGACAGGTGTGAAAACTACAGAACCATCAGTTTAATAAGCCGTGGTTGCAAAATATTAACATGAATTATATACAGAAGGATTGGAAAGCTGGTAGAAGCCGACCTCGGGGAAGATCAGTTTGGGTTCAGGAGAAATGTAGGAACACGGGAGGCAATACTCAATTTACGGCTTATCCTAGAAGATAGATTAAGAAAAGGCAAACCTACATTTCTAGCTTTTGTAGATTTGGAGAAGGCTTTTGACAATGTTGATTAGAATAAACTCTTTCAAGTTCTGAAGCAAGCAGGAGTAAAATATAGGGATCATAAGGTTATTTATAACTTGTACAAAAACCAGACAGCGGTTGTCAGAGTTGAAGAGCATAAAAGGGATGCAGTGGTTGGGAAGGGAGTAAGAAAGGGTTGTAGCCTTTCTCCAATGTTATTCAATTTGTACAATGAGCAAGCTATAAAGGAAAGCAAGGAGAAATTTGGAGAAGGAATTATAAAAACATTGCGTTTTGCCGATGTCATAGTAATTCTGTCAGATACAGCAAAGGACCTGGAAGAGCAATTGGACGGAATGGACAGTGTATTGAAAGGAAGATATAAGGTGAACATTAACAAGAGTAAAACGAGGGTAATGAAATTTAATGTCAGAAAATCAGATGATGCTGACAGAATTAGATTAGGTAATGAGACAATAAAAGTGGTGGACGAGTTTTGTTATTTGGGTAGTAAAAAACTTCTGATGGCCAAAGTAAAGAAGATATAAAATGCAGAATGGCTATGCGAAGGAAAGCATTTCTGAAGAAGCGAAACTTGTTAACATCCAATATTAATTGAAATATTAGGAAGTCTTTTCTGAAAGCATTTGTCTGGAGTGTAGCATTGTATGGGAATGAAACATGGACAATAAGGAGCTCAGATAAAAAGATGATAGAAGCTTTTGAAATGTGGTGCTATAGACGAATGATGAAAATTAGATGGGTAGATCATGTAACTAATGAGAAGGTGCTTAACCGAACTGGAGAGAAAAGGAGTTTCTGGCACATTCTGACTAAGAGAAGGGATAGATTGGTTGGACACATTCTTAAACATCAAGGAATTGTCAGAATTAGTAGTAGTGTGGGGGTAAAAAATCGCAGAGGGAGACCGAGGGACGAATAAAGTAAGCAGATTCAAAAGGATGTAGGTTGCTGAACGTATTCTTAGATGAAGAGACTTGCACAAGACAGGATAGCATGGAGAGCTGCATCAAACCAGTCTGCGAATTGAAAACCACCACCACCACCACCACCACCAGAACAATAACAACAACAACAACGTACATGTTGTGGCTAAGCGATCATCTTTATGGTGATCTGATACCTGTTTCCATGTTGGTGATATTGCAACAGGGATTATCCATTGTTATATTAGGCAATAACTTATACATACCATCCCTTCAAGTCCATGGGGTAGCAGCATCACCAGTCCCGATTGCCGTACCCATTTGGCTTGGCCTGAAGATATAAACTGATCTATGATGCACTGTGCTGTATTGTTGAAATCTCCAAATTGAGCTTCCCAGCAAACCAATGCATTTGGATTTGTCATAGAATAGCCCAGTTCAAAGCCTGAAATTATTCATTTTATTGTATAAACCAATGACCAATAACAGACAAACATACAAATTCAACTAAAAAGCAGAAAAAGGTTATAACAAAGAAATACTGATTTTGTAAACTGTGTTACTGCTGAACTTGTGAAACAGTCTAGTGACCTACAAATGAGCTGGATGTAAATTTTTGACTTACAGTCTGTAACTGTCCATAAAATTCTTAACTACAGAGAAGAGCAAGGGTTACAAATTTGTCCAGGATTATAATTTTGCACTGTATGTATTAATAACACCGACAATTTTCCATTAGATTACAGATATGTCAACTTACCTAACACTCCAAACTCTGACAAAGAGCTATTACAAACAATATAAGGACCCTGGTCAGGGTAAATGTGACACAGTGGTCTGTATGTAGCTTTATCAACTTTTTGGTGGTGAAGTACATGATGTCTATGACTGCAAAGTAGAAGAAAGAAAAAATAAATGAAATGAACAAGAAACTTTTTTAGTCATAAAATAATTTTAAAAAATTGACAATATGCTATTTAATTTGGATATCCGTAATCAAGATGTGCACAAAACATAGAAGACAACTTGGTGGAATATTATATAGTATTAGCAACTCAGCTGAACACCTGAAAAAATTTGGGAGGACAAAATTCTGATCAATAAAGAAAATAACTCCAAAAAGTAGCTTTTATTCATATTAGATGTGAGGTAATTAAGTTAAGGGTAAATCAGTTTTTTTTTTATCTTTTTATGTGGAACTGGACAATTAAGATCCAATATTTTAGACCTGATAGTCACTTGTCATTTTCACAGATATTTGACCGTCTAATCAGCGAAGACAAAAAGTCAAGTATGGTAAAAAAAAAAAAGTGCTATCATGAGGAAAAAATGTCTTACTGTCCCCCTTTCCCCTCTTGGTGTTCACATTTTAGGGGATGCAATAATAATCAAAGATCATTAAAATATTGTTCTAATGATGTAAAATAAATGTTTACCTTCAATGTGAGAAGCTTACAATAGTTACCAGAATGAAACACTGTCTCACTATTTGGTAGAGAATCCTATGAAATTCTGGTCGTATGTAAATTATACTAGTGGCAAAACACAATGCTTTCTTGCACAATAGCAATGGTGATGTTACTGATGACAGTTCTGCTAAAGAAGAATTGCTTAACACGGCTTTCCAAAACTACTTCACCAAAGAAGATGAAGCAAATACTCCAGAATTCATACCAAGAACAGCTGCCAGCATGCGTAATTTAGAAGTAGATGCCCCTGGACTATTAAAACAGCTTAAATCATTTAACTAATAGCATCACACCTATCATATACAACCGTCCGCTCAGCGAAAGATCCTTACTCAAAGACTGTGAAGTTTCACAGGTCACTCCAATATTTAAGGAAGGCAATAGCAAAATTACAGGCCTATATCACTGACGTGTGTTTGCAGCACGATTTTAGAACATATTCTTTCCTCAAACATTATGAACTACCTCAAAGAGAACCATCTATTAACCCATAGTGAACACGGCTTCAAATAGTATCATTTTTGGGAAACCCAGCTAGCTCTTTACTCACCTGACGTGATGAATGCTATTGACAAGGGATGTCAAATAGATTCCATATTTATAGGTTTCTGGAAGGATGTAACAGACAAGCGTCTTCTAAAATTGCGTGCTTATGAAATATTGCCACAGGTGTGCGATTGCATTCCCCTTTTTCCTGTCCAAACAACACAGTACATTGTTACGTCTCATTGGCAGAACAGTTAGAAGATGCAACAGTCCAAATAAAGAAACTGCCTACCCTATATTTGTACATCGTATTTTGGAGTATTGGTACACACTGTGGTATCCACACCAGGTGGGACTGGCAGACGATTTAGAGAAAGTTCAGAGAAGGTAAACTTGTTTTGTACTATCACAATATAGGGGAGAGAATGTCACGGAAATGATGCACGAGTTGGGGTGGAAATCATTAAAAGACAGGATTTCTTTATTGTGGGGACATCTATTTGCAAAATTTCTTTCACCAACTTTCTCTTCTGAATGCAATCATATCTTGTTAGCACCCACTTACGTAGGGGGACATGATTGCTCAGGATAGAGTAGGGTGGAAAGCTGCATCCAACTAGTCTCCGGACTGAAGACCACTATTACAAAAAGATAAATCAGGTTAAAAAATGAAATGATTTAAGTTTTCTTTTTCCCCAGAAGCTATTAGAGAATGAAACACACCCACCATTCCAATATTCAGGATGACTTTCTTCCATCATGTAGAAAATCTAGGGATTGACTGAAGAAAGGATATGGAACAAATAAGATCTAAGAACTTACGCCCAAAAATGCATTGTCTCCAGGCTAGAGAAGACCATTTAATCAATCATAATTAGTTACAGAGACTCTGTGTAATATGTGCTGCACCATGCAGCCACATTTACAGTATCTAATGAAAGTGGTTTCCATGTACTTTAACACATAATTATTCATGCTGCCTTTGATAAACGAACGCTAAAATCACAGTAGTGACAACACTGTATGAATACGCTTTTTCAGTATTTCCACAGCTTACACAGTATTTCTGAGATGGCCCAATAACCAGAAATCTTACAAGTTGAGTGTTGTGTGGTAGTTAAAATAAACACAAAACTTGTGTATCTGATTTTTTTCTTTTGCAAATTCACATCTCACAAATTACTACACACACAGACATCACACAGACATAAAAAGTTTGTAAATCTATAGGACCAAACTGCGCGGTCATCAGTCCATAGCTTACAAACTACTTAAACTAAGTTAAAGTAACCCAAGGACAAACACACCCATGCCCAAGAGAGGACTCGAACCTCCGACGGCGAGCAACCGCGCACTCCGCAGCAATGTGCCTTATACTGCTCGGCTAATGCACCACGGCACACACAGACATAAAACAATTGATCACGGAACATAGGTAAACACAAAGAATAATTAATAATTTACAGCACTGTAGCTAACACAAATAATTATTATTTGGAATACTGTAAGCTGTGAACTTAAACCAACCCAACATCATCCTCCCCCCAGTTTCTAAATCAGTTATTTGTATTTTTCAGGAAACTTAACAATTCGACCACATCGGGTGACTTTGTGTGAAGAAATTCTTGAAGATGTAGCTCCTTAATTCACAGGCGATGTGGTCTGTAATTTTTCTTGCACATCACTGGTGTCTGAGTACACAAGCATGTAGTCTGGTTTTAATCTGCCACATCCTTAATTTTCACAGTAAAATATTTAGTTTTTCGCTCCAGGACTTCATATGAGTCTTCCTATGGAGGTACTAGTTTAGCTTTTACTTTATCATTCCTCACAAATAAATGAGTTGTTTTATGAAGATCTTTACTACTAATAAATTGTGTTTTCTTCACCTTGTGTGGATATTCAGAAGGGCATAGCTTATCCCTATCTTGGCGTAACTGAGAAGCGAATGCTGGTTGATTTTCTACTTGATTGTTTCTTGAACTTACAACAAAATCACCAGACAATGTTAGAGTTGTATCATATAACATATCTGCCGCTGTTGAGTTACTTTCTTCTCACACACAGCAATGCAATCCTAAGATAATTGTAGGAATAATTTCACTCCATCTATTTTTGCCATGTGCTCTAATAGCTGCCTTCAATGTTCGATGGAACCTTTCAATCTTACCACTTGATTATGGGTGATATGCAGTTGTTTGTGTTAGGTTAGAGCCACAAATATGAGCTAACGCATGGAACAACTCTGAATGAAACTGTGCTCTTCGGTCTGTTACTATTTGGTTTGCTGCTCCAAATCTAGTTATCCAGGAGTTAGGAATTGGTCTTGCCACTGTTTCTGCTTGAACGTCATGTAATGGAATGACTTCCGTCCAGTTACTGAAGTGATCAATGCATGTTAAATAGCAAATAAATTCATCTGATGGAGGTAGCTGACCTATTATGTCAATATGTACAACTTTGAAACATCCATCTGTGCTTGGAAAATGGCCAAGAGGAGATTTAGTATGTCTACTCACTTAGTTCTTTTGGGAAGCTGTGCATGATTTTGCCCATTTCTGAATATCCTGCTAGATGTTTGACCAAATGAATCTACATGTGAGTAACTTTACAGAAGACTTAATCCCAGGCTGTGTCATATTGTGATAATGATGAAAAACTGAATATCTAAACTGTTGAGGAATGTTATTTGTTGATACATCACACCATAACAATCTTCCACCAGGAGTTTCATTTTGCTTAAACTTCAATGAAATATGAGACTCAATCAAAGTTTCTCGAGCTCTTCATCCTTCACTTGAGCATCTGCTATTTTTTTCCCATAATCAATTAGTACTATTTCTTCCAGCCTGGACAGATTGTCAGCCACAGTATTGTCTTTCCCAGAAATGCATCTAATATCTGTTGTAAATTGAGAAATGAACTGTAAGTAGCACAATTGCATAGGTGTTGCCTTTTCATTTTTCTGTCTAAAAGCAAAGGTCAATGGAGCATGGTCAGTAAATGATCGTCCTTCAAGTCCTTTATTGTCATGTAGATGCTAAGCAGTTTCCTATCATATGTTGAATATTATTTTTGGGGTGGTGAATTCTTTTGAGTAGAAACCAATTGGTCTCCATATTCCCTCTTCTTTCTGTTGCAACACTGCTCCAGCTGCAAAATCAGAAGCATCAACAAATAGAGCAAGTTCACGGTTTATATCTGGAAATGTCAAAAGAGCTGCGTTGACAAGGTCTATTTTGCATTTTTCAAACTGTTTTATTGCGTCCTGTGTCCACAAAATGTTTCTTTTGTCTTTCTTGGTGCTTTATAAATAATCATTTAGAATAACTTGATGTTCTGCAGCATGTTCCAAATATCTTCGGTAAAAATTTAGGATGCCAAGAAAACGACTTAATTCTGACACATTTTGTTGTTGTTTGTTGTAGGGGACTAAACAACTCGATCATCAGTCCCCTCTTCCGAACGAAGTGTCAGAAAATACAGAACACGTAGAGGGAAAAAGCCACAAAAATGTACAGAGCTACACTGTAACAAGAGAGGGCAGTTGTAGAATGGCAGCTAAAATTTTTTTAGTGTTGCACGAGTCAGACTCTGGCGCTGTCCACTTAACTACCTACTGCTGAACGAGTCAGGCTTAGACACAATCGACAATATGTTAACATGCATAGTAACCTGTTGGCCACTCCACAATTTGCCACCTAGTGGCTTACGATACACTCAATTATAGACAGCAGTAAGGCACTACATATACCATTCCCTAACACACTACATAGGTCACCAACAAAATTACACTTGTAAATTAAACACAGCTCTCTTCACTGTTTCAAAAATAATAACATGAAAATAACTTCTGCAAGGAACACAATAATCAGTTGCAAAAACAAAACTGTTAATTACAGATTAATTTCAGTTAACATCACTTCAATTGTAACAGCAGTTTGTGTAACATGCCTACTAACATACAAAATTACACTGAAGATGGCTAGGAATCTAGCCGAAATTGATCCGTAATAAACAGTTTTTTGTTAATGATTGCCGTGTTCCTCTCAGAACTTATATCAACAGTCATGTGCACATTCAACCAGTGATAGATTCTAACACAATGAAATAACTACATTTTTACACTTTTCAATAGACTTCAATGAAAATGGTGTAAAATGCGGGAAAACATAAAATGCGGAAATAATGTTTTAAGCAGTAAAATATGCTTACTGGATCACCCTTGCATTTTTGTAGTGTATTTGTGAAATGCATGTAATAGGCATCAAAATACTCGCCAGGAAGTTAATTTATTATATAATAAAGGTTATCCAACTTTTGTAGTATTTTTAACCACCAGGCAGAACTAAAACTGTTAACTTTATAGGAAATAGAAATTTCTGACAATTTCATTCATCAAAATGAACTTTATCAGCAAGCCTTTAGCTGGCATTCTTTATTTACATGGTTAAACTGCACAAATTCTATACTTTTTGTATCTTTCGATGTTTCACATGATGATATTTGAGAATTTATTCACATTCTTGAGTGCAAATATATGCATAAGTATTTTTGTGACATTTGTATTGGCTTGGCATCTCACATTATAATTGTGTTCTTGAGGATGTAACATACAGTGCCCCTTTAGATAGATTCTGGCTATATGAATTTATTGCATTAGTTGCATTAGTAACTAATGTCTGTATTCCATGTACTGTTAAGCTATTTTATGGTGAATAAACACACAGCCATGTCTAGGAACTATCACCCATCCTTCAAATGGCAAACAGTTGAAAGTCACAAGTTTTTGAAGCACCCTGAACTTGTTTCTTGTGGAGGTGGGGTGGATGAGATTGGGGAATCAATTGCTCTATTTTCAATTTGCAGACCTACGAAGGAAAGAAGTACATTACTTCAATCTGGCTAAGTGTCTTTGCTTGTGTTTTAACTCTCCACATCTGCCCTTTTCATCCTGTTTATTCCTCAATATGACTATTGCAATTAGACCAAGTACATATGTTTAATATTTGTTTGCGACTTCATATGAAGATCCACAAGAATGGTACACATTTAAACAATGTTTATAATAATTTGTGATTTTTATATCACCTGTAATGCCAGAACAATTAGTCCAAGAAGCGAGCAGTGCACAAAAGAAAGAAAATATAAAAATACAATAATAATTAATTTAGTTTAATTTTAAACTAGGGTCCATTTTTGCTAGGTTTTTGGGTTCTTTGAGTGAAACGTAAAAATTATGACTTTTATACACCACCACACCCAACTGCTCCACCACATTGTACAGGATTTTTAACTTTTCCCGGCATACTTAATGTTCAAGCAACTTATGGGTATGCTACTGGGTGACGTTGACTACTGCTGATATTTCGACAGGCACACACCATTTACAATGGGAGGGTGTGCTCATGTCAAGCTATTGAAGATGGTCGATGACGTCACCCGACAGCACACCCGTAAGTTGTTTGAACATTCTTAATATTTATATACCAATTGATTCTTGAATTGCACATGGGAGAAAGTAACACCTAAATCTCACCACTCAAGTCCTGGTTTCTTGCATTTTATTATGATCATTTTTCCCTATGTCTATGTAAGTGCGAGTCAACCATGTATTTTCACATTTGAAGGAGAAAGTCGCTGATCAAGATTTCGGAAGTAGATCTCACCGCAACAATAAATGCCTCGCATAAACTCCTTTGTCATTTTCTTTTGTTGACTGGAATATAATAGGACACGTATATCAAGCATTTGGTGTTAGGATCCTTGAAACTATTTAGTCCCTCAAGCCTGAACAACAACCTCTTCACATGAAGGATTTAGAGAATTTTCTAATATGAAGCAGGCATCTGTCACACTAGCAGAGACCCTACATCTCATGAATTATACAAATATATCATTCAGGATGTACTGAACTGTAACACTTGGTGTAAAGTCACATACCTGAAAGTACCTCTCTCCACATCTTGTCCACTCAGGCGTACATGGATTCCTTCCTTTAGCAGAGATCCAAAAGCCATTGCTTCACCTAGAGCCCAGTCAACTGTTCTGGCCTCTACCATTTCCATTCGTGCTTTTAATATTCGTTCCAACCCTAAACAAAGCATAACAAATATTAATAGAAAATTAGAAGTATTGAATTTGTCTATTTATTCTGATATCACCCTCTTACTTGTAATGTGCTCTGTATATACACACACCAAGGTGCATATGACATATTGAACCTCTGGGGGATCAAGAATTCAATACACCTAAATTTTCTGCATACCAAAAGTGAACACAGTAAAAGTGACACAGCTGAGTTTCCAAGTATATCTTTGGACTTGTCTCAAGTCCAAGGGCCAACTGTGGCCTCCTTGCTTTAAGAGCCTCAATTAACACTAAGACATAGTTCAATAAATCATCACAGGCCCTATTAACTCTACAAATAACCAACACACAGATTGTTTTAGCCTTTTTAAAATATTTGATTATTCACACAGTTTCTCTATAAAGACCCAAGTCCTGACGAGTATTGACCCAGTTCTTTGAATATGTTATAAACAGCCAAATACTTTCCTTTCAAAATCCTTTACAGTTTATGTGCTTTCATTTGTTAGTGTCCCTTTCGCTAGAATATAGCAAATCCAACTGTATCACATAGCAGACGTTCAGTCTTCCCAAAACGAATACTACACAAAATATGCATGTTCGAAAATAAATTCATGTTTCAAGACACAATTCCGTAATCAAGATAAACACAATTCCGAATTATTCCTCAGTAAAGTTCACCAATCCTCCGAGAAGACTGCGTAAAGTTAGCATCCGTGCAATGTTTTTATTTCTTCTTCCTGCACTTTAATGCCCGCTCCAAATGTCTCCTTCCATTCCTTCACTGCTTGCTCAATGTACAGATAGAACAACATTGGTGAAAGGCTACACATCCCTGTCTTACACCCTTCCCAACCTCTGCGTCCCTTTCTTGCCCTTCGACTCTAATAACCGCTGTCTGGTTTTTGTATAGGTTGAATATAACTCTTCGCTCCCTATATTTTACCCCTGCTACCTTCAGAGTTTGGAAGAGTGTATTCCAGTCGACATTGTCAAAAGCTTTCTCCAAATCTACAATCGCCAAAAACGTAGGTTTGCCCTTCCTTAGCCTATCTTCTAAGAGAAGTGTCGTAATGTATTACCTCCCCTGTTTCTACATTTTTCCTAAATCCAAACTGATCTTCCCAGAGGTCAGATTCCACAAGTTTTTCCATTCATCTGTAAATAATTCATGTTAGTATTTTGCACCCATGACTTATTAAACTGATAGTTATGTAATTTTCACACTTGTCTGCACTTGCTTTCTTTGGAATTGGAATTATGATATTCTTCTTGAAGTTACACTAGTGAAATGATTGACAAGGTAAACTGATAGTTATGTAATTTGCACACTTGTCTGCACTTGCTTTCTTTGGAATTGGAATTATGATATTCTTCTTGAAGTTACACTAGTGAAACTAAGTGAAATGATTGACAAGGTAAAGGTTTCCAAATACACAATTATTAACTATTAGGTTTTCAAAAATGCGAGAATGGACCTAATACACACAAACAATGACTAAACTGCCGAGGACACAAATCTTAACAACTAGTTTGTACTCAGTTGTGTGTTGTACGTATGTGTATCAACACATCTGTGGTGAGTTGTAAACTGTCCTTTTACTATATTGTTAGATTCAACCTGAACTTCCAGTTTATTAGAACATACAGCACTCATTCTTATAAACTTTCTGAACACAACAGAAATGAGTCTGAATTGGAGCACAGATGTATGCCTCCACTCCTCCATCTCTGGCAAATAAATGACCTTAAGCATGGTGCTTGCTGCTACTTGGTGCCCATGAAATGTTATTAAAATTTCATACTAGTTGCACCTGGCATTAATGGCACTATTTCTATAACTGTTGGTGTTTATCATCATATTTATAACCCATCATTTATATTTTAATTAATATTTCGGGATAAAGAATCAATTTTCATAACATGGATTACAGAATTTAAAATTATTAAGTTTAGGTCAAAGTAATTATGGGAGGTACGAGCAAGGAAGGCGAATATGGGTAAGGGTATTTTCTCTGTGTAGCCATATAAAAAGAAAATTTTGACATTTTTAAAGTTAGTTTCTCTCGTGTTAATTTAGTTCTTTCATGTTTAATATAACAGAGCTAAAACCGTGTATGAAGTTAGTCATTTAATGAAATTTGTAAAAGTTATATGCAATATTTTGGAAAGGATAAGTTGCTACTCACCACAGACGCTCAATGAGCCGCAGAAAGGCACACATAACAGAATAAACAAAAACTGAAGCTTTCGGCTTTTAAGCCTTCATCTGCCACAGAGAACGGACATACACGCGCATGCACAACCTGGAAGTGATTTGAGTATGTGGCAGAAAGGGAGATGTTCGTAAGCTGGAGTGTGGGTACGGGAAGGGGAGAGGAGACTGGTGGGGGCAGGAACTAGTGAAGGTTTAGGCCTGGGGGATTGCGGAAACTTAGAATATATTGCAGGGAGAGTTCCCATCTGCGCAATTCAGAAAAGTTGGTGTTTGTGGGGAGGATCCATATGGCACAGGCTGTGTAGCAGTCATTGAAGTGAGCCACATCATGCAGTGCTGCATGCTCTGCAACAGGATGGTCCAGCTGTCTCCTTGCCACAGTATGACGATGGCCATTCATCCACAGTCAGCTTGTTGCTGGTCATACTCACATAGGAAGCTGCACAGTGTTTGCAGCTCAGTATGTATACAACATGACTGCTATCACAGGTTACCCTGCCTTTTATGGGATAGGAAATGACTGTGATGGGGCTGGAGTAGGTGGTGGTGGGACGCAAAACCTATACTATCTAC
Source organism: Locusta migratoria (assembly GCA_026315105.1). Classification (NCBI taxonomy): domain Eukaryota; kingdom Metazoa; phylum Arthropoda; class Insecta; order Orthoptera; family Acrididae; genus Locusta; species Locusta migratoria. Next base: position 65,222,369 of record CM048751.1, read on the forward strand.
CATCACCTACTCCAGTCCAGTCACAGGCACTGCCTATCCCATAAACGGCAGGGCAACCTGTGATAGCAGTCGTGTTGCATACAAACTGAGCAGCAAACACTGCGCAGCTTCCTACATGGGCATGACCAGAAACAAGCTGTGCGGATGAATGGCCATCGTCATACTGTGGCAAGGAGACAGCTGGACCACCCTGTTTCAGAGCATGCAGCACTGCATGATGTGGCTCACTTCCATGACTACTACACAGCCTGTGCCATATGGATCCTCCCCACAAACACCAACTCGTCTGAATTGCGCAGATGGGATCTCTCTCTACAATATATCATACGCTCTCGCAAACCTCCCAGGCCTAAACCTTCGCTAGTTCCTCCCCTTTCTTTCCCCCACACTCCAGATTATGAACATCTCCCTTTCCGCCACATACTCTAGTCGTTCCTATCTGTCAGACAGGAATGACGTATTGCTCCATCCCCACCAGCATCGCTTCCCGTTTCCCTCTCCATGCCGCTTCCTCACCCACACCACTGGTTGCTCTCATCTCAGCTGTGTTGCAGTCCAGCTGCAACAGCCAGAGACATGGGTGGTGTGTGTGTGTGTGTGTGTGTGTGTGTGTGTGTGAGACTGTGTGGGCGCACGCCTGTGGTGAGTAGCAGCCTATCCTTTCCAAAATATTGTTGAATCCTTGAAGAAATATTCATTGTTTGAAAGTTAGATGCAAGATTTAACATTGAATAATAGTTCCTGATCAGCCTGAAATGTATATAATAATCAGCTATTACATTTGATACTTATCGGTTGAATATGTGTTTGTGGTGCGGACTTATATTTGATTCAAGTAATTGCGGGATCCGTGATTAAGGACAAGGATGAACTTATTTAGAGAGTTAAAGGACATTTTTATTGATTCTCATTGCATCTTTAAATATTTGTGAATACATTTGGACATACAAAAGGCCTTACGAGTGTATACTTCATTTACACAGCTATATCGCTGGGGAAATGAACAGATGTGACCATATAATACTTAAAACGCATTAAGTTTTGGTGTACGAATTACATTAAAACGTACTAAGGTGTGAACTTTGAGAGAAATTAATATGGAAAAGCCAATGATCATGAACAATTCCGTGAATAGCATTTTGCTAGACAACTCAAGACTTCCTTGCACAATATTCACTGCAATTTTGGTTAATAAAACCAAGTTAGTTTTACAAGTGAGGGCTCGAAGGTCTGTTTTGTTCTGGATGCCTGCCAACGGAAGCATAAATTAAATATCAATGTTGTTGTTGTGGTCTTCAGCCCGCAGACTGATTTGCTGCAGCTCTCCTACCAGTAAAAATCGGGTACACACGCTTCATATGTTGGTTTACGTGCAACGTAACTAGAGGAATGCCAGATAATTCACAAGGACATGCTGACACTTCATAAAACATGCACAACTGTCCTGAAAGCATTCACAGCGTAATGTACTTCACTTAGTCACCACTGCACTTGTTTAATGTGATGTCAACACATCTTTTTTGGTAACGACCTCAGGAGGGCAAGTGCAATAATGTCAGACACTACTCGTAGTTTCTTTTCTTGCTTAAAACATTATTAATCTTTCTCTACTTTTATGTATGGCATACCATATGAAAAATTTTCTCAGGTTTCCAATGTTACTCTTAGTTTTTGTGCTATCCTTTATTTCTTACATTAGCTTTAGCACTAATCAAAGTTTTGTAAGTGAAAATGCTACTTTAGTCTTACTTTACTATTTGAGACAGACTTTTTACAACAAACATAAGACCCATCTGCACATTTTTATTACTGAATTACTGTGTGATTAATTCAGGGTGTTGCATCTAATTTGTTAGCTGGCCCCTAGATGTTAAGCACAGCCAAATAATTAAAATCAATCCTGCAGTCAGTAACACAAACCTCTATGAATTTCAAATTCTGCAGCATTTGGTGGAGGTGATGACATTTTCTTGCCAATATGAACCAAAGTGTCCTCCTTGACACCAGTTGGAGATACTTTCAGTGGATCTTTGCCTTCAAAGAAACCAGACCACGGAGAATCTAGCCAATCCTTATACTTGATGTGTGTTTCTTTTCTCGCATTTTCCAAAGCATCCTCACATATTTTTTCATACTTGTCACGAACATCCTGAAAATAAAATTTGCCAGGTGTCAAGTACATACTCTGATAATTGTGTAATATAATTTTTCCTTTTATCTACTGATTGTTAACTTTTTAAGATCAATGGCTTTAATGTGTGTATCTTTTTCCAGAATTTCAACAGTGCAGTAGTTGTTCAGCAACTATATTTGTTGGGAATAACATAGTTGAGAAGGAAATGAGAAATCGAATGCTTACAATAAATTCAAAGACCCAGTGAGTAATAAAAGGCAAAGAGTACAAGAATTAATGTATTCACAATTGTGTATAGGAATCAACATCAGCTGTTTAATTTATAGTGACATGTAAAAATCTTTTCTGTGCCAGAATTGAAACTCTTGATTTCCCACATTTCACAAGTGGTATCATTGATCGTTACGCTATGCATGGCAGCCTCCTGGACCAATCCAAACTTCCATATGCCAGACAATTTCTACTGCTCAGGAGTGAATGTAAATTCCATTATTTGATCCCCAGACAGGGAAAGAGGTCCACAAATGTCACATGCCTTGCTTTGGCTTTTAAATATGATAATTTTATAATATAAAAACAGTCTAGACTGCAAAATTGAGTCAAAACTAGTTGACAATAAAAAGCAAACATTGGACCATCTTCAGGGTGTTGCTCTGAGATGGTGTGGAGTAGAGCTTCAGCTGATAGTTTCTCACAGGCACTGCCACTGCTGATCAGTGACAGCACCTGCACCCCAGGAACTCGCAGCTCCTGCTCCAGTCTTGGAGCAACATCCTGAAGTTGGCCAAAATTGGGTTGAAACTAGTTAATGATAAAAACTAAATTTTGCACTCTGGACTGTTTTTATATTAAAAATAAATAAATAAATAATCGTAAAGAGGCTCTTTTCCCAAAGGAAACAAAAATGATTCCAAAAATATGTTTTAAATACCGTATTTACCAGAGTATAAGATGACCTCAATTATAAGATGACCCCATTTTTACCAAGAGACACCTCAGGAACCCCCCCTCCCCCCAACTCTGTAAAACTTTACAAAGCGTGCTCTTACCTTGAAGTGTTATATTGGTAACGTCTGCCGCAAGCATTTATGGGAAGTCAAGATGGCGGAATAGCTGATTTTTGTGGGTAACATTGTCCTCACACAACTTTGAACAAAGGTGAAATGTACTGGTTTATTTGAATAGCTACCGTATCATAATAAATGTCGTTATTGATAGAATTAAAAGTCCTCTGCAGAAGTGACATGCTCACATATTGCCTTACTTAATGGTAGAATAAAAGTCAATCATAGAGCTCTGTGTTAAATATCGTAATATGCACAACTTGTGTGCAATAAAGTTTATTACAATAAAAACACACAGTTCTTGGTACGATACATTTTAAACAAACATCTCAGATCGTCCGAAAGTTTTGCAACTTAATACTGATATATTGATTGTAAGCCATTTCTATTTCATTTTTCATTCTTCACCTTTGTATTTCTAAAATGTTCTGGGACTTCCTACAGAAATTAAAATAAGCACGAAATATGGAAATGAATGTAATAAAATAGAAGTGCAAAGAACTCAAAACAAAGAAAGTACAATCAGTTCAGTGTGTATACACCATATTGACTTATTTGGTTTTGAAGCTAACAATTCCGCACACAGTTTTCATATTTAATCATGCGTATTACGAAATTAAGGCAATTCAAATGATACACCACATTAAGTTTTTAATTAAAAACTTATTATTTAATATGATTTATTGTGCTGCACTGGAAGGAAGTGCGACTTTGGTATATTGAAGCTTTACATGTCATAAAAATGTCGACTTATGCTAGTCTGCGAATATGAGACGACCTTGTACTTTCCGAATGACGAATCTGGAAAAAAAAAAACCTAGTCTTATAATTGAGTAAACACGATATGACATGCAGTGACCGTGTTTATGACAGAATCAATGTAACTACTGCAGCTGTATAGACTATAAGAATTAATGTACTCAAAATGATGTAAACTAAGGGAAACGCAGCCACCCAACAGCAACTACACACACACACACACACACACACACACACACACACACACACACACAAACATACACTGTTGTGGCCATGGCAAGACTTGCCGTGAAATTTCAGTCTATTGGGACAATATTTCACTCTTCCATTTAATATCAAATACTTCAAAACCATGCTGAGACATTGTGTTATTCTTATGGTTTTATAGAAAGGGGAGATTTTACACAATTATCTTAAAAAAAATGGTGAAGATCACAAATAATCTTTTATACAAGTAGTTTTGACTTACTTTTAAACCATCTCAAGCCCAAGAAATTAAAATCGTGCAATATCTTGATAAGAGAACACCGTGTCATCAATAGGTTTACTCTTGATTGCCTGAACAATGGTGCAGAGTGAGGCAGTCGAATATGACAGTTGAGTGTTGAAGTGTGCCTACGAGATTGTGTGAATGTTCTTTATTTTGAAGGCGGTCAATGGCCGATACCTTAAGTATTGTATATGTGTGTCTTATTTATGTGCCTGTCGCAGCTCGTCATTACATCTTAGCAGCGAGTTGTAAACTGTCCTCATTATATTGTTGAACCACAGTTCTGCATTATATAAAAGCCTGCAGGAGAGCAGTACACTACGTAAAAACTGCATAAAACTGACAGAAGCTGCACTAGGGTGTTAATTCCTGGAGGTAGTATGCACCCCCTCAAGGCAATGAGCAGTCTTGTCAATGACATTATCCTTCTTTGGCAGTACTGTATGTATATACAACACTCACCTTAACCTCTTCTGCTGTAACAACACCTTCCTTTATTAGTTTATCTGCATATTTGTCTAAAGCTGGTGGTGTTTTGCGTATCTTGCGGTACATTAGCGGTTGAGTGAACATGGGTTCATCAATTTCATTATGACCATTGCGGCGGTAACACACCTACAATTACAAAGAAAATCACCCAAAGCTAACAAACATTATGAGAAATGTAAGACATAATCAAAATTAATTACTTAAAAGGAAAACTACATAGACAAAGAATGACTTCAAATGATAAAATTTAATATGTTAAGTCTTAACAGAACAATTATAGTATGGCAAGAATGCAGAAACCAAGGATTATATGTTTATTAGAACTTAATATTTTGGCCAGGGAACTGTTACAACCATTACAAATTTGAAGAATTGCATTTTACAATTGGCTGCATAATTAATCATTTTTTCTTAATCAGTTTCTATTATTCAGACCATCATCAACGGAAGAAAAAGCCACATGTCAACAGGAAATGCAATTCCTTGACTGATGAAGGCAGGTTTTGCAAGAGTACACTTCAATATGTAATGACTAAAGCTATCATTACCTATAAGTATTTCAATTACCTTAATTAATGTTGTGAAACATACATATGGAATGAAATGTTTGGCCTAATAATGCATTACAACAAATGAAAACTCAGCAATCACTTCAATGAATGGGGAGTGAGATGTGTGTATGTGGTGGAGAAGAGGAAGGGGGGCTGTTTTCTTTTCTTAAAAAAGCATTAATTTGCATTACAAATTCCAAACATTTGAATAAGCTGCAGTGGACTGAATGATTTCTGAAGACAAATATAAAAATAAAACTTGGTGCAAAGTTTTTCCAAACAGTCCTTCAACAATTTCAATACTCTGCAATAATGCAGCACAGTTTATTTAACTTACAATGTCAATAACAACATCTTTGTGGAATGTTGCTCTCCATTCAGCTGCAATTTTACACACGTGCATGACAGCTTCAGGGTCATCTGAGTTGACATGGAAGATGGGTGCATTTACCACCCTGGCAACATCTATAACATAACAAATACAAATAGAACATATAACTCACACTTCTAACAAATACAAAGAATATAAAGTAGCAGAATACAAACCAGTGCAATAAGGCGATGAGCGTGAATGCCTTGGGTCAGTAGTAAAACCTATCTGATTGTTGACTACAATATGAATGGTACCATGTGTTGTGTAATCAGGCAGATCTGACAAGTGGAAAGTCTCATACACTATGCCTTGACCACAGAATGCAGCATCACCATGCAGCAACATGGACATAACCTGTTACAGGAATGTAAGATATAGTCAGATAATTATTACTTATAACAAAATAACATAAGCAAGAAGATATTTACCTGTAGCAAAAGAAAAGAATGTTGAACCTTACATTATTCAAAACATAACAGAAAAAGAACAATTCATTAGGTAACAATATAGTAATAAGGACAGTTTACAACTCACCGCAGACACGTAGCGATAGTCTGTGACAGGCACATAAAAATGACACACACACACACACACACGGCACTTTCAGCGATTGGCCATGGCCTTCTTCAGAAATTATAACATTCACGCAATCACGCAGGCACACAACACTGTCACACAATCGTCATATCCAGCTGCCACATTTCGAATCACACCTCCCCACTCCATTACTAAGCTGCATTTAATTCCTCCCATCTAATACGTACATGCTCAGTCTCCATCCCCACCACAACTCAACCTTCCTAACCCCCCTCTCCTCCCCTATTTACACACCAAAGAATGTGAATCGAAGTGCGGCAGCCGGAAATGATGGTTGTGTGACTGTGTGAATGTTCTGTTTTCTGAAGGAGGCCATAGCTGATAGCTGAAAGTGTTGTATGTGTGTGTCTATATTACGTGCCCGTCACAGCTCGTCACCATGTCTCTACGGTGAGTTGTAAACTGTCATTATTATATTGTTAATTCCAATCTGGACTTTCCATTATTAAATGTATTAGGTAAAGTATCAAACATTTATATACTGCAAAAGAAGTTAGACATGAAATAATGTTCCAAAAATCCGATAGTCAAGAACTAGTATGCTGAAGTTTGGTACAGTGAACTTACCTTCTTTCCTTCTCCGTCACCACGGTAAAATTGTTCAGCACGGGTCTTCCCCTGAACAACAGGATCCACAGCTTCAAGATGGGAGGGATTAGCTACCACAGCTAATCGAATGTTTTTGTTAGTAACACGGTTCAAACGTTCAATATATGTACCCAAATGGTATTTGACATCACCTGACCCCTGAAATTAGAAGTAATAAACATTTGTGGACACACCAAACAGCTGAATATACTAAATTTTTCTCTTAAACAATAATGAACAGAATTAAAAACTAGTTTAATGTTTTAATTAAGGTTATAATAATTTGGATTCGCATAGAATATGAACATTATACTAAAAAAGACAGATTGCTGCTCACCATACGATACAGTGAGTTTCAGGTAGGCTTAATTAAAAGTATACTAAATAATTTAGCTTAAAATAAATTGAAAAATTCCTATGAACATGTGTACAATTTTCCACTGTTAAGCAACTGGAGTGTCTTGTAGACTACACACATCCATGAATGGTTATGACGACAACTATATTACTTATTGAAATTCTGTGTAGGCACTGTGGAGGACACAACAATAAAATTACAGCTAAATGATCCATCTGGAATGGTATCTTCACTCCGCAATTGAGTGTGTCTCAAAACATAACTTCTTGCCAAATTAAAACTGATGACGCACTTGTGAAAAAGTAAAGCTGTGAGGACAGACCATGAAACTTTCCAGAATAGCTCAGTCAGTAGAGCATTTGCCCGCAGAAGGCAAAGATCCCAGGTTCGAAGCCCAGTTCCGGCACAAAGTTTTAATGCGACAGGAAGTTGCAAATGATCCATTGTTAAAAAGGTGTTCAAAAACTCCTCCACCCCTCTCAATGCACTTCTGTTGTGTGTTGCATGTTGACCATCATGTCGGCAAACTTGAATGTGGACAACAGCATCAGTAATGCAATGCAATAAGTTCTTCGTGTGTATCCATCTTTATACTGTACACATTCATCTTTAATTAGTTGATCATTCCGGGGCAGTAATAGAAGAAAGCAAACGGAAAGCTGAAGTTCTAAATTTAACCTTTAAGAAATCTTTCACGCAGGAGGACCACACAAATATACCATCATTTGCTCAACGTACTAATTCCGAAATGGGGGACATAACAATAGGTATTTCCGGTGTAGAGAAGCAGCTGAGAGAGCTAAATACGAAAAAGTCTGCTGGTCCGGATGGAATACCAGTTCGGTTTTACAAAGACTATTCTGCGGCATTGGCCCCCTACTTAGCTTGCATTTATAGCGAGTCTTTAATTCAGCGCAAAGTTCCTAATGATTGGAAAAAAGCGTAGGTGACTCCCGTGTATAAGAAAGGAAAGAGAACTGACCCATACAATTACAGGCCAATATCGTTGACATCAGTTTCATGTAGAATTTTGGATCATATTCTCAGTTCGAACATAGTAAATTTCCTTGAAACGGAAAAGCTTCTTTCCATGAATCAGCACGGGTTTAGGAAACATCGTTCATGTGAAACTCAGCTTGCCCTTTTCTCACATGACATCTTGCGAGTCATGGACGAAGGGCAACAGGCGGATTGTGTTTTTCTCGACTTCAAAAAGGCGTTCGACACGGTGCCACACTGCAGACTGCTAACGAAGATACGAGCTTATGGAATAGGTTCACAGATTTGTGACTGGCTGGAAGACTTCCTAAGTAATAGAACGCAGTACGTTGTTCTCAACGGCTAGTGTTCAGAGACGAGTGTATCGTCAGGCGTGCTCCAGGGGAGTGTGATAGGACCGCTATTATTTTCTATCTATATAAATGATCTGATGGACAGAGTAAGTTGTAATTTGCGGCTGTTTGCTGATGATGCTGTGGTGTATGGGAGGGTGTCGTCTGTAACTGACTGTAATAGCATACAGGTTGACTTAGACAAAATTTCCAGTTGGTGCGAAGAATGGCAGCTAGCTCTCAATGTAGAAAAATTTAAGGTGATGCGCACGAGTAGAAAAAACAATCCTATAATGTTCGAATACAGCATCAGTAGTGAGCTTCTTGATGCGGTCGCGTCGTTCAAATATCTAGGCGTAACATTGCAGAGCGATATGAAATGGAACGAGCATGTAAGGACAGTTGTGAGTAAGGCGGACAGCAGACTTCGGTTTATTGGGAGAATTTTGGGAAGATGTACTTCACCTGTAAAGGAGACCGCGTATAAAACGCTTGTACGAGCACGTCTTGAGTATTGCTCAAGTATTTGGGACCCGCAGCAGATCGGTTTGAAGGAAGACATAGAGGCGGTTCAGAGGCGAGCAGCTAGATTTGTTACCGGTAGGTTCGACCAATGCGCGACTGTCACGGAAATGCTCCGGCAACTAAATTGGGGATCGCTGGAAGAAAGACGACGTTCTTTTCGTGAATTTCTGTTAAGTAAATTTAGAGGGCCGGAATTTGAAGCTGAGTGTAGTACGATCTTGCTGCCGCCTACTTACATTTCGCGCAAAGATCACAAAGACAAGATAAGAGAAATTAGGGCTCGTACGGAGGCATATAGGCATTCTTTTTTTCCTCGTTCAATTTGGGAGTGGAATAGGAAAGGAAATGCCTAGTAGTGGTACAGTGTACCCTCCGCCACGCACCTTACGGTGAATTGCGGAGTATGTATGTATGTAGATGTAGAACCAACCCCATAAACAGGGATCAAATCAAATGATCTGGCAGAGTGTGTGTGTGTGTGTGTGTGTGTGTGTGTGTGTGTGTGTGTGTGTAGCTGTCCTGTCATTTTGCAGGAACACAGGCCATATCACCAGGTCTCGTCTGATGTTATGCCTTTCACTTCAAAATCAGTCTGCACTGAATCTAAGTACTTTCTTCTTGGTCTACCTCGACTCCTCTTAACCTCCGCTGCCGAGCTCATGAGTCTCTTAGGTAACCTTGCGTGTGACATGACCCCACTATCTCAGTCTGCTTCATCTATGGTGTTCATTCCCAGTTTATCTTTGATTTCGTCATTATAAACACCTTCCTGCCATTGTTCCCCTCTATTAGTACCTGCAATCAATCTTGCTACTTTCATATCTGTAATCTCTACCTTATGAATAAGGTAACCTGTATCCACCCAACTTTCACTCCCATACAACAAAGTTGGTCGAAAGATAAAGTGGTGCACTGCTAACTTAGTCTTGGTACTGATTTCCTTCTTGTATTAGAGAGTAGATCTTAGCTGAGCACTCACTGCATTAGCTTTGCTGCACCTCGATTCCAGTTCTTTCACTATGTTGCCATTCTGTGAAAAAATACATCCCAGGTACTTTAAACTGTCTACCTGTTCTAACTTTGTTCCTCCTATTTGGCACTCAATCTGTTTGAATCTCTTTCCCACAGACATTACTTTCGTTTTGGAGATGCTGATCTTCATGTCACAATCCTTGCACCTCTGATCGAGCTCTGAAATATTAGTTTGCAAGCTTTCAATTGAATTGGCCATTACAACTAAGTCATCCGCATATGCGATACTGCTTATTTTGTTTTCACCTATTTTAATATCGTCCTGTCAGTCTACTGTTTTCAACATATGATCCATGAATAGTATGAACAACAGTGGTGACAGGTTGAAGCCTTGTCTTACCCCTGAAACTACCCTGAACCATGAGCTTAATTTGCCATCTACTCTAACTGCTGCCTGACAGTCTACGTAGAGCCCTTTAATTGCCTGCAGAAGTTTGCCCCCCTATACCATAATCTTGAAGAACTGACAATAGCTTCCACCTAGGAACACGGGAAAGATCTATGAAATAGGTACAATTCCCTGTTCCACTCGTAGCACTTTTCCATTACCTGCCGTACGCTAAAGATCTGGTCCTGACAGCCTCTAAGAGGACTAAACTCACACTGATTTTCATCTAACTTGTCCTCAATTAATACTCGCACTCTCCTTTCAACAATACCAGAGAATATTTTGCCTACAATGCTAATTAAAGAGACACCTCAATAGTTGTTGCAATCTTTTCTGTTTCCACGTTTGAAAATTGGCGTGATTACCGCTTTCGTCCAGTCAGACGGAACCTGTCCCGATTCCCATGCATTATCAATTATCCTGTGTAACCAATTTATGTTGTTGTTGTTGTTGTTGTTATTGGGGCTTTAGGGCGCTCAACATCATGGTCATCAGCACCCATACTATGTAACCATTTGAGACCTGATATTCCACTGTATTTGACGAGTTCCGGCTTAATTTCATCCACCCCAGCAGCTTTATTGCACTGTAATCTACTGACCATTTTCTCCACTTCCTCAAATGAGATACTGTTTCCATCGTCGTTCCTATCGCATTCTACCTGAAAATATGACACATCATTGAACATTTCACCTACATTGAGCAATTCTTCAAAATATTCCCTCCATCTGCTCAAGGCATCCACAGGATTGACTAGCAGCTTTCCTGTCGAAAACACTTGTTAATTCCTTCTTCCCTCCCTTTCGAAGATTGCTAATTACGCTCCAAAATGGTTTTCCCGCGTCTTGACCCAGAGTTTCCAGCTTGTTTCCAAAGTCTTCCCCTGATTTCTGCTTGGAGTCTGCAATTATCTGTTTGGCTTTGTTTCTTTCTTCAACGTAACTTTCTCTGTCTGCCTGATTTCTAGTATGGGGCCATGTGTTTGTAAAATATTGAGCTGAAGGCTAATACACCACATACTGGCCAAGGACTCTTACCATTGCAATTATGTCCTTCCTTTCATCTACTATGCTCACAGTTCTCCATAAACAGGCTCGCTGAGCTGCTGACAGGCACAAAAACAGATAACTCCATACACACAACTTATATTTTCTGCCTTGGCCTTTGTCAGAAAAAGAAACACACACATTCACATAATCACTCTGACAACCACACACACACACACACACACACACACACACACACAAACAAACCACCACTCCACTCCAGCTCTGGCACTGGAGTGGCTGGACATGGTGGTTGTGTGTGTATAGTTGTCCGAGTGATTGTGTGAATGTATGTGTTTCTTTTTCTGACAAAGGCCATGGTCAAAAATTTGTGTGTATGTGATTATCTACTTTTGTACTTGTCAGCAGCTCAGCGAGCCTCTTTACAGTGAGTTGTTACCTATCCTCCATTACTGACATTCCAATTGGATTTTCCATTGTTAAAAGTTCACAGCTCTTTTTTAAGTTTACACTGGGTAGTGTTCCAGATTCACTTAACATCTGAAAAACCCTGAGTGCAGCACAGGGGGCTCCAAAAAGAAAAAAGATCTGCACATAATGCATGTGGCATGTTTGTGTACACCATCTCAAGTGAACAGCACTCAAGCATGATACACACACTCGCGGCCTCACAACCCACTGATAGAACTCATGTCTGCACACCAGATACGCTTGCAAGTGTGGCCTTTGTTAACATCTCATCGCTGCCATTTGTTGTAGAACCCCTACATCTGTTTTAGCACAGATCAGTAATCTGTACCTCTATTATTCTGTCCAAAAAAGCACCCTTACAGCATTTTGTTAATTACTTTTCTCCATGTTCATTTATGGATGTGTGTAGCCTTCAACCTACTCCAGTCCCAAAACAATAAAAAATCAGACATATTCACGGAGCTTTTATCCTTTATATTTCTGTCTCACATATTATGTGCCTTTCCTCCTCCATACCATGTATATATCAGATATAAAATCCAATAGGATACAGTAGAAAATGAAGGCAAAATACATACATCAAAAAAACGTTTGCATCACCTGTGTATGACACGAATACATTCCTACAAGACCTATGTTGATACAATTTGAAAAACTTGGTCTTTGAACTGTCATAAAATGTATGCAAACTTGATTATAGTCCCCTATATTGAAATCAAAAGGAAGTTTAGAATGATCTCCAGTCGAGAAAGTGGACAGAGAGACAGAGCACCATCTTGGATTGTGTTTGTTAGGGATTGGGATGGAAATCGGCTGTGCACTTTCAAAGGAACAATTAGACCTTTTATATGGAGTGATTTAGGGAAATCACTAAAGAACTATTTCTGGATGGTTGGAGGCTGCTTTGAACCCTGTCCACCGGAATGTGATACCAGTGTGCTAAATGTTATCAAAAGCACACCCATCTTGCTGAAAGCAGGTCAGGATGTAAATTTTTTTACTTTCATTTAATGCACAGTATAGAACAGTAAAAGGTGTTTGTAGGCACTGTACGGACCTCCCCTGATGGGAAAAAATGACTTACTTCACGTCAACAGGGACTTTCGTCAATATGAACTACAAGGCAAACAGTGACAAGGTAAGGACCTGGATTCATTTTGAAACTGTGGGTAATGTTCATGATCAGCATCGTACTTGTTGCACCACGGCAACAACTGTGACAAACAACAAGTATCCAAGGCTGATCACTCATAGGAACCGCAATTGTACTGCCAATTTGATATTGAGACAATCAAGAGGCACGTGACAAAACAGACTGTACCAAACAGATTCCACAACTATCTGTATTCTATATGTCTATGGAGACTTTTTCCCTTAAAGTGAGACAAATCTTCTTCCCAGATGAATCCCTCATATGACTAATACCATATGATCCATGTGTGTGAGGGAACCTGGTAAAGCCGCATACCCAAAATACACAGTCAATCGAATGTAGCAAAGTTGTTAATGCACCATGTTCTGAGCGGATATCATTCAGAGGTTTGTTGCTAGTAATGAAACAAGTTTTTACATCATTTAAAAATGAACTCATTAATCTGAACATTTTTCACCACATTACAGCACACAATGGAATCACTATCAAATCACCTTTTTTTCCAAGCAGGCAGGTTGAAAAATATGATTCCAATGGGCACTATGGTGTGATGAAAAATGTTCAGATTAATAACAGCTTTTTTAAATGATGTAGAAACTGTTTTCATTAATAGCCAGATGTGTTTTTCAGTAAGTAAAAATTACTTTAAGCTACTTGAGGTTTTACAAAGTCTATTTTGTTCAAGTGGAAAAAGGCAACAGTTTTACATTATGAAATATTGAAAGCAAAGGCAATTGGAAATTAAAAAAACTGCAGGCACAAATATATTGAAGATTTTCCAGTGACTTGTGGCATTGGCCAAGGATATAAACACACACACACACACACACACACACACACACACACACACACACACAGACTTTAAACAAAGAAAATATTTTTGTGTAGAAAAACAACAATCACTAAATCAAAAAGTGAAATCCCACATATGCCTTCATCACAAGTGCTTTTGCACAAGTATAATTGCTACAGAAATCCTGCTTGGTTTCTAATGCATTTAGTCCAGTGCAAACACTCTATTCTAACTCAATGGTATCACCTCTAGTTTCAAAACCTGCTTTCCAAAAGCTGATGCAGAATTTTCTAATGGACAAATATCACACTGATGAAGCATAGTCTTTGGATTCCAAATCTTACACTATTGTAACAATCAGACTTTTGTAATCCTCTGTAATTTGAACATTTGTAAGCTAAAGTTTTACTTTTGGGTGTATATCCAAACAGGGTGTGTTCCTGCAGCACTTGCACCATTTTGGTCTCAATTTACAGAAACCATGCAAGTTGGCATGGTGGTAACAAACTGGACTTACATTTAGGATGACGGCAGTTCCAACCTGCCTCTGGCCATCCTGATTTCTGTAAATCATTCCAGGCAAATGCAGGAATGAGTCCTTCAAAGGTCACGGCCAATTTTCTTCTCCAAACCTAACACAAATTATCCCAGCATGTGCTCCATCTCTTAACGACCACAATGTCAATAGGACATTAAACCTGATCTTCCTTCCCTCTTCGATTCAAAGAATTAGGTAAATCCAATTTTATGCCCATGCTTAAACCAAATGAGTCAAGCTTTTGTTTTACATCATTCAGAGAAATAAATTTTTGCATCAAAGATTATTTTCATTTTTTCAGTCCTTTTTACCTAGGTAAATACGGGTAATTCACTTTGAGGAGGGGTGGTGGTGGTGGTGGTGGTAGGGAAAGACTATCAGCCTTTCTTTTACATCATCTAGGCTCTTCTTACTAAACTTTATCTTTGGCGGTGTTGATACACCATTTTCTGGCACTAACTGCTTTTAGCATCCCTGGTAATGATAAACAGTTTTTTTAAATATAATTTAAAAATGCACTCATTAAATCTAAACGTTCTTCACCACAAAACAACACTCTTGGAACCACTGTCAAAGCATGTTTTAAGGCTCCTTTGTTAACTTTAAACTTCTCTGTCTCAAAAATAAAAATTTTTGCTAGTTCTTTTCAAAGTTGCTAAGAAAAATCAGATTTGTGTGATCCCTTGTGAGATGTGACCTCTTGAAAATTAGCCAAAATTTGTCCAATTCTTTTTAGTAGACTCTGAACTTAGATGAGTCAGTTATTATTAGCCAATAGACCTTGCAGAGCTTTTTGACATGCTCTGATGACTCAGATGAAAATAAATACAGTGTTTACCCGAATGCAAGCAGAACCTGAATTAAAGCCACACCCCAGAAATTAGACTCAGCAGGAAAAGGTTGGAAAGGGGGGGGGGGATTTTGAGCCGCACTTAAAAATGAAAACAAATAGGGATCACTGTGGTGGACAGAGTGGTCCTTCCTTTGCGATTTGCAAGCTTAAATTATTATTACATAGTAAACAGCGACAGCAGTGAGAAATAACTAATCTATTACTATACAGTATCTCTAACTTCAACACTCCTTTAACACCTTCTCATGACCTAGGTCGTAAATTACCTTCCCCTTACGTTCCCATCCTTTTTTCTTCCCTTTTCTCCCACCTGAAAAGGAACTATGTTCCAAAAGCTTGTCCTTTCTCTTTTTTCTACGTTGTGTCACTATCGGCAGTGCAGCAGAAAGGTAAGTAATGGCCAGCCAATCTATCTCCTTTGAAAAATAATTTATCTATTAACCCTTTCACTGTGCATTTACTCTCAGTGGAACACACATTGTGTGCATAATTAGCAGGGAATACTGCAGATGAGGTTATTATCACACGCACACGCACACACACACACACACACACACACACACGGCTGTAGCATTGCATCGTTATTGAGACACAAATAAGATTCAAAATCTAGTATTGTCATGTAAAATTCGTTTCCTTTTTAACCTTTGGAGAGAAATGTATATTTACATATGGAGCAGAGAAAGGGTTAAATATTTTGGAGCTATGTGCAACAATCCAATTATTGTGGCTTCCTTTGAAATACTTTATCTTCTGTTCTCGTACAATTTTGCGTGTTTTCACCATTATGATTAGAGCTAGGTGAAATTAGCAAATAAACTTTGCAAATTTAGCATTTTGAAATTCAGATTTAGCATTTATTTAGTGTTTAAACATTTAAATGAGCTACAGTTTTTTAAATTGTTTGACATATTAGTAACTGGCACTTTAAATGTGTTTTCTACATTTTCGTCATCCCAGTTGTTTCACAGTGCAAAAGTGACACCAAGAAATTTCAGCCATGAACCATTTCAGATAGTCATTGCGTCATGCCAAAAACTCAGTTCTTGCGTGGCCATTTTTAACACACTTCAGGCTTCTGTGACCGTTATCATTGTCAATACAAATTTGTTTAGGCCACTATTGCAAGTAGGTACCTCAAGGAGCAGATGAAAGCAACTTACATAATGGTTAAAATGCAGTTCAGTTGTATATATTTAGAATAGGAAAAATAGTAGCCATTCCAAAATTTAAGTAATTGATATATATTTGCCATTTTTCTAACAAATAGTTCTGCGTTTAGTGCAAAGTTTTTGAATTTTTATCGGTTTAGGTATGAAGCAAATGAAAGAGAAATAAAACATTGATTAGGATGAAATTCAAAAATTGCACACTATAAAACATCATTCACAAGCAACAAAGCAAGATAATATACCGTTCGAAGTCTTCTAGTAAAGATTGGTGTTTTTTTTCTTATCTTCCCTTCGTTTTTTATACCTCCAGGTATAAATGAAATACATTTGGCCTTTCACTGATGTTAAATATCACAAAAAGGTATCTCATGTGCTCTATGGTTGTTTGGTAGTGTACAAATGTGTCTTGGAAAGTTTAACAGAATATTGTAGTTACACAACAAGTACTCATTACCAATCTTAATTTTCAGTCTTTTGGTCACTTTATCTGGTGATTTCACATATAATTGTAGATGTATTATAATCAGTAACATTCTGTTGCCCGTATATTAAGATGTCTTATCAACTGAGCAATAAATTCTGCTGAAAAAACTAATTTTGATAAATGTCATTGACTTTTACTTATTTAGCATTTATAGCATTTGTGTAGCATTTATAGCATATACGAATTTCACGTAGCTCTAATTATGATATGTATACCGACATGATTTAATGTCATCTCGGCGTAAAAAATGACTTCTCTCACAAACTTCGTGGTGTTATAAAATAAAAGAAAGTAGCCTTCCCAGAAAATATGACTAGTGGCCTAGACATAACACTTTTGGAGCTGTAATTTGGCAAGGGTTCATATATGTGATCTACATATATCCTGTAAAAAATTTCATCAAAATTGGAGGGGGTCAAGTTGGTACCTTTAGGCCACCTGACAGAGTGACCATATTTAAAGAAGTTGGAACAAAATGAGTTTACTTAATAATAAATAAATAAAATAATAAATATTATAGAAGGTAACTTTCCTGATGGGATAAAATGTATAAAAAATAGAGACTGTTCAATTTACCCAAAGCACAGGCTCGTTGATACACACACACACACACACACACACACACACACACACACACACACACACACACACACACACAACATTCAAGCTTTTGCAACCGTTTGCCACTTCATCAGGAAAAGAGGAAGGAAGGAGGGGGGAAAAGGGATCCCTTTTTCCCCCCCTCGTTCCTTCCTCTTTTCCTGATGAAGCGGCCAATGGTGGCGAAAGCCTGAATGTTTGTGTGTGTTTTTATTTGTGTTTTTGTGTCTACCAACGAGCCCGTGGTTTGGGTACATTGAACAATCTCTATTTTTTATCCATAAATAAAATAATTTAAAAAATTAAACAGGATTACTTTATCAAAACCAATTCACCATAGTATAGAATACCATACAACTTTGGTTTGGTGGGTGATGCAAAACTTTTTTTTACGCGTGTATAAACATTAGTCGAACATTTGAGTTGAACCTCATACACAAGTTCACAAACAACTGACAGACTTAACACAGGGGAACCCAAACATTATAAACAAGTTACTCAAATACAGTCTTCCATGTTGTTTAAAAAAATATGAAATAATAGTTATTTACATCATCTGCGGCTTCCAGAGCAGCAAACTGCGTAAAGATTTGTTCCAGAGGCTTCCGACAAACATTGGCCAAAACATTGAGACGACCTCTGTGTGGCATACCCATAACAATCGATTCCACACCAAACTCTGTCGAGCTATCAATAATCTGCTTCATGGCTGGTATCAAGATTTCACAACCCTCTAAACCAAAACGTTTTTCACTTGACCATTTTCTTGCCAGAAATGCTTCAAATCTGAGGGGAAAAAATAGCAAATGTCATTTAGTTAATTTCACCTTTAAACATAGAATATAGTTCACAAATTTCAGTAAAATGTAAGTGTTCATACAAGCTAAATTGTATAACCTTTACATAGTTTTCTTATCATCTTGACAACAAGAATTGGTAAATGACTTACAGTTGCTTTTACAATATACCAAAAAGTAATTAACCATTTTTATTCCCTGTAAGGTGTTTATTCTTCAGTAAGCTGACCCAATATTTAAAACTATGTTGTTTCATTCTTGTGTTCATTTTCAAATGGTATATTTGTTATCAGCATGCCTAATTCCAATAGGAAAGCTATCTATCTTATGCATGTATAAACAAATACAATACCGAAAAACTTTCAGGAGCACTTCAGGAGAAGACGTTTAAAGTCCTGATAAAAACTAAACACAAAAATATATTAAAAAAGGAAACCTTGGGGAAGGTTAGAGAGGATAGGTATTGCAATCTGACACCAGAACAAGGGACTAGAATTTCATCACATACCAAATTGTGCACTATGGAATGTGTTCTGTATGGACAAGACAATTTTATCTGCCCTAAAGATTATATACACCTCTGCATCATATACCGTGAACCTCCATGGTAAGGATGCACTTTAAAGTTGACTATTTATTTATTTATTATTGTTGTTGTTCATTTACTTAGGGAAAGCAGAGAAAATATGTTCATTTGAGGCTGTGGCAGAAGATTTTATGAATAAATAACTTGAGCAATCTTTTCTTATTTCAGAAGACTCGAGTAACTCAGGACCTGTTGGACAGTCAATGTGACAGTTCACAATATTCTCAGACAAGGATTGGAATCTACTCCACACTTAGCATCAAAAGTTCCAGATATGTGCAGAACACACAGGACTATGAAATGCTGATGGAAGAAAGAAGCCTCACTCCAAAGAATTCTGGCCCATGGGCAGTACATAATCATTTGTGCGGAGATGGTCATGAGGGTGCTTTCAGCTGACCTAATCACACCATGATTGGTAGCACCATTGGACTTTAGACTTTTAGCTCTTGCTGATCAAAGAAGTGAAATTTAGTATCAAATCTAGCTGCTTCTTTACATTTACAGATAAGGTATCAACACCTTTAAAGAACTCTTTTTCAAATCTCTGACGTGAGATCCTGGCATTTAAGTTATTTCAGGAAACATCTATATCAAGGCAGATGCAAAGGGTTGAAATGCTGCCATCCCTAAAACATGTCGTTTCCTAGTCACTGTTGTGCCTAAACTGGACAGAAGTAGCACTGTATTATTCAGATTAAAAAATAAAAAAGCCACCCCTTAAATTGTTACAAAGAACCCATTCCTCTAAGTTGAAAAATGATAGGGCCTTGCCATAGATTTGATCTTAAAAGTCGTTTGTCTTCTGTTCGCTGCAAAGCAAAATATCACTGCTCTGAGTGCTAGCATTGCTACAGTAATTTGACTGCACAAACATACATATGTCTGTGTGACTGCTGTGTGTGTGTAAATATGACTGCGAAGTTTAGTTGGTGTGTTCAGTCAAGCACAAAATTAATAGAAATGCATGAAGCAGGGGAGGCATTGTATAATGTGAGCCATTCAGATAAAAATAGGTTTAGAAGATTGGAGAGCTGTAAGATAGACCCTTTCTTGTCCCTTTCATTCCCTTACATAAGAAAGGGTGTATCAGGAACTGCTCTAACTCCTCAGAAAAAATCAAGTTTTGTTGAAGGGAAAGGAACTCGTGAACATATACTGAACATAAGACAAATAAAAAAATCGCGAGAGTTCTGTGTAAGTGTTTCCATCTGCTTCGTTGACTATAGGAAATCATTGTGTGGGAAAAGTTGTGGCAGGTGCTTGCAGAGATCGGTGTCCCTCCCCACTTGACAGCATTGATAAAAAAACTTTACAATAATTACTCCACAGTTATAAAAGACATGTGCTGGCACATCTGATTCCTTCAGAGTTTCAAAAGGTGTGAGACAGGGTTGTGTTCTATCCCCACAACTGTACAGCCTCTATGCAGAATATGCCATTAGGAATAGGAAAGCTCTTGATGGTTGGACTAAAGGCATCTCAATTGGCAGAAGAACTGAACAACCTTGTTTTGCTGATGACACTGTACTTTTAGCCAACAGCGAAGATGAACTTGTTGAGCTACTAACAAGAATACAAGACAATAGTCTAGCATATGGACTAGACATCAACCTCAGTAAGTCCAAACTCATGTTAATTAATCAAGAAGAACAGATCAATTAACACTTTCGCTGCAGCTGACGCTATCCTACAGTGAGCGCTGACACTTATAAGTGTCAGCCGCAGCGAAAGCGTTAAAGGAACTGAAGTTGTGCAGTCCTTCATCTATCTTGGGTTAACCATATGCAGCATGGGTAGTTGAGAAGAGGAGATAAGAAGACGGATCACGCTAGGACGAGTGGCTATGAAGAAGCTCACTAAGATCTGGCAGAGCAGAGCAACAACAAATAGCACAAAGATCTAGCTAGTTGACACACTCGTGTTCTCTGTCTTCTTTTATGGTTGTGAAACGGACACTCAAGGCCAGAGACAAACAGCACATTGATGTGTTTGAGCTTTAGTGCTGGCATACAATGTTACGCATAAAATGCACTGAAAGAAGAGCAAATGTGTCCATTATTGAACAACTCAATATCTCCAGACACCTTTGTCATCGAGTTGCCGAAAAAATTCTCCAGTTCATTGGCCATAGTGTGAGAAGAGACAGTGAAAATCTAGAAAAAATAATCTTACACGGAAAGTTCGAGGGCACAAGACCAAGAGGAAGAGCAGCGAGCAGATGGATAGATCAAATCAAGAAGATCTCCAGTCTACCTTTACAGCAGGCATTGAGAGAAGCTGACAACCGCCCGGGATGGAGACGCTTGGTTCATGGGGTCACAACACACTGCAATGAGCACAATGACTTATGATGATCATGATGAAGAAAATGGCAGAGATTATTAGGCATGAAACACAGTCTGGTTGTACCATAGACTATATGGAGAAGAAAATTAATTTTTGAAATCAGGGTTCCTCATGTATATCGTGCATTTGTATAAATTGTAGTTAATTGATGGAACACAAATTTATTTTATTTGTTTATAAAGTTTATGCCCACATTGGAGCACAATCATCATACAATTATTAAAAATAGTTCTTAATGCCCATGTAGTGCATTAACATTTATTTAGTTTCAGATATTCATCCTTCACTGCATTATAAACAGATTTGCACATTTCAGGAGTTATTCTGCTTAATGCACACTGTGGTATTAGAGTGCTATACTGGAGGTTAGAAAAGATCTTTCCAGTAGCAAGAAATCACAGTGTCGCTGTAACCCCGTCTTCTGCATATATAGCATTGTTCATGCACATATTCATGTGAGAAGCTAATTTATTGAGTAAATACTGATATACTGTGGCATCCATTCTCAGGTTATTTATACGACTTGACGTCGTTCACTTTTAGCCCCACTACAAATTTCCTGAATATTTTTGTTGTCACCATGTGTAACCCTCATCTTCATCGCAGTATGTTTTCTTTTTCCCCCCAACTTGCATTGTCCAAATGTGTACAAAATGCAATTGTGGCAGTAGCAATTGCAGCACAGAACAAGTTTTTATTGTCCACCATCCTGAAATATGATGTAAAATATGATGACAGTGTAATACCCTTTTAGCGCCATGTCAAAGAAACTTCATGAATAAAATATAAAAAATAGACGAAGATTACTCACCAGGCGAAGGAGCACAGGTGTGACAGCATCACAAATAAATAAATGAATACACACACACAAACAATCGCAAGCTTTCGCAACCCAGTTGCGTCTTCAGGCAGTAGGGAAGGAGAGGGAAAAGGAAATGATGAGGGTTTTAAGGAAGGGGGTAAGGAGCCATTCCAATCCCGGGAGAGGAAAGACTTACCTTGGGGGAAAAAATGGAGGGTAAACAAATGCACACATTTCCTCTCCCGGGATTGGAATGGCTCCTTACCCCCTTCCTTAAAACCCTCATCATTTCCTTTTCCCTCTCCTTCCCTACTGCCTGAAGACGCAACTGGGTTGCGAAAGCTTGCGATTGTTTGTGTGTGTCTATTCATTTATTTATTTGTGATGCTGTCACACCTGTGCTCCTTCGCCTGGTGAGTAATCTTCGTCTATTTTTTATATTTTATTTTTCCTGCTAGGAATTTTTCGTCTTAATATTCGTATCATAAACTTCATGAATATTTATAATACTTCTTTGTCAAAGATTTGATCAAAAATATGATTGTCTAATACAAGCCTTTGTAATTTATTTATGTCTTGTGTGTTTCAACTTTTGTTGTTTTCAGTGGTAATCCTATTTCATGAAATTATTCCCGATTAAAAACACTTAATACTACAAAAATACGTCAGTTCTGTAAAACAGTTAATGACGTGAGTTAGTAACATGAGATTTTTTAACAAATTATTGCCTTTGAAGTAAGGCATAAATAAATTACTAACTGTGGTCAAAACATTAATATTATTTTTCAAGTGCATCCTAATGGTCTTTACATCCCACTGAAGTTTGATGCAGACAGCATTTCTCTAACTTACCTAATATTACTTGACATGGACATTCCAGTTTTTCAAAATTCCAGTGTTGAAAAACACAGAAGCACAAAATAGTGCCAGAGTTCATCTAGAGGATTGGGGAGGTCATGAAAGGATGTATTTTTAATGTTTAAATGGTTATTTTACATGAAGTTATCTGTTTTATTATTAATGATGGAGTAGTTCACTGACCCAGTTGCTCGAGTGAGTCTGGCAAGAATAAGCCTCTTTTCATCATTTGTTATTTCCATCACACCAGGGCTTTCCAGTTTTTGGCGTATCCAGTTGCACTGCTCCAGAGAATTTATGAACATGAATTCTACACCAATGTGACGGCAGTAGGCATTTTCAAGTCTCCTCAGGATCTCCCGCAAAGAGAGAGCTTTCTCTTTCCCACCAATGAAAGTTGTCGATGGTAGTTTGAAGACACGGTCCATGTCGGTCTCCTCTGCATGAAAGTAGCCAATTTAAGATTAGTTTCATAAACGACACAAATTAAATACTAATCTTGTACCTATAATTACCAAAATTATATCTAAAGTGGTCATTATTACATATTTAACAGTCATTTACATTCACCCTCAACTGCATGGATCTTGTCTTCCATAACAGCTGTAAAAACAGACAAACATGTTAAAAGAGGTGCACCCTAGAAGGCAACACCACTTTCTATTATTCAAAGGTTAAAAATTATAACACTAAATAAACGGTTGCTTTTATGCACTAAACAGAGCATTTTTAGGCAGAACTGTAGCATACCCAACAACAAGATGAAGTTTGAAACAGAAAGTAATATCAGTCATTACCATAACCCAAAACATGCAGGTACCAAACAAGCTTCATGCACAATTTATTTTGGCACTATATTTGTAGAATATTAAAAGCAACTGCATATCAGTGAGACCACCAGGACACTATTATTGTGCTGTGCAAATGTGTGTTTCATTATTTATTAGGAAAGTTAGCATATTTTAACCATGTATTAACATGAAATGTGACTTATTCATTGTAGGAAGGCAATGGTGTATGAAGGAGTCATTCTGAATTGGCCCTGGTACGTACTTTCCATCATCGAAGCCACTTTCCGCTGCAGATCTTGAGAATAAGTCGTGCTTGCTCGCTTGCCTAAACAACACATTACAACATCAACATTCCACAATCAAATTAGCAAACAACAGAACTGCTGGAAGCAACTGGTCAGAGATTTTCACTTTTACAGTTTGAATAGGTGTAAGTAAATTTTATCCCATGCTTCCCCAAAACCAGGGGGAATCATATGAAGAGAGAGATTAAAATTTGAATAGTTATCTGGTTAACATAGACTCTAGCTGCATATTTATGTATTAGCAATCAGTAGTCTGTGAGCAAAAGCAAATTATGACTTTTTATCAGACACCAATTGCTTTCAACAGTTGACAAATTAGTAAGAACTAAGCAATGTAGGCAGATAGAAAAGAACTGCTGTTACACTGGCATTACAAAAACATGAAAGAGAAAAATGTTGCATTTACTAGTGTGCAACACTAAAAGTCATTAATATAGATCATGCAAAGCTATATAAACTGCTAAAGATACAATGAAAGCCTGTACTTTAAATACGTACAAATTAATACAACAAACAAAAATTGCTATAGGATCACTATCTAGTTATAGTATGTGTGTGTGTATCTAAACATGGTTCTATTACTAATTGTATCTAAATGTGATTCACACTACATTACAAGTGTAAGTGGTCCACATATTGAGCTACTACTTGCCTTAAAGACTATGTCAAGACAAGCAATGACACACAAAAACATTTGCACAATCTCATTGGTTGTTAGAAGTATTTTACATAATTTACTCATAACTGATCTTCCCAACCTGGTGCATAAATGTTTTTCTTTCTATGTTACAGAATTTAAAGAGTTACTACTTTAAGTACATGAACTATAGAAGAACTGGCTTACTTACAAAAACAGTACTTTAACATTATTTTCATGTTGTCAGAGTATTAAAAATGGAAAGTCCATGTTGGAATTCAACAATATAATAAGGACAGCTTGCAAAGACGATCACTGAGCTGTAGACAGGCACATGAAAGAGACACTCTTAGTCTTTGGCAGTACAAAATACTCAGTCTCATTTCATACAGTCACACAGCCATAACTCTCCATGATTCATGAAGTAGCATTCAGAGATAATTGTTGTGTGTTGTGGCTGTGTTATTGTATGAATGAGTGTGTGTTCTGTACTGACAAAGGCTGTGGCTGAAAGCCAAGTCATAGGCAATTGTGTATCTTCAAGTGTCTGTCTACAATTCGACGATCACCAAAAACAGATGACTACCATGTCCAGCTGCTGTGGGAACCAGGGGGCCCCTTATTTATGCCATTTTTCCAAAGTGGACAATTTTTACAAAACTTTAAATGGGACTTGTTTTATATAAGTAATATATCAATTTGCCATCAAGTTTTACCAGCTTTCCAATGCTGTTATTGTTTTTATTTTTTGTAACTAAAACAGTTTTTAAACAAAATAGTTATTAGCTGCAGGTCTGTAACAGCCACTTTCATTTTCTTTAAATAAACATAAATATACCATGATGTTTGTCTTAAAATCTCCGATACTATGACGGTTTCAGCTCCCCTGTGCCTTGCTAAGTTTGCGAGTAATTAATTTTGTAATAGTATTTATTTTATTAACGCTAACAGGCTAGCCACCACAGCACCATCTTGTGGCCACTTGGATTTTTGCCAGTCACGTCATTTCCGCCCTCGTGGGCCGCGCCACTGCAACGGCCAGAACCCGGCCATGCAATCGGGCGCAAACCCGTGCACGTCCACATGTGTATTCGAAACAGACATTTAAAATTGGGCTGTACCGTCATACCAGTCTCCTTTAATGGTCACCATTTCAGCAGTGGAAACTTGCATCTTTAGGAGCAGCTGCCCACAGCGGCCAGAGACGGAGGTCGTGGCTCTGTGTGTGTGTGTGTGTGTGTGTGTGTGTGTGCGTGCGCGCGCGTGCGTATCTTTAACTGACAAAGGCCTTAACGGCTGAAAGCTCATGTTGTATTCTGTTATTTTTGCCTTTCTGCGGCTCATCATTTGTCCCTGCAGTGAATAAGCAACTTATCCTCCTCAAAAATATTGTTGAATCCTTTGTGGAATTTTCATTGTTTGAAAGTAAGGATATCTTAACACCAACTAGTATCATAAGCCTTTTGCAATTTGATGAAAACTACAATAAGATGATGATTTGGGCAAAAACTGTCCTGATAGCAAATTCCAGGCAAAAGGCAAATCAAATTGCCAGCAGTAGAATGGCCTTGGTAAAATTCATCCCATGGTGACCCAGTAGGCCAAAAGACTCACACAACCAGTGGTTTACCACATATTTAAGCAACTTACGGAGATAGATTGTGATACCTAGTTTCGGTATCAGAGAATCTCATTTTCTTGCCACCTAGACTGGAAGTCTTCACTCCATATGTGATTAAAGATAGCCAAGATGTGACACTGAGCACCCACTGACAGGCGTTTGTGCATTAGGCTCACTGAACAGAGTTACTCAAAATGATGTGGCAACTCCATTGTATTCATTCCAAGACACAGGCTGATAATTCTCTGATGCAGAGGCTTAAGCAAAGTGCAGAGCGCAATGTTCAGCGACACCACCTAGGTCCGTATTGACGGTATTACTCAACGTAATACCAGGGGTACCTGGAGTGGACAGGCATCCACAAAAAGTGGAATTGTTGCCAAAACTTGCAAATGAGGGGTGTGTGGTCCACAGATGGCGACTTAATATTTCCAGCAGTCTCACTTCTGTCACTTTATTAGGTGGTGGACCCACGCAAATGTGGAAAGGCAATGAGGTGCTTCATTAATGGAAGTTATTTATGGTGCTAGGGAGCAGGTCCTAATGGCTATGGCGATTTCCACCAACGTACTGTCTTTCAACAAGGGGGATCCTGAGTATTAGGGGATCACCAAGTTACCTGTCAATATAATGGCTATGTTGTACTCTGGACCACTGCATTGTTTCCTCTAAGGGTTATGGCAAACGTGAAGGCACCCAAGACAGCACTGTTGTGAGCCCATCTGGGCAGTTGCCTCGAGAAATGACATTGTGGAAGGGACAGTAAAGATGAGACATGGTTGCTAGACACAGAAACCATGGACTCTCCACACTAGGGCTGCAACAGAGGTACAGGTCAGTCACCCAGTAATCGTCGTCTGGCTCAAACACTTGTCAGCACCATCTTCATTCGCAAGTGCACTAGCTTCTTATTAGAACGGACATATTTTGATGATTCTGTATGTTTTTACTTCACATTGTTAACTTTACTCTGAGTTTGATTGTTTATTAGCCACATATGCATATTCTAATACATATACAGTTTAGCAGTGACTATAATTGCTTTGATTGGATGCAAACACTTCACTACAGGAGGCGATGGCTTCAACTATGTAGTTTGAAACTGTTGGCAAAGGACACCACTATGTCTCTTGATTGGTCTGCCATTGTAACCACATGGCTACTGCCTGCACTGAGCCTGATACTCACTCATGGATGAGTGGAAGGTTGTTTCAGACAGCAGGCAGCAACATACTTTGCAAGAGGCTGCCATAAGACTTTTCCAGTTCCTCTGACGAACAGGTTTCGGGTGCTATCCATGACTGACAACAATTCTGGGCCAGCTGTGATTGCTGACCATTTACCCTGTTCCAGAAGAAGCTTCTCAGTCTGCATCATCCGAGCAGTCAATTATGGTGGGATTACTTTTAGTGGAGTACTCCAATGTAAGGAGCATAAATGGACACACTAGGGATTCAGTTGTCAAGGAGAGGGGGGGGGGGAGGTCCAGTGAAAAGGGTCTTTCCAGATGCCATGAAGAGAATAAGGTGCAGCCAAATGCAGATGGTGGTCAATGTTTGCACTAATGACATGTGTCACTTTGAACTGCAAGCAATTCTCTGTGATCTTGTCAGACCGACAAGGGCAGAGTTCACCATCTGTAGACTAAATTATACAACTTTTGCTGGTACCGAGCCAAGTGGAGTGTCTGAAACATATGCTGAAACAGTTCAGGGACAATGTAATAGACTCACACGTTGTACTGGAGAGTGCTGAGGTTTCACTGAATAGATTGTGTATGCCTAAACACAGGAAGAGGCTACACACGTAGTGGGCACTGTGTGGAAAGGAGTTGTTGTGGAAGTACAGAGTGGGCTACAGTCTCTAACAGTACAGAACAAAGACAGAATGATACTAGGCCAAACAACTGTTGGTACTGAAGTTATAAATTGCCTTAGCCATGTTGGGAAAATACCAGCACTTCAAGCACTGATATGAACTACTATAAGCAGTGTCCATGTTGCTTGCAACAACTGTATTACATCCCCCCCCCCCTTACGCAGGACTTAATGGTGAAACGTACAAGTACTGATGGGCAGTAGACAATGTTTGACATATGGATGTCTGGGTCATTGCTCGAGTCATGCATGGATAGTGTAACCTGTAGAACAAACAAAATTGTGTATTTTAATTTTCATAATGTTAGTGTAATGCAACCATTTGTGAAAAGCTGGAAATCCAACTTCGAGAGTCGGTCAGGCTCAAATTTTGAAATATCACCCTTAAATCGGACAGCTGATGCTGCTTCATATTCATATTTGTGAATACATTTCCTGTACCAATAGAAAGTCCAACCAATGCAATTACAGTTGGTGGGGACTTCAATGTACCTTCAATATGTTGCTGTAAATGCGTGTTTAACAAACTCGGTAGCAACTCAATACATGTCCATGCCACAGAACCCACACAATTAGAGCTACATATCCACAAAACTAACAGTACAAACTTCAAGTCTCTATAGTCAGCAGTGTGAAAACAACACACAGAACATGGTAATCAATCAAATATACTCGCCTGTAGAACCCAATGGCATGGTGCTTAAGGAATGGCATGTGGCACATAGAATCTATAGACTTAGCACTGAGTGTGTTTAAAAATGGTTACAAGAACATATTTCTCCTCTTAGCCACAAATAATCCTGAATAGACACAGAAAAAAACACTGGATACAGTAATTAGTGAATGCAAGGAGGTTGTAGTAAAGCTGAATACTGTATCAACCAAATCCACTAAAAGTGAATGTAAAATATATGTATCTAAAAAAGGAGACAAAGTTCTCAATGCCTTCTTAAATAAAAGTCTCCATTCCTTCAAAACTGTGAAACTGTAAACTAGATATGTCATCAAAAGCAATAGTGTTTCATACCACACAAATTAAGAGATGGAACTCATTTCCCAGAGTACACAAACAGGTCAGAACACTTGCTGCAGAACTGACGAGGGTAAAAGAATTGTGCCAAATTTTGAAGAATGCAAAATCCCCAAGCTGGCTAAACTTTACAAAATATCAGATTTTAACACTGAATTAATGTGAGATTTTAAGTTTCCACATCAAAACATTGTCTCATAATACAACAGAAAAACTAACAAGGTTCTGGCCTTAAATACAGAAGATGCAAGTCACAATCAATTCTTCAATGCATGGTAGTGAGGGGAAATACCGATAAAAGGGCTGACAACTTAGTTACTACATGTAGTTTTCCAAAATTCCTTCTTCAAGGAAGAGTGTTGGGAGATGGGGTGGGGAGTCTCTAAATATGTTAATAAATTTTTGGCCTCATGGGCATATGTTATCCATGAATACCATTGACAAAGTTTTTGATTTTGTTTCTGCAATTACACAGAACAATTCAAAATGAAAACAGTCATTACACTACCACTAGTAAATAAATGACAATATATTGACAGGAATTTCAAGAATGTAAAACTAGTTGGAAAAGGCCAGTTGGGCCGCAGCAGCTGGAGGTGGCAGTCATATGTGCACAAACCGTACCCAAGTGACTGTGTGAATGAATGTATGATCTTCCCTAGTGAAGGCTGTGGCTAGCTTTGTAAGTTGTGTGAGTGCTATTGTCTTTTCTTAAGGCACATCTGTGAAACAGCAATCGTCTTCATATTTTTGACATTCCAACCTGGACTTGCCTCTGTTAAAGTTGAAAATTTCTATCTTGGAAGAACTGATTTCTTTTAATTTTTATTCTTTTTTATATTTTTATTTGGGATAGGCTTAAGCAGTGGCTGACATGTGCATAAAAAATTAAATTTGTAATAACAGCCAAGGACTTTTTTTTATATTTCGAACATCATTATCTGTGATTCCTATCACTGTACTGATATGCAACACACTGGTGAAGCCATTTGTAACATGGATTATTTATAGACTGTCCTAAATAATTTTTGGTACATACGATTTCCCATTGGCTGACACGTGTAACAGCATTAATCCACAAATTGCCTATGTCCTTAACACTAACCATGCAAATTTATTCTTACCATGTCACAAGCAGATTTACAGCAGCTGTCATTTCTAAATACTCACTCTTGAATATAACGTAAAATGACAACCTTAACATAAAATGATACAATTTAAAACCAACATAAAACTGAGAATATTTACTTTGATGAAATAATATCCTGAATCCTACATGTTTAGGTATCTTACCAAAGCTGTAGTGGCTGTACAGCAATTCAGGAGGAGTTTTGTCATCCAGGTCTGCACTGGAGATTCCCAAAGGATCCAGCTTGGCGATGTGATGACCTCGAATCTGGCAACACAATTTGGAGGGAAGCAAACCGCTGCAGGTGTTACTGATCAAAAACACTTAAAATGACCAACAACATATCTCAACTAATATGAAGTTTTGATATGACCACGTGTTTCAATCCTAGTGCTTCAAATTCAGCACTTAGGGTTCCACAATAAATAACCACAATTATTTGAAAAAGGAAGTGTATCTCCCCATATTCACCATAATGACAAACATAATGAATTAAACATAAAGAAGACAATGAAGTGAACAAATACTATGCAGGTTTTGCTAAATTGCACAAATACATGTTCAAAACTCTCTATTTTGACTGCAAGCTTCTGTGCATAAATCATATGCAATTGCTGAATATTGCAACTATATAACAGACTTGGTAAATGTGTATTCGTAGGCTAATGGTGTTTAATGCTCTGTGCACTACAGTATGACACAGGGAGGCCCAATGAAAGTGGAGTATACCGGTGTATTTCACCCAAAAGGGTTCATTTTTTAATTAATGACAACTGTGGAGACATACCAGTCTCATATTGATCCTGTCATATGAATCATAGTAAATTTCAATCTGCTACAGTCAAATGCCTAAGATTACTAAAACTGACATTTCAGAAAATAATATTACATCCAACTAGCAAACCAGCCAATGCTTCGCAATTGCTAAATGTGTCTGGAAACAGCAGATACATCTCAAATTCCTTGCCCCCACCCCCTGTCTATATTCTCATCCCTTCTTCTCTCTTAGACTATCTCCTGTTCCTCCCCATCTCTCTGCCTAACCTCCTGCCATCTTACTGTCCATCTCCCCTCCCTTGTCTTTATGTTCATTTCCATCTGAATCTTTGGTACCTCCATACATCTCTTCTTACCCCTCATCTCTCTGTGCATAACCTTCCCCATCTCTCTGGCCATCTTGCCTCCCTTTCAAGTTTGTTAAAAAAATACGTACAAAGATTCATATGGAAATTTTCAAAAACATTACCCATGAAAAAATACATACATAAGCCAAATTTCATGGTAACTTCATAGTAATTTCATCAAGATCAGAATAAAAATGTAAGTTTTGTCAAATTCAAATTTGAGACAGAATTTCCAAAAATAAAAACTACCATTCTCAAGTTATGGTGTGACCAAGGCAAACAGGCATTCATTTATATACATATATAAGGACAGAAGAGTATAAATAAAGGTAGGTGATATTTAAGTGAATTCTGAAACTTAATGACAAATCTGCAGATGAATACTTTTTGTTTAAAACAAATATGAAGGAAATTGGTTAGATAGAAATGCCTGACTGCCTTTACTTCATAGTAAGGACATTCCCATAAGAAATGTTCAATAGGAAATTGTGTTTGAAGTGAGTTCTGATTCTTGATGACCAATGTGTGAATGAATAGCTTTAGTTTAAAAATGGTAAATAAATAAATTGGCTGCATAGAATGGCCTGGCCAACTGACATAAGTTTTCATATTTTTTAATACGTAAAATGTTTTGCATTTTGCTATATAAATGTGAAATTCTAATATATAATTTCCAATTACAGTTTTTCAGTAACTTCAGGTGAACCAAAATCTCCCTGTCTGCCAAGCATATGAACACGAGAATTTGCAACATTCCCAATAATGAAAAAGAATGCTGTTGGTGCTACTACTATTATTGATTAGAAAACAAACCCCAAATGTAACATTAACTGATGACATGTTTTCTTAACTTTTACGCAACAGAAATTGGTTGACATCACCAATAAAGATGAAACTCCTGGAACAAACAATACACGCATATGTCAAGAAATGTATCCACATGTGAAAACTGTGATTTTACACAATCAGTTTGAATTTTAGTGTCAGCCAATAAAAATGTACAAAGAACCAGTCACCCATAAGAGAAGCCTCCACCACAGCTACTGCAATATCTGGAGTCACGCAACAAATGTTGTCATAACTTATTTAACTATACAATGGTGCTGCTTACCATGTCCAACAAGCTGCACTAATTCCATTTTGGAAGTGTAAAACTATAATTAGAACATGCACTAAATTATATTAAGTATGTATACATATTCTACCTAACTGATAATCAACACAAAACTTCACATAGCTTACCTGTGATAGCAAAGATAAGACGTTATTTACAAAGGAAATCTTACCAAACACAAACACACACAACCATCACCTTCAAAATCCCATGGAAAGATAAGCAACTAAATACTTCTTGTTTCAAACTTCATAAGTTGCTGGAGGAAAAAGCTATTTCAAAATGGTACATTAGGTACAACTTATCAAAGACACACAAGAAAAGACCATACAGTAGTTACAAATATATCCATTGGCACATTTATTATGAGCAATTAGTAGGGATTGGTTCCAATGTCTATTACTTAGAAATGGAACTGACATGATTTCAACACTGTAATTTGCCACTGTTTACTCAGTTTTAAAATAAGTACTAATTAAGTTCAGAAACTTTGGCAAGCTGTTAAAATAAATTCAGAACAATGAAAACTTATGGAATATAGACCTATGGATTAAAAAAACACGTGGAAAACATTAGAACAGTAGTCTCAAGGGAATTACTTGACACATGTAGGACTTTAGATTATCAATGGAGTGAGTATTCAGACGCACAGAACATAATTTACATTATCGACCTGGATCACATGGCTTTATAGTTATTACCAATAAAATGTAGCTATTCCAAATATTTTGATTTGCTTTTGCAGTAAGAAAGCTATTTCAACATTGCTTATTGTTAAACTTCCTGACAATTGAAAAAGTGTGCCAGACTGGGATTCAAACCTGGGACCTATACCTTTAACGGGCAAGCACTCTACTGACCGAGCTATCCTGGCACGCTTCACAGTTTTCATCCCACCAATACCTTGTCTTATTGCTTTTATTAATAAAAACACAAAGAGAAAGAAAATATGTGTATTTAAGAAGCTCACCAATATTGCTCAAACTGGGTGAGTAGGAGGAAGTCTATGTCCCTTTCTTGTTTCTATGATCATTCGTATAAGTGGATCATTGCAGAAGGTAAAATGCTGTTAAATTTTTAAATGGAGTGTTAAAAAATTTTCTGCAATAGCTGTAAAGCCAGTGCTGTAGGGAACACTCATACACATAACTATTGTTATAGGACCCACAGACAGTACGACTATACCTTTTTTATTTTACTTTATTATTTATTTATTTATTATTTTTTTTTTGGGGGGGGGGGGGGAGAAAACATGAGGGAAACATGAAATCAAATAAATGAGTAAATAAATATTGATTAGCAGTGAGAATCTTAAGCAAGCTGGCAAACTGCCTATTAGTGTACCATTGTACGATGCCACTGACTTTATTACTGTTTATACAACTTCTCTCACTCACTACTCAAAAATCTTTGAAGAACATTTTACATTTTACTATAGCCCAGTAAAGAGAGAAATTTTAGAGCATCTATCTACTTCTACTGACACAGATTGATCCAAATTGGCGAGCCCCATATAGCACCCCCCTGTTGGTGCAAAATGTAAACAGCATTAGATAAAAATCCATTGACAATTTCCACTTAATACAGGTGCCAAGTGCAAGAAGCTATTGTCACTCCACATATATCCTTACTACATAGGATAACTCATCAGAGACTCTTCCAACAGTTCTAGTAATACATTTACAACTAAATTAGGTAAAAATGGTAAGCATCTTTTGAAAATGTTACAGCCAGGTACAATGTGTTATTTATCACAGGCCATAGTTTATTATTCCATTAATTTCTTTTGCATATTTCCTGACTGACTATGAAAGCCATTTGTAGATTATATTCTATCTTAGATGAAGGATTCTCATGTGTTTTCAAATAGTAGCAAAGGACTCCTGTTCTTTGCTGATAAAGTACAATTTACAGTAAGTAACATATGAACTGTCCACTTTCCAGTATTAAAGCCACTTTGAATATGAAAGAAGTTTGTGTTTTGAGAAACAAAAATCTAATATAAGTAAATAACACCTTTCATTGTTATATTGATGTCTGCCACTACATTGTAAAATCTAAAGAGAGAGAAGAAGATGAATAGGAAAAAGTCTGACAAGTTGATACAGGAAATTTGTGCTGCAAATAATTTGAGGGGGGGAGGGAGGGGGGAGAGAGGATGAGAGCAAAAATTATAAATCATCACTGTCAACAACAAACAAAACTTAAGAACTGGGAAAAAATGTCAACTTAGTCATAAAGACTTGATACTGGTTTTGATTACAGAATTTGTAAGAGATTAAGCATTGCAAATGAAAAAAAAATCTGGGGTACATAAATGTAAATGTATGCTATGCAGGTAGGGTAACAGAGCACGAGTATCCCACAATATAAGTGTAACAGTGAACTACAAAAGTGAAACTGAGTACATGAATTTGAGAGCAAAAATAGGTTGTCTGAATAGCTCATTAATAACACCTCCACATACCAACAATGTTGTTAAGTGATATTGTGGGGACATTGGCGTAACAGATTTTCATTTCTGAAGTGAGACTATCCATCAAATAAGAACTGCCATTTCCTAGGATGATCTTATTCTGAAACTATCACCACCAAGAAATAAATGGATGCCATTGAATATAAATGACAAGGCAGAAATATAAACAGTCACAAAAATTTGGCCTTGTCAATGAAGATTTAAAAGAAGTCTCAGGCATAGTACTTATAACATCTGAGACAACACACTATCTCCACAAAAACTGTAACAAATAAGAAGAATCAAACTTAGCACACAGTAATTGAAGATTATATGACATTATTAGCCACACACCTTTCTGATGCATTGCAGTTATAATCTTTTCATTCATTGCAGAACTTCAGATGATATTTAAGAGAAAGGACTGCTTATGCATTTGGGAGTCAGTGACAGGGAGGCAATTTAAGAATAAAGAGGTGTACACTTATTACGTTAGTCAAAGAGCAAATAAAACATCAAAGTAAAGCCAGGAAAGCAGGGTCTGAAACACGGGAAAGGAGCAGTTCTAACAATTAACTAATTATTATGGTGAATAAGAGAGTAGAGGTGGGGGGAGGAGAGAATGATGTCACTTAACAAGAAAGTCATATGTAATAAGTGTTCTTTATGAGGGTTGCCTTTTAAGATTTTTACGAATGGCATCAATTTGTCATTCATTAATATTAACACAATGTCAGTTCATTAATTTCTTGTAATTTGTTTCCGGTGATATTAAAGTACCATATGGCAGTGAGGAGGGGGCGAACTTTCACATGAAGATTTGTATTAGATTATGTTCTAATTTAATGTGAAATACTCTCTCAACTCACTTTGTTCAACTTTTGGTAATCAAATGAATGTTCGTAATTTATTTACAAAATTTTGGCTTGATCATGCTTTTGTCAAGAATGTATTTCATCAATGTTGAACAAAAGCAACTGTTCAATACTATGTATAATTTCACTGAGGGTGGCTGGCACAGAAGTTCCTGCAAAATAACATTTAACACTTACCTTGAAAATATGTAGGTATGATAAAAAAATTAACAATAAGTCCCACTCAATTTAACAAAACAGAAAAGCAGTCTTGTGTCAAATAGTGAAAGGAAATGCTTGAACAATTCAAAAACAAGGAAATGAAAAATCCATACCTAGCATCATAACGGAAGACAAAACTATAATGTATTCGTATAAATCAGTACGCAAGCAGTAATCAACAGTTTGCAGGTTGAATCATTGAGTACACCTCATCCACACACTGCAAGATAGCTTGTGGAGTATTTATGTAGATGTGGACATGTCATGGCCATTGCTTTAGAGGATTGAAGTACAGTTGATGCTAAATGGCAGACCACTTATCTGACAATTTGTTTGCCACAGTCAGAAGTTAACATGGTGACTTAAGCTTAGCATTTGTTAAGTCCAGCTCGCAAATTTAAGTGGAAAGGTGTTGTCGCGAGTTTAGTTGTTCAGTGCAACTGAATTTCATGTTGATAGTGTTGTTCTCGTCAGTGCAAGAACTTCTATGCTCCATCAATAAGAAGGCCAAGGAAGATGGGAAACAGGAAGTAGAACCACGGCGTGTACAGCAGTGGCAAAGCAGCCGGTGCAGCAGTCAGGCTTGAGGCAGGAAGTGAGGATCCAGTTCCTGGTATCAGAGAAGTGGTCTGCTCCTAGGTAAGTGCCACACTGTGTGACCACAGGAAACTTGATCTGATTGTGGGTACCATATCAGATGAAGTAACAGCAGCAGTCTTACCTAAGATTCAATCTGATGTGAGAGAAATACTGCTGAAATTACTGCTCTGAAAGTGTCTATGTCCGAGTACGAGAGCTGAAGGAAAAACTGTCTGCTGCAACAGATGAGAGGTGGAACAGTCCATAGCAGTTTAGCATAGCTGTATGTGAGGCAGAAGATACAGACGAACTGCTTAGACATGTGGCTTGAGAAAAATTAAGTGTTGAAGTAAGTCGTGTGGACTTTGACAGGAGCCAACCAGTGGAACGAAAACTGTCAGGTGCTACCAAACCACCACATCTATAACTTTAAAAGTTCTTCCTACAGAGAAAGAGCAGATATTTTTAGGCAGATGAAGAAACTTGCAAAATCTGGGCTCACAATCTGAGCACATCTCGCATGGGAATGGCTAAAGATCTTTTAACAGTGCCGTATCCCAAATGTTCAAATGTTTGTAAAGCTTATGGGACCAACTGCAGGGGTCATCAGTCCCTAAACTTACAAACTGCTTATGAACAACCTTATAATAAAGACAGCACAAACATCCATGCCTGAGGGGGCATTCGAACCACCGACGGGAAACAGCGTAGCGCATTATAGCATAGCACCTCAATGCGCTCAGCCGCTTCACGGCAGTGCCGTATCCCTCTTTTGCCTTCAGAACGTGTGGATTCAGGACAGCAAAGTAATAGTCAAGACCTGAGTGGGAAAGAAGACTGTAACAAGCATGCCAGAACTGAACGATAAAGTGAAACGCTGCAAACCAAATGAAATATTTAACACCCCTTGCCTTATTTCAATATTGACCTACTATTAAATCCATTACTATAGTGCTATTCTGCCTACTTGACTTACGATTGTCAACTATTAGTGACACTGTACATATATATACAGTAGAACCTCGTCTTTACACTTTTCAAGGGACTTCAGTGAAATGGTGTAAAATACAGGAAAATGAAAATTGCAGGAAATAATGTTTTAAATGGTAAAATATGATTACTGGATCAGCCTTGTATTTTCGTAGTTTATATGTGGTATATGTACATAATAGGCACCTAAATACTCACCAGGAAGTTTATTATATAATATAGGTTATCCAAATGTTTACTACTTTAATCTCCAGGCAGAACTGGTAATCTTATGGGAAGTAGAAATTTTTGACATAATTTCATTCATTATAATCGAGGATGCCACTGCTGGGCTATGTAACACATCTTCAAAATTACTGCCTTTTACTGGCATTAATTATTTACATAGTAAAACTACTAAAGTTCCCTTCTTTTTATATTTTTCAATGTTTCACATGACGATATTTGAAAATTTATTTGCGTTCTCGAGAGCAGATATATGCAGAAGTATTTTTGTGACTTTTGCATAGGATCAGCATCTCACACTATTATAGCCTTTTTGATGTTGTGGGCATTATGATACCCAACTTTAACAGATAACATTCTTTATTAATCAGAAATATGTATCACAAAAACAATGCAACTCTTTATTCTCATGTCAACAAAGCAACTGGTTCAGATTGTTTGTGTACACGCCAGGCGCTCTGGCAAAGAAGCTGGTGGAAAGAGCAACTACACCGCCACAAATCAGTGTGTCGTAAGTGAACTAGACGCGAACTACCAACATCGAAACTTTAAGGCGAAAGCCATGCCAGCCTCAATTTATATAGATTACGTCATTTTTTCTTCACAAACCTTCGTACGAAAAGTGTAAAACGCGGGACAAGTGTAATTATGTTAACGCAAAAATGGGGGCGAATTAACATTGTGAACATAGGAAATTGGAAGGGGGTGGGGGAAAAAAAACGTGTAAATGGCCGGAAAACGTAAAAACCGGGAACGTAAAAACGAGGTTTTACTGTAGTTTAATTTTTAGTATATGTAAAAATTTTGCACTTACTAAATGCCTACCTTTCCCTGACAGTAGCATAGGACTTGTTAACCAATCCCTCTCTCACTTCCCACTCCAATCTGTATAACAAGGGTAGACTCCATGATCTACTACTTCACACCACTGTATCAAAGTGATCTACATCTTTCAAAAATACAGTAACTGCTACATTTTTAAATTTTCAATACTGTAGAACAAACATATCTAACAATTAACCTTTTATATCTTCACGGTTTGTTCAAAACTTGAAAATTTTAAAATATCATCTTACATTTAATGTGAAACTTGTTTAGATGATCTGTTAATTATGTCCTTTATGTTTGGTGTTCAACTTTTAACACTTGGTCGAATACAGGAGAGAGAGTGTTTGACACTTAACCTTGTTCTATGTTTATTTTCAGTAAAAGTCATATTTGAAAACAATGATTTCTGCAGGTAAGAAGAAACAAACTAACAGGGCCTTTATTACAACTGCAACATTAACTCTTACAGGGTCATTATCTTGAGAAATTACAGGCCAACAGTATCTGGGTTACAAATCATTTTCAATTGTATTATTTAAATTTCAAAATCTGTCCTATCTATGCAAAAAATAAAATAAAATTTCTGTGGAAGAAGTTTACAACCATACCATGAAAAGATTTTGAAAAATCTGAAAACTGGTCATTGAAATGATCTCTCAAAGTGGCGATCTTAGATGCAAAATAACCTGTCCACACACACTATATGTACGCAGATGTTCGTATCAACCATAACAGCTTTGAAAAAGTTAATAGTGAACAGTACAAGGTACAAAACTCCCTGCCTTCTAGAGACAGTGCACAAAGATGAAATGAAATAGTAGGTAGCGGGAATGGTGCACAGGTAGCAGCTAATTCAACTGGTTTAAGGTAGATGATGCTACCAATTCTAACTAGCTGTTAAACTGGTTATATGTATTTATTCTGTTGCCTGTACTGTTTGAATTTTTTTTTCCCTAGATTTAGTATAGTCACTGAAATACTTAGAACACATGTAAGAGAGAGCATGACGGCCCACGTCTTGTCAAGCCTTCATCTTATCAGGGTAAACAAATGAGTAAACAAGTAAATGAATGAATAAATAAATAAATAAATGACATTGGGGGAGAGGCGGACATTTCATCCTCCTCCTTCATAATAAATCAATTATCAGACCACACATCAACCAACAGGTTACTTAAAAAAAATTTTAAACCCACATCTCCCTAGTTGTATTCATCTTGTTTGTCACCAATTTTTATCCTACAGTCAAACACATACCTGTGGATTGTGATTTTTCATCATCTTGGGAAGCTGTTCAATCCTTCAAAAATCATACGAAACTAGTTCAGACACATACATAAGTGCATAAAGTTTTAAATGTAAATATTTTGAGAAATATCATTGTTAGTTCCAGAGACTAGTTTTCATTCGCTGGTAGTGTAAAAATTTAAAAGGCAGCCCTCATATGTTGTTCTGTGTTATCTGCACTGATGAAATAATATTCCACTATAATTGTACTCTAATATTCTTACAAAACCTGGCATAACCAGCTAAATATAAATTGTAAAGACAACACCTTATACAACATAAAAGCAGGTATTACAATAATTAGAACCAAAGCATTAAGCTACCACCAAACACAACTAAAATACATATATATTTAAATTATGTGCAAACAATTTAACTATCAATATATTTTCAACAATGTTCCACAGCTGACTAGTATGCTGAGACACTGGAATATGAGAAAAATTAAAGTCTATGGCCATCTATTGCACATCTGAAATGAAGTGCAATGTAATAGCTCCCCTTACCCAGCATGTACTGCCGGACAACAATCTCGGGTGGGGCGCCCTGGCGATCTTTATACTTGCTGTGAAGATCTGCATACATTATCCCCAGAGGATCCAGGTCTGCCACCAAGTGGCCTCGTGCCTGCAGCACATCAAACTTTGTCAGTGACATAAAAATGTGCTCACAGTGTTTCTGCCTATTTATGTACACCTTATCCTTGTTGACTGCCTTTGCAGGTGGACATTAAAAACAGTTAATGCACAAGTTCAGGAAATAAATGTGGAAAGTAAAATTATTAGATTAGCAGCTGTGATGTCAAAATAAATACTTTAGTTCTTCAATTCTTTTTTAGGTAACAATCATTTCCAAATACTGTAAAGCATGAGTCACAAGACCATTTTTCACTTTGATGTATGTAACGCTGCTTTCTTTAATTAATTACAATGAAACTTTTTATGTAAAATGTGGGCACTTCCTTCAGTTAACAGCAAAAATGAGGGGAAAATCTTGCAAATGTGAATAGAATTTAAACCTTTGCATTTGCACTTCTTAACTTTCCCAAATAACTGCCCTCAAACCTGAAATGTAATACCACCAATTTTATGATACAATGGGGAAAAAAAAGAGAAGAAAGACCAGCGAATAATTAAAGCTACTCAAAATAAAGATTTTTTAAATTCATTTTGACTGTATTGATACTGCCGTTTCAATAATTTCAAAATAAGAACAGTACCATTTTTGTATACAATTTTTAAAAATATTATTATTTAATCAGTTGGCTATCCCACTTAAGTCAAATACAAATCAAATCCGATCCCCAAGGCAATCATAATTAGTAAAAAAAATAATCATAATTATTGTGGATGATATGTTTATTTCAGTATGAAATAGAACAAATTTTTAACTGAAGCAATTTTCTGTGTTGGTCTTTCTTTACTTCTTGTGTACCACATTATATTACATTCAATAAACAGGTTTATGAAGTTCAGTTCCAAACAACCAGTCATGTTACACTGTTTTGTTGAAGAGGTTGGAAGCACAATAGCACAGTAGTTACTGGTCCTCAAATACAGATGTGAAAAATTAAAACATAACAGAAGCATACACCTTATATACTTTCACATGCACAAAACAAATACAGCACACAACTAGAACAATTAGCGTTTCCATCATCAACTACACACAAATCAGCGCTAAAAAAAAAAAGGAAACAATGATACATGATGAAGAGCACACACATACTAATATAAACATGAACACTAAAATATCAAATACAATATAAATCAAAACACACTTCAGAAGGTTGCTGTTATTTTGCACAAACTTCTGGACAAATATTATGAATACAGGTTCAAATGGATACTGGCTCTTTGTACATTTATCGGCTAACACCAAACTTCTAGTTCTGCAAAGTTAGTAAGAACATAAGAGATTCAAAGGTAGAACAAACAGGAGTAACTTTCTTCCACTTCAAGTTATTTTGTGTAACAATAATATACCCACACTTAGAATAAACACAATGGTTAATTTTGACCATTTCTTAACAGTTAA
Organism: Locusta migratoria; assembly: GCA_026315105.1. Classification (NCBI taxonomy): domain Eukaryota; kingdom Metazoa; phylum Arthropoda; class Insecta; order Orthoptera; family Acrididae; genus Locusta; species Locusta migratoria. The sequence continues at coordinate 65,264,616 of CM048751.1, forward strand.
TGTATTGAAAAAGAAAAAATAATTTTTTGGGGATCTTGGAAATGACAAGGGATAAATTCTCTGGGTCCCCAAAACAATTTATCTTCTAAATTTTTCACATGTATTTCATAAACTGCAATGTTGATCATGAATATATTCACCTTTTGGGTTCCCGACAGCCTGTGGTAAATTATACCTTTTAATAGTGAGGTCAACTCAGTCTCTCTGAATAACTGAAATTTTGCATTTTAACACCACACATATTAAGTGCTCACACAAATTCCTCGAGCATCAATTCATAGTTTAACAACATTCCTGACATGAATACAGTTATACACATTTGCCAGGATAATTGTGTTTCAGTTTCTAGAATAAGTTATTAAATAAATGATGAGCATTGTACATAAAATAATCAGGAATTTAAACTGGTTGTCATGAAAAACTTATGTAATGTAGGCCTAACAATGTAAAGTGGGTGAGATCAAAATCTCCTTGAAAATATTTGTAACCTTATTAATGAACAGGAGAACTGCCTATCCTGGGGAACAGTCCCCACCAATGTAACGACTTCCAAGACAAAGAAAAATTTGATTTTCAGTCATAGCGATTTTGACCAATTCGAAAATTTTGAAATGCTGTCTCATATTCCACTCTTCATGTAAAGTTTGATGCAATATGACAGGTTTTACAATTTGTGATGAAGCTGTCAATACATATGCCAACTCTTTTCCTCCATATACACAAACAATAACACTTAGCGACTTCCCATCTAACTTCACATAATTTCAAACATTTACGAAACTTTTCTTGCCAATACCTTCCACAAAATGAAGAAAGAAAGAAAGTTTATTGTTTATTACATTTTTGCTGTTCCTGTGGTCAACTTCTGTACCTGGCATAGTGTTTAAATTTATTACTTTGTAACTACCAACACTATTCATAACACACTTTACAGACAGTACTTACATCACTGAAAGTAGTTGCACAATTATATCACTATATAGGATATTTCAGAAGATATGACACAATAGACACTTACGGTGGTCAAAATACACCTTTCTTAAAATTGACAAGCAGTAAAATGCTTTATTACTCTATTACATTTTGCACACATTTTCCATATATATAACTGAATTAATCTGCAAATTTATATTCTGTGGGATGAGACATAGTTCAGAAGATAAGATGTCTAAACACTGAGAAACTTTAAAAAGTTGCTTTTCTTTACAAAGGAATGTTTACTATATATCCATCCACTGTAGGATAAAGATAGCACTTAGTGATTTACAACAAGCTTTAAATCCAATTTCAAACAATTTCTCAATTACATTCTTGAAGTAAAATATTTAGCACATTAATATTGAAAGTCCATGTTGGAATTCAACAATACCACAAAGACGTGCAACTCACCACAAAGACGTGCAACAAGTTGCGACAGGCTCATAGAAAAGGCACACATACAACACCTAAGCTGTCAGTCACTAGCATTCATCAGAGAAGAGAGCACTGGCATAATCACACAATCACACAGCCACACAATGCTCATCTCTGATCACAATCATCATATTATTTACCACATTTGTATGTAAATCAGATACCGTAGTGTTTTTGAGTGAAATGGAAACAAGGCTACTGCATGCATTTCTTCAGACGATTCTGGTTCAACCTGTCTGTCAGGATATGTGAACTTAGAAGAATTGCCATTGTGCATCAAGAAAGCCTCATCTCAGTACTTTGAAGAGTCGTTGCTTATTCTCAAGATAGGTGTCTGTACTGTAACATGATTCTTTCACTAAACTGTTAATGCTAACTGGTAAACCCCCAAAACTGTCAATCAAATTATAAATGATGAACTATATAAATATTTTCAGCAACACAGAGCAACAGAACACACTGTCTTGATAACACTGTATAGGTGGGAAATGGCTGATGATCCACAGTGTGATTGTGGAGATCAAGGACAAAGTAACACTTAATACACAAATGTCCAATGACAAAGTTTGGGGAACCATGAAGGAACAGTGGCAGTTAGTTGGTTAACTATGTTTATAAGCGTTTTATCAGTTTACAGCAACTGTGTCTTATAAGCAGCCACCAGTTGCAAGGTTTCAGATTTATTTACAACTGGTTTTGAGCGATTATTGTCCATCAGGTATTTATAAAGGAAACATTTAAGAATTTATAGAGCTGAAGCATTGAATTAAAATTTGTGGTGCGGCCGGGAATTGAACCCGGACCTCCATGCTTACTAGGCAGACGTCTTAACCGTTAGACTACCACACCACTAACGATTAAGGCGCCTCGGAATAGTCTATGTACGATTTCCCTCCACAACACAAACTTTAATTCAGCTTCTTTGTTCCAAAGATAACTGCCACTACTGCCAAGGCTCTCCATGCAGCGGAATAGCACCTCAGCAATGGACATGGTGGAACAATCCTGTTATGGTGATATAAATATCAATTAAATACAATGAAAGAATCCCTGAGACGGATTTTCGTCTCAAATATGTCAAAGACATTATTTATAGAGCTGAAGCATTGAATTAAAATTTGTGCCGCACCACAAAGAAGCTGAATTAAAGATTGTGTTGTGGAGGGAAATCGTACATAGACTATTCCGAGGCGCCTTAATCGTTAGTGGTGTGGTAGTCTAACGGTTAAGACGTCTGCCTAGTAAGCATGGAGGTCCGGGTTCGATTCCCGGCCGCACCACAAATTTTAATTCAATGCTTCAGCTCTATAAATAATGTCTTTGACATATTTGAGACGAAAATCCGTCTCAGGGATTCTTTCATTGTATTTAATTGACATTTAAGAATTGTATACAAATTCAAATATTACATAAAATTTGCAGTAGTTTCACAGGATTAAAGGGTCAACAAGTACACTGTATATAAAGCTTTCTCAAAAAGTGACAAAATGTAAAATTAATACACTATTCCACCACATACTGAAAAATAAGGAACTGTACAAAGTATTAGGTTCCTATAAACAAACCCTATAGGGCAGAATATATGTAAGTACCTAAAAATTCTTCGTTTATATGAACTTAATGCTTTTTCTGACGAATGTTAGTGGGGGAAAACCAAGTTAAATGTGCACAGGTGTCTTTATGTACTACTTGTAGATTGACATAAGTCTTTGTGATGAGTTGCAAACTATCTTCATTTATATCGTTGATTTCCTAACAGGAATTTCCATTCTTAGATTTAAAAAAGTAATTTAATTATTGATTTCTTGATACTCTTCAGTTTTGTCAATGGGGCGTTAATTTTAGGCCCCACATCTTTCTTTTCCGCTTTGAAGTATGATATAAACATAGTAGCTGAAGTTTATGTATCTTGACACATCGGTTAAATGCTTGTTTAGGTGACACTAGCTTCTTGATGTGCAGATGCTAGCAGCAAAAGGCAGCCAATAAAAAGTGTTGTTGAGAGAGACAATAAAAATATGTCTTTCATACCATGATGGAAAATGACAGGTAATTTAAATGTTGTAATGACATTTACTTGATCTGTATGTTTTAATATATAGATTTTACATTATAGGAAACAAAATAATTATTTTTTTTTTACTTGATGTGCAGTTTGAGATTTTTTTTAGAACAATTAATATTTGTATATACAATATATACAACAAAGAACATCAACAATCAACCACCTGCTTACATATTCTGGAGTTCTTTCGTTAAATACCGTATATACTTGAGTAATCCGCGCACCTTGAATTTTGCCGAGGAAAAAAAATACCGTATTTGCTCGAATATAGGCCGCAATTTTTTTCCCCAAATTTCGGCATACAAAATCGTGGTGCGGCCTATAATCGAGATTCAGTCCCCCCCACCCCAACCGCTCCTTTTCCCAAAGACGTTAGTTTCAAAAATTGCATGCTCACTTTTATGTTGGTTTGAGAAATGTAATAAACTAGGTAATTTTCAAAAATGCTACATTAACAGTGTCGCAGAACTACATATACATTTTTGTACAAGTTCATGCAAACGGCGCAGGAATTCGTGGAAGTCGATATTTCGATATAAATCGAATGGTGTCATTCTGTACCGCAGCCAACAAAAGCTGACGACTGCTTTTTTTTTTAATAAGTCCGCGCGGCCTTAAAACAAAAAATAGTACGTAATACACACTTCCTGAGCACTCAAATGATTTTAATTTGATGTAGTCAATGAAGCTAGTTTTCGCGATAAAAGTTTAGTGTGTGTTGCGAGAGATTTTACCGTGACGTTTACGTTGGTACGGTAATGCCTACCGTGAGCGGTGATGGGAGGTTAAATTAGCGGAACAACTGATTTGTGTAGCTAATGCTGATGTTGAGTTCCAATGCTACGTTTTAAAATAACATACTTTACTATGACCAGTGTCACTGGTTTCACATTCATTGGGGGTTATTTCCATGAAACGATGTACATGGAACTCGGGGTTAATTTGCAGCCTATCAGCTGAATCATTTGTGTTGTAACGGCAAAACCACAGTTCCTGTTTAGAATTATGTAGTCAAGCAAACATTGGTACATTTACATTTTAGCCCTTGAAATGCACGACGATTCTTTGAACATTTTAATAGTTTATCCTCACTTACACACCAGCGTCGAATGTTTTTTCGTCGGCGTCAAATTTACGTCGAACTTCCCGTTTTCCATGTCCGTTACTGTGACTAGGCAACCTGAAGCTTACATTCGGCAGTGTAACCCATACGTTCATTTCCCGCTATAAAGTTGCAAGCCAAAGCATCGTCTCACACACACACACACACACACACACACACACACACACACACCTAAAAATACTATATTTTTGCAGCACACGCCTACACTTTATACAACACTTGAAATGCTCGGTAACACGCCTTGGTTCAGCGTCCCCTCTCTTGGGACGCCCGGATTGGCCTGTCGTCTCACTTTCTTATTCATTTGCTTAAATTTTTATGACATTTCTCGCAGGGCTGCAGTGGTTACGTTGGCACCAATGGTAATGACGGCAAGGTCTTTGAACTCAGATGACCAATAAATGTTTTTCATGACAACTTCAATTAAAACGAAAATTATTTTTTCTGAACGGACAAGGGTACATACAAGAACCTGTCAACCATAGAGCAGGTACAGTATTTATTTTACTATGAGCGAAACGAGCAGCAATAACATTAACGAAAAATATTAGCGCGATTCTACACTTCATTGTTTACCTGTTGCCAACATAAGCACTGGAGCCCGGCGAGAAGCATCGTAAAATTTTACCTATTCATTGATTTACAGTTTTGCATATTTATTTTGAGTTTATTGAAAAGAGAACATTATTTTGTTAACATTGTGTTTCTGATTGCGAAAAAAGTTCGATTATACAAAAGAATAAACATAAATAAAATAAAAATTAAAAAACTTGTGGCCTATACTCGAGATTTTTTTTTTTCCTATAATCTCTTGTCAAAAGTTTAGAGCGGCCTATATTCGCATAAATACGGCAAATAAATAAATAAAACTGGATTTGTGTATATCAGGACATCACCCATCAGATTTTGAACAAGTACGTGAGGGCAGCCATTTGGAACGTCACGTCTATTAAATTTCAAAATCACATGTAAATATAAAAACAATTGACGCCGCACTCAGAGAGAGAGAGAGAGAGAGAGAGAGAGAGAGAGAGAGAGAGAGAGAGAGAGAGAGAGAGATATGTCTCTGGACAATGATGTCATATTCAGAGCGTGCGAATCTCGCACCAACCCCATAAAATTCTCATATTTTACCTACTAAATGTTCTCATACAAACTGAAAAATATTTCATTTGTAACATATTACTGTGAAAACATACTCACAGTAACACACTAAAATGAACACTTACAGAATCTGAACCGTTAAATAAATGGAGCTGAGAGTGGTATTACACGGTTATATATCTTTGTAAAAGTCTATATTTCATGTATTAACATCAAAGATATTTGATAGCGTAATAAGGAGCTTCGACATACATGTATTTTTTATCAAAGTAATGTCCACAAATGTAACACCTCACCATATATTTGATTATAAAAGTTGCTTGTCTTCTCTCCACTCTGAGCACTAGCATAGCTGTTGCTAATCGACATGTGCTTGCGTTTGAACATAACTGCAACGCCGCACCATAATTAGCATTTAAACACAGTAGCAAGAAATCGCTGTAACCCTGTCTTCTCCAGATATAGTCATTGTCACGTCCCGATACCGATGTGGGAGTAATATGGTGGTACTGAACTGAATAATACCTAACTTAAGTAGATAACGTACTTTATTACTCAGAAAGATGGTACCATGAACTACTCATTCTTACATCAACAATGCAAGTGTTCATACGTGCTGGCAAAGAAGCTGCTGGAGAGATACGCTACTCCGCTGCGTTTGTGACCGGCTAAGGCAGCACGCAATAAAAAGTTATTATTATCCGCTATCATGAAAAATGACAATAATACCCCTTTTTAACACCACGATGAAGATTTTTGTCTAAGAAATATTACGAGTATCTGATAATATTTCTTTGTCAAAGATTTGATCGAAAATATTATCGCGTAATATCGGCCTAAAGGGATGTTTATTAAAGCCCGCCTGGTGTGTTTTGTTGTTGCAGATGGAGTAATACCAACCTAAATTCGAGTAATCCACACACTCGAGTATACACGGTATTGTGAAATTAACAACATGCCCACAAAATGTCATATAGCCTTGCAATATCACCTGGGCACCTAAATTTTGTCAAAATCCATATTCAAATTGTCAAATTTCACCTAAATATTCTCTTTCAGCAAGGCATCTTTGTGAGTGTTCAGTCCTGTTGCACACACTGCTGCTCGGCAACTTACGCTGCCTTTACTGGTACTACTATCTATATAGAGCCCCTTATCAGCAACCAGAAACTGTACTGATTGCGCAACGGAAATGAATTTTAGAGGTTTGTGGCGCTTAGTATAACTAGAGCACTGCGCAAAACAATGCAAACTAAGTCCAGCTTCTTAAGGCTTAATGTAGCCAACAAGAACCAAAGAAATAAAGAGACAGTAGCAATCAGAAAGAAACCCAGAGGTGCCTCATGTAGAGAGCATCCCAGAATGCCCTTAGAGCTATAACACCAACAGGAATCACTCACAGAGATCACTAACTATAGGAGAAGATTTGGGCAAGTTGTTTGCTTGTCTGTAAGGCAACTGACAATTTGAATATGGATTTTGACACAAACATAGGTGCCTAGGTGTTATTGCAAGGCCCTACGACAATTTGTGGATGTGTTGTTAATTTTGCAATAATTAACAAAGGAACTATATTAAATTTGACATTAGCACAATTAAGACTTTATATTATACAACTTAATTGCATGTTTGTAATGTTTATTTCACATTGGAAGTCTTCACGGATGTCACTTATCTTCCACTGAGATTGATGTATGACTTTCACAACATAATTTTATCATCTATTATCTTATTTATACACAGTTGGAGATTTTATGTCTGAGCTGTTTCGATTGCAATAGTATATCCTAGTGATAATACGTAAAGGTTTTCTAAAATCGCTATGGAAGATCTTCAAAAAAAGAACACTAGGAACCAGTCACTACATAGATGAGACAGTTCCGCCCCCCCACCCCCGTTACGTAACTTTGACTGCAGTGTAATTTAAATGTTAAGAAATCTACATTACTGAGGAATGAATTGTACTTAATTTTCATTAACTAACACCCATGTAGTGACTCGTTCTCTAGGTACTTTTATGATGATATACTGCAGTTGCAGTGACGGTTGGTGCAATGACATTTAAACTGAAATTCATCAAAAGACATTGAGATAATTCCTATAAATGTGTCACTATTCGTTTATAAAAAGCATTCATGTCTTTGTAGATTAGTATCGCTCTTCAAAAACATTAATTTATTTTCAACGAATACGTCACAAGTTTGACTAAAACATTTGCATGGACAACAAAATTGAAACACTCATTTTCAATGGCTTCCTCAACGACACTTCTGATTGGCTGTCTTTTGCTACCAACAAATGCACATCAACGAAAACCTGCCATAATCTAAAATAGGATTTAAGCAACACATCCTTGTCTCAAAACTCCGGAGAGTTATTGTTATTATTATTATTATTATTATTATTATTATTATTACAACAACAATATAGAGCTGAGCTGTAACCTCTGTTCTCTGCATCTGTGGCAGTTCTTGTAGCGTATGTGACACATTCGTCTATTATGCTCGTCTCGTCTATTGAGAACTTTTTTAATTCTTTAATTGGGAAGGTGTGGTTTATTTTTCAGGCAGTAGGTCCAAATGTAGAGGGAATTCTCAGCAGGGTATCTTATTTTCATTTAATGCTTGCTCCATATATTCCACAGTCAGTCCTCAGTGACAGTGACAACTATATCGTCTATTACCACATACACTATTTTTTTCCTCTGGTAAAACCTAATAATGGCAGTGAATACACAACACAATACAAATCTGTGCAACATATAACATTCTTAGATATAACGAAACACTTGTGCTGTGCAGCAGTGAAGTGTGTTAGCTTGTTGGAAACAATGTTTCATCTGTTCTGTTTAGATGTTACAGTGTTTCGAATCGTGATTAGAGTTCAGTTGGTATGTGGTTTAAAATTACCTTCAATATCAGACATTAACAATTTTCATTACATTCATTCTCCATGATTAGTAGACAAGATCATGTGTCCTGTACCATGATTCACTGCCAAAAGTGAAGCAGGCAGTCACCATCTAGAGTTCTTTTCTTACAAAGCTAACAAATCCATATTTGGTTTATGTTTTCATATGTAGTCATTATGAAAGCATCCAGTTCCAGTGATACAAAACATTAAACATATCTAAAAATAATCTGCTTCTTATGTTAAAGTAGCAGGAAATGCTACTTTGGTATATTAAACCCTTTACTAATTATGGTGCCTCTTCTTATGGGCATATCCAAAAGAACAGGCACCACTGGTCGACTAATAGCCGGAATTTTAAGAATTAGAAATTTTCAAACAAACTATTTACAAGCGTTGAAATAAATTCAACAGCAAAATTGAAATTTTCTGGTTGACCAGGATTCGAATCTAGATTCCCTGCTTCAGGACAGCGTTCACCTTAACCAATTAAGCTATCCAGGCATGCTTCACTTCCACCCAAATTCTCAACATTTAGCATGCTACAGTCGTAGCAACCTCCCTCCCCCCACCTGTTAGTTCCTCTTGCTCACTGCCTGTTCTGTATTCCTGCAAGGGATTGAGCAGATTTGTGCACCTGCACAACTATAGTCAATTGCCTGTTGGGGAATATTTACAATTATTGATATGTTGTCTGTTCTTTCGGACAACTATAGGTTGACTCTTAATAGCTTTGTTGGATGGGAGTGTAAGCTGGCTGGATACATGTTACCTTATTAATAAAGTTGATGTTACAAATATGAAAGTAGCTAGGATGATTGCAGTTACTAATAGATGGGAGCAATGGTAGGAGGGTGTCCATAATGAGGAAATCAAGGAAAAGCTGGGAATGAACACCACAGATGAAGTAGTTAGAGCAAACAGGCTCAGATGGTGAGGTCACGTTACAGGTATTGGAGTGAGCAAGGTTACTTAACAGACTCAGGGGTTCAGCAGTAGAGGTCAAGAGGAATCTAGGTAGCCCAAGGAGAAAGTACTTGGATTCAATCAAGTAAGATTTTGAAGTAACAGGCTTAACATCAGACAAGGCATTAATGTTAGCATTGAACAGGGGATTATGAAGGAAATTTATTACAGGAAACTATGCTACAGACTGCACATTGAAAGTCATAATCAGTCTCTAATGACGGCAATGAGATATTACTATTCTTAGAAATCCACATAGAATGTTTTGATTAGTGTTTTCTACAGACCATAAAGTAAGTAATTAATGTCATTCCTTCTCTGTAGTTGACAAATCTTGTTTGTACCCTTGTCTGATCAGTGAAAGAAAGTACCCTTACAAAATTTAAAGATGTCAGGACCAAACATTTGCATTGTCACATGATTGGCTAATGCTAACGACACATTATTGCCAATTTTATCATGTGAGGCCACTAGGATGGTAAGTAAAATCTAACCCTGCATAGTCTCAATTCTTACCTTTAAACACAACTTATTACTACATACAGTCCTATATCGGAATATGGGAATCTTGAGTACCCTTGCACAAGCTGTGTTTTTCCTCATCCCATTCTCCCTGAAATTACATGGCAATTTGTGCCCAATTGGTAGAAAATAAAGTTTGCCCCACTAAATAACAGCTAAGAAATTCATAATGATATTTCCTGAAATTATAGTGAAGATATACTGTATCATTTAATCAAATTGACAAAAGTGAAACAGTTCTAATTTGGTTGACAACCAACATCTTCATGTTCCAAGCTTACTTCAAGTCAGCATTAGATTTAATACCTCACTTATTTAATTTATTGCGGAAGGTATATTATGGTAACTCATTGGAGAATAAGAGAGAACTCTGATACACCAAGTCACTTATTAGAATTTCTGATTAAGGCTTTCACAATTTTTTTTATGTACACTATTTGTGTTTTTGTTGTGCAATAGTTCAGCATAGATTTTAGATGTTATTACATATTATACTACGCAACAGACCAACTGTCAGTTAAAGGAGCAGGCACTTTATTTCACATACAGGAACACAACACAAAGCATTTATTATTGTACATCAGTGAATTCCTCCAATACTATGGCAATGCTCAAAACATCTGACACAGTAAAAACAAAAACCCTTGTGTCAATACTCCACAGCAGCGATATCTTAAGCCTAATGACATACCTGGTATGAACGGATGATCGCCTGTACAGCCAAGTGGTCATCAATTATCTTTTCGTTAACTTGGCCATCAAGAGCAGGTACTGATGCTCCCAAATAGGGAGCAAGACTCGTTATGGGAACTTGGTTCTTTCCTGGAGGTGCTAGTGATGGTGGAGGCTGGTATGCTTGGCCTGGGGCAGCTCCTGCTGAGCTGCTTCGGAAAAATGTGTCCCATGACTGGAAATAGTAAACACATTGTATTTCCTCTAAATCATTAAGGACAGATAAGTAAGCAAAGATTTTCATGTTATCTTTTCAACATTACATCTAATAAAATTCATGCTTGAATTTGGAAAAATATAAACCCCAACAAGAAGTATCCATTTAAAATTGATATTAAAAACCAGTGTGGAAAGAGTATTTTGAGGATTTGCTAAATGCAAATGGACATGGTGGCAGCATGGTAGAAGATGGAAAGTGCAGTACAAGAATGGAGAAGGACCTGACTTGGAGAGAAGTGGAAGTGGCAATAAACAAGATGAAAGGGCACCAGGGATGGATGAAGTAAGTGTGGAAACAGTGAAGGCAACAGGAAAAGTTGGGAAGCAGTGGCTGTATCAGGTGATGAGTGTGGTATGGAAGGAAAAGAAGACCCCAGAAGATTGGAGGAAAGGATTGGTGTCCCAATATTCAAGAAAGAAAATAGAAAGGAGTGCATAAATTACAGAGGAGTCACACTGTGCAAAAGTGTATGAGAAGATATTGGAAAATAGAATTCGAGCCAAAGTCGACAGTAAAATGAGAGAAGAACAGTATGGACCTTATATTTGCAGTAAGGCAACTTCAAGAGCACCATTATGAATACTGGAAGGACATGTTGATAGACTTTCTATACACAGAAAAGACATATGATAGTGTGTGTGCAGGAAAAAGGTTTGGGAAGCACTTGAAATTAGGGGAGTGGAAAAAGAGACTGTAAACAGAGTGAAGGAGGTGTATTGTGGAAGTATGAGTTGTGAGAAAGTGGAAGAGGGAAGAACAAAATTGTTTCAAATAAGTGTGTAGGCTGTAGCACAACAGTGCATTGTCACCCCTTCTCTCCATTGTGCTTCTGGATGACATAATGACAAAGGAAGCAGGGAAACTTGAGGAAGGAAAGGTGAAAGCAACGGTATTTGCAGACGATCTCATGGTCTGGGGCAACAAGGAGGAGGAAATCCAGGAGCAGCAAGATGCATGGGAAGAAACTGTGGGAGAATATATATTGAACTTCAACATCTGTAAATGTGAGTTCTTGGTAACCAGCAGGAAAAAGTGAGGAGAATAACACTTGGAGGTAAACAGCTGAAGAAGGTAGTAAACTTCAAGTACCTGGCAAGTGTAATTGAGGAAAATGGGAGAAATGACAAGGAGATTATTTATAGAATGTGTCAGACAGGCAGAAGTATTTCTGAGAAGTGTTAGGAGTTTAGTGTGGAGTAAGGATGCACCACAGAAAAGGAGTGCTATACCAAAATTAATATGTTCTGATATTGACATGTGCATTGGAAACTTGGGAGGAAAATACAAGCAGGGCAAATGAAATTTCTATGAAGCAGAATAGAGGTAACAAGAAGAGACAGTATGAGGAATGAGAAGATAAGGTAAAATAGTGAGAGAGGAGCCTTTATAGGATAGGATACAGAGAACAAGACTGCAGTGTATGGCCATTTAACGAGAATGGAGAAGAAGACCCCAGAAGGATACATGAAATACAGATACTTTTGTGTGTGTGTGTGTGTGTGTGTCTGTGTGTGTGTGTGTGTGTGTGTGTGTGTGTGTGTGTGTGTGTGTGTGCGCGCGCGCGCGCGCGCGCGCGCACACACAACTGCTGAGATCATTAGCACCCGAATCAAAACTGAGATATACCAAAGGATAATAAGCCTATATGAAAACAGCTAAAAATATAGGGTAAAATACAACAAAAGGAAGAACTAAATGTCCTTTGACAAACTGATCAAGTTGATAAAATTCAAGACTCAAGCAGCAGCTCTTGCGTCATCTGCTAAAATTGCTTCCAGTGTATTCGGAAGATTCAGTGCAATATGAACAGGAGTAAAATTTGGACGCGACAATAAAACACGGCGCACCATCTGCGGGTGACCACAGGAACATATCAGTGTGGGATCACCAGTTAACAAGTGGCGGTGGCTGAACCGGCAATGTCCAATCCGCAACAAGGCCAAGATGACCTCTTCTCATCACGAGCAGTGTGAGGGGGTCTTCCAAGCCACTGGGAGTGGTTTAATGGTCCGAAGCTTATTATTTGTAAGCAAGGACCACGATATATGCCATGATATAATGAGACAGGAAAGAGCCAATTGAATATCATTCCATGGGACACAATATGTAGCTGTCCGAGGTAGGAGAGTTGCAGCCTTGGCTGCGGTATCAGCAGCGTCGTTACCAGGCACGCCTGCGTGGCCAGGTACCCACAGAAAGTGAGCGCGAGGGCCTTCAGCAGCTAATAATTGAAGGGAGCGGTTGATTCAGTGCACAACAGAATGGGCCAAATAGGGGTCTCTCAGACTCTGGATGGCGCTGAGGGAGTCAGAGCAGATGACATAGGAAACGATGTCGGCAGATGTATGGTACAGCCTGATAGAGGGCAAAAAGCTCAGCTGTGAAATTCAAGCAGTTGTCATGAACCTGTACTGAAAACTGTCATCCCTAACGACAAACGCACATCCAACACCTTTATTGGTCTTAGAGCCATCTGTATATATGAAGACAGAATTATCGAGCCGCGCACAAAGTTCAAGAAACCTCGAGCGGTAAACAGCATCCAAAGTACTCTCCTTCGGGAGTGAGGTGAGTTCAAGGTGAACGCGAACTTGAACCTGAAGCCAAGGTGGCACTGGGCTCTCACATATTTGAAATGTAGAAGGGAGGGTAAAATCAAGCTGCCAAAGCAAGTGAGGAAAGCAGACTCCAGGAGGGAGCAGGGCAGCTGCAGACAGCCCATATTGGCTATCAAGCGAGTCATTAAAGAATGATGGATAGGAAGGGTGGTGAAGCATTGACAGCATGTGCACCGACAGCAATGTGTACTAACACAGCAATGTGTCGCGACGATAGGTCAAAGGTAATTCAGCAGCTTCGGTATAGAGGCTGTCAACAGGGCTAGTATAAAAGGCTCCTACTGTCAGGTGTAACCCCCCCCCCCCCCAATGGTGGATAGAGTTTAGGTGGCGTAAAATGGACGGTCGTTTGTAAGAGTACACAAAGCTCCCGTAATCCAGCTTTGATCTGACAGTAGACCGATAGAAGTGAAGCAGGACAGGACGATCCGCATCCCATGATGTACTCCTAAGAACACATAGAACATTGAGGGAACGAGTACGCAGGCAACCAGAGGAGGCACATGAGGAGACCAGCCAAGTTTCCTATCCAATGTTAGCCATAAAAATGTCTTCTCCACAAATGGGAGAGTGACGGGGCCGAGATGGAGAAATGGTGGAAGAAATTTTCTACACCTCCAGAAGATGATGCAGACCGTTTTCTCATGGGAGAAACTGAAGCCATTTGCGACACTCCAGGAATAGAGACTGTCAAGGCAATGCTGAAGACGACGCTCCAGGAGACATGTTCTCTGAGTGCTGCAATAGATTGTGATGTCGCCCACAAACAGGGAGCCTGAAACATCAGCTGGGGAGACAATCGATAATTAGGTGATTGCAATGGCAAAAAGTGCTACGCTCAAGACGGAGCCTGTGGCACCCCATTCTCCTGGTGAAGGGTGTCAAACAAAACAGAGCCCACTCGTACCCCGAACATTCAATCTTTTAAAAAGGAATGAATAAAGAGGGGGAGACGACCGCAAAGACCCCATGTATGCTTGGTGCGGAGAGTGCCTGCCCGCCAACAAGTGTCTTAAGCCTTCTCCAAATCGAAGAACACAGCCACTATCTGACACTTTCGCAAAAAGTTATTCATAACGAAGGTAGACAAGGCAATGAGGTGATCAATAGCAGAGCGATGCCTTCGAAACCCACACTGGACATTGGTGAGGAGGCATCGAGATTCGAGTATCCAAACCATTACTTCACAAACACAGCTGGTCAGGGAAATGGAGCAATAACTGGAAGGAAGATGTTTTGTCCTTCCCTGGTTTGGGTATGGGGAGAACAATTGTTTCACACCAATGAGTGGGAACTTCACCTTCAGACCAGACACGATTTTAAGTGCGAAGAAGAAAGCATTTACCTGCAGGGGAGAGGGTCTTCAACATCTGAATATGAATGGCATCGGGCCCCGGGGCAGAGGACTGGGAGAGGGCAAGGGCACATTCTAGCTCCTGCACGGTGAAGGTGGCATGTAACTTTCATGATTGGGAGATTTAACAAGAAGGCGGGAGAGGAAGGCAGGGTCGTAATTAGCTGAGCTTGCAACCTCACCGAAAGATCGGTCGAGAGCATTGGAGATATCAACAGGTTCCACTTGAACTTTGTTTGCTGTGTTCAGCGGGAATTGGGGAATGGCCTTTAGTGCCAGATAGCCGGCATAGGTTACCCCAGATAACCAACGAAGGAGTAAATCTGTTGAAGCAACTCGTAAAAGAAGTCCAGCAAGCTTTTTTGCTTTCTTTAAAGACACGATGGCATTTTTCTCTTAGTATTTTGTAATCAATACAATTTTCCAACATAGGCCAGTGTTGAAAGAGACTTAGAGCATGTCACCGGGTTCGAATAGCATCATTACATGCTGCATTCCGCCAAGGAACTGGGACCCTACATGGAGAGGTGGAAGTTCGGGGTATGGAATATTCGGCAGCAGTGATGTCCGTGAGGTAGTTGACCTGACTGTCACAGCCGAGGAAGTTCTGATCATGGAAAACTGCCATGGAAGAACAGAGCCCACGGTCGGCTTGTAGATGTTCCAGCTGGTGGAACATGGAGAAGTGGTATGATGTAGTAGAGAAATTAATACAGGGGAAATGGTCACTTGAGTACCTATCACACAGAACATACCATCCAAAACGATGTGCAAGTGGAGTAATGCATACTGTGAGGTCCAAGTGGGAATACGTATGCGTCGTATCAAATAGAAAAGTTGGTTCGCCTATATTTAGGCAGACAAGGTTAAGGTGGTTGAAGAGGTCTGCCAAAAGAGCCCCTCTGGCAAGAAGCTGGAGAGCCCCATAGAGGGTGGTGGGCGTTGAAGTCACCAATCAACAAAAATGGCGTAGGAAGCTGAGCAGCAAGGTGCAGTAAATCTGCCGTAAGAAAGGCAGACAACGATGGGGTATAGATATTACAAAGAGAGAAGGTGAACAGGGGGATGGTGACACAGACAGCAACTGCCTGCAGGGGAGTTTGCAGTGGGATGGGATGATAATAAACATCTTCCCGAATGAGCAGCATGCACCTCCATGGGCAGGAATACCTTCCACAGGAGGTAAATCAAAACACAC
This sequence comes from Locusta migratoria, assembly GCA_026315105.1. Classification (NCBI taxonomy): domain Eukaryota; kingdom Metazoa; phylum Arthropoda; class Insecta; order Orthoptera; family Acrididae; genus Locusta; species Locusta migratoria. Next base: position 65,280,841 of record CM048751.1, read on the forward strand.
TGCGGTGTATTCTGGGAAATCAATATTATCGGTCGGCGGAGCTTTGTTTCTTGTAGACCCCCTATAAGTGGGCAGTGTAGTCGAAGGAGTAGTCTTAATTCATCGTGGTTGGAATGAATGCCTCTGATGTTCCACTGAATGAGTGCCATGAAGAAAGCAAGAGAAGAGAAAAGAGGAAGAAGGCAAGAGGGGATCACCTCAACGGCCACCGAGGGCCTGGCTGCGAGGAAGCACTGCTACTGCAATCGATGGATGGATAGTCGTGCTCCATGGGTTCAGACATCTGTTCTGCCTCCTTCCTGGATTGATTGGAAGGAGCAACTTCATCCACCAGATAAATGCCAGCAAATCAACAAGCAGTAGAGCGCCCTGGCAAGACAGAGGATGGCCGGGGCCGTCTACTGCTGGATGGCGTGACCGAAGAGTCACGCCATGGCGGGGAAGGAGAGGAACTTCTCTTTTTGTGTGCCTTTTTGGAGGCAGTTCGGTTTGAAGAATGAGCGGATGTTGATTGGGAAGATGAAGTTTTAAGAAAATCTTCATGAACAGGATCTTTTTCGAAGTCCGGGCTTCCGACTTAGTTGCCCGTGATTTCTGTGAAACTGATGTGGACTGGGATTTAGATTGAGCAGAAGGCATTGGGGATGTCCTGTGGGCAATCTTTGGGCTGGCTGATCTGACAACTGTGTCGCTGAAGGTAAAATCACACGTCTGCGTACCCATCTCCTTTGTTGGTCAAGGAGAGGAAAGGACATTGTTGTAGGCGCCCACTGGGAGCACAGCAGGCTTTCTACTTGCTAATAATTTCCGGACAGCAGAGGTGGAAACTTCTTCCTTGACTTGGATTTCTTGGATGACCCGCTCATCTAAATATACAGGGCATTCTCAAGAATTAGCAGCATGGTCACCTGTGCAGTTGATGCAGCGTGCAGCGAGGGGACAGTGGTGGGTGGTGGGCTGTCACCCTCATGAGCCTCTCTACCAAAGCTGACGCATTTTGCTGCATTGGGGCACGACTGATGGGTATGACTGAACCGCTGACACTGGTAACATTGGGTGGGATTAGGAACATACGGTCGAACGGAGATGATTACATAGCCTGCTTTTATCTTGGAAGGAAGGTCAACTTTGTCAAAAGTAAAAAAACAGTTCGTGTCGGTGTTAGGTTGTTGTTAACTTTTTACATCACATGATGTGCAGCTGTTACACTCTGGTCGGAAAAGTAGTCTTTTAGTTCCTCATCTGACAGGCCATCAAGGGACCATGAGGACACTACTCCCTGCAACAAGTTTGATGAGGTTCGACCTTAACAGGAAAAGTGTAGGTTCGACCTTAACAGAAAAAATGTGAAACAGTGTAGTGTGAAGCAACTTTTGAACTTGGAAGCACCTTCGGTTTCCAGCAACAGTGTCTCTTTACGATGGCGGGAACAAGTTTTGACAGGACCTGCAATTGCGTCGACACCCCACTGTATTACAAAAGAATTCATTGATGAGAAATCATGGCCATCAATTCGTTACATGACAAGGAACTTTGGGAAGTTAGGCAAAACCTTCTTGGACTTTGATTCACAGATTTTCTTATACTGGGTAAAGGGCAAGGTAGAAGAAAAAGTCATTGCGAAGTTGTCCCCCACGATTACCGGCATCTCCGATGGCGCGCTCCTTCTTAATTGGGAACCCTCACTGAGGGCTCACCCGCCTCAGGTGTGTCCACACCTCAGGTCACACCTCCCAAGAAACGGATGGAGGGACCAATCGGCACAGTCTGAAGGTATCAGCTCAGGTAATCACCCCTCCCTGCGCCTGGCCTTTACCAAGGGGTACATGTGGACCCTATATGCCATTACCCAGTCACCTTTTACACAGCGAGTGCATGGGCGGCCTTCAGGAACACACAGGGAGAAAGAACGGAAAGAGGAAAGAAGAAGGAAGTGGGAAAGGTTGAGTCTCAAATGCCGAGGCAGAGACTAAAGGAGAAGAGGAAGACTAGAAGAGTACAGTAAGGAGGGAAATGCGGAAGCAAAGGTAAGGAGAAGAGAAACCGAGAAAACAAGAAAGCTGGTACATGAGACCACCTTTGGGTGAATCATCCATTTTCTATTTATTATTTTTCTATTTTATATTAAAATCACACACAAACACACATACAAGCTTTCGCAACCGTTTGTCGCTTCTTAAGGATAAGAGGAAAAAAGAGGAGGAGAAACGGAAGGATATGGGTTTTAAGGAAGTGGAAAAGGAGTCATTCCAATCCCAGCAGTGGAAGGACTTACCTTAGGGGAAAAAAGGAAGGCAAACAAACAAACACACACACACACACACACACACACACACACACACACATATCTCCAAACACAAACACACCTAGACAGACATTTGTAAAAAGCAAAGAATATATATATATATTGTTTGACTTATGCAAAGCACAGGCTCACTGATAGACACAAAAACCACACACAAACATTCAAGTTTTCACAACCATTTGTCGCTTCGTCAGGAAAAGAGGAAGGAACGAGGGGAAAAAGGAAAGGATGCTGGTTTTAAGGGAGTGGATGGAGGGTAATTCCAATCCCGTGAGTGGAAGGACTTACCTTAGGGGAAAAAAAGGAAAGTAAACAAATACACCCCAACCCACACATATACACACGCAAACACACCTAGGCAGACATTTGTAGAAAGCAAAGAAGTTGGACAGAGATACCACTTGAGGCAGAGGCTCTGTCCAGAGAACCGAGGCAAACATGTTATAGAATGGTGAGCAGGAATTTGAATTTAGCGGAGGTTGAAACCAGGTGGGCAATGGGAAGAGAGAATATGCTGAAAATTCCCATCTTCGGAGTTCTGAAAGATTGGTGTCGATGGAAAGTATCCAGATAATCCAGACAGTGTAACACTGTGCCAAGATGTGCTGGCTGCGCACCAAGGCATGTTTAGCCACAGGGTGATCCTCATTACCAACAAAGACTGTCTTCCTGTGACCGTTCATGTGAATGTAGTTTGTTGCTGGTCATTCCCACATAGAACGCTTCACAGTGCAGGCATGTCAGTTGGTAAATCACATGGGTGCTGTCGCAAATGGCTCTGCCCTTGATTGTGTATACCTTCCGGGTTACGGGACTGGAGTAAGTGGTGGTGAAAAGGTGCATAGGACAGGTTTACAACGGGGGCAGTTACATGGGTAGGAGCTGGAGGGTAAGGAAGGTGGTTTGGGGATTTCATAGGGATGGACTAGGAAGTTACGAAGGTTAGGTGGGCGACAAAGACACTCTTGGTGGAGTGGAAAGGATGTCATGAAGGATGGATCTCATTTTGGGGCAGGATTTAAGGAAGTCATATCTTGCTGGAGAGCCACATTCAGTCAGATCAAGTCCCGGAATGTATCCGGTAACAAGAGGGCCACTTTTGGGGTGGTTCTGTGGAAGGTTCTGGGTTTGGGGGAATGAGGAAGTTGCCCTGACAATTTGCTTCTGTACCAGATCAGGAGGATAGTTGCGGGATGTGAAAGCTGTTATCAGGTTATTGGTGTACTGGTTCAGGGATTCGGGACTGGAGCACACTCGTTTGCCACGAAGACCTAAGCTGTAGGGAAGGGAACGTCTGATGTGGAATGGATGGCAGCTGTCATAATGGAGGTACTGTTGTTTACTGGTAGGTTTGATTTGGATGGATGTGTAAAGTTGGCCATTGGACAGATGGAGGTCGACATCGAGGAAAGTAGCTTGGAATTTGGAGTAGGAGCTGTGAATTTGATGGGAACAAAGAAGTTGAGGTTGGAGAGGAAATTCTGGAGTACTTCTTCACTGTGACTCCAGATCATGAAGATGTCACTAATAAATCTGTACCAAACCTTGGGTTGACAGGCTTGGGTTCCAAGAAGGCCTCCTCTAAGTGTCTCATAAATATGTTTGTGTATGAGGGGACCATCCTGGTTCCCTTTAGTTGTTGGTATGTCTGGCCCTCAAAGATGAACAAGTTGTGGGTTAGGATGAAGCTGGCTAGGGTAATAAGGAAAGAGGTTTCAGGTAGCATTGCAGGTGATCGGCGAGAAAGGAAATACTCCATCGCAGCGATGCCCTGGGCATGTGGGATATTTGTGTATAGGAAAAAGGCATCAATGGTTACAAGGATGGTTTCTAGAGGTAACAGGCTGGGTAGGGATTTCAGGCGATCGAGAAAGTGGTTGGTGTCTTTGATGAAGGATGGGAGACTGCACATAATGGGTTGAAGGTGTTGGTCTATGCAGGCAGAGCTTCGTTCTGTGGGGTGGTGGTAACCGGCCACAATGGGCCGGCCTGGATGATTAGGTTTGTGAATCTTAATAAGTAGGTTGAAGGCAGGGGTGGGGGGTGTCAGTGGGCTCATGAGGTTGATGAACTCAGGTAAAAGGTTTGTAGGGGGCCTAAGATTCTGAGGATTCCTTGAAGCTCTGCCTGGACGTCAGGAATGGGATTGTCTTGACAAACGTTGTATGTAGTGAAACTTCCTGGCAGATTAAAATTGTGTGCCGGAAACGGGATTCGAACCCGGGACCTTTGCCTTTCACGTGCAAGCGCACTACTGACACGACTCACGATGCTGCCTCACAACGTTACTTCCACCAGTACCTCGCCTCCTACTTTCCAAACTTCACAGGAGCTCTCCTACGAACCATGCAAGACTAGCACTCCTGGAAGAAAGGATATGGTGGAGACGTGGCTTAGCCACAGCCTAAGGGATGTTTCCAGAATGAAGCTTTCACTCTGGAGTGGAGTGTGCGCTGATATGAAACTTCCTGGCAGATTAAAATTGTGTGCCGGAAGCTGGATTCGAACCACGGACCTTTGCCTTTCGCAGGCAAGCGCACTACCGACTGTGCTATCCCTACACTCCGCTGCAGAGTGAAAGCTTCATTCTGGTTGTATGTAGTGTTATCTGAAAGCTGACACAGTCCCTCAGCCACATACTCCCACCGATTAAGTACCACGGTTGTGGATCCCTTGTCGGCGTTTCGATCGTTCTTATATCTCTGGACATGACTCAGCCATAAACTGTTCAATTTTTTTTAATTTTTTGTGCAGTGAAATGATGTGCATAAGTATTAAGTTCACACATCTCTAACGCTAAATACTGTTATTAGACAGACATGAGCCAAGGAAACACTTCCTAATCTTTGAATATTCTTCAAAAGAATTGGAACGTCAAGTTCCACTACTAGTAGCAATTGTCTCAATAAAAACAATAATAATAAGCAAATTAGTACATCTAGCCAGAACAAGACTTATTTGGTGGCTGTATGGGGGGGGGGAATTACTTTACCTCAAGAAAGTGTCCAATTCAAATGCAAATAAGTTTTTCTTCTATTTTTGTACTTCATTACACAGAAAAATGTCACAAATCAAACAAAAATGGGGGCCAAAGCACCATATTGGACTGCCTTTGAAATTTAGGTGGTGGTTAGGCCCTACTACTTGATCTGTAGTGCAGCCCAAAATTTAGGACAGGTTGAAAGGACACTTTGGTTGTGAAAGCCAAAACAAAGGTTGTGGAAATGGATGGAAATGTAGTGAACCAATGTTTGCATCTATGACATAGTGAAATATGGAAGGGGGGTCCAATACACATAGTTAATGAATATCTGGTGCACACTTTGTAACGTTTCTGCTATGTTGCAAACTCCTAAAAATCAGTTGCCAAGATAGAAACACGAAATATCTGACACCTAAAGTAAAACTTCATTATCGGACATGTAAAATATCACTTTTTCGCCTTCTGTTTGAAATTCTATTAACACTATTAGTAAAACGCTTTTAAGAAATAGTACATTGATTTAAATATAACTTTGGCTGACCTTTTACGTAATTTTCAGTTTTTAATACTTTCGTAAAAAAATAGCTGCAAACACTAAAAATGCATTACACTTAGTTTCGGAAATTGCTGAACCTATATAGATACTAATTTGTATAAAAACAACAATGCTACATGTTAAAACTATTGCACAACATGATTTCATATATACCTTTTGTTTAAATAAATTAGGGCAGACCATGTTTTATACCGGTATATCACTGGATCCTAAATTAAATACTGATAATTTTTCATGCACTAAAATTAATAATCCGTTTGGTACTAAGAAGCTATCTTCGAAATTAAGAAAACTACGACAACCATATACAAATCTGTATTAATAAATAATTTGACCGCAAACTGAAACTCATTAAAATTCCATGTCACAATAATATTACGCCTACACAATATTGGCAAAACAAATATGTGTGCACTTCGAAAATATGCATAATGTAAATAATTTGAGCACAGTAAACACTAGTCAAAAGGATGACTTTAAATTTGTGTACCACATTTAAATACAAATTTCATGAAACAAGAACATACATTGAGATAAATAGTCAGAGCTTAAATGTAATGTTTTAATTTCTGTATTTTGGAAAATTTAATGTAAAAAAATATTGCTTAATTGTGAATTACAAAACTTTGTCATCAATCTTATTACGCGGTTACGTAGAAAGATGTTTGAGAGAAACCATTGTTTAGTTAGTCTTGGATAGAGTCTGGTAGCAGCCACAAGCCTGTAAGCTGTTGGCTTGCCGCTGCATTTTTTTATTGTGCAATGTTTAAGTGGAAATAAAATCGTTTCCATATCAACTGACATGGTTTTAATTTACGAAAAGAACCTGCAAAATCAAATGCTTCAGTGAATGCCGAAGACAGCTCACAACACAATGGATCTCAGCCAGCATATACTTGATAAGTTCAACTTCACCTACAGTGGAATGACTTTGTTATAGACTGTGAACTAACAAAACTTTCCGTAATTCAGGAAAATATTAGGGTTCAGTTTAAGTCATTCCGAAAAGGGGTGATGGACGTTAGAACTTCACACTTAAAATGGCCTTTGTAAATAAAACAGTAGACTGGCAACTATAAAGCAAACATAGCCTATAACAGATTAGTTAATATGACACCATACTTTATGGAATAGCCTACACACATGCCTTGCTCCATTAACCATATCTAAAATAGGCTACTGCTTATCAAGAAGATCTTAATGTAGTACCCCGTGAAAGGCTACATTTATATAAACCAAACAGTAAAAGTCTCTATCAGCGGCATGGTCTAATGTATTTACATGACGTGAAGCGGCAGTGTTGGTAACAGTCACTATGGATAAATGGTGGCACACAACGTTTACAAGATGTGAATATGAATGTGTTAACATCATGTTTGAATGATTTTATTTTCGAAATGAATCACAGCATTCAAATGTAGAAGATTGTACACTACAAAACTATGTTCCTACACATGCACTGTCTTTCTGTTCAGATGTAACACTTTGTTGTTATGTAAATCGAAATGTGTGTGTGTGTGTGTCAATTGATACTAATTGCAATAATTTTTTCAATGTTCATAATTTGGTAAAACACTTGCAATAATTTAATCTGTACTCTCCGGTTCCTCCTAAACGCTTCCTTTAATATCATTATATATTCATAGAAATCATAACATTCGCCCACATCAATTGAAGCTGTATTCTTAGGTTCCTGCCTAACCACAACCCTTAAAATCATGACATATTTGTAATAATAATAATATTTGTCTATGTACCCTTGTCCAGTCAGTAATTTAATTATCGTACATGCCATTGGCTACTCGCAATGTACTATGTTGCCAATCTAACACTGCTATGGATGCACTGTGACGCTACCTATGCCACTGATCGAGACTTTAGCCAAATCAAACAGACTAGGCCTATCTACAATAAATCCGTTGTGAAAGCAAGGGCACGAAAAGGTAATATTTAAGTATAATCTTATATAGGGCCTACTATTTGGCCACGATAACTTGACAATTAGTGTGGTGGTTGCTGGGAGCTTCTCTTGCATGAATGGAATGATCAGCTGCTTGCTGCAGTGCTGGAACCGTTACCCTAACAATGTGTACAGTATTTTTCGCATCAAGAAGCATTGTAACGTTGGCAGCGTATGTAAATAAAAGAATGTCTTTGAACTGGTGTCGATTTTTTCCGCCTGTGGCAGTACCAACAAAATCGTCAAGTTATCGTAGCCAAACAGTACATGTATCTCCACTTCATGGCCTGATACAGCAACTGTATTGCAGAGCAATGAAAAAAACCTTATGTGACAATAAAATACATTTTCAGATAACGTTAATTGACACATCAAGATCAAAACCAATTGGAATTGATTTATAACAGCACAGACAGCCTTTGATCAGTATGTTAGAGCACAACAGGACAATTATTTTTTTAAGTAGGGCCTATTTTGAGTAGGTCTGCATATTATTAAAAACTTCAAAATATGTAGACCATTTTTGTGGAAATGTTAGCCACTAAAGTTAAAACTTACATGGCAACAGTGTAAATTTTATGATTTGAGAACAACCTACACTATAGTGGCAAATTCACAAGATCGAAGATATCAATACCATGGAATTCATACACAGTTCAGTGCACCAATAGCAGAACGACGCGGTTAAATTGTACGACACTTCTCCCCAGGCTGTAGTGGTTATGTTGGCACCAATGGTAATGACGGCAACTCAGATGACCAATAAATGTTTTATTGTGACAACTTCAATTAAAATGAAAACTATTTTTTCCTGAACGGACAAGGGTACATACAAGAACCTGTCAACCATAAAGCAGGTACGGCATTAATTTTTATGTGAGTGAAACGAGCAGCAATAACATTTACACTGTAGCTCATGAAGAATATTAACGCAATTCTACACTTCATTGTTCATCCGTTGCCAAAATAAGCACTGGAGCCCGACGAGAAGTGTCATAAAATTTTACTAAACAATGCTGTTAATAATATGGTGGAGATAAAAGCCTGAATAAAAGACCAGTGGTTGAGATCCTCAATACCATTAGGCCTATCACAATAAAAGAAAACCACGGGACTAAATGGGTTTCCAAGAAAATAGGTGTTTTTTTGGGGGTGAGGATGATCTTGTTACTACACAGTTCAGTGCACCAATAACGAATACTACCGTATTTATAATTCGAAAAAAAAAACTACTGCAGAGGGAACCAAAACTACCTCAGGAATCCTTAAGACTGATAACACTATCCAACTTCACAAATGATCAAACAAAAGCCAACTTCAACTAAAATAATATCTGATGCTACTCTAAATTTTAGTTCTAAACACACAAAAGTATTTGTAATAGGTCTACATACATATAGAACAGAAGAAAATCCAAAATACCTTTTTCCTCCTTATTGAATTGTTTCATCCACTACACCTAACCTAGATGAAGATTTGTCAACAGCACAATCTAAGCAAACACTCTCAAGACATCTTAAATAAAACAAAATACTAGGGTACTGTACCACTCACAATCAGTAATTGTACTTAATTCAAACAAAAGACCTGCAAAATTAACACACACAGGCCTCTACCAAACTGTTAGAAGTTAGTAAAGAAACTTCCAATAAGATAATATATAACTTAAATCAATATAGCCTACTTGGAGGTCGGTGCATTACCTTTATTTCTTCTTCTTCTTTTTTTTTTTATCACCCCTACTTTGATTTAATTGCTTATACAACAAAATGGATTGTGTATGTAAAAACACTGTCAAATATGGGGCAAATGTAGACCTACACATTAGCCAGTGCTTCCACAACTTTTGTCATTCACATTCGAATCCTTTACCAACTCACAACGTAATTAACCTAGACCTCGAAGTATGCAACAAACGAGTGTCAACCAAGACAACACTTGTGGGAGGGGGATCTCTAATCACAATCATGAAAGTGTGCAACTTTTGGGCAATGGAAGTAACATTTAAACTAAATAACTTAATTCAAAAATATACTGTTAGCCTAAGGGACTAAAACACTAAGGTGGCTGACAGTTATAATACAGTTAGCAAATATTGACAGTCAATATATAGAACACTCAAGAAAATCTAACAGGTTTGGTGTTAAAAGTAAGTATTATTACTCACCACATGAACACTCTTTGGATCAGCTAACCAAGCATTGTACATTTCTTCCACATATGCCGAAGAACTGCCATTGAGAAACGGTTCTGCTGCAACAGATGCGATGTAATTTCGTGTGCTGGTAACTGACAGTGAGGAGGTGGCACTTCCTGAGCGCAATAACCATGCTGCAAATCGTTCAGGTCCTGCTGCATGTGGAATTAGCGGTGTAAGTGGTAATAAATTTGTTAATACTGATCTTGCACGATGCATCTTGGGTTGCCTGCAACACGCAAAACGGCGAAGTGATGATTCTCGAACACACTGAATTATACTATTAATTTTAGCGGTGCGTTTAGGGAGTTACCCTAGGGTTCCCAATCTAATTGATTTAAAACAACAGGAAACGTATTCGGCACTAAACATAACTCGAAAATCGAATTTTTAAGAAAAACTAGTACGGCAAGTAGATGACATTGACACTCTTCATACATTGATTCTTAGCGAATCATTTGTTTGTGACACACGTTCTTTCTACTTCCGTCACTTGCCCATCACAATTTTTCACACGTACAACAACAAAGCAAATGATTTTATAACAATTGAGCTGGCATGCCTGTGTTGCTTCGATCGATAAAATTGGCGCAACCTCTTGCGCAATTTATAACTTTAGGATATTAACGAACTGCTATAAAACTGAGGGTAAAAGAACACCAGAGCCTTAATATATGATCCAGAATTGAAACTTGTTCCACAATTCTTCCATTTTTAAGGTTTACCTTAATTTTCTTAGGTGTTATCGCCGCACAAACCTCACCGCAACTCACCACCAGCTACCATTTGTAGCACCTCAGGCTGTGCAACCTAAACACTACAGTCAACGCAATGAGTTTTCTTTTTTTTTCATCTTTGCATTTGTTACTCAACCAAAATTTCACTAGACAGTACAATATACCTATTGAAAACTGCAAATAAAAAGATAAACAGTTTTGGAACGTATTTCGATAATATATGGTCGAAAAAGTGGCATATTTTTCACATCGGTAACGATAAAGTTTTATGTTTGCAATGTTGGTATCTCTCGAACAGAAAATTAGAACCAGTGGCAGTAAAATAAGCTCTCTAGGTGCCTAATAACAGCGTATTTTGATAGAAGCCTAGAATGTGGGAAGAATATTGTGACACACAGTGTAACTTTCGTTGTATTATTAACTACGTTAACCCAAAACCAATTCCAGGAACAACTGAACTATGTCGTTGTAGATATTTCAAGGTAAACGTAAAGCGCCCCTGCCCGTTTCGTAAAGTGACGTCTCTAATGACAGTTAAGATAATTAATACATCATAATAAGAACAGAAACGGTTAAGATGCTCCAATCTGCATGGTACACATGGAACAGTGTTTGAATGGATCAAATTCTGTTCTCAGATTGCGTGTCAGTTGTTCCACGATGTGTAAAGAAGCGATGAAATTGAACAATTGCGGTTGGGAACTTAAATTACGCAAAGCACTGTACGAATATTTATGGAATAAACTGTCAATTTGAAACGTATGATATAATTTAGATGGTTGACGAATATTGACGAATCGTACATACATCTGTAACACGTGCACATTTTATTTGAGTGACTTACTGGGCTGCAGGAAGCAACTGGAAACTGTCATCGAAAAATTACTGGGGCTAACAGTATTGGCGAATTTTTGTCTTTATCTTTACCAAGGAGCAAAGGGTCATGGTCGCGGGGACCGCGAAATTCCTACACTCGGTTCTTTTCATCCAAGCAATTTTTGAGGAATATAAAAAGGTAAAGCAGTCAAAAATCCGAAGATTGGTTTGGACTCCACAGTGCTAGGCATATAACAATTAAAATTTAAATATACCGGAAAATTTACAAGTATTTATTATTTTCTTTAAAAGTTGATTTCAAAATTTAACTACCATTTACTGAAAAGAAAGAGGCCACAGTCTTGCTTGGAGGATTCGTTTGTTTTTAAAATTTCATTCCTTGAACAACCCTCAAATTATTTAGATTTTATTCATTAAAATAGCTGCGCCATTAAAAAATACATCTATGCCTAGTCCTCAGTGATTAATCCTTATTTCGTATCGAAGGTATTTATTAATTAACGTTTGATTGTATGCTGTTAACTTTGTTTACTTGACCATTTATCAGAATGGGACTTGGAAGTGCGCTTACCTGAGTATGTAGTTTTGAAGGAAGGAAGGGTTTGTAGTCCCGTCGACATCGCAGTCAGTTAGACACGGTAAAAAATTTTGCATTTGCGTGTGTGGTTTGGGGAATGCACGGAAAACCGAAATCAGGAACGCCGAAGTTGCGTTTGAACCTCCGATCTCCCAAATACGAGCGCAGTGCGTAGTTTTGTAGTCCCATGGACTTAGTCAGAAGGGAGGGATCTGGGGCCGAAAACCCTCTCTAAATGTTGACAAAGCCAACAAAAAGTTGCATCATTCTGTATCAGGATGAAGCCCGCCTTCACTTTGTCAAGACTGGGAAGCTGTTACACACGCTCCATGCAATCCCGGTTTCTCCCCCATACGATTCCCATATTTTTGGGAGCACTGAAGAAATAATGGCCATCGGTATGTTTTCGACAAAGCGGTACACACCTGGGTAAAAATCTCACTGTGGGTTAACTGTATTAACAGTTTTGGAGATTATTATTGAAATATAGAGCAGTTTACGTAGGTTTCCCCCAGGCTTCTTCCTTTAATTTGCCTACCGCTTGTAAATGAGTGTGATTTGCCTGCTTACTAATCGATAGGAACAATTCCTTATGCAAGGTACATACGCTAAGTTATGGTAAAGACGGCAACTAAATCGGACGGACATTCTGTATAGAAACTGACAAGAACCCTGTTGGACCCTGGAGTTTCGTTGTGCTTTACGGATTTGAGCTCTTTTACAACACAGTAATTACAGTGTCAGTAATATGTTACAATGTCTGCCAGAAATATATCTTACTGTAGCTATGTAAATGAATCAAGATTCCTGTCTACTCAAAGAGTCTCTCTACACTTACGTTTTGCCATTGACAGCATTCACGTACAGCAAAACTTATGGAGAGCTTATCTGATAACGATTCAGAAGTTATGGAAAACTTCATTAACTTCCTTTCTGATTGCCATCCGTATTTCGATCCGCACTTACCTATGTTCACGATGTTGGTATTTTGCAAAATATACAGTCCATTAAGAAGTTTGGTAATTTTGTTCCTATACTATGGTGACCCTCTACAGCCAATTAGAATAAATATAAAACATTATAGATAGTTTCAGTGCCGTTTGCACTTCTATTAAGAGTATACATGTCAATTTCCTCTCCGGGGGACACCACCTTGACGAAGCACTGTCCGTGTGGGTGGGGAGGCTTGCGCATCCGTGGGAAGCTGAGGGCTATACCGAAGGTAGAGAACCTACTGCCGGAAAGGCCTCAGCTGATGGATCTGACTAAGAGTGTCCCACAGCGTCCCGTCTTCCTTTCCTCTCCCAGTCCTTTCCCAATTCCTTTCCCAACCCAAGGTGTGATGCGATCCGTGCCGAGGGGTGCGTGGCACATGGGTGGATGTGTCTCGAACGGAGCCTCAGGGATACCGGGCGACCTCCATGAGTTGCTTCAACAAGCCTTTCAGTCTCACAATTGGAAGTAAGGAGCAGTGGGAGGAAATAGTTCGACACCGTACGGGGGATATTGTCTGGTTCACTGACGGGTCAAAATCAGACCAAGGCGTTGGGGCCGGGGTATACGGGGTGCAGCCAAGACTGGAGGGCGTCATCTCTCTAGGGAAACTGGCCTCAGTATTCCAGGCCGAAATCACTGCCATCAGGGCGTGTGTGGAGGAGAATTTGCGTAGATGCTACAAAGACCGCAGCATCTATATCTATTCAGACAGCCAGGCAGCCCTGAGATCACTGGCAGCTCCTGCAACAAGGTCTAAAATTGTTGCAGAATGTCACAGGGTTCTGGTGGAGCTAGGGGAAAGCAATAGAGTAAACCTATTGTGGGTCCCTGGCCACTCGGGGGTCAGTGGCAACGAACATGCCAACAGATTAGGCAGGATGGGGGCAGATACTCCATTTATTGGACCGGAACCTGTGCTGACAATCACAAAGGAAATTATCAAATTGGAGCTACATAAATGGCTCAGAAGACAGCACGTAGAATATTGGACCAAAGTCTATCAACAAAAACATGGCAAGGTAATGAAGCTCTGCAATCCTGGGCCTGAACAGGAGAGAGATTAGACTCATGGTTGGATTGCTGACAGGCCATGGGAATTTCAAAAAACTCCTACATACAATGGGAATAACAGAAGAGGACCCTAAATGTAGGATCTGTGATGACGGTGATGAAACTGCATCACATCTAATCTTGGAATGCATTGCTTTGGAGAGTAAAAGGCACAGAACATTTGGGACAATCAGACCCGAAGAAATTGTGTCTAATAAAGAACTGGTAAAGGGACTCCTTGCACTGTTGAAGGGCATTGGTTGGCTTTGCTAGATATACAGGGAGCGATACCGCACAATAAACTTAGCTTCGGTGCGGGCAGTGGTGGGTTGGACCAAGACTGTTTTGGCTTCCCTGAGAAAACCAAATCAAATCAAATACATGTCAATTTACTGGGAATCATTCCCGAAATCATATTCTGGCTACGTCGCTGTGTAGCCCCGTTTAATAATGTTGAAAATGATATACTTACGCGCTTAAGAGTGATTCGTCGACATCGTCTTCTGAAGTTATATTTAAGTCATATGAGAACTGAGGCTCTCCCGGCGTATAGCTGTTCCCATGTTTCTCGGGCCTACTGTCGGATCGAATCGTCGAAGTCCACAATTGCATCGACACCACCCGATGATGGCGGACGGTTGTCCGTCGAAATATAGTGGACTTCCAATAATTAGATTCGGCAGTTCACCCCAGAACTGGCCGGCTGGCTGGCTGGCCACCAAACTTCCCAGACATTAACATTATTGAACGTATTTGAGATGCAACGTGGTGTTCAGAAGAGATCTTATGAATAGCCTGCTTTAAGTCGAAATGTCAGTCTCCTGCAGCACTACTTCACATTGCCACAGTGTGTTGCGGCACTTGTGTGTGCTCGCTGGGGCGCTCCACGATATTAAACAGGTATACCAGTTTCTTCGGAGTACAGACGACTAAAAAATGAGATTGACAGGAAGTGCAAAATGGCTAAGCAGGAGTGGTTAGAAGGTAAATGCAAGGATGTAGGAGAATGTATAAATAGGGGAAAAATAGATACAGCTTACAGGAAAATAAGAGAAACATTTGGATATAAGAAAAACAGCTCTATGAATATCAAGGACACTGATGGAAAACCAGTTCTCAGCAAAGAAGGGAAAGCTGAAAGGTGGAAAGAGTATATAGAGGGGCTCTACAAAGGAAATAAACTTCGAGACAATATTGTAGGAAGGGAAGAGGATGTAGATGAAGATGAAATAGGAGATACGGTACTGAGAGAAGAATTTGACAGAGCTCTGAAAGACCTGAGTCGAAATAAGGCCCCTGGAGTAGATGATATTCCCTCAGAGCTACTGAAGTCTCTGGAAGAACCAGCCATTACAAAATTGTTTCACCTGGTGTGTAAGATGTATGAGACAGGTGAAATACCCTCAGACTTTAAGAAAAATGTTATAATCCCCATCCCTAAGAAAGCAGGTGCAGACAGGTGTGAAAACTACAGAACCATCAGTTTAATAAGTCATGGTTGCAAAATATTAACATGAATTATATACATAAGGATGGAAAAGCTGGTAGAAGCCGACCTCGGGGAAGATCAGTTTGCGTTCAGGAGAAATGTAGGAACACGGGAGGCAATACTCGATTTACGGCTTATCCTAGAAGATAGATTAAGAAAAGGCAAACCTACATTTCTAGCTTTTGTAGATTTGGAGAAGGCTTTTGACAATGTTGATTGGAATAAACTCTTTCAAGTTCTGAAGCAAGCAGGAGTAAAATATAGGGAGCGTAAGGTTATTTACAACTTGTACAAAAACCAGACAGCGGTTGTCAGAGTTGAAGGGCATGAAAGGGATGCAGTGATTGGAAAGGGAGTAAGACAGGGTTGTAGCCTTTCTCCAATGTTGTTCAATTTGTACATTGAGCAAGCTATAAAGGAAAGCAAGGAGAAATTTGGTGAAGGAATTAAAGTTCAGGGGGAAGAATTAAAAACATTGCGTTTTGCCGATGACATAGTAATTCTGTCAGATACAGCAAAGGACCTGGAAGAGCAATTGAACGGAATGGACAGTGTGCTGAAAGGTGCATATAAGATGAACATTAACAAGAGCAGAACTAGGGCAGTGGAATACGGTCTTAGAAAATCAGGTGATGCTGAAGGAATTAGATTGGGAAACGAAGCAATAAAGGAGGTAGATGAGTTTTGCTACTTGGGCAGTAAAATAACAAATGATGGTCGCAGTACAGAGGATATAAAATGCAGTATGGCAATGGGTAGAAAAGCGTTCTTGAAAAACAGAAATTTGTTAACATCGAATATTGATTTAAGCCTAAGGAAGTCCTTTCTGAAGGCATTTGTATGGAGTGTTGCCTTGTATGGGAGTGAGACATGGACGATAAACAAGTGCAGACAGTAAGAGGATTGAGGCTTTTGAAATATGGTGCTATAGAAGAATGCTGAAGATTAGGTGGGCGGATCGCGTAACTAATGAGAAGGTACTGAACAGAATTGGGGAGAAAAGAAATTTCTGGCATACCTTGACTAAAAGAAGGGATAGATTGGTAGGACACATTCTTAGACATCAAGGAATTGTGAATTTAGCATTGGAGGGAAGTGTGTGGGGTAAAAATCGCAGAGGAAGACCAAGAGATGGATACAGTAAGCAGATTCAGACAGATGTAGGTTGCCGTTCTTATGTGGAGATGAAGAGGCTTGCTCAGGATAGGGTATTGTGGAGAGCTGCATCAGACCAGTCTCCGGACTGAAGACCACAACAACAACAACCAGTTTCTTAGGCTCTTCAGATGCCGGCTGCGGTGGCCGCCGGGACTGAGGCGCTCCAGTCACGGTCTGCACGGGCACTACGGTCGGGGGTTCGAATCCCCCCTCGGGCATGGATATTTGTGCCGTCCTTAGTTGTAAGTAGTTTGTAAGTTTAGGGACTGATGACCCCGTAGTTAAGTCCCTTGAGCTTAACAAACATTTGAACAAAAATTACAATAAACAAACACAAATTAAAGAAACTTTCCAGCTTTTAGTCTCGCAGTTTTTTTTAAGATCACATCTTGATACATAACAGAAATCTTGAAGAAACAGTTTCTAGTTTTAGTGCCAGATAATTTCATGTTACAAGAAAGGTTTAAAATTCACACACTAATAATCATGTAAAGTTGGGGCTAATGCTAATTTACATTGTTGGGATCCAGGTGATTTAGACAAAATTTCTACATGGTGTGAAAATTGGCATTTGACACTAAATAAAGAAAAGTGTGAAGTAATACACATGACCACTAAAAGAAATCCGCTGAACCTCAATTACGCGATAAATCAGTCAAACCTTAAGGTCATAAATTCTACCGAATACCTAGGATTTACAATTACGAACAACTTAGACCGGAGAAAACACATATAAAATATTGTGGGGAAGGTGAATCAAAGATTACGTTTCATTGGCAGAACGCTTCGAAGATGCACCAGCTCCACCAAAGAAACTGCCTACATCACACTTATGCGTCCTCTCCTGGAGTACTGTTGCCTATTGTGGGACATTCACCAGGTGGGACTGACGGAAGATATTGGGAAGGTTCAGAGAAGGGCAGCTCGTTTTGTTTTATCACGTTACCGGGGGGAAAACGTTACGGAAATGTTGCACGAATTGGGGTGGAAATCATTAAAAGAAAGACGTTATTCATTGTGGCGTGATGTTTGCAAAGTTTCAATCACCGACTTTTACTTCTGAATGTGGAAATATTTAGCTAGCACCTACCTACTTAGGGAGACATGACCATCCCAATAAAATAAGAGAAATCAGATTGAAAATGGAACGATTTAGGTGTTCTTTCTTCCCTCGCGCTATTAGAGAATGGAACGGTAGATAAATGTTATTAAAGTGGTTAATGAACCCTCTGCCAGGCACTTAAATGTGATTTGCAGAGTATCTATGTAGATGTAAATGTAGCCGCTGTTTCGGCTTCAGTTGATAGTACTGACAACGCAGTCTTTCTTGGTTAACTGTGCTTTTCAAGTTAGTCTTAATTTTAATTTTGTGATGCTTCTCTCGGCCGAAGCTGTACTGACTGGCACTGAGCATGATTCTGATTGTTATATAAACATTAGGATGTACTTGTTCCAAATCATTTTCTGCAATGTACTGAAGAAATTGTTTTGCAAGTATTTAACTAAAAATTGCATCACTGCTGCACTCATACGCAAATAAATACGGACATTGAAATAGGTGCCGGCCGGTAATGGCCGAGCGCACTAAGGTGTCATACCACGGTGAACGAGGTCGCTCTCGTCGGGACTGGAATCCCACCCTTGGGTACGGATGTTGTGTTCGTCCATTGGTTAAGCTAGTGTAAATTAGATGTAGGTCGTCGCTGTATAACCTAGCAGTTGGAAAACGCCGTTAGACATCAAATATATATATATATATATATATATATATATATATATAAAATAAATTCACAATGTTTTGCGAGGCCCCCACCACCGCCGCCGCCGACGCCACTGACCGTGTACTATGCCGAATCCGCGCTTGCAGAGGTAGCAATATGCTGTAAAATGGTTACTTTTTTACTGTATTTAAAATGTTCAAATGTTAGTTAAGCTTAAGGGGCTTAACTACGGGGTTCACAGTCCCTAAACTTACAAACTTACATATGAACTACCTTATACTAACGACGACACAAACATCCATGCTCGAGGGGGGATTCGA
This sequence comes from Locusta migratoria, assembly GCA_026315105.1. NCBI lineage: Eukaryota > Metazoa > Arthropoda > Insecta > Orthoptera > Acrididae > Locusta > Locusta migratoria. Next base: position 65,299,727 of record CM048751.1, read on the forward strand.
ACCCCCCGACCGTAGCGGCCGTGCAGACTGTGACTGGCGCGCCGCAGACCGCTCGGCCACTACGGCCGGCTTACTGTATTTACCAATACATTATTTTCTTCCAATTTTTTGTAATATGTACAGTTGCATTTCCTTCCTTTTTGCGCTGACTTTTGCTTCATTCTCAATGGACACCATATTATCTGGAGGAACCCAGCAGATACTCGTTTGAGTTTTCTTACAACTCTTTCCAATGCTATATTAAAGAGGAGACAGCACCTTCTTGTCTTCATTCATCCATTCATTTCCGTGTCCGGTCGGTCAGCATTTCCAAAAAAAAAAAAAAAAAAAAAAAAAAAAAAAAAAAAAAAAAAAAAAAAAATAAAAATAAAAAAAAAAAATAGCAGCTGCGATAGCTTTGTCATTTCCTTCGTGAACACCTTGTGCTGTACATGTGTTGTCCAGGAGGGGCATACAAGTAAGTGGTTTGCATCTTCATCAGCCTCACAGTCGCAAGAGGTGTCTGCGCTCTCTGGAAGGATTCCCCATTTCTTCAGGTTGCTCTTACATCGGGGGACGCCCACTCAGGCTGTTGAGGGACCTTCACACAGAGTATTGTAGGTTTGCGCCAGGAGCTATTTCTTCTTTCGGCGATACGTCTGCAGCAGGGAGCTCTTCCCTGTTGCGAACCGATTTGCCTCTGGTGCTCCCTCTACTGACGTAGTCCTAGCTAGGAATCTCTTGCGGGATTTACGGCGATGTCTTGCTGTCTAGTGACCATATAGATGATGTCTGTCTCCTGCTTTGTTCTTTCATAGTCTTAACTTTCTTGTCTTCATCCAGTTTTATTTTTAAAATGATCAGATATTAATCCATTTATCAAAACCCACTCGGCCGGCCGCGGTGGCTGAGGGGACTGAGGCGCTCCAGTCACGGTCTGCACGGTCACCACTACGGTCGGGGGTTCGAATCCCCCCTCGGGCATGGATATTTGTGCCGTCCTTAGTATTAAGTAGTTCATAAGTAGTTTGTACGTTTAGGGACTGATGACCCCGTAGTTAAGTCCCATAAGCTATACAAACATTTGAAAACCCATTCATATTTTCATCCATGCTTACTTTGCACAGTTTAATTGGGAATCAAAATTCTGTCCTTACATTGCAAAGGCTTTGCCTGTGAGTGGAGTCATAGGCTTTCATGAAATCAATAAAAAGGTCATGTATTTTTTGTTTATACTCCCAAACGTTTTCATTTATTGTTTTGGCCGCAAAAAGATATTGGCTATTTCTGCGGAAGGCATTTTGATAAGCCCAAATTATAAACTGCTCAAAACAATTAGGGGACCAGGTGAGATATCATACACAATATATACATGGTAATGTAGTTTATTCAGTTATTGGTTGCAATTGAAATACAGTACGATATTTTGTTGTCTCAATTCTTTACTCGTGGTTCACATGGCCTTTACTTAGAGCGACGCACCACGGGGCTCCGGTGTTTGAGATGCACACTAGATTAGTTTAAAGAAAGACGTGGAAGACATTCAGAGGCCGACTGCTAGACTTCTTACGGATAGGTTCTGTCAGTGCGCGAGTATTAAGAGATGGTTCGCGAACTCAAATGGGAATCCATGGAGGGAAGGCGACGTTACGTTCGAGAAAAACCACTGAGGGAATTTTGAGCTCCAGTATTTGACTGCCACTGCATAACGATTATATTGCCACCGAAATATATATTGCTCAAGTAGCGCAAAGCTAAGGGAAAATGAGGGGTTATATTGAGGCACATACGCAGTCATTTTTCCCACGCTCTGTTTGGGACTGGATCAGAAGAGGAAACGACAAGTAGTGGTATGAAATACCCTCCGCCACGCACCGTAGTACGTATGTAGATGGAGATACTGCCAGAAAATTAATACAATTGTCTGGTCGACGTAATGTAATAAAGTGTAATACAGTAGAAAATGCAAAAGTTAGGACTTATACGGACGCAGTGTCTGCCGTTGATTTAAATTAGTAAATCCATGTTTGCAGATTATTTTACCTTACCAATTTTATTCATTTAAGACACTGTCAGTTGTACGAGTCTTGTTTAATTCCTGCTTATATCAGAACTAGTAAAAGCCCGGCAGTCAACAGAATTGACTGCTGTTCTGGATATTATAAGTTTGATTAAGAATATCTATGCAAAGGTGTCTGCTAATTCAAACTGAATTACCCAGGGCAGGCGGCGTGGACGCCCCTTTGCTTCCTACCCCACGGGGATTCTCCCTTCTACTTGCTAAAATGCTCAAAGTAGAGTGCAATTGCTGAATATCGATCAACTCTAGCAAAGAGCATTACTCTCTCGCAGTTACTTTACGAAAAAACATTTATAATAGCTATCGGCGACAAAAGCTGCAAAACTGCGCATGCGCATAGCTGCTGATAACAGTTCTGCGCATGCGCAATTCTATCGGCGACAAACTGACACACACTTAAGCCGCTCATATATAAAAAGTATCGTATTAAAACGCTGACCTTCACAACGAATACCGCCTAGAGCGCCTCTCGGTGGTATTCAAGAAACTCTCCACACGACTGTACAAGGACTCGAGACACTCGAACAACCCCTTCATCCTACGCTTGGGGAACTACGATCACAACAATAGGTGGAAACATAAACGCCCCAAAACAATTCTCCTCAGAGACTAACCACCTACGGTCGTAAGGAACACCAACTCGCAAACACGATGAACATGGCAAACACCTACAGAACAGCAAACTGACTTGCAATGCCAGCTGAGCCCACAGCCGACCTACAGGCAAAGCAGGGAAACCATATTCAGCGCACTAAATACAAACAAACCTAAACAGTCGCACACACTTAGCCAGTTCTATGACCGAACTGCCTAACTACCATGACAAACTTGGCTATGTTACAGGTATTCTGCCACAGCCGATGTTCACCGGTATTCTGCCGCAGCCGACCCAGGAGACTTCACAGGAGCTCAGCTGCAGCAGAACCTCGCATCAAACGGACTGATTCTTTATGACGAACCTAGCAAAGTTAACGGTACTGAGAAAATACCCATTACTAACATTACCAAACCTTGCATGATCTGTCGCAGATAGCATACCGCTACTGCCCTTCAAATCTACCCCATTGTCGCAGAGGTTTTTTTCCCTTGGCTCTTGCCTTGGCACTTTTTTTCCTCTGCCCTCACATACCTTTACCCTTCGTATACCTTTCGACCAATTCTATCTCCAGATGCACCGTATTAATGGGTGATCGTGCCCACACGTACGGATAACATCGCGGTTCCCACATCCCGTGATCCACCTTAGCAAACTAACCTAATTACGGAGGTGACAGTAGAACTTTTGTGATGGTCACCACGTTGGTGTGGGCGTGGAGGGGCCCCATCCTTTTGATTAAAACGCTGACTAAAATAAAACACCATTACTTCTGAAGAAGAACACACACACAAGAACTTGAGCGCGCGCGCGTGTATGCATACGCGCGCGAGCGCGCAAAACATATAAATCACAAGATACACGCACAAAAACACCAAATCAAAAGGTAACCCTCAATTAAAAATTAAAATTGCAAATTGGAAGAAATGTTGAGCTCATCACTTCAACAATAAACAATACAAAAGATACGATGAAAAACTATATCCACAAACATATGTGACGAATCCAAAATCCAATATCAAATAATAAACAACAAATAACGTATATACAGATTCTTCCTCCAATACCAAACCACAAACTCAGTTTATGTGTACAGCAAATTCTCTATTATCGTTAATATACATGAAATATGTCTTTCTTTTTGCATTATGTGACAAGTTAAAGAATAATATGTTAAAAATGAACCTTTTACCCAAAAAGACTGAAAAGGGGTTTCAAGCCCTCAACAACCTGCCTCTCCCCTTCAGGGATAGGAATGAAATGTGTAAAAGGTTTTACTTTAATTCCAATTACCTTGCAGTATTATAAATTTCTCAATGTCAAACACGCTTTTGACACTGTACCCCACAAGCGGCTTCTAATGAAATTGCGTGCTTATGGAATAACTCCCCAATTGTGCGATTGGATTCGCGATTTCCTATCAGAAAGGAAACAGTTCGTTGTAATTGACGGTAAGTCATCGAGTAAAACAGAAGTGATATCTGGCGTTCCCCAGGGAAACGTTATAGGTCCCTTACTCTTCCTTGTGTTTATAAACGATTTAGGAGACAATCTGAATAGCTCCCTTAGACTGTTCGCGGTTGATGCTGTCGTTTATCGGTTAGTGAAGTCAACAGAGGATCAAAAGCAACTGCAAAGCGATTTAGACAAAATTTCTGCATGGTGCGAAAATTGGCAAATGACACTAAATAAAGAAAAGAGTGAAGTAATACACATGACCACTAAAAGAAATCCGCTGAACTTTAATTACGCGATAAATCAGTCAAACCTTAAGGTCGTAGATTCTACCAAATACCTAGGAGTTACAATTACGAACAACTTTGACTGGAGAGAACACATAGAAAATATTGTGGGGAAGGCAAAGGTTACGTTTCATCGGCAGAACGCTTCGAAGATGCACCAGCACCACCAAAGAGACAGCCTATATTACACTTGTGCGTCCCCTCCTGGAGTACTGTTGCCGATTGTGGGACCCTCACCAGGTGGGACTGACGGAAGATATTGAGAAGGTTCAGAGAAGGGCGGCTCGTTTTGTTTTATCAGGTTACGTGGGGGAAAAGGTCACGGAAATGTTGCACGAATTGGGGTGGAAATCATTAAAAGAAAGACGTTATTCATGGCGGCGTGATCTGTTTGCGAAGTTTCAATCACCGATTTTTACTTCTGAATGTGAAAATATTTTGCTAGCACCCACCTACATAGGGAGACATGACCATCCCAATAAAATAAGAGAAATCAGATCAAAAACGGAACGATTTAGGTGTTCTTTCTTCCCGCGCGCTATTAGAGAATGCAATGGCAGAGAAAAGTTATGAATGTGGTTAATGAACCCTCTGCCAGGCACTTAAATGTGATTTGCAGAGTATCTATGTAGATTTAGATGTAGATGTAGACAAAATGTTGCACCAAGAGCGTCGCTAGTCAGCGGGTCTGAGGTGGAGTAGGTGGAGAAAGAGAGTCAGTTGCAATAAATAAGGCAGGATAATTGTTTAATGGCAAGAAATAAGTAAAATTAAAAAGAATTGGTTAAATATAATATCATCGTAGTTTCTGTCAGTTCTTCCAATTGATTAATAATATCTTTGAATTTTCTCCTGCCCCTGTATAGCACCGCTAATACTTGTGCCGCAACAGTTTTGTAAGTTTGTGGTCTGAACTGTGTTTTGAGCAAGATAGTCATATACGAGGTACGTCCAGAAAGTAAGTTCCGTTTGGTTATATAAAACAAACGTGTACAGATACAGAAAAAAATATTTATTGTACAAAAATCTACAATTGTTAAACTACTTTTCTACACAGCTGCCGAAATTTTGTAGGCACTTGTCATAGTTTCTGTATGCCTTCTGTATGCCTTCTTCATAGAAGGTTGCCGCCTGTGTATTAGGACATGTGGTAGCATGGTCTTTCAGCTCATCATCATCGTTGAAATGTTGACCACCAAGGACAGATTTTTAGGTGTAAGAAGAAGTGAAAGTGGCTAGTATCGAGCCCCGGGCTGTACGGTTGATGATCAAACACGCCCCAGTGAAATTCCAGTAAGAGTTGAGGTCGGTCACTTTCGTGGAAACAAACACTACCTTTTGATGGAAATCCTCTTCTTACACCTAAAATTTGTCCTATCAACACTTCAACGATGACGAGCTGAAAGAACATGCTACCACACGGCTGAATACACAGGCGGCAACCTTCTATGAAGAAGGCATACGGAAACTTGTGTCACGCTATGACAAGTGCCTACAAAATTTCGGCAGCTATGTAGAAAAGTAGTTTAACAGTTGTAGATTTTTGTACAATAAATATTTTTTTTCTGTATCTGTACACGTTTGTTTTATATAACCAAACGGAACTTACTTTCTGGTCGTACCTCGTACAAGAAGTCGTGTGTGACCGGATGTAGGCTGCATATAGCATATAATCATGATATGTTTAATTTGCAATCCTTTACAAAATGTTACAATGCCGTAACTACAGTCTCTAGTACCACATGGAAAAACATGGTGTGAAGTACAACTATGTTTTGAGATAAATTCACGCGCACACACATCAGCTCGTCCGAAAGTGTAGGATAGGCCACAGAAGGATGTTTGGCGGATTGTAACAGCAGCTGTGTTCATTCAGATCAAACCACGTTTGCCGTTACTTCGAAGGCCCCAGTGGAACACGCCCCGTATTGATCTGAAGTCCCTCCTGTCACGTGCAGTGAGCAGTAATATGCACGCCTGTTCACCTGGAATCTGTGACTCCATGCCTTAACATCGTAACTCAGTCTGTTTTACAGGTGGCAAACTAACTTAAATCAACAGTATAAATTCACATTTATTTCAAATCTGCTAATACTTAACAGATCAACAGATCCTGATTAAAGCATTTAATATTCACTAATATGTAACTGTTTTCAAAAATATACATCATTCGTACATACATACATGCGAACGGCTGAAAGCAAGGGGAAACTACAGACGTTACTTTTCCCGAGGACATGCAGCTCTACTGTATGGAAATATGATGATGGCATCCTCTCGGGTAAAATATTCCGGAGGTAAAATAGTCCCCCATTCGGATCTCCGGGCGGGGACTACTCAGGAGGATGCTGTCATCAGGAAAGACAATACTGGCATTCTACGGATCGGAGCGTGGAATGTTAGATCCCTTAATCGGGTAGGAAAATTAGAAAATTTAAAAAGGGAAATGGATAGGTTGAAGTTAGATATAGTGGGGATTAGTGAAGTTCGGTGGCAGGATGAATAGGATTTCTGGTCAGGTGAGTACAGGATTATAAATACAAAATCAATTGGGGGTATCACAGGAGTAGGATTGATAATGAATAAGAAAATAGGAATGCGGGTAAACTACTATGAGCAGCACAGTGATCGCATTATCATTGTCAAGATAGATACGAAGCCAATGCAGACAACAGTAGTACAGGTTTCTATGCCAACTAGCTCTGCCGATGATGAGGAGATCGAAGAAATATATGAGGAGCTAAAGGAAATTATTAAGACAGTTAAGGGAGAGGAAAACTTAATTGTGATGGGAGACTGGAATTCGGTAGTAGGAAAAGGAAGAGAAGGGAAAATAGTAGGTGAATATGGACTGGGCAGGAGGAATGAAAGAGGAAGTCGCCTGGTAGAATTTTGCACGGAACATGATTAAATCGTAACAAACACGTGGTTTAAGAATCACAAAAGAAGGTTGTATACGTGGAAGAGACCAGGAGACACCGGAAGGTATCAGATAGATTTTATAATGGTAAGACATAGATTCCGGAACCAGGTGATAAACTGTAAGACATACCCAGGGGCAGATATAGACTCTGACCATAACTTGTTAGTCATGAACTGTAGGCTGAAACTGAAAAAACTGCAGAAAGATAGGAAAATAAGGAGATGGGACCTAGATAAATTGAAGGAAAGTGAGGTTCTGGAGAATTTCAGAGGGAGATTTAGGCAACAATTGACAGAAACAGGGGAAATAAAACAGTAGAAGAGGAATGGATAGCACTGAGAGATGAAATAGTGAAGGCAGCAGAGGACAAAATAGGTAGAAAGGCAAGATCTACAAAAAATCCTTGGATATCACAGGAAATACTAAATTTAATTGATGAAAGGAGAAAATATAAAAATGCAGTAAATGAAACAGGCAAAATGGAGTACAGACGACTAAAAAATGAGATTGACCGGAAATGCAAAATGGCTAAGCAGGAGTGGCTAGAAGCCAAATGCAAATCTGTAGAAGAATGTATAAGAAGGGGAAAAGTAGATACCGCCTACAGGAAAATAAAAGAAACATTTGGAGATAAGAAAAACAGCTCTATGAATATCAAGGACTCTGATGGAAAACCAGTTCTCAGCAAAGAAGGGAAAGCTGAAAGGTGGAAAGAGTACGTATAGCAGCTCTACAAAGGAAATGAACTTAGAGACGATATTGTAGGAAGGGAAGAGGAAGTAGATGAAGATGAAATAGGAGACACTACACTGAGAGATGAATTTGACAGAGCCTTGAAAGACCTAGGTCGGAACAAGGCCCCAGGAGTAGATGACATACCCTCAGAGCTACTAAAGTCTCTGGGAGAGCCAGCCATGACAAGACTATTTGAACTGGTGTGTAGGATATATGAAACAGGCGAAATACCCTCAGACTTTAAGAAAAATTTAATAATTCCCATTCCAAAGAAATCAGGCGCAGACAGGTGTGAAAATTACAGAACCATCAGTTTGATAAGTCATGGTTGCAAAATTTAAACACGAATTATCTACAGGAGAATGGAAAAGCTGGTAGAAGCTGACCTCGGGGAAGATCAGTTTGGCTTCAGGAGGAACATAGGAACCCGGGAGGCAATACTCACTTTACGTCTTATCTTAGAAGATAGATTAAGGAAAGGCAAACCTACATTTTTAGCTTTTGTAGATTTGGAGAAAGCATTTGACAATGTTGACTGGAATACACTCTTTCAAATTCTGAAGTCAGCAGGGGTAAAATAGAGGAAAGGAGAGTTATTTACAACTAGTACAAAAGCCAGACCGCAGATATTAGACTCGAAGGGCATGAAAGGGAAGCATCAGTTGGGAAGGGAGTAAGACAGGGTTGTAGCCTTTCTCCGATGTTATTCAATTTTTACATCGAGCAGGCGGTGAAGGAAAGCAAGGAAAAATTTGGAATAGGGATTAATGTTCAGGGGGAAGAAATAAAAACATTGCGTTTTGCTGATGACATTGTAATTCTATCAGAGACAGCAAAGGACCTTGAAGAGCAGTTGAATGGAATGGACAGTGTGTTGAAGAGAGCGTATAAAATGAACATTAACAAGAGCAAAACAAAAATAATGGAATGCGGTCTTAGAAAATCAGGCGATGCTGAAGGAATTAGATTAGGTAACGAAACAATTAAGGTGGTAGATGAGTTTTGTTACTTGGGTAGTAAAATAACATGCGATGGTCGCAGTACAGAGGATATAAAATGCAGAATGGCAATGGGAAGAAAAGCATTTTTGAAAAAGAGAAATTTGCTAACATCGAATATTAATTTAAGTGTAAGGAAGTCTTTTCTGAAGGCATTTGTGTGGAGTGTTGCCTTGTACGGGAGTGAAACATGGACCATAAGCAGTGCGGACAGGAATAGAATAGAGGCTTTTGAAATGTGGTGCTACAGAAGAATGCTGAAGATTAGGTGGGTAGATCACATAACTAATGAAGAGGTACTGAACAGAATTGGTGAGAAAAGGAATTTTTGGCATACCCTGACTAAAAGAAGGGATCGCTTGGTAGGACACATTCTTAGACATCAGGGAATCGTAAATTTAGCATTGGAGGGAAGTGTGTGGGGTAAAAATCGCAGAGGGAGACCAAGAGACGCATATAGTAAGCAGATTCAAGTGGATGTGGGTTGCCGTTCTTATGAGGAGATGAAAAGGCTTGCTCAGGATAGAGTAGGGTGGAAAGCTGCATCAAACCAGTCTCCGGACTGAAGACCGTAAGAACAACAACATCATTCAGTTACTATTTTTTCGCCACGATTTGTTATGGGTTATTTTATAACAACTGTTTACAGCTGTCAAATATTTCAAATGATTCCTTTCTTAAACCATCAGTTGTACAGTTTCAACTTTATTCCTGAGGGTTCCGATTCAGGAGAGAAAGCTGGACATGGTATTAATACTACAGTGGGAGATAAAATCTACTTATTTGTCTATGATAACGACAAGATTTAGTGTATACTAACGAAGTTGACTTTTTGTGGCCTTGTGCTAGTTTTCTGGAATGTAAGCATAAACCAAAAAAAGTCCAGGTTTCCATCCTGTGGGGGTAATATCGTGAATCAAAATCGGTAGTAAAAAAGTTGAATCTGTACAGCTGATGGTTTATGAAATGCATTACTTCAAACTAAGATGTGTTCGGTGCAGATGCGATTTCCGCCATAAGATTTAAGAAATTATGCCGAAACCTCCAACTCCCAATTCCCAAGTGTGCGCACATCTCATATCTACGCAACTGGTCGACGCGTTGCATTTTGTCTGCGCCGATGTGATGTATACCGATAATTGGCCAGATGGTTGCGTGTCAACTGGTCTCAAGACCTAGGACCACGCGCTTGCTGTTGCAGCCGTTTCCAACGTGCGAATAGACCCTGAGCCATTCTCACTGCCAGTGATCCTTGACATAGAAACGGCGTCTGGCGTCACCGTCACCAGGTAGGTCACGCTCATATCTAAGCTCGGAGAGTGACCAATCTTTCGGCGACCACACAAGTGCCTCTGATGCACCATGTGTTCTAAAGTATCCGGGTACACCGAAAACCTTATATTTTTCATATTAGGTTCATTGTGCTGCCGTCTATTACCAGGTACTCCATATCAGCGACCTCAGTACTCATTAGACATCGTGGGAGAGCAGAATGGGACGCCCTGCGGAACTCAGGGACTTCGAACGTGGTCAGGAGATTGTTGTCACTTGTGTCAGAAGTCTGTAGGCGAGATTTCCACACTCCATAGCTCTGATGTGACAGTGAAGTGGAAACGTGGATGGACACGTACAGCACGAATGTGTACATGTCGACCTCGTCTGTTGACTTGACAAAAACCGCCGACAGTTGAAGAGGCAAGAATCGATCCAGACCATCACACAGGAATTCCAAACTGCCTGAGGATCCACTCCAAGTACTAAGACAGTTAGGCGGGAGGTGAGAAAACTTGTATATCATGGTCGAGCGGCTGCCCATAAGCCACACATCACGTAGGTCAATCCCCAAAGACTCCTCGCTTGGTGGAAGGAGCGTAAACATTGAACAGTGGAAAAAATATGTGTGGAGTGACGAATGACGGAACACAATGTGGCGCTCCAATGGCAGAGCTGTGGGTATTATTTATTATTTATTTTAGGTGCCCCATTACATAGTATTATTACATGTTTGAAGGTTAAGTTCAGGTGCTTATATCAGGTACTTTGGCAAACAAACACAGTACATTAGATGGAAGGATTTACAAAAGAATGCATTTTGGCTATACAGGATTTATCGCTTTACATAAAGAAACGAAATGAGTTTTACACAGCAGAAAATCTTATTGGATTACAGAAGTTTTAAAAGTCTGTAGTTAACTTATGTACCAAATGAAAGTTACCGACGGGCCATGCTCCTCTTTTGTCAGCATTGTCAGCTGAGATGAACCCATCTTTCAGTAATTTGCAGCACTCGAAAAGCTTGTGGTCAATAGTTTGGATATCTCTGTTACATGTGCACGTTCCGTCTTCAGTTATTCTGAACCGTTGATAATAGGCTTCCAGTTTTTCATGACCTGTCAACATGTCTGTAAAATTCGCAGATATTGGTAGCCTAATTATTAAACGTTGTCGGATCATAGAAAAATACAGTTTAGTGCTTTCTCCGATTTTTGTTGTGTCACTCAATCTTCCATTTGTTCCTAAACTCCTCTCGAAGTTTTTTCTGCACCACACTTGTAGGTATTTTGCTGTAGCGTATCGATTGTCGTGATCGAGCCGCTCTTTCAGTAAAATTTTCAGCTAGTTCATTTCCCCGTAGCCCTCGATGTGCTGTAACCCATTCGAAATGAATCTACCAGTTGTGTGTCTGCAACGTTCTGATTGTGTAACGAATCCAAAGTAATCCTGCTATTGGTGTGAATTACTGCAGCTCTGTAAATATTCGAGATATAGGTTATTATCTCAAGGGCATTGAGAATGGCAAATTGTTCCGCTTGATTGTTTGAGCATTCATTACACAGTTTAAGCTGCATCTTGTAAATAAGCTTCTTATTAACAATTATTGCTATTCCCGAAGTATGACGAATGTCCGGTGAACGTCATCTGTCAGCGTGTTTGGTGCCAGCAGTAAAATTCAGAGGCGGTGCTATTATTGTGTGTTCATATTTTTCATGGAGGAGTTTTGCTCACCTTATTGTTTAGCGTGGATCACAAACGGGCCTACATTGTTTTAAGTACCTCCTTGCTTCCCACTGTTGAAGAGCAATTCGGGGATGGTGGCTGGTTCTTTCAACACGATCGAGCTCCTGTTCATAATGTACGGTCTATGGCGGGGGTTACACGACAGTAACATCCCAGTAATGGACTGGCCTGCACAGAGTCCTGCCTTGAATCCTGTAGAACACCTATGAGATGTTTTGGAACGCCAACTTCGTGTCAGGTCTCAAGTGTTTGTTAAGCTTATGGGACTTAACTGCGGGGTCATCAGTCCCTAAACTTACAAACTACTTATAAACTAATTTATACTAAAGACGACACAAATATCTATGCCCGAGGGAGGATTCGAACACCCGATGGGGAACGGCCTTGCGCATCGGAGCAGAGCGCCTCCATGCTCTCGGCCACTCCGCCGCGGCTGTCAGATCTCACCGACCTACATCGATTCATCAGTGCAGCACTCCGTTAAGAATGGGCTGCCATTCCCCAAGAAACCTTCCAGCACCTGACTGAACGTATGGCTGCGAGAGTGGAAGCTGCCATCAAGTCTAAGGGTGGGTCAACACCACATTGAATTCCATCATTATAGATAGAGGGAGCCACGAACTTGTAAGTTATTTTCAGCCAGATGTCTGGATACTTTTGATGACATGGTGTGCGCAGCAGAGAAACTTTGAGGACGTCATAGTTTATGCTACGGAATTAAAGTATCCAAACGAGACACGGATAAGAAGTAAGAGCTTCAGCAGGTGATTCGAGAAGATATACAAATGTTCAAACGTCTGTAAACCCAAGGGACCAAACTGCTTAGGTCATCGGTCCCTAGACTTACAAACTACTTAAACTAACTCATGCCCGAGGGAGGGAGCGACCGCGCAATCCGTAGCATGGCACCTTATATATTTGTACGGAGTACATTTCGTCGGGCCCGGTAGTCTTGGGCACCAACCATTCAACGAACAACCACGAACAAACTGAACAAACGACCGCGAACCAAAGATCTACCAGATGGCAAAAAAAAAAAAAAAAAAAAAAAAAAAAAAAGGCTGGGGGGGGGGGAGTGCTCGACTGGAAACCGAAGGGTCGCGGTTTCGAAACCCGTCGAACCTCGGATTTTTTCAGTCTGCGCTTTAACCCATCCTTCACCTCTCAACGATATGATTATTATTTATCTATCGATTAACATTTTTACAAGTTGAATTTGCAAGTCCTCGAAAGCCACAGGTTAAGGGTACGAGTTCGTGTTGGCGCACAATTTTAATTCGTCGCGAAAATACAGAGTGACACAGAATAACGGGAATGTTTGAAATGAGTAGTGGCAGCCATGGGCAGCACTGAGGGTTCGTGACAGCGATTAAATTGGCCGCCATTTCAGTAATCGTGCATCAGTGGGACGGACAACAGTATGCATTAGCCATAATAATATTTTATAAAGTTATATTTTGGTAGCGGCGCAGAGGGAGTTTGGACCTTTTTATAATTTAGGACGTTCAGTCGAAACACACGATAAAATGTTGGATTCATAACTTTGAAGAGACTCGATCTGCCCTCAAGAAGAAATCAACAGGATGACCAAGAAGCGTGCATTCTCCAGTGAACATTGATGTGCGCGAGTCCGTCTAACGGAGCTCACGGCGTTCAATTCGTAAGCAAGCAGCAGTCGTTGGAATGTCCCGAAGGAGTGTCCAAAGAATTCTTCATCTTGATTTGTACTTTCATCCGTACAAACTACAGACAGTGCAACAATTGAAGGACAACGATTACCAGTTACGCCTGGTTTCTGTCAAACAAATGATAACAAAAATAAACAATGACGATGAATTTATAAACAAGTTGTGGATGTCAGATGAGGCTAATTTTCATCTGACAGGTTATGTGAATAAACAGAACTATCGTTACCGGGCAAACACAAATCCTAATGACGTTCATGATTGACCTTTACACGCTAGTAAAGTGACAGTGGTGTTTCGTTGCATGGGATTATCACGCCGTATTTTTTCGCAAATAAACAGGGCAACATAACAACTGTCAATGTCGATCGTTACGTGGAGATGTTACGAACTTTCGTTACATTTGCAATGAACAACTTTCCATACATTCAAGAAGCCTGGTTGCAACAGGACGGAGCCACATCACACACTGTACGGCAGTCAAGGGCATGTGTGCGAGAATTGTTCGCTAACCGTGTGATCTCACGATTCCGTGACATTCCCTGGCCCTCGAGATCGCATGAATTATCCGTGTGTGATTTTTTTTTTCTTGTGGGGCTACCCTAAGAATAAAGTCTACACGACCCGACCAAGAATCGTGGATGAGTTAAAACAGATAATAATGGTTGAATTCACAGTATCCCAGCTGAGATGTAGCAGCGGACAATGAGGAATCTTCTTCGAAGATTTCACGAATGTATTCGTAAAGGAGGACTCCATCTAAAAACAAGTATTTTTTAAAAGAAGATAAATGGCGTCTATGTTTAGTAAATTGCAAAGTTGTATGATTTCAATTATTATGAATTAAATTTTCTTTCATCACTTCTAGTTTTATTGGATTGTGGAAATGTTCCAGTTTTTCTGTGTCACCGTGTGTTAGCGGACCGTTTTCTGAGTGAACACGGAGGATTTTGTTCTCTCAGTTGAAACAGAAGCTGATCTGATCTCAAAAACAGTTTCCTAAATGAAGGTCTCTCAGGCATGCAGCTGGATTGATTACTGGTTTTGAAACGAATTTTCGGCGGCGTAACGTGTCATCTTCATGCGCAATCAGTCCGGCTGCATGCCAGAGAGACTTTTATGCAGCGTATTCTCCAGGATAACATACGAACACACAACAGTTTCCTGAATATTACTCGCTAAAGAGATTTGATGATCTGACACACCGTTCTGTTTTGTGGGACAAACAGGGAGTTTGATGTACATTCCGGTATACTTACAAGTGGAATCTTGTCAGGAGCTGTATTTCTCTAGGACATTACAAATTATATTGGAGATTAAAATTATTCAAGTTCAAACTAAATGACGAAAAAGTAGAATAAATGTTGCAGCGTGTAGAGGGAGGCGGATAAATTATTCCAAACAAAAATACATCTACATATTTATTTTCCAAATCACATTTAAGTGCCTAACAGAGGGTTTATCCAACCTCTTACATAATATTTCTCTACCGTTCCTTTCTCTAATAGCGCGCGGGAAGGACAGATAAAACTTTCCGTTTTCGATCTGATTTCTCTTATTTTATTGTGATGATAATGTCTCCGTACGTAAGCGGCAGCTAAGAGAACATGTTCGCTTTCGGAGGAGAAATTTGGTGAAAGAAATTTCTTAAATAGATCTCGCCGCAAGGAATACGGCCTCCCCCCCCCCCCCCGGGGTATCGATCGCGATAATACAAAACGAGCTGTCCTTCTTTGAATTTTCTCCATAACCTCCGTTAGTCTCACTTGGTGGGGCTCCCACATTTCGCAGCAATACTCCGAAATAGGATGAACAAGTGTAAAGTAGGCAGTTTCTTGAGCAGCACTTCTAAAATGTTCTGAAATGCAACATTTGGTTCGCCTTCCCTACGATATTTTCTATGTGTTCTTTCTAATTAAAGTTGTTCATAATTGTAATTCCTACATATTAAGCCGAATTTACGATCGCTAGATTTGACTGTTGCATAGTGCAAATGATGTTTAACGGATTTCTTTATTTCTTTTAGGACTCGTATGGAAGACTTAACACTTTTCACTATTTAGTATCAACTGAGAATTTTAGCACCATGCAGATGTCTTATTTAAATAGTTTTGCATTTGATTTTGATCTTCTGGTGACGTTAATAACCGATAAAGACAGCATCATCCTTGAACTACAGAGAGCTGCTCAGATTGCCTCCTAAAACATTAGAAAGATAAGGAACAGTAGGACCCCTATAACACTTTCCTCGCAAACGCCAGATATTACTTTCTGTTTTGCTCAATGGATTTCCGTTATTTATTACGTACAGTATCCTTTCTGACGGGGAATCTTGAATCCTATGTCACCACTATGGCGATATTCCATAAGTACGCAATTTGGTTAGAAGCCGCTTGTGAGGTAATGTGTCAGAAGCCTACCGGAAATCTAGAAATAGAGTCTGACACACCAAGTATGCCAGGAAATATTAACCAGGAAACGAAAGCAAAAAACCGACGGATAAAATAATCACACTATCTGCTACTTTGTAAGTTTCATAGAACTATCATGATTTGATGATGTGACGCAATTTCGCTTCTACTTGTGAGAAACGAACACTTAAAAGTACATACTTGAAATGATATTTGTAACTTCCAACTTTTCATGGAGACTGAATGCAGCGAACCACAAAACTACAGTCATTTAAAATCTTATTACTTTGTAGGAATTATTTTGTTCTTCGGCTTTCTTTTGCAAACTCTCACACCCTTTAAATTATGGAATGGCTTTCATACTGTCCGCGCTTACTTATGTTGACACTCGGCTAACGATCGTGAAGGCATTCTGATAGGAAGTCGCTCCAATCAGTGTCAACCAGTAATCTCTATATAACATGGATGTATAACTCTGGTGTCCGAGCATAGAACTGTAGTGTGCCTGCACATTCATGTGTTTTGCACACGAATTTGCATTGTCTGCCATGTTTTAATTAGTCAAACGAATTTCCATCAGTTAGTACATGACAAGTAATAGCTAGACTACCTCTGGATTTGAAATTTATGTCAATATGCGAAGTAACAGATTCGCGTGAGTTAGGAATCGAAACATATTTCTTTTTCGTTTACTTGTAATATTTCGTACCAGCCATGTTGTATTTAGTCAAGAACTCCGACCACAGATACTAACACACCCGAACAAACAGCAGAGCGGCTACACACATGGCATGGTTAAAACCAAGGAGGTTAGAATAAAGGGAGATGGGATTATCTATACCGAGCACATACGTCAGTTGAAGCCTGTCCGCCATCTTGATCAGTTTTGGAATTCTATCTCTCAGTTAAAACGGTGCGTTACGTCGACCCTCTTACTGTTAATTCATTGAACTGACAGTCAGTGAAAAGTATGTACTCTCAAACAATATACTCTCTTGAATAAATAGTAATAAGTATTCATCATAATATATTTGATAACATAATTTTTAACGGCTAATTTCCATTCTTTTAACACTTTGTACAATACGGCAAAATCGTCGGACGTTTTATTACTGTTTTAAGTGACATAAAACATCAGTTCTACAATACGAACACTTATCCAAAACTTAGCAACATGGCGGAAACAAGCTTCAATTTTTCAGCGTAAGGGTGTCTCCCTGTATTCTAACCTCCTTGGTTAAAACTTGGACCACGTGACTGTTGGCAAACATTAGCCGTTTAAAATAAACAGCTCCACAGTCTTCAAGAAATGCCTTCATTTTAAACTAATAATACTTTCTCTTAAAATTTAATGGTACTTGCCTTCACAAAAAGCTCTGTATTATCCTAGGTAAAGCTTTTCTACAGCTGTACATTACCACGTGACTGTTGGCAAAGCATGTTGGTGCCATGAAAACTATGCCATGCCCAGTCTATGGAGGTTAGAATCTCTGGGAATGCCCTCCTGAAAAAGTGAAGCTAGGGAACTGGGCACACCGGCATTTGTTTGTGCCCAAAACATTGAGCATAGCAAGGAGGTTGGAGCATAGTATGTGTACATAGGAGATCAGTCTTTGAAATGTACGTCATATATAAGTAAATATTCCAATGTGACTGTAAATCTAGTTGCTTCACGTAAACAAGGCAATGTTCACATGAGATTTTAACCGAGAATTCATTGCTTTGGGCCAAAAAGCATGGCCCTCTGTCTTCAACCAATACTGTCCTCAGCATAGGTAACGTCACCTCCCTTTATTCTAACCTCCTTGGTCAGGAAACAGAATATGAACATCTTTGGCTGGCACTCTCAGAAATCTGTAGTTTAACATCTAGGTAATATAGAGATCACAATTGTCAGTTTCCCGCGAACTGTATTCGTCCCTGCAAATGGCGGCCTTCAGTTCGGGAGCAGTTGCCTCACATCTGAGCTACGGCGTGGTAGGGGCACAGAACAGGGAGTACACAGTAGGAAACTGGGCTGCAATCTGCGCGCTAAAATTTACTGCGCATGCGCGAAGTCTACCGCATTGAAACCAAGTAAAGCGCAATATTTTACGCGAAGCGCGACAGGATATGTTTTGTTTGTCTTTTTAATGGTGTATTTTAGGTTCTGAGCTTACCAACAAATACAGCTGTTTGATGTATAATACCGTAAAAATTATAACAATTTGTAACGTTACCAAATGTGTTACTACCGTTGTTCTACATAGTGGCACGGTTCGGTGAGAGTAGTTGAGAGCCAGACACTTATCCAAGGATCAACGGTTCGATCGCTGCTTACAACTCGAGTTGTTATGTCATTATGCACTCCTTTCACCTCTGACATTGTTGAAAAAAATGCGGAAGTTGCGCCATGGTTCGGAATCTACGTTGAAATGTAGTTCCTTCTATAAGTGGCTGGGTTAGTCAATTCAGTGGCCGGAGAAAGGCAAGGGCATACCACCTCCAAACAGGAGCATGCGCGCGAAAGGCAAAGGTCCCAGGTTCGAGTCCCGGTTCCGGCACACAATTTTAATCTGCCAAAAAGTTTCATATCAGCGCACACTCCGCTGCAGAGTGAACGTTTCATTCTGGAAACATTCCTTAGGCTGTGGCTAAGCCATGTCTCCACCATATCCTTTGTTCCAGGAGTGCTAGTCCTGCAAGGTTCGCAGGAGAACTTCTGTGAAGTTTGGAAAGTAGGAGGCGAGGTACTGGCAGAAGTAAAATTGTGAGGACGGATCGTGAGTCGTGTTGGGATAACTCAGTCGGTAGAGCGCTTGCCCGCGAAAGGCAAAGATTCCAGGTTGGAGTCCCGGTTCCGGTACACAATTTTAATCTGCCAGGAAGTTTCATATCAGCGTACACTTCGCTGCAGAGTGTGAGTTTCATGCAGGAGCATACCAATCCTCAGATTGTTAACTCCTTTGCCTTTTATATATAACTAGCTGCTCCCCGCGGTGTTACTCGCGGTTCAATAGTCAGACATTAAAGTGCCAAGAAAGGGCATAAATAACTACATGACTGTTTGCGACATTGTTATCACGGAATACATAATTGTCTTGGAACGGATGGAGAGCCAAAAAAACTATTGCAATACGTCCCTGTAAAAGATGTTTCGAGACTTCTTGTTCTCAGAGTATACGTAGAGATTTCTAGCTCTCGATACACGGGAGCAGCCTACGTAGAACTGTCCGTGCGAGAAACATGGGGTAGCCACATGAATACCTCCCACTTTTAATGTTTGTCCTTGACTCTTGTTTATAGTAATCGAGAAGGCCACTTTCAATGGAAACTGTAACCGGTTAACCTGGAATGGCAAGTTTGTTGGGATGATGGGAATTCGTGGTATTAATACAGTCTCTCTCTTGGCTCCACCCGTGATGATGGTGGCCTGCACGATATGCTTTCTCAGGTCCGTGAAGCGTAACCTGGTGCCATTGCATAATCGTGGTGCATCCAAGTTACGCATCAATAAAACAGGCACACTCACCTTCAGCTCCAACTTGTGGGATGGCACCCCTGACAGTAAGTAATTACAATAACAACAATACAGTAATCGAAAACAAATGCCAAGTAAAGGAACAAAATAAACAGCAAACCTAACGGGGAAATGTAACGAAATAAACAAACCTAACGGAGAAAAGTAAAGAGAAAAAGAAGACATCTAACGGAGAAACGAACTGTTGAGATCCTACAAATGCAAAGCGAACCAACAAAAGATCTAAATGCAAACGTTCGAATGCTATAAATAATAAAATCACCAAAGAAACTGTTATTCTTTGAAATGCAAAGAGAATACAATTCTAAAGAATTACGATAACATCACAATGTTCGAACATCTATAACGTTTCATATGTTAACTGCAGCGTACCGCCTGCCATCTGTTGAGTGCATTTGCTACTACTTTCGTTGCAGTTTACGTACGCTATTTATACGTGGCAGTTCGCGCTTTGTACACAAAATAGGGCTTGGTATCTAGATCCCATTCTACACAAAACGTCAATTTTTTTCTTGCCATGGTACTTAGAGCATATTTTATTTAAAGTCTTCAATTTATATACATACTTCCTTCATTTGTTACAACAAATGAAAATGAATGCGGTATAAACGCCAACATTCATGTTTCTTGTGTATGTAATTATATATCAGTTAAGCCGTTTTGGCAGTATCCAAGAATCTTTTTGTATATTCGAAAGTAAAAAAGATAACAATAACAAAGAAAAAATTTCACTATATCAGGACCTGAACCATTGCCCACAGCATCAGAAGGCCATTACATGACGCGTTAACCCCCGCGGCTAAACATGACATACCCTACATTGTTCTTCTGTTGTTTTATTAGAAGCTTCTTACAACCGTTACGTATTTCTATGGATATATTTCAAATAAATAACTTGTAATAAACATTTTGAAAAGTAGCCTATGTCCTAATCCAAGACATAAGAAATCTCTATATGAAATTTCATCTAAATCAGTGCTGTAGTTTTAGCGTGATGCGGTAACAAACATAGAAACTTTCGCATTTATAATATGTATAGGATAGGATGAGCTGTAATAAATAGAAAAGGCGGCTGAAGGTGTTCAATACTTAACTGCCAAAATAATTCAATCGTAAATAAAGTCATAAGCTTTTTCAGCTTTCGAAAAGGTGAAGATCGATGAGTGATTTATAACTTGCCATTTATAGTTTACTAACAAGGGGAGATGTCGAGATGAATCTAACCGATTTCGCTCAAACCGTATGAGGAGGAGGACGAGGTACTTTTCAACCTACCATAATATTTAGCCGGAAAAAAATTCATTCTTGCGCCTACAGCTGTTGCTTCAAGAATGATTTTTTTCTAAAACATTTATTCGGCCAGATTAGCTCCATTTAGTACATATGTCCATTTAGAGCCATAATAGTAAGCAGTGCGGCGTGATAACACAGCGGTAGACTGCCAAACTATAAATCCAAAGGACCTTCGTTCGATCCCTATCAGGTTCCAGGATTTTTATCTGTCACTTTTCATTTCTTTCCCTTCTAGCAGTGAAAAATATCGAGTAGAACCGTGGTTCGGAATCCCCGTTAAAGTGTAAGTCCCCCCCCCCCCCCCTTACAACTATCTGGGTAGGTCAGTTGGAAGGTCGGAGAAAGCAAACGGCATACCACCTCCAAACAGACCATGCGTGGTAACACTGTGGTGTTCATTCAAACCAATCTCCGGATTACCTACCTTAATAGTAAGCAGTTATCGTTTGGTGTGTGATCGGTTTCATCATGGTGTCGAGCGCAACGCTTGGCTCCACACATATCTTCTTTTTCTTCTGTGGTAGGAGCTTGGGTGAGGCAGTGCCTAAATTGAGGGAGCGGGTTAATAAAGCGATATCTTAGGGACAGTTGAATCATTTTGTATACATAGATGCAGGAAGACGACGTTATTTCTACGTAGGCTTCCAAGGACGCTGTAATCTTTACTTCTTATAAAATAGGCTGTATTGTATGTATTTGTATGTATATGTATTTTCCACATCTCCTAAACTACTGAACCGATTTCAACCAAACTTGGTATAAATGTTCCTTACTATTAGGCAACAATCGCTGTCGGGGTAAGAACCACCTACGGCATATACTTAGGAAGATTTGACGTCATAAACAATGACAGGGTGAAAAACGGCCGCATCATACGATAATATTCTACATCTGCTCGTAAACTAATGGATCGATTTGAAACAAATATTCTTTAAGGTCAGGAATCATTTGCTATGGTGGCAAAAACTACCTACGATCACATGATATCACGTCATAATCAGTGAAAACTGTTCCATCTTGTGGCGCGTGGTAGCGTGATTTTATTCGTCAACTATTTGACAATGAGAGTACTTACCAACTTACAATAAACTTTGAACATAATTTCAGTTCTTTACGAAACTTTCTCTCGCTGACAACCCCAACAAAATGATGAAAGGAAAAAAGTTTATCGCTTACTACTTTTCCTATGTCCATGATGTACATCTACGGCATTTGGCATGACGTTACAGGTTATTACTTCTGCACTGTAAATTGTATTCCCTAGTCAATTCACAGACAGTACACACACATACCACTGAATGTTCCTTCGATACTATATCACAGTTCGACATATAGCTCATGAGATATGAAATCATAAACGATATGGTTCATGAAAAACCGCATAATCACACATAATATTTCGATTTATTATGTCTTTACTGCTAACAGCTTTCATGGCATATTTTACAGACCTTAGGCACATATACCACTGAATGTACCTTCGAATTTATATCATAGTACGACACATATTTCATGAGATATGATGTTATAAACAGTGAAATTTTCGAATAACTGCTACATCATGCGCTATTTTTCCATTTCTTCTCCTAAAATAATGGACCGATTTCAACTAAACTTGGTACATATATTGCTTACTATCAGACAACAATCCCTGTGGGATTAAAAACTACTTACGACAGCTAGTTAAGGAGATATGACATCGTAAACAACGAGTCACAAAAACTTTCCCATCACAAGTATCAATACATATTGTTTATAGTCAAGTTTTCAATTAAATCAATGTTATACATCATTTGTATTTTATTACTATTTTTCTTTCTTTGGATAAGACACTTAAAATTTTTTATGTTAAGCATATTTGTTTGTTTCAATATTTCATAATTTCTAAGCTGTTTTCATGGATACATGAAGATTAAACCTATTTCGAGTTTAGATTAGATTAGAATAATACTTGTTCCATAGATCATGAATACGACACTTCGTAATAATGTGGAACGTGTCAGTTATTTTATTTTCGTTTGTAATATAAGAATGGAAAAAATGTATATATACCCAGGCAATGCCAGGCTTAGCAGCTAGTTTTGAATAAAAACATTCTGGGTATTAGGCCGCGCCATTTTTGAAAACACTTAGCAAGGGAATTGCCGACGTTTCGGCCACTATGCAGTGGTCTTCTTCAGGGCTGTTAGCTTTTGGATGGTACTGAATGGTTGCCCCTATGTACGGTGAATTTTTATGTTATCTGATACCCATGTCATACATCTAAGATAGTGATTGGTTGGCAGTAGCGTATCAGAAGTCTCTTACGTTTGTTACCCTGGTAAGTGATTGGTAGACAAAATTTTGTACCTGATCGGAAGGCAAAAGCTAATCAGGGACATTTCAACAACTCAGCTGTAGCAGAACACCAGAAGGAATGCGGCGGTACTGTTAACTTTCCGGAACCTTACGTACTTGCCCGGGAACCGTGTGTGCAGCAACACAAAATAATAGAAGCCATCGAAATAATTAAATGACCTAACAACAGGAACAGGGAGGATCAAAGACCTATATAAATAACATAGACTGGCCACTGCGTCGCCATAGTTGTAGCCAATTGGAAAGGTTGCCGCCATCTTTGAGAACGTCAGTGTCCCGCCAGGTGATACTGGGCGTCTGCTAACGCTCAATCATAGGTTTTATACTAATAATTGCCAGTCTCGATTTTTCCTTAATTTCTGGGCGACGCATTTCGGAAAGTAATTCCCACTACGAATAGCAATTCTCGTATACTATTGCATCCTAAGTGTAACGTATACAGTCATCGAACTGCTGCATTATTTGGTGATGTTACTATAATGTCGAGTGCGCCTTGGTTGCACAGTGGTACAGTGCCAGACTACAAATCCAAACGTCCCGGGTTCGATCCCCGCCAGGTCCTAGGATTTTTATCTGTCACTTTGCACTTCTTTCACCTCTGGCAGTATTGCTCATGTGAAAAATACCAAGTAGCACCGTGGTTCGGAACCCACGTTAAACTGTAGGTCCCCCTATAACTGGCTGGGTAAGTCAGTTTGAAGGTCGGAGGAAGCCAACGGCATACCACCTCCAAACAGAACCATGCCTAGTAAAGCACTGTGGTGTTCAAACCAATCTTCGGATTGTTGACTGCTTTTACTATAATGTCAATAATCGTTTGTATTTGCTGACATATGTTCAAAATGACACGCGCATATGTAACTCACACCTCATACTGGCTACCCATTGGCTTAGCATCCCTTGTCTTTCAAAGGAAATCTGTGTGAATAACAGTTTAAGTACAGTTAATACACCTAGGCTACTTACCCAATGTTGTTGTTGTTATGGTCTTCAGTCCGGGGACTGGTTTGATGCAGCTCTCCACCCTACTCTATCCTGAGCAAGCCTCTTCATCTCCTCATAAGAAAGGCAACCCACATCCACTTGAATCTGCTTACTATACGTGTCTCTTGGTCTCCCTCTGCGATTTTTACCCCACACACTTCCCCCCAATGCTAAATTTACGATTCCCTGTTGTCTAAGAATGTGTCCTACCAAGCGATCCCTTCTTTTAGTCAGGGTATGCCAAAAATTCCTTTTCTCACCAATTCTGTTCAGTACCTCTTCATTAGTTATGCGATCTACCCACCTAATCTTCAGCATTCTTCTGTAGCACCACATTTCAAAAGCCTCTATTCTCTTCCTGTCCACACTGCTTATCGTCCATGTTTCACTCCCGTACAAGGCAACACTCCACATAAATGCCTTCAGAAAAGACGTCCTTACCCTTAAATTAATATTCGATGTTAGCAAATTTCTCTTTTTCAAAAATGCTTTTCTTCCCATTGCCATTCTGCATTTTATATCCTCTGTACTGCGACCATCGCATGTTATTTTACTACCCAAGTAACAAAACTCATCTACCACCTTCATTGTTTCGTTACCTAATCTAATTCCTTCAGCATCGCCTGATTTTCTAAGACCGCATTCCATTAATTTTGTTTTGTTCTTATTAATGTTCATTTTATATGCTCCCTTCAACACGCTGTCCATTCCATTCAACTGCTCTTCCAGGTCCTTTGCTGTCTCTGACAGAATTACAATGTCATCAGCAAAACGCAATGTTTTTATTTCTTCCCCCTGAACTTTTATCCCTATTCCAAATTTTTCCTTGCTTTCCTTCACCGCCTGCTCGATGTACAAATTGAATAACATCGGAGAAAGGCTAAAACCCTGTCTTACTCCCTTCCCAACTGATGCTTCCCTTTCATGCCCTTCGAGTCTAATAACTGCGGTCTGGCTTTTGTACAAGTTGTAAATAAGTCTCCTTTCCCTGTATTTTACCCCTGCTGACTTCAGAATTTGAAAGAGTGTATTCCAGTCAACATTGTCAAATGCTTTCTCCAAATCTACAAAAGCTAAAAATGTAGGTTTGCTCTTCCTTAATCTATCTTCTAAGACAAGACGTAAAGTGAGTATTGCCTCCCGGGTTCCTATGTTCCTCCTGAATCCAAACTGATCTTCCCCGAGGTCAGCTTCTACCAACTTTTCCATTCTCCTGTAGATAATTCGTGTTAAAATTTTGCAACCATGACTTATCAAACTGATGGTTCTGTAATTTTCACATCTGTCTGCGCCTGATTTCTTTGGAATGGGGATTATTACATTTTTCTTGAAGTCTGAGGATATTTCGCCTGTCTCATACATCCTACACACCAGTTCAAATAGTCTTGTCATGGCTGGCTCTCCCAGAAACTTTAGTAGCTCTGACGGTATGTCATCTACTCCTGGGGCCTTGTTCCGACCTAGGTCTTTCAAGGCTCTGTCAAATTCATCTCTCAGTGTAGTGTCTCCTATTTCATCTTGATCTACTTCCTCTTCCCTTCCTACAACATCGTCTCTAAGTTCATTTCCTTTGTACAGCTGCTCTATGTACTCTTTCCACCTTTCAGCTTTCCCTTCTTTGCTGCAAACTGGTTTCCCATCTGAGTTCTTGATATTCGTAGAGTTGCTTTTCTTGTCCCCAAATGTCTATTTATTTTCCTGTAGGCGGTATCTACTTTTCCCCTTCTTATACATTCTTCTACAGATTTGCATTTGGCTTCTAGCCACTCTTGCTTAGCCATTTTGCACTTCCTGTCAATCTCATTTTTTAGTCGTCTGTACTCCATTTTTCCTGTTTCGTTTACTGCACTTTTATATTTTCTCCTTTCATCAATTAACTGTAGTATCTCCTGTGATACCCATGGATTTTTTGTAGGTCTTGCCTTTCTACCTATTTTGTCCTCCGCTGCCTTTACTATTTCATCTCTCAATGCTATCCATTCCTCTTCTACTGTTTTATTTCCCCCTGTTTCTGTCAACTGTTGCCTAAATCTCCCTTGGAAATTCTCCAGAACTTCACTTTCCTTCAATTTATCTAAGTCCCATCTCCTTATTTTCCTACCTTTCTGCAGTTTTTTCAGCTTCAGCCTACAGTTCATGACTAACAAGTTATGGTCAGAGTCTATATCTGCCCCTGGGTATGTCCTGCAGTTTGTAACCTGGTTCCGGTACCTATGTCTTACCATTATAAAATCTATCTGATACCTTCCGGTGTCTCCTGGTATCTTCCATGTATACAACTTTCTTTTGTGATTCTTAAACCACGTGTTTGTTACGATAAAATCATGTTCCGTGCAAAATTCTACCAGGCGACTTCCTCTTTCATTCCTCCTGCCCAGTCCATATTCACCTATTATTTTTCCTTCCCTTCCTTTTCCTACTACCGAATTCCAGTCTCCCATAACAATTAAGTTTTCCTCTCCCTTAACTGTATGAATAATTTCCTTTAGCTCCTCATATATTTCTTCGATCTCCTCATCATCGGCAGAGCTAGTTGGCATATAAACCTGTACTACTGTTGTCGGTGTTGGCTTCGTATCTATCTTGACAATGATAATGCGATCGCTGTGCTCGTCATAGTAGTTTACCCGCATTCCTATTTTCTTATTCATTATTAATCCTACTCCTGTGATACCCCCAATTGATTTTGTATTTATAATCCTGTACTCACCTGACCAGAAATCCTGTTCATCCTGCCACCGAACTTCACTAATCCCCATTATATCTAACTTCAACCTATCCATTTCCCTTTTTAAATTTTCTAATTTTCCTACTCGATTAAGGGATCTAACATTCCACGCTCCGACCCGTAGAATGCTAGTATTGTCTTTCCTGATGATCACATCCTCCTGAGTAGTCCCCGCCCGGAGATCCGAATGGGGGACTATTTTACCTCCGGAATATTTTACCCTAGAGGATGCCATCATCATATGTTCATACAGTAGAGCTGCATGTCCTCGGGAAAAATAACGGCTGTAGTTTCCCCTTGCTTTCAGCCGTTCGCAGTAACTGTGTGGCAAAGCCACATTAGCTGATGTTACAAGGCCAGCTCAGTCAATCATCCAGACTGTTGCCCCTGTAACTACTGAAAAGGCTGCTGCCCCTCTTCAGGAACCACACGTTTGTCTGGCCTCTCTACAGATACCCCTCCGCTGTGGTTGCACCTACGGTACGGCTATCTGCATCGTTGAGGCACGCAAGCCACCCCACCTCGGCAATGTCTGTGGTTCATGGGGGTGGCTTACCCAATGATCAATACGAATTTTTGCACTATATAAACAACTGTCAATACAGTAAAACACACCAAATGCAATCGTCATCTGCCTAGCTTTTTGATGGTCGTGAAGTAAACATATTTTTGAAACTTGGTAAATGCGAAAGTTAAGTATTATGAATGTTTATAAACAAATACACGCTGATACACAGCGACCTGTATAATTACATATCTCTTTCTTTATACCTACCTAAAGTATTATGTTCCAACAGTTTTATCACTGTGGTTGCTGCAGTTGTACGCGCTGAACACACACTAGGCATGATTTACGACTAATAATAACGCTTACACGTTAGTTTAGATTGCAAACAGAAGCGCCTGCTAACTCTGCTGCGTCAATCTGACGTTCGCAAATTGGCATCCAAAGTTCCTTAGTGCTGCCACGCAGAACGCTATAGCCTCTCTATATACCTCTTTGGCCGGCCGCGGTGGCCGAGGGGACTGAGGCGCTCCAGTCACGGTCTGCACGGCCACTACGGTCGGGGGTTCGAATCCCCCCTCGGGCATGGATATTTGTGCCGTCCTTAGTCTTAGCTAGTTCATAAGTAGTTTGTAAGCTTAGGGACTGATGACCCCGTAGTTAAGTCCCATAAGTTCTACAAACATTTGAACATATACCTCTTTGGGGAGGATGGTGCACAAGCCGCGGTGGAGTAGCCGAGCGGTCTAAAGCGTCTCGCTGCGGAGCGCGCGGTTGCTCGCCGTGGAGGTTCGAGTCCTCCCTGGGGCATGGGTGTGTGTGTTTGTTCGTAGGTTAGTTTACCTAGGTTTAAGTAGTTTGTAAGCTACGGACTGATGACCACACAGTTTGGTCCGATAGATTTACAAACATTTGAACATTTGATTGTGTACAAACCTTCGACGTGGCTGCCAGCAATCCCTGCCCAGCAGACCGCATGTGTGCACCAGCCAGCGGCACCACTTGACCAGAGTTCTGCAGTATAAACAGCGGCGACGGTAGAATTGACGCGCGGCCTGAACGTTCGCAGCAGGAAAAACAACCCCCTGGATACTAGCTTCTGATTGACTGTTTCCTACCAATGAGATACAAGAATTTGCCTACCAGTCACTTACCAGGGTAGCAAGCATAAGAGGCTACTGATAGCTGCTGCAAACCAATCACCATCTTAGATGTATGACGTCGGTATCAAATAACCGAAAGTTTCATCGTAAATAGGGTATTCAGCAGGGTCCAACACTTAACCGCCCTTTGCTCTCTGTTTAAAAAATGACGCGGCCCTATACTCAGGTTTGTTTTATTCAAAACGACGTTATTCATTTAGCAATGTGTTGCTATAACATTCCCGCTTAGTACAGAAAGGCCTATGAAAGTAACGTCCATTGTAAAAAGCAGCAGATGACTCGTAACTGATAAGCTAATGCAACATGATGCGATACAAACAGTGTAGAAGATAAGATAAAAGATTGTTGGCCTACATCATTGGTAATAATACAGCCGGTTACAGCAGACAAACATGTACGAGTGCCTCCGGAACTGATACGAGGTGTTGAACGACAGCGTAAATCAAATAGCGGAGGAAGAAAATTCCAGAACGTAGTTATGAGATGGATAAAGGGAAAACGTGTGTGATGACGTTGCCCACAAAACACTTTCGATTCGTTATACAGCCACAGCCTATTTCGTCGTACGTCGCACATATATCTCTGAGGTTCTTTCACGTAGTGTGGCTGGTTTGTAAATTTGACAACTTTACGAGAACGCCACTGCTAGAGCTCCTAAAAATACACGCTGGTGCATCCGCCATTTTGTTTCCAAATTAATACTAAACACAGCACTTAGCTTATACGTACTGTGTTGTTTTGTGCGAGTTTTGTGAAATATTTTAGAAGTACTCTGTATAGATACTTAGATCGTGATAATTTCAATTCCATTCCGCTCGAGTTTATATAGATATGTCGATTAGATACAAACATATCAAGTTTTCTTATTGTTGAATGTCTTTCTTGTCCGAATAAAGAATAAAGGTGCAAGAATTCTGAGATCAAATCTGGTATTTTTGACGCGACCTGGGCCCTATCAACCCAGGGTATTAATATTGTACAATATGTGTTCCTATTGTGAAATGCCGATAATGCAACTGGTGAGCTTTCTAAACTTTAAAAATACCTGATAGCTCTGAAGAGTTATGATTAAAATTGTTTCTGCCAAAAACGGTCATCTAAATAAAAGTCTCTGTATGCAGCTGGGTGCTAAAAAATATGTTCGCATTCGAAAGAGAAGGTTGGTGAAAGAAATTTCGCAAATAGATCTCAACGCAACACATAACGCCTTTCTTTTAGTGGATTTACACCCCAACTCATGCAACATTTGCGTGACACTCTCCCCCCTATATCGCGATAATACAAAACGAGCTGCCCTTCTCTGAACTTTTTCCAAATCGTCCGTCATTCCCACGCGGTGTGGATCCCACAATGCGCAGCAATACTCCAAAATAGGACGCACAAATGTAGTGCAGGCAATTTCTTTAGCAGAACTGTGGCATCTACTAAGTGTTCTGCGAAAGAAACGTAGCCTTTGGTTCGGCTTCCCGACAGTATTTTCTACGTATTATTTCCAGTTAAAGTTTTTCATAATTTTTATTCGTAGTATTTAATTGACTTGACAGTCTGTAGATTTGACTGATTTATCGTGTAAGTGAAGTTTAACGATATCTTTTAGTGGCCATATGGATGATTCACACTTCTCATTATTAAGGGTCAATTACAAATTTGTTCACTATGCAGCTATCTTATCTAAATCATTTTGCAGTTGCTTTTTGATTTTCTGGTGACTTTACTAACCGATAAATGACAGCATCATCCTGGAACAGTCTAAGAGAGCTATTCAGATTGTCTCCTAAATCGTTTATAAAAATAAGAAAGAGTAAGGGCCCTATAACACTTCCCTGTGGAACGCTAGATATCACTTCTGTTCTGCTCGATAACTTACCGTTAACTAGAACGTACTGTGTTCTTTCTAACAGGAAGTCACTACTGTGGCGATATTCCACAAGCACGAAATTTGATTAGTAGACGCTTGTGAGGTACAGTGTCAAAAGCCTTCCCGAAATCTAGAAAAACGGAATCTCTTTGACATTTCTTTTCGACAGCACTCATCGCATAATGTGAGTAAAGAGCTAGATGCGTTTCACAAGAACGATAGGCCTACTTTCTGAATCCGTGTTGACTATGGGTGAAGAGGTTGTTCTCTTGGAGGTAGTTCATAATACGTTGCTTGCAGTGGCCATTTGAGCAGCAGCTGCAAATATTACTTATTTTACTGTCTTGTTTTTAAAGAAAACGCTTTTTGCTACTGCAAATGAAGAGTTTTTATTTTTACAATTCAGCCATATGCGTTTCGCCTTTGTCACAAGGCATCATCAGTGTGTGTCATCACTTGCTACTCCATATCAGGTTGCCTGGTTGCCGGAAAGAGACTGATATGGAGTAGCAAGTGCTGACACCCACTAATGATGATGCCTTGTGACAAAGCGAAACGCGTATGGGTGAATTGTAAAAATAAAAACCCTTCATTTGCAGTAGCAAAAGGCGTTTTCTCAAAAAAAAAAAAAAAAAAAAAAAAAAAAAAAAAAAAAAAAAAAAAAAAGTACAGTGAAATACGTAATAAGTAGTTCATAATATTTGAGGAAATATATGTTCTAAAATCCTGCTGCAAACCGACATCAATGGTATAGGCATGTAATTCTGTGGATCACTCCCATTTCCTTTCTTTAAAATTGGAGTGACCTGTGCAATTTTCCAGTCTCTGGATACGGATCTTTAGCTGAGCGTTATGACTTTTTATCACAAAACACACCCTCGGTTCAATTTCTTATAAGTAAATGTCAATACTGACGAAATGATTGCTTTACAAGGATCATTAATTTACTGACAAGGGTATTGGTACATAAAAAAACCTGTCAATCTTAGAGAAGGAACAGCATTATTTATTTCTTTCATGACCAACAGAAAGTATTATTTCCTTCATTATATGTGACCGGGTTTTCAAATGTAATTCAACAGTTGTTGCCAGCATCGGCACTGTACGCTTCCACGAATCTAAGTAACAATATTCTTTGTAACGTTTGTAATACATTATGGAACTTTCTCAGCAACGTAATGGAAGTATATTCAGCTATGTGAGTACAAAAGTCCGATGTGGTGTATTTGTCAGAGAAGAAAACACTTATTACAAGACGACGAAGAAACTTCGCTTATTGACAATTCAAATAAAAGCCACGACCACTTAAATCTTTTATTTAAATGACAGCTTTCAGTAGAATTAAACATAGTACGCGATTTGACCATAAAAATCAATGTTTCTTGCACCTTTATTCGGTCAGCGAAGAAAGCAGCAATAATTAAAGAAAACGCGAGATTTTTGTGTCTAATCCATATATCGATGTTAAGACGAGTGGAATACAAGCTTAGTATAGCACGATCTAAGGATATACGGAGGGCACTTCTAAAATATATCACAAAGCTTGTGCAAAACAACACAGTTCGTATAAGCTACGTGCTATGTTTAACATTCATTGGGAAACAAAAGGACGGATGTGACTGCTCATACTTTAGGAATGAGCGTGATGGCGCAGTGGTGACACACTGGACTCGCATTCGGGTGGACGGTGGTTCAAATCCAGCACCGGCCATCCAGATTTCGGTTTTCCGTGATTTCCCTATATCACTGCATGCAAATACCGGGATGGTTCCTTTGATGGTTCCTTCCTCATCCTTATCCAAACAATTCAATCGTTAGCTCCACCTCTAATGACCACGCTGTCGACGGGCGTTAAACTCTAATCTTCCTTCTCCCTTTTTCGTACTTTAGGAACCTTAGCCACTGCTTAGGCATTGCGTTGTCTGTGCTGATAGGTAATGCCTGAAATTCGGTATTCTCCCTGTACTATTGACACTATGGCTCACGGAATATTGAATTCCCTAACGATTTCCGAAATGAAATGCACTATTTCTCTAACTCCAACTATCACTGCACATTCAAAGTCTGTTAATTCCTGTCGTGTGGCCATCATGTAGGACAGGGGTGGGCAATTGTTTTGGCTCGGGGGCCACATTATAGACACAGAGGTTAGCGGAGGGCCGCACCTTATAAATCTTTCACGTCTAATGCCGTATATATACTGGCGACATATATATATATATATGCCGGCGTCCGGCAAGGCGATGGTCTCTCACCCAACCTATTCAATGCAGTCTTAGAGAAAATTATTCGTACATGGGAGGGAGAAGTCAAAGGAATTCAACTAGGCAGAAATGAGGAAAATATAACCCACATAAAACGCCTCGCTTTTGCAGACGACATCGCCATACTCTCGAATACCAGAACGGAAGCACAACATGCACTAGAAAAACTCCACGAGATAGCCATGAAAACCGATCTACAAATTTCTTATGAAAAAACACAATTTTTTGATACAAAATCACCAGATAAACTCCCACTAAAAACAAAGTACGGAAAAATTCTACAAGTCAGTGAGTTTAAATATGTAGGCGAACTCATGCAAAAATCTGGGCTAAACACAAAAGCAAACGAAGCAAGAGTCTCAAAATTACAGAGAGCCTATAAACTCACCTGGTCCCACTACAATAAAAAATGTATTTCCACGGCCGCAAAACTACGACACTACAACACAGTAATCTTACCAGAAGCTCTCTACGCATCAGAAACTACGAGCACCAAAGGAATGGCAAAAATCAAGAAGATTGAAAAACAAGAAAGGAAAATTCTGAGAAAAATCCACGACGCAGTTTTTAGAGAAAATATCTGGCAAAAAAGACCCACGGAAGAACTATACAGACACTCTGAAACACATATCAGAAAACGCAGAGCAAAATTTTTCATGCATATCGCCAGAATGAATGACACCAGACTAACTAAAAGAATATTCAACATAAGTTCTACATCGAAACTGGGCACATCTTGGTACAAAGAAACCATAGAAGACCTGAAAACATTAAACATGTCTATAGAAGTCGTACAAGACCGCAAAACCTGTAGGAAAAAATCAGAAACCAAAAAGTTGACTTTAAGTCACAACACAAAAACAACAGACGAAAATGGACAGATGAACAAAAGAAGGCACAAAGTGAAAGAATGAAAGGTTTTTGGGAGAAAAAAAGAAGAAGAAAGACGGGAATAAAAGCTAGATTTTTGTGTTTTTAGCGCTCTCCTTAAGGGGAATGTATGCAAATAATATATATTGAAAATGCATGTTTCCTTTATTTCTAATCACACACGGAGTTGTAATGTCAGGTGTACCAGTCAAAGCGTTAAAATGCATTGATTAGTTAGGTTTACATTTCATAAAAGGTATCAAAAAATCATTAGATATAAATGATAGAGTCAGAAGTAAAGGGGTATAAGTATACTTCTTATAATTTTGATAAGACTAAAGTCAAAAGTTCACAAGGATTCGGAACTGGTGCTTTCCGGAAACACGGGTATCTAAGCACAGTGAGAGTCTACTTCTATCCCTCTGCCTCAATAATTACACACGCTTTATCATGATATAGTTTCACTAATCTCAGTTTTCTGGGAAATATCACTTGTACCTCATCTGTCGGTAGTATGCACTACCAAGTAGCGCAGACATTCGCGGATTTTTTTAGTCGCGCGGGAAAGGAAAAAATTGTTTTTCCTATGAATTTCTTGGCGGGCCACACAAAACCCCTTCGCGGACCACATGTGGCCCGCGGGCCGCTATTTGCCCACCCCTGATGTAGACATTTTTCACAACTATGACTCGAGTTTAAATTACAGCTCTGCAGTGACATTTTATACCTGCCGTCATCTGTATTGTGCATATAGCTATCTCTTTTGTTACGCCAGTGTTTATTACCTCCATTACTTCAAAAATTACATAAATTGATATTAAATTAACTTTATGGATGACTGCTGTATTTTCTGTGCAAATAAGAAATTACGTGCATAATAACTCACTATGACATCATCCAACGATGCGTCCGCAATGCCGCTAGTTGGAAATGATCTACATAATTTGCACACAATGGCCGTAAAGATAAGATAAGCTCCACACCTTGAACGATGAAGAAGGTCGCTTGTGACACCTAACACAAGTGTGTTACGACGCACTAGATCTCTCACAGATTGGAGTACCGCTAGCACTTCATTCATACTAGCTGTACCTGGGAATACTGTGGACTTCAAAGCAGGAGCGGGGAAAAACTATTGACGTGGAACACCGAGCTATTGGTTGTTCACTCGCCTATCGTGCACAGTGGTTTGTGTCTACGGGCGTTGCGTTTGTGAGAGCGGCTTTGTGTGTTGAGGAGTGGTACTGGGAGAGAGGGGGGAGGGGGAGAGTCTGTTGTTAGTTGCCTTCACCTGATTTGCTTCACAGTAGATTTATTCTGCCGGTTGAAGGCTGTTCCGCCAGGCATTACAATAGCCTTGCAGCCTGGCAGAGCGCAGCAAATACACAGAACTCTCGAAAGGTACATTTAAATGGCTTCAAAGACAGTTTAAAGGGGCCCGCACACAATCAAACATTTCCTCAAACCGTAGTATTATATAGCGACGGATTTCGCAAGTAGGCATTTAATCTCACTTCTGAAGCAGTCACTGCGCTTGTATCCTGTATTTTGACACAACTGGAAATGGCTATGAAGACAAAGCATTTCTGACAATGACTGTGAAATGTATTTAACCCTTTAATGCGCAGTATAGCTGCTCAGCTACATACCTAATTTTTTCCATTACCTCTCGAATTCATCAATATTTTACCACAAATTAATTTGTAGCATAGGGCTTATCCTAGAAGATAGATTAAGAAAAGGCAAACCTACATATCTAGCTTTTGTAGATTTGGAGAAGGCTTTAGACAAAGTTGATTGGAATAAACTCTTTCATGTTCCGAAGCAAGCAGAAGTAAAATATAGGGACCGTAAGGTTATTTACAACAAAAACCAGACAGCAGTTGTCAGAGTTGAAGGGCATGAAAGGGATGCAGTGGTTGGGAAGGGAGTAAGACAGGGTTGTAGCCTTTCTCCAATGTTATTCAATTTGTACATTGAGCAGGCTATAAAGGAAAGCAAGGAGAAATTTGGAGAAGGAATTAAAGTTCAGGGTGAAGAATTAAAAACATTGCGTTTTGACGACGACATAGTAATTCTATCAGAGACAGCAAAAGATCTGGAAGAACAGTTGAACGGAATGGACAGTGTGCTAAAAGGTGCGTATAAGATGAACATTAACAAGAGCAAAACTAGGGTAATGGAGTGCAGTCTAAGAAAATCAGGCGATGCTGAAGGAATTAGATTAGGTAACGAAACAATAAAGGAGGTAGATGAGTGTTGTTACTTGGGCAGTCAAATAACAAATGATGGTCGCAGTACAGAGGATGTAAAATGCAGAATGGCAAAGGGTAGAAAAGCGTTCTTAAAAAAGAGAAATTTGCTAACATCGAATATTAATTTAAGTATAAGGCATTTGTGTAGAGTGTTGCCTTGTATGGGACGATAAACAGTGCGGACAGGAAGAGGATAGAAGCTTTTGAAATGTGGTGCTACAGGAGAATGTTGAAGATTAGGTGGGTGGATCGTGTAACTAATGAAGAGGTACTGAACAGAATTGGAGAGAAAAGGAATTTCTGGCATACCTTGACTAAAAGAAGGGATCGACTGGTAGGACACATTTTTAGACATCAAGGAATTGTGAATTACCGTTGGAGTGAAGTATGTGGTGTAAAAACCGCAGAGGAAGACCAAGAGTTGGATACAGTAAGCAGATTCAGACAGATGTAGGTTGCCGTTCTTATGTGGAGTTGAAAAGGCTTGCTCAGGATATGGTACTGTGGAGAGCTGCATCAAACCAGTCTCCGGACTGAAGACAACAACAACAACAACAACAACAACAATTTGTAGCTGATATATATATATGAAGCACGTCACAGAAATTATAAGTCGCAGAGTGCTACTGAATCACTTCGACACTTAGCTGCATTGAGTTACTCTAACTTGTGCGTTTGTTTAGTTTGTATGGGCATACAGAAACAAACAACCGTGTTTTACTCAAGGCAGATCTTTATACAAAAGCAACTAACTTCAATATTTATAAAGCAAACACGGACCAAAAAAGGGCTTCAACATCAAGATGATTAGTATACCTCCTTTGCCATGTAAAAGTAGTCATTCACATACTACCGTTGCATTATGAGTTACTTTTTGGAAAGATCAGCGGTACAATAGTGACATTTACTGCATCGGGTACATCCTGGAAGTACTATATAGCTGACCAGCTATGAGCGATTTCTTGCTAGTGGTGTATAATAATTTTAAGGATTTTTTAAAAATATTTTTCTCAGTATATACTCACTATATATTAATCGTGGTAGTTTTTACAGCTTCAATTAAAAATTCATACATTAAAGAGTTAAAGCAAATGAAGAAGAATCAGCAGAATGATGTCGAACTATTTTAGTTGATTCTGCGGATGACAATACTTCAGAACCTAGATAGTTGATCCCCTAATTGTTTTGATCAGTGTAGATAACAAAAAGAAGAAGAGTGTCTGTATAGAAATCTACAGTTTCATTTCGATCTTTATTACCTTCAAAAAAACAAGAGGAAAGTTACTGTCGTTCAGTGCAAGGCGGAGAATAGTTTACAACAGAATTCGATAGCAGTCTACTTTTTTGTTCAGATGTTGATGAAATTTTGCACACCTGATCATCAAACCAATAGGAAGGTCACTGTTCAGCTAAGAGATTCCGTACGGAGCGCGACAGAGGTACCTTAAATAGTCTTCGACACCGTCTACTTTTTTATTCCGATATTGATGAAACTTTGCACACGTGTCTTCAAAACGAAAGGAACTTCTCTGTCTACATGAGATGTCACACGGTGCATGGCAGAGGATACCTTACAACAGATTTCTACACCGTTTGACGGGTCACCGATCACCATGAAAACTATATGTAATTTTTAAACAGGGGAGATGTATTGGGGAGGCAGAGGAGCAAATAGAGAGAGAGGGGGGGGGGGGAGTGTGAGAGGAGCAGAGAGACGGGCAAGATGAGATGAACACTGGAAAAACAGATATAGGAAGTTTTTCAATATTGTAACATGTCATGTTAATCAACTGGTTAAGCTATGCTGGTGCTTGGTGCTGGTGCTGGTGCTGTTTATTAACAGAAACTGGTAGTTTTGAGCTAATAAATTAAGCAGCTGTTGTCAACATAACATTTTACCAAGAGAAGAGAGGGACGGAGAGAGAAAGGAAATGGAACAAAAAAAGTGTGGAATAAATAAATAACCGGGCAATGCCGGGTTTCTAGCTAGTTAAATATATTGAGAAAGAGCAAATATTCCGTACCATAGTAACCTTGGTATGTAATATACAGTAAGAACCTGAAGAGCAAATGCCACTTACGCTCTAAGAACTGCCTTAACTTTTTTTAAAGTTTGTTATCAAACGACGGAAGATACAGGAAAATAGATATTTATTTTGTTATTTATCCACAGTATATGAGGACCATAAGGACGATTCTTACATATGACCACTCATGTTTCAAGTTTTCCATTACATTCATTACGATTAGTGAATCAGTTCTAAACTAGAGAGACTTAAAGCACACTCGTGTGCGTGACGTCATAGGCGCCATATTAACTCGGAGTCAAGGTATCAAATTTTTCTGTTATACAGACGAAATACAATTCATAGATACCATTCAACGCTGGCTCGGTTTGCATCTGCATCTTCATCAATACTCCTCAGCGACGGAAGACGGACAAGCGTAGTATAGTTGCATGTTCCGAGTGTTCTGCCACTAAGCACAATATTCGGTTCGCTTTCCCCACAACATTATGTATGCAGGGTGTTTCAAGAGGAATAGTAAATATTTTAGGATGTGGTAGTATAGACGATTTGAAATAAAAATGCCATATATGTATCGAGTTTCTACTGAATATAGAGAGACAACAGTTAACGTGTACCCCAAACGAACTTCAAGCAAAGGAAAAAAAGAGGGCTTCCACAGTTGGTTTTCAGTAATTCCACTCTATCTTCATTGTACTTTTACCTTGACCACGTATAGTTCTCCTGAGATCGTCTTTGCTTTCCTTTATAAGGGCTACACTTTTCAAAATCCGAACGATCAAAGCGGCTTTTTTTCTTTGAAGACTTCACTTCTTAACCATCCCCACAGGTAAGATATCAAAAGGTGTAAGATCCCCAGACCTAGCTGTCCAAGAAACGTGCCCTTATCTACCGAATCATCTTCCGGGGAATGTTAGGTTTAGATGATGTGTCACCTGAAGAATAAAATGTGCCAGAGCCCCGTCATGCTGGAAGAGCATACCTAATCTCGTAGCCAAAGGGTCTCTTCCAATGATACTCGTTTTCAAGAAATTATAGATAAATGAGTCATATTAGACGACGCAGTAACGGAACAGGCCCAGACGACAACCACACATTTACAGAGAAACGTTCTTGAAAATGTGTCTCCACCAGTGGCGCAGCCACCGGGGGGGGGGGGGGGCTATTTTTTTTAAACATGTCGGCATCCTAAATTTGAAATAGTACACAGGTAATAAATCACAGCCGCCGCGGAGTGGCCAAGGCATTGAGGCGCTATGCTCCTATGCAACCCCCGTCGGGGGTTCGAATCCCCCCTCGGGCATGGATGTTTTTGTCGTCTTTAGTATAAGGTAGTTCAAAGTACTTTGTAAGTTTAGGTACTGATGATCCCGCAGTTAAGTCCCTTAAGCTTGACAAACATTTGAACATTTGATTAAATCATAACGTAACCTATAATTTGCCAAGCACAAGTGTACGTGACAGTGGGTCGCCAACGAGATGCCGCCACTGAGAACATGTGCTGTTTTTACTGTGAACAATTTTAATGGCGCCGCTAGCAGCTTAGATACTGCCTCTATTGTTACTCCGTGCTGAAGTAAACGAGCAGATTGTTCACATGCGGCGACCCGATGCTTATCAGGTCAGTGGTGCCAATGAGTGGAATCTTATAACAACAATAGTGTTATTTCAGTTCAGTTTTTAGACATAGAGTCT
The DNA here is from genome assembly GCA_026315105.1 of Locusta migratoria. Taxonomy (NCBI): domain Eukaryota; kingdom Metazoa; phylum Arthropoda; class Insecta; order Orthoptera; family Acrididae; genus Locusta; species Locusta migratoria. The sequence goes on from CM048751.1 coordinate 65,339,413, forward strand.
TATGATAATTAAACTGTAAAGACCTTTCTCTTTGACTAGTAACATAGAAATAGGGTTACCACATGTTCATCACCAAAAAAAGAGGACAGTTCAATAAAAAAAAGGACACTTTATCCTTAACATAATGTAATTTACAACTTTATCACTTTTGAACCAACAATATTTGGTGGACGACGAAATCTCTCTCAAGAGCTTTTTGTTTTTTAACAAGTACTGAGGAAAACTCAGGCATTTCAAATGTTTGAAATTATACTGTATACATACAGTATAATTACAGTATATTTTAAATCTATTCCTGTCTTTTGTCCACTGTGTGTTCACAAAAGAAAATACAGGTTCTGTGTCGGCTTTATGACTAGTTATAAAAGAAAAGAAGTATACAATTTTCAGCAGTTCAGAATAACTAACAACACTTCAACTGCTGGTATGTTCTGTTTCCTTTTATAATCTTTAAAAATTTTTATAAAACTACAAAGCTGATCGGAGCACAATGTATAATTAATTCTTACATTCGTTCGATCATTCTCTTGAATGATTTGTATTTCTTCAGGAGCACATATTTAACACTCACTTTCTCTTCGGTATTATGTTGTATTTAAGTTCGTAATTTATTTTGAAGCAAAAGGCTACCTACGATCTCGAACACATGATACAGCTTTAACCTAAATCACAAAATATATCAAAAACAACGCCATAGAACGTAATGCAGAAGACAGAATGCACTGGTTGAATACAGGATAGACAACCGGGTTCCTTCGCAGAGAAGTTACGAACGTGCAACTGTCAGACGCATGCGGAATGCGAAATTGTGGACGGCAATTTCACACTGTCTATGCGCGTAATAGTTGCAAACAGTTTGGAACTGCAGTGCGAATGTTGTCGCCAGTGACACAAATATAAATTAATTTTCTCGGAACCCAACAAAAGAGGACATTTTGAAGAATTTTATGAATTCCGGCCAGACACATTTTCTTGCCTCACAAAGAGGACACGTCCGGGAAAAAGAGGAGGTATTGGTAACCCTACATAGAAGCTGCGTAATTAATTTAAGAGGTGATTATATACACTCCATTTCCACCACGTTGCCCCTCTTCCATTTTCAAATTAATGCGAGCCTAATCATTTTATTTCTTGTGCAATTGTTTTCGTGATATAATTGGTTAAATTATAAAAAGTGTAAAAATAAGTCATGGATAATAAATTCAATAGGCTTTATTTTTAAAAAATGAGCCCTCCCCTCAGAACCAAATCCTGACTGCGCCACTAGTCTCCACAGAGGTATGTGGGATTTCTTCGTACCACTGACGTGAATTATGAGTGTTATTGATGACGCCACGAATGAAAGTGGCTCCAACAGTGAAGAGTAAACATGGGATTACTTGGCGGTATTCAAGTACCCGACGACAGAATTCCATTCGTCTATCTTCATCTCCTGCTCGAAGGCGTTGATCTGTAAATGATACGGGAGGTACCCGTTCGTACGTAATCCATCATTCTGTTGTATGTGAACGTCGATATGTGCAGCGGTGGCGGACTAGGGGGGGGGGGGGGCGGACCAATGGCGTAGCGTGGCATCTCGTTCTGCTGGGGCCTCCAAGTCTCGAAAGCTATTTTTTTAGACTGTCCCGTGCCTTTCGTCCTGGGGGAATCCAAATCTCAAAATTTACTCTTTTTATATTAATAAATGTATTTCCCTGTGGACGGGGGGGGGGGGGGGGGGGGTTGAGGGTCATTGTGTTTCGCCGCCGCCCCGGGCCTCCAACAGTCTTAGTCCGCCACTGATCACTGATATGCAGAAATTCTATACGTGCTTGCTCAAGGACTACGTTTTACCAACTAAATAATGTCCCCTGCTTCATCCACAGTCTTCATTTACGCGTTCCGATGCAATATGACAGCTGGGAACTGTAGCAATGTCACGCACTGTATTGAACGCAAGAGCAAACACGCTTGCATCTGGTAGTCTGCGGTTAGGAAATCCTATGCCGTATTGTCAACAAGTAGCAGCAGAGTTTCCATTACAAAACCCATACACATATTCTACATCGGCATACTCAGCATGTGTAAATACGTGCGACATGTTTACAGCTTACACTGCAGTAAAAAAATGTTCAAATGTTTGTATAGTCTCTGGGACTTAACTACGGGGTCATCAGTCCCTAAACTTACAAACTACTTATGAACTGCTTACGAACTAGGACGGCACAAATATCCATGCCCGAGGGGGGATCCGAACCCCCGACCGTAGTGGCCGTGCAGACCGTGACTGGAGCGCCTTAGTCCCCTCGGCCACCGCGGCCGGCCACTGCAGTAAACTTTACCAGAAAATCACAATGAAAACTTTAAATTATTGCACGACTTCACAACTTGAACATCTGTACTCTACTGCTGACATTAGTTAAAAACGCCCATTGCAACCGAAAACCAAACATAAAACGAATATGCACTGAACTTAACTGTCGATCTGAACTGAAAAAATAGATACATTTTATAAGACATTTTATTGCACTTTGTTTGTACCAGTGGTTCTCAATCTTTCTTTGTATTGGAACCAACAGTCTTCATGGAAAATTTTCATGGCGGAATATACCGGGTGATCAAAAAGTCAGTATAAATTTTAAAACTTAATAAATTACCGTATAATGTAGATAGAGAGGTAAAAGTTGACACACATGCTTGGAATAACACGGGGTTTTATTAGAACTAACAAAAGTTAAAAAAATGTCCCACTGATCAGAAAAGCAATAATTAGCATAACAAATTAAGACAAAGCAAAGATGATGTTCTTTACAGGAAATGCTCAATATGTTCATCATCGTTCCTCAACAATAGCTGTAGTCGAGGAATAATGTCGTGAACAGCACTGTAAAGCACGTCCGGAGTTATGGTGAGGCGCTATCAGTTCCGATCGGAAGATTCACTTGAATTCCAGTCTTGTTTAAACAACTGTATTACAGCACCGAAACATTCAACACCAGATTAATCGAGGGGAAAACCTATCACCTAGCGGGATTTTAGTAGTGAAAGCTTGTGATCTGCTGCGACTCTCAATAATGTTTTTACTCCGTCATTTTTTAACTTTTTTTTTGTTCTAATAAAACCCCGTGTCATTCCAAGCATGTTTGTCAATTTTAACATCTACATTTTCCATGATTTATTAAGTTTTCAAATTTATATGACTTTTTCATCACCCGGTATATACATACTTTCTGTTTGTACAGCACTCATACGAAGCTAAGTTTTTATTATATACAAATGTTTTGCTTATTAACACTTTAGAATCTAGTGAAGGGAACATTAATAGAAAAAAAGAAACAATTTTTGTTCAAGAAATAATTATTCAGTGGAAATTACATGGTAAAAATCGATGAGCTCTGTATTTACCAAGAAACAAACTAGCAAACGCACGCTCGTACAACTAAGTAGTTCTGACTCGCATCAATTGCTTCAAAGCTATACTTGTTAACAATGGATACTCTCCCTCCTCACTCGAGCTGGTACAAGCCATTATTAATCCTCCCGTCAACAGCGAAATAAATAAAAAACGCAAATATAGTATACAATTGAGCTAAGTTCCAATTTTGTTGTTGTGCTCTTCATCCGCTGACTGGTTTGATGCAGCTCTCCATGCTACCCTGTCCTGTGCAAGCCTCTTCATCTGAGAATACAAACGGCAACCTACATACTTTTGAATCTGCTTAGTGTATTCGTCCCTCGGTCTCCGTCTACGATATTTACCCCACACGCTTCCTTCTAATGCTAAGTTGGCGATTTCTTGATGTCCCAGAATATGTCCCACCAACCTATTCCTTCTGTTAGTCAGGATATGCCAGAAACGCCTTTCCTCCCTAATTATGTTGAACACCTTCTCATTAGTTACGTGATTTACCCATCTGATCTTCATCATTCGTCTATAGCACCACATTTAGAAAGCTTCTATCATTTTGTCTGAATTCCTTATCGTCCACGTTTCACTCCCAAACAATGTTACAAATGCTTTTAGAAAGGACTTCCTAACATTTACGCTAATATTGGGTGTCAACAAATTTCACTTCTTCAGACACGCTTTTTCTCCCATACCCATTCTGCATATTATATCTTCTTTATTTCGACCATCAGAATTTATTTTGTTACCCAAATAACAAAACTCATCTACTACTTTTATTCTTTCATTACCTAATCCAATTCTTTCAGAATCGCCTGATTTTCTGGCACTACATTCTATTACCCTCGTTTTACTTTTGTTAATATTCATCTTATACCTTCAAGATACTATCCATTGCGTTTAATTGCTTTTCCAGGTTCTTTGCTGTCTCTGACAGAATTACTACGTCATCAGCAAACCGCAAGGTTTTTATTCCCTCTCCCTTGACTTTAATTCCCTCCCCAAACTTCTCCTTGCATTGCTTCACAGCTTGCTCAATGTACAGATTGAACAACATTGGGAAAAGGCTACAACCATATCTTATTCCCTTCCCAACCACTGCGACTCTTTCATGCCCTTCTACTCTAATAACCGCTGTCATAACATTTTCAGAAGCTGTCTCCAGATCCACAAATGCTAAAAACGTAGGTTTCCCTTTCCTTAGCCGATCTTCTAAGGTAAGTCCTAATGTGAGTGTTGCCCCGCGTGTTCCTACATTTCTCCTAAATCCAAACTGATCTTCCAGAAGGTCGGATCCCACCAGTTTTTCGATTGGTCTGTAAATAATTCGTGTTAATATTTCGCAACCACCATTTCTTAAACTGATAATTCTGTGATTTTCACATTTGTCTGCAAATTTTTTCTTCGGAACTGGCATCACTATATTCTTCTTGAAGTCTGAGGTTACTTCCCCTGTCTCATACACCTTGCATACCAGTTCCACTATAAACACGAATACACGCACGTAAGATATCGTAGGCAAAGAAAGAATACATCAATGGAAAGTTACTCATATTTCTCTTGTCGCACGTGGAAGAAGATGCGGCGTTTCTATATCGCAATTATGAACGAATACGTCAGCTGCGTTGTTCTCATATCGCCCTGAGCACGTTATAACCCACATTCGTTTCTTACATAGGACAGAATTTGTATGTGCCTTTCTCAGACTAAAAACTTTCTTTGTTCTGTCGGTAAGATAGTTGACTACAATATTTTACAGTCGGCAGGCAACCTAGGTCAATAGACCACGCGACCCACTGTTTCGGAAACTCTACTCTGTACTATCGTCTCCTAAAATTCACTATTCCAGCACGTATGATGGTCGCAATTTAAATTTTTCTTGTAATCCATAGGTACTTCTACTGTAGAGTGTTTCGATTTGTATTTCACCAGGTGACCTAGAACGGTTTTAGTTTAGGACTCGTGTCGATGATCTCACGCCTTTCATTACTGAAGGTCAATTGCCACTTTTCGCACGATAAAATTATGTCTAAGTCAGTTTTCAGTTGGTTTCATCTACTGACAAACGATAAATGTTAGCATCATCTCTCAGATTGTCTCTTAATACTTTTATGTATGTAGATAAGGAACACTTCCCTGGGGAACGCCAAATCTCAATTCTAATTTACTCAAAGGCTTTCTGTCAAAAAATGTTCAGATTTTTCTAAACCTAAGAGACCAAACTACTGAGTTCATCGGTCCCTGGACTTACAAACTACTCAAACTAACTGATGCTAAGAACAACATACACTCCCATGCCCGAGGGAGGACTCGAAGCTCCGTCGGGGAGCAGCATCACAGTCCACGGCAAAACGCAATCATCCCCGCGCTTCACTTTCTCCCATTTTATTAATGTTTTACACGATATTTGCCGAACTGAGGCAATAGTTCATGCTACAAAATTTGATTAGAAGTTTTTGTTAGGAACGATATAAAATGCATTCTGATAATATGTAATATAACTAATTAATTCATGGGAATAAGGAACTAGATGTATTGACCAAGAATGATAGTTTCTGAATCCGAATCTACTATTTATCAATAGGAGCTTTCGTTCGACGTACTTCATCATGTTTACACAATATATTTTCTAAAATCCTACTATAAATCAGTGTGTGTTACATCGGTCTGCAAATCAGCACAATACTCCTTTTTTCCCCCTTGAGTACTGGTGTGAACTATGCAACTTCCAGTCTTTAGGTACGTATCTTTTGTCGGACCTGCGTTTGTGTATGATTGGTACGTTTGCATATCTTGAAAGGAGCTGGAAAAGGAATTTGTACCGGAAAGACTTGCTTTTGATTTTGGGGTTCACCGTTAATATTACTTTGTAGCCGTTAATCATTTCCTCCGAAAGTAACTTCGAAATTATTCTATTTATTTCACGTACGTAATTTTCGCATCACCACTATAGATGATTAGAAACAGTACTTTTCAATAATCTTACTGCTTTACAAGAGACGTTTTGTTCTCCAGTTTTGCATGTAATAACTTTAATGGAAAAAGTCGTGATATGAGAAAGTTTAATATAGTTTCCCCGTAAAGCAGGTAGCGTATCTCCATCCAATAACTCATTTGATGCAAACACTTCTCCTCTCGAAACATCTATCAGAAAAAAAGTTTTTTCCGCATTAGTATGCAATACAACAGCTAAACTACAGCTTTCATACTCATTCTAGGTAGGAAACCACCTACAGACAGAGGGGAAAAAAATTAAAAAATTTTATGAATGACTAATATTTTAAGTTGTTACAGACAGAGAAAAAAATTAAAATTTTTATAAGTCACTAATTGGATAAGTTTATTTAACAACTAGAAGACAAGAATTTTAGAAAAACGTTATCTGAAGTTTGTACGGTGCTATGTGATCTGGCCCCTGAATTGTGGTTCCAAGTCGATTTTCCGGGAATGCTGAAGACAGCCGGCCGCGGTGGCCGAGGAGACTGAGGCGCTTCAGTCATGGTCTGCACGACCACTACGGTCGGGGGTTCGAATCCCCCCTTGGGCATGGATATTTGTGCCGTCCTAGTTCGTAAGTAGTTCATAGGTAGTTTGTAAGTTTAGGGACTGATGACCCCGTAGTTAAGTCCCATAAGCTGTACAAACATTTGAACATTTGGGAATGCTGAAGACATCATTCAGCCTATTTACAATTTCACAGTTAAGTTCTCTTGTCCGACTGCTATTCCTTTGGCAGTGAATATTGCGTCTTCTATCCATGCCCACATGAGGATCTCTCAAGACATAATTTAAATTTCCTAATTGAAGATCACATCTACATTTTTCTCTGCAAATCACACTGAAGTGCCTGGCAGAGATTTCATCGAACAATTTTGAAAAATGCATCTAAAATTCCATTCTCCAGTAGTACGCGGGAAGAAAGTACACCTGAATCTCTCCGTTCTAGCTCTGTTCTTTCTTATTTTGTTTCGATGATAATTTCTCCCTATAGAGGTAGGAGTCAAGAATATGTTTTCGCGTTCTGGGGAGAAAGTAAGCGATCAAAATTTCGTCGCAGCGAATAATGCCGTTGATTTAATGAGTGCCACTCCAACTCCTGCATCATTTCTGTGACACTCTCCTGTATCGGATGATGAAGTGCCCTTTGATGTATTCTTTCGAGGTCCTCCGCCAATCCTACACCGCGCACCAATGTTCTAAAAGAGGATGGACAAGCGTAGTGTATGCAGTCTCTTTCGTAATCCTGTTACACATTCTAAATGTATGGCCAATAAAACGCAGTCTTTGGTTAGCCTTCCCCATAAAATTATCTGTGTCTTTCCAATTTAAGTCGGTCATCATTGTAGTTCCCATATATTTAGTTGAATTTACAACCTTCAGATGTGAGTGATTTATCTTATAGAAGAAGTTTAGCGGATTGCTTACATTACGCATGTGGAGCACTTCGCACTTCTCATTATTTCAGGTCATTTCCCAAATTTCTCCCCATTGTAATTCTGCATTTTATATCTTCTGTACTGCGACAATCATATGTTATTTTACTGCCCAAGTAAGAAAACGCATGTAACACCTTTATTGTTTCGTTTCCAAATTTAATTCTTCAGCATCATCTGAGTTTTTAAAAACTGCATTCCATTACCGTTGTTTCGCTCTTGTTAAGTTTCATCTTATACGCTCCTTTCAATACACCGTCGATTCCATTCAGTTACTCTTCTAGGTCTTTTGCTGTCTTTGGCAGAAATACAGTGTCATCGGCAAAACGCAATATTTTTGTTTATTCGCCCTGAACTCTAATTCCTTCTTCAAATATCTCCTTGCTTTCCTTCATAGCTTGCTCAAAGCACAAATTGAATAACATTGGATAAAAGTTACAACCCTGTCTTATTTCCTTCTCAAACAGTGCTTCCCTCTCATGCCCTTCGATTCTTACAACTGCTGTCTGATTTTTGTACAAGTATGTAAATAACCTTTCGTTTCCTATATTTTACACCTGCTGACTTCAGAATTTGAAACAGTGTGTTCCAATCAACTTTGTCAAAAGCTTTCTCCAAATCTTCCAAAGCTAGAAATGTAGCTTTTCCTTTCCTTAATCTATCTTCTAAGATAATTCCTGAGGTTAGCTTCTACCAGCTTTTCCATCCTTATGTAAATAATGATCAATGACAAGATTCAGTATCGCTTTCACCGCAGTGAACGGCTAGTTAAAGACCCTTGTAGCCAGTCAGGCGTCTGTAAAATACAATGTTTGCAGCGACCCTTATCATTCATTGGCCAAACTGGTTGAGCCTTCAAAACTAGGTTTCAAGAACATCTTTTAACTAAGAAAGGCGCTGCCAACAATAATTCGGCCTTTTCCGAGCATCTCAAGAGAAGCAAACACGCTCAACCCCTTCCCCCCCCCCCCCTAGACAAATTGCAAATTTTTCACATCGTCTGGAAAGGAAAAAACTCTCTTTTCTGGAAGAATTAGAAATCACTAAGTTCGTGAAACGATCCCTAGAACACAGTCTCAACGAACAGCTTATTACAAAAAATCAAACTTTTTATGATATCATGTTATCCATCTTTTTCCAAAATGACCCCCCATCTGACAATTCACAGCATCTTTCTTCCGCCTCACCCTCAGGCCTCTAATAACTTTGTTTTCATTCATTTATTATTGTTTCACTACCACCATGTATCATTTCTCAAGATTCAACAGATTCCCGACATATTCTACCACCACCTTTCTCTCACCTTTCATTTCCTGCACGTCACACACCTCTCTGATATTACTAAGCTGCCACTTGGCAAGCCACTCATTCTCGCAGGCTGTTAACTCTGTCCATACCGCTTTGTTTAACGGTCGCCTTTATGTTCCGCAGTTATTAACAATACTACCAGTTGTAAACGTGGACCTGCCGCGACAGCGACTTCTGCTGCTATGGTGAGTTTTATCATATAAAAACCATTCTATTAATTCTCCTAGTTATTCTATTTCAAATAGCCATTACGTACTTTGTACGTTTACCTCTTTGCAGGGGCCCAATAACAGAACACAAATTGTTAAGCTACTTCCACCACAGATTTAAATAGTTCTGTGGCTCCATCTCCACCCAAGTACTGACTTTTCAAAATTCGCTCACCTTAGTCATATTAGATTCGCTGCCCGCCAAGTACACGGACTGTAATAAAACATTTGTCTGTTTCAAGCCTGATAACGCGCCAACAGCGCGAAACGCGTTATTGGGTATAATAAAGAAATATTCCAACAGAGACTGCAAATTATTTAATAAATAATTCTTTTTAAAATTTTGCAATCATGACTTATTAAACTGCTGGTTCTGTAATTTTCACACCTGTCGCCGGTTTCCTGTGGAATGGGGATTAATACATAGTTGTTGAAGTCTGAGGCTATTTCGCCTGTCTCATACATCTTACACACAACGTAAAATAATTTCGTCATGACTGAAAGAGACTTCTTTTGCTCTGAGGGAATGTCATCTACTCCAGGGGCCTTGTTTCGACTTAGGTCTCAGTGCTATGTTATAAGTCTGATGAATTCGATCATAAGGAAAAAAAAAAAAAAAAAAAAAAAAAAAAAAAAAAAAAAAAAAAAAAAAAAAAAGAGGGACAGAGAGAAAAGAAAACCATTATATCACTTGAAAAATAATGTCTTAAGGCCGAAACCTAGATTGCGACATTAAATAACAAGAATCAGTCAGATGATGGTCAAATCCTAGAGAAAAAAAGACAGAAATTTGTGTGAATAGTTGGTGGATGTTCTTGTTCTCGCTCAGATGGAAGCCTAGTTTATTACAGCCACGAGAATGCTGTTCAGCTTAGGAAGCCCAATAAGAAGATTACATCTACTTCTTTTTAGTTTAAAATGCTGCCGCACACGGAGAATGCTCTGTAAGAGTGACACACGACAAGAAACTCCACTGTCAAGACTGCCGGGACCTGAAGGACGCACAACTTCGTAGCAGATGGGGTTGTGTAACAGCAGCACGCGGCATCGCTGGCTCCTCAACGTGAGGCTCTCGCGCACTGGCGTGCGTCTGACGGCAACTACACTGTCCCAAATAAAACTCTGTGAGTTTCGTAGAGTTTTCAGATTCACTCAATATTCATCGCTGAAACAGTCCATATGGATTACATGAAATGATTACTAGCTGAAAACCTGACGTTGCCCAGGTATTTATTTCTGTCTTGAGTTATTACTTCTCCTATCTCTTATCTCTCTGTCCTTCTCCTTTTTTTCTAAAACCATGATATATTTATCGGAGAATATATGAGAAATAAGGCTGTCTTGCATAATGTACAGAATTATAAGTGCAGTATCCAAATAAAGAGAGATAGTAGTCAAGAAACAAATATATAAAATTCGTACGATCTCATATTTATTTGAATTATATGTTGTATAATTTTTCAGTGCATATTCATTAGTATAAGTGCTGTATATCTGTAACATCTCTTGGGAATACAATCAGTAGCAAAGAACTAATAGATTATAACCTGGTGCATGGTGGGGCGGTTTTTCATGAACGTTACTGTTTATGTCCTTATATCTTATGAACTAGTGTCGTACTGTGACAGAACTACATGCAAATATATGTGTGTATACTGTCTGTAAAATTTCCTGCAGCTACAATTTCTAGTGTAGAAATTAAAAATTGTAACGTCATACCGAATGCCGTAGTTTCAGTCCACGAACAGGGGAAAAGTAGTAAGCGAAGAACTTTTTTCCATTCATATTTTTGCTACGGGAGTCAGCGAGAAATAGTTCAATAAAGGTTTGAAATTATTTTTAAAGTTATACTGCATTCATAAATTCTCGCCTAGCGAGGTGGCGCAGTGGTAACGCACTGGACTCGCATTCGGGAGGACGTTGGTTCAAAGCCACCTCCGGCCATCCAGATTTAGGTTTTCCGTGATTTCCCTAAATTACTCCAGGCATATGCCGGGATGGTTCCTTTCAAAGGGCACGGCCGATATCATTCCCCATCCTTACCCAAAATTCCGAGCGTTAGCTCCGTCTCTAATAGCCGAGTTGTCGACGGGACGTTAAACCCTAAGCTTCCTTCCTTCATAAATTCTCGTCGCATTATGTGCCAGTTTCTTGCAACTCCTGTTGTTTATGACCTTATACCTCCAGAACCATGTGTTGTATTTCGTTTTTACCATTACAGAATTGAAACCTCACGGTGAGGAAGATGTGTACCAAACTTGGTTGAAATCAGTCCAGTGGTTTAGGAGGAAATGTGCATAAATAACGCATAAATCTGAGCGTTCTCACTCGGTGGCCTCATTATTTATGACGTCATATCTCCTGAGCTATGTGTCGTGCTCTTTTGTTTTTCGGTCAGAAACCTTCGTGGGGTGGACCACCGAAGATTCATTGAAAGTGAATGAATGGTTTATGAACGCATAGAGGACATACAGACATTCATTTTTATATATAGAGACTAGCTGTTAAAGTCGTTTTTCCCGGGTATATACGCATTTTTCAAGCCTTATATTAGAAACGAAAATAAAAATTCGGAAAGATTCCATCTTCATGTATTCACGAAATCAGCTTACATATAATGAAACAGTAATACAAAGAAATATGCAGCTCAACAGCTTGACTATGTGTCCTACAATAATTTTCCAGAGTTGTAGAGAGTATTATTAGGAAACTGTCTGCGATGAATAAATAGTGGATGAATGAACTCTCGTAAATCACGCGATGAGTAATGGGAAAGTTTTTGTGGCTCATTTTTACGACGTCATACCTCCTGAACTCTGTGTCGTAGATAGTTTTAACCCCACAGTGATTGTTGTCTGATAGTAGGCAATATTGTACCAAGTTTAGTTGGAATCGGTCCAATACTTTGGGAAAGGATGTGGAAAAATAGCGTATGATTTAGCAGTTAATCGGAAATTTCATTGTTTATGACGTCATTTCTCCTGAACTGTACTCGAACTGTGATATAATATTGAAGGAACATTCAGTGATATGTATGTGTACTGTATAGTATGTAAGGTATCGCGAATACAATTTACATTGTATATGTAATAACTTGTAACGTCAAGCCAAATCCGTAGATATACGTCATGAACATCGGAAAAGTGGTAACCGATAAATTTCTTTCATCATTTTGTTGGGGTTGTATGCGAGAAAAAGTAAAGATTTGAATTTATGTTTAAAGTTTATTGCAAGTCGCTAAGTTTTCTCATTCTCAAATAGTTCACGAATAAAATTACGCTATAAAGCCCCACAGGATGGGGTAGTTTTCATTGTTTATGACGTGATATGGTATGAACTATGTATCGTAGGTGGTTTTTGTAACCATAGAGAATTATTCCTGACCTTAAAGAATTTGTACCAAATGTGGTTGAAATCGGTCCATTACTTTAGGAGCACATGTAGAATATTATCGCATAATGCGGCCGTTTTTCACGACTGTCATTGTTTATGACGTCATATATCCTTACGTATGGTTCTTACCCCGACAGCGATTGTTGCCTGATAGTAAGGAACATGTGCATCAAGTTTGGTTGAAATCGTTCCCGTAATTTACATACATACATACCCACAGACAGCCTATTTTATAAGATGTCTAGATTGCTCAAGAAGTATTATGCAACCAGGTGTCAGTCCATGGTGAAGCAGCATTTATTACATGCTGTAGTCTCTACGGGTAGCAATGCAGGCCATGGAACTGGCATCTATTCGATCATACAGATGGTGATTACTGTCTTCAGATACGAGGGGTGTTCAAATGAAAAAGTATGAAACGTCACTTTGGGTGTAATTAAAGTCTTTATTCGAAAGTAATGACTAGCGTCCTAAAACGTGGTTTGGATCCGGGTATAACTGGCTTAGGGGATTGATAAATGAAAATACAGATAAGGGTGCCAGGTAATTGTGAGGCACTGCAAAAATGCCTTGTGCAAGATCGCTACAAAATGTATCCGTTGTCCAACACTTATTAATTTTTTATTCTGTAGGTACTGTTATTTAATCTCTTTCTGAAATAATAGTATATCAAATCAAACACTGTAATTATGGCGTATGCGCATAAGGCCAGGAAAGACAATTGTGTAACGTGTGTATGCGGTAGTTTGGAAAAGATAATTTCAACAGTGGGAAAATATTTACATATACTCTGCTGTGGTAAGAGAAAATATGTAGGCCTACTCATATAAAACAATGGACTTTAATTTAAAAGAGAACGGATTATGCCACACAACCATCACAAGATATCATCTCCAAAAGAAATTTTGAATCTGATATTATTTATTTATTTATTGTAAGCTGTGTTCCGCGGTGCAGTAGCCGAGCGGTCGATGGCGCCTCGCTGCGGAGCGCGCGGTTGCTCGCCGTCGGAGGTTCGAGTCCTCCCTAGGGCATGTGTGTGTGTGTGTGTGTGTGTGTGTGTGTGTGTGTGTGTGTGTTGTCCTTAGGTTAGTTTACCTAGGTTTAAGTAGTTTGTAAGCTACGAACTGATGACCACGCAGTTTGGTCCGATAGATTTACAGACATTTAAATATTTTTGTAAGCTGTGCAATATATGTTGTTTGTAAATATCAGGGATGTAACTAACTACTTTGGTCATTAGTCCTTAGGATTACAAACTACTAAAACTAACTTACCCTAAGGAAGACAAGTACACTCATCCGAGAGGGAGGACTCGAACCTCCGACGGCGAGCAGCGACGAGTCCCGCAGCAAGGTGCCTTGAGGCGCTCGGCCACTACAGCGCGCCTGAGCAATGTAGTTTATCATTTGGTTCGTGGGGTGGGACTGCAAAACTAACTACTTGAGTGAAACAATGATAGCAGAGTAATTCAGTATTATTATTTCGTAAAAGCTGCAGTGCATACCTTTACAGAATCTTTACAAGGAAACGATAAATACAATTGAATATCTACACCTACATAGACACTCTGCAAATCACATGTAAGTGCCTGGCAGAGGGTTTATTAACCACTTTCATAACCTTTCTCTATCGTTCCATTCTCTAGTAGCGCGCGGGAAGAAAGAACACCTAAACCTTTCCGTTTTCTCTTACTTTATTGGGATGGTCTATGTAGGTGGGTGCTAGCAAAATATTTTCACATTCAGAAGTAAAAGTCGGTGACTGAAATTTCGCAAATAGATCTCGCCGCAAATCCGGAAATCCAGAAGTACGGAATCGATTTGAGATCCCTTGTCGATGACACTTATCACTTCATGTGAATAAAGGGCAAACTGTGTTTCGCAAGAGCGGTACTTTCTAAATCCGTGTTGACTTTTGGTTAATAGGTCGTCCTCTTCGAGGTAGTTCATAATGTTCGAACAAAGAATATGTTCCAAAATCCTACTGAAAATCGACGTCAGTGAGGTGGGCCTGTAATTTTGGGGATCACTCCTATTTCCTTTCTTGAATATTGGAGTGACTTAGGCAACTTTCCAGTCTTTGGGTACGGATCTTTCGCTGAGTGATCGGTTGCATATGATAGCTAAGTATGGAGCTGTTGCTCAGCATACTCTGAGAGGAATCTAGTTGGTATACAATCTGGCCCTGAAGATTTGTTTTTGTTTCGTGACTTAAGTTGTTTTACTACTCCAGGAACATCTACTTCTAAATTTCGCATGCTGGCAGCTGTTCTTGGTTTGAATTCTGAAGTGTTCACTCCTTCTTCTTTGGTGAACGAATTTCGGAAAGCTGTGTTTATTTTACAACTCACTTAGTGATGTAGTTGTTACTCATGGGTGATTTCAACGCTAGGATAGGAAATCGAACAGAAAGTTATGAAAAGGTTATGGGTAAGTTTGGAGAGGATATGGAGGCCAACAGGAACGGAAAACAGCTCTTGGATTTATGTTCCAGTATGGGTTTAGTTATCACAAACTCCTTCTTTAAGATAAGGACATTCACCGCTTTACTTGGGAAGGAAGGGGAACCAGATCTGTCATTGTCTATATAACAGACCAGGAATTCAGGAAGACAGTCAAGGACACACGTGTTTTCAGGGGGTTCTTTGATGATTCTGAGCATTATTTAATCTGCAGTGAAATTAGTTTTGTGAGGCCAAAAGAGCAGAAAGTCAAGTCCATGTGTAGAAGGATAAGAGTGGAGAAGCTTAAAGATAAGGAAATTAGGCAGAAATACATAGCAATGATCTCGGAAAGGTACTAGTTATTGAATTTAATGATTTACAGTCACTGGAGGAGGAATGGTCAAGGTACAGGGACACATTACTGGAAGCAGCCAGAGAATGTCTTGGAACAGTAGTGTGTAAAGGTAGGAAGAAGCAGACAGCCTGGTGGAATGACACAGTCAAGGCAGCCTGTAAAAAGAAAAAGAAGGCATTTCAAAAATGGCTCCATACTACAAATCAGGCAGACAGAGAAAGTTATGTTGAAGAAAGAAACAAAGCCAAACGGATAATTGCAGACTACAAGCAGAAATCATGGGAAGACTTTGGAAATAAGCTAGAAACTCTGGCTCAAGCCGCGGGAAAAGCATTTTCGAGCGTAATTAGCAATCTTCGAAAGGGAGGGAAGAAGAAATTAACAAGTGTTTTGGACAGGTCAGGAAAGCTACTAGTCAATCCTGTGGATGCCTTGAGCAGATGGAGGGAATATTTTGAAGAATTGCTCAATGTAGGTGAAACGTTCAATGATGCGTCAGATTTTCAGGTAGAATGGGATAGGAACGACGATGGAAACAGGATCTCATTTGAGGAAGTGGAGAAAATGGTCAGTAGATTACAGTGCAATAAAGCGGCTGGGGTGGACGAAATTAAGCCGAAACTCGTCAAATACAGTGGAATATCAGGTCTCAAATGGTTACACAGGATAATTGAGAAGGCGTGGGAATCGGTACAGGTTCTGTCTGACTCGACGAAAGCGGCAATCACGCCAATTTTCAAACAAGGAAACAGAACAGATTGTAACAACTACCGAGGTATCTCTTTAATTAGCGTTGTAGGCAAAATATTCTCAGGTATTGTTGAAAGGAGAGTGCGAGTATTAATTGAGGACAAGTTAGATGAAAATCAGTGTGGGTTTAAGCCTCTTAGAGGCTGTCAGGAACAGATCTTTAGCTTACGACAGGTAATGGAAAAGTGCTATGAGTGGAACAGGAAAATTGTATCTATGTTTCATAGATCTAGAAAAGGCTTATGACCGTGTCCCTAGGAGAAAGCTACTGTCAGTTCTACAGATTATGGTATAGGAGGAAAAATTCTACAGGCAATTAAAGCGCTTTACGTAAACTGTCAGGCAGCAGTTAGAGTAGATGGCAAATTAAGCTCATGGTTCAAGGTAGTTTCAGGGGTAAGACAAGGCTGTAACCTGTCACCACTGCTGTTCATACTATTCATGGATCATATGTTGAAAACAGTAGACTGGCAGGGCGGGATTAAAATAGGTGAAAACAAAATAATCAGTCTCGAATATGCGGACGACTTAGTTGTAATGGCCGATTCAATTGAAAGGTTGCAAACTAATATTTCCGAGCTCGATCAGAGGTGCAAGGATTATGATATGAAGATCAGCATCTCCAAAACGAAAGTAATGTCAGTGGGAAAGAGATTTAAGCAGACTGACTGCCAAATAGGAGGAACAAAGTTAGAGCAGGTAGACAGTTGCAAGTACTTGGGATGTATCTTCTCACAGGATGGCAATATAGTGAAAGAACTGGAATCGAGGTGCAGCAAAGCTAATGCAGTGAGTGCTCAGCTAAGATCTACTCTCTTTTGCAAGAAGGAAGTAAGTACCAAGACTAAGTTAGCAGTGCACCGCTCTATCTTTCAAAAAAAAAGGTTCAAATGTTTGTATAGCTTATGGGACTTAACAACGGGGTCATCAGTCCTAAACTTACAAACTACTTATGAACTAACGAAGACTAAGGACGGCACAAATATCCATGCCCGAGGGGGGATTCGAACCCCCGACCGTAGTGGCCGTGCAGACCTCTATCTTTTGACCAACTTTGTTGTATGGGTGTGAAAGTTGTATGGATACAGGTTAACTTATTCATAAGGTAGAGGTTACAGATATGAAAGTAGCAAGAATGATTGCAGGTACTAACAGGTGGGAACAATGGCAGGAGGGTGTCCATAATGAAGAAATCAAGGAAAAACTGGGAATGAACACCATAGATGAAGCAGTTAGAGCGAAAAGACTGAGATGGTGGGGTCACGTTACACGCATGGGGAAAGCTAGGTTACCTAAGAGACTCATGAGCTCGGCAGCGGAGGGTAAGAGGAGTCGAGGTAGACCAAGAAGTACTTAGATTCGATGCAGAATGATTTTGAAGTAAAAGGCATAACATCAGACGAGGCATCAATGTTAGCATTGAATAGGGGATCATGGAGGAATTTTATTAGAGGTAGTATGCTCCAGACTGAACGCTGAATGCATAATCAGTCTCTAATGATGATGATGATGATGTGTTTATCAAATTCTGCTTTAGTAGTACTCTCATCGTTAGTATTACCATTGATATTACCATTGATATTCCGTAGTGAAGGTATTGTTTGTATTTTGTCGCTAGTGTATTTCACATATGCCCAGAATTTCTTTGGATTTTCTGCAAGATTACGACAAAGGATTTCATTGTGGAAACTATCCTAAGCTTCTCGCATTGAAGTCCGCGCTAGGTTGCGAGTTTCTGTAAAAGATTGCCAGTCTTGGGGATTCTGTGTCTTTTTAAATTTTGCATGCTTTTTGCTCTGCTTCTGTAACAGTGATCTGACCTGTTATTACTTTATTTGGTATAAATCTCTCGATTGCTACTGATATTATGTCTCTGAAAATAAGTCACAACTGATGTACACTCTGATCTGTCCTTTTCGAACGTTCATAAATCTTTTGCAATCCTCATTATATAGTAAATTCCGGAAACAGAGGAGCTACCACCTTCGTGTTCAAGCAGACTGCTCAACACCTCGCAAGCAACCGCTACAAACTCTCAGCCACAACTAGTGCCATAAGAGATCATACATCCAAAGTCCAAAGAGTTTCATTAAAAACCGCAGATACAGGAGTTCGGTGAGCAATATTTTCGCATTAACAACGCACCTTTATCAAATACAATGACTCCTTTCAGCCTGAGCGCGATTCTCCCACTGTTTAACGACCCGAAGGATTCATTCCCTGTTCCTAGAATTCCTGTGATTTGACAAGAGCCAGTCCTATTGTGTGTCTTTTAGTTCGTCGTCCGAATTGAGGCGCTTCCCTTTGAGATGTTTTATTTTTAGCGGACCAAAAAGATGGAAGTCAATGGGCGTCATGTACGGGCTGTAGGGCGGATGCCGAACTGCTCCCACTTGAACTTGGACAGTACAGTTCGTGTGGCCCAGGAGACGTGTTGACGCGCGTTATTATGGAGCAGAATCATTCCTTGCGTGAGCAGTCCCAGCCGTTCGCTCCTTATGGACTTGCGTAAGCTACGGAGTGTCTCACCTTACACGTCACTGTTAATGAGTTTTCCGTGCTCGAGGAATTCTGTGAATATCGGACCTCGGACGTCGAGAAAGACAGTGAGCACCACCTTGCCTGCTCAGGGCACAGCCTTGATTTTAATAGGGGGAGGTGATGACACGTGCTTTGCATCCCTAGACGTCTTAGTACGTTATTCCAAAGCGGCATATTCAAATTTCAAGGTGTGATTGTTAAGACGTTTCGTACCTTTTCATTTCAACAACCTCCCCATACATTAATCCACGGCTGCTCAACCTGTTCACGTAATTCTGCGAAAGTGTTGGGGTGACGAGTCACACGTGACAGTGGTCGACCCATCATATCCCACACATGATGGATTGGAGACAATGCCGGAGATTGTGCTGGCCAGGGTGTTTTTCACGTTGAGTGTGGGCGAGCGTTATCCTATTGGAAGAACACGTCACCTCTCTGTTTCAAGAACGACAAAAGATCAAGTCTTATAATATTCTGCACATACCGAGCGCTGATCATTGTTCCCTCCACAAACATCAAAGGTGTTAGCCTGGGATAGAGACAGCGTGTCGTGGACAAATGCACTCTACAAGACAGCGCTCATCATATGTGCAAACGACCATCAGCTCGTGCAGGCTGAATCTTCTTACATCGCTGAAGACAGAAACAAGAACTGGTTTATTTATTAAATGCAATGTACATAGTCAGGATGGCATGGCATATGCAGGATGAGTCACTATTGCCACCAAGAATAACTCCGAGAGTATGATAGGAGTTCATACGTTTGTGGGACTAGAGTTGCATAGGACAACGGGGGCCAGGCTATGACGTTGGTTTTTGTTACTATGTGGGGTCGGTTAGAGATATGAAGGTCAATTAAAAAAAAGGGGATGCTATAAATTCTGATAACGGCTATAGAAACGAATACAATGGTGTGTAACAGTAAGGTCTTTGAAGGTCAAAATGGTGTCATGAACGTCCATTTCCAGAAGGTGTTCGAAGTGGCGACCATTGGTATCAATGCAGCATAGCAATCGTTTTTTCATGGACTGAACGGTATTCCGTATCACTTGCTCTGACAATTCTCTCTCGTATATCGTAAAAATAGTAAATACTCACCGAATACGCCGTCTCCATCTAACGTGCCGTCGACATTTAGACACCATTCGACGGTTGTGCAATACAACACTAATACAAACGGTAATATTAATATCGTCGAAGCAGGCGAATGTGAATGATGTATCCCTTCAAAGAACATGCCTAAATGCTTCTCATTTACGCAGAATGTCAACGAAAAACAGCGATATGTAGAAAAACGCTGAAAGATACCCTCAACGTACTCATCCTAAACTTCGTACATGTAAATGATAAATGGAGAACAAATTGATCTTTATTGTATCGGAAACATATGCGGCAAAAGAAAGCTACTAACGAGGAAGCGGAAATTGGTACTCTTGCCACTGTGGTTATGTTCGCGTCAGATCGCAAGGTAGTCTCACATGCGCAAGACTAGTAATGTTCGCGTTCTGCATTGCCATAAATATCATTCTTACCATATCAGTCTCCATAAAGAATTAATTGGTTCGGATCGTATACGTTGCATGGAATGATGCCGATAGGCTCAACGTCAGATTCAGAGATATGGCAAATTTATTAATTTGATTTTATTTACTGACGAGGCTACATTCACCAATCATGGAAATGTAAATATGCATAATATGCATTATGGGGCAACTGAAAATCTGTGTTGGCAGCGGCAAGTTGCACACCAAAGACCGTGGTCGGTGAATGTATGGTGTCTGAATCTGGAGGCAGAACTATAGGCCCTATTTCATCGAAGGAAATCTTAATGGTAGTATATAAACCACATACATACAAGAAACATTAAGGCTTGTCATTGGAAGAAGGAACAAGGAACAGAATGCTGTATCCACACGACTGGTGTCCGGCACAGTTTTCACTGATGGCTAGAAATATGCAAAGTCGATTCCCAAATCGTTGGATTGGCCGGTCCGTTCGCCAGATTTGATGCCTCGGATTATTCTGTATGGGGCTCCGTAGAAGAAATTGTTTATAAAGAAGTTCCAACTACACCTGAAGGTATAGTCAGAGCATGTGCTTCGATAAGTGCCGAAGTGATACAGAATACCACTCAATTCATGATAAGAAGATAGCAGCGCTGCATTGATGCTAATAATGTTCATCTCTTCGAACACTTTCTGTAAATGGACGTTCATGCTACCTTTTTGACCTTCGTTGACCTACAAAGAACTTAATGTCAAACATCATTCGTCTCGATAGCCGCTATCAGAAAAAAAGAACCAAATTATAGCATCCTATTAAAAAAAAAAAAAAAAAAAAAAATGTTGACGTTTATATATGTGAAGCGATGCCACCTAACAACAAAAAACCAACGTCATTCTGTCGCCGTTGACCCATGAAACTTTTGAGACTATCGTACTTTCGGTGTTATTCTTGGCGGCACTAGTTAGTGACTCATCCTGTATACAAGGCAGGAGATTTAACGTGAGCAAGGAATACAAAAATTATAAATTATGAACACAGTCTGATAGAAATTAACATGACTTCAGAGATCTAATCTACCTGGTTTTTTAAAAACTCTGCAAAATCTTGATCTAGTGACAGTTGTTGGATCTAGTGACAGTTGTTGGAGCCACAAAGTAAGCTTTGTGATTACTGTTTTCAATTCTTTACATTTTTCCGGACAACAATTAGTTCAGGTTTGATGCGTTGTGTGTTCCGTCTATACAGTATACGGAATAAGTGACTGACCCCAGAGGGAAGCTGCCGGTTGTGACATTACAGATGAAGGGGGAAGCTGATTGTTTCCATGTGAAAAAACATGTTTTGGCAAGCTGTTGGGTTCCCCAGCCGGCCCGCTAACAGTTTGGACCTAGTGAATGGAATACAGGTCGAAAACAGGAAACGGTGTTCTTGGATGAGCGAGGGCGGCTATTCCAGATTGCAACTGAAATACAATATCGCCACACACATTATTCTAAAAATCCATATAAAATCAGGGAATGATAATACGTCAAATATAATTATATGAATAGATTCAGGAGTCTTGGGAGTATCAAACGCCGTAATTACAATTAATATCCCTTACAGACATAAAGCCGATAAATTTCAGTACTATAATAATCTCTATATATAAAAGAAAGTGTCCCGATTGACTGACTGACTGATTGACTGACTGACTGACTCATCATCGCCCAGCCCAAACCACTGAAGATAGAAACTTGAAATTTGTGGAGGATGTTTATCTTATTCTGTAGGCGTCATTTAAGAAGCGATTTTTCGATATTCCGTTCATAAGGGGTGAAATAGGGAATGAAACTTTTTTGAAAATACGTAGCTATTTAGCCAATTTTGAAGGTAGAACTGCAAAATTTCGGATTTTAATTCAGGGTTCGAATTTAAAAGACACGTGTTTCGGCATTTTTTGAAATTCGACAAATAAGGGAGTAAAATAGGTGACGCAAAAAATTGATTTTCAAAAATATGTCGCTGTTAACTCAAATTTTAAGCTACAACTACGAAACTTTGGATATGGAATCTTGGTCAGAATTAAAAATCCATGATTTTTAGTATTTTTTGGAAATTCAACAATTAAGGGGGTTAAATAGAGGATCAAAAATTATTTTTGAAAACACGTAGCTATTGATACAATTTTGAAGCTAGAGCTGCAAAAATTGATTTTTGTATTGTTCGTTATGATTTAAAAAACACGTGTTTTGATATTTTTGGAAATTCAACCATCAAGGGGGTTAAATTGGAGAGGGGGTGTTTTTCGAAAATCTGTTGCTATTTAGGCAGTTTTGAAGTTAAAATTACAATTTTTCGGATTTGGATTCGGGGTTCGAATTTAAAAGACACGTGTTTCGGTATTTTTGGAAATTCAACCAATAAGGGGATGAAATACGAGATGCAAAAAATTGATTTTCAAAAATATGATGCTGTTAACTCAAATTTCAAGCCGTAACTACGAAACTTAAGATATGGATTCTTCATCAGAATTAAAAAGAAACAACTGGTGCAGACCAACCAGCCTACGCATGCGAAGCAGGGGGGGTTCAGCTAGTAGTATTATAAGACTTATATTTACAATTATTTATACGTAGTGTTTATCAGTAACTGTTTAAGAAGCAAATGGGCAGCATTGCACCATGCTACCCATCTTAAAAGACGCACCACGTTATTTCAGTATTCTTTCAATAAAATTTGTTTTACTCTCTTATTCTACTTTTCGTTGAGTAGTAATATTCTTGTGTCAGAACATAGATTCCACCACAGAAATACGAAACATGAGCCCAGCAAAGCGCATTACATTTATATATGTATTTTATTATATTTAATACTAGCTGTAAACCCGGCGTTGGCCGGGTGTTTATGTATCCTACACTCTCGTAGTCCACATCCCCCCCCCTCTCTGCATCCATCTCTTTGTCTCCCATCTCTCTGTTCCTTTCCACCTTTCCTTCTCTCGGCAATTTTTTCTGCAAGGTATCCTCTGTCATGTACCATACAGACATTTATGTACCCAGTGATCTTCATCTTGGTTTAAAGGTCATGTGTGTAAAAATTCATAAAGATTGGAGCAAAACTATGCATTTTGTAAAATTCCGTAAGTACCCTCCACGATGCGCCGAACGAAATTTTATACAGTCAGTGACATTCCTCTTGTTTTTAGGTAGAGTGTGCAAAATTTCATCAATATCGGAACAAAACTATAGTTTTCTATGCAATAAAAACGCAGGGTCACATTGAATAACGTACTTTGTTGTTTTCAAATATTCCAAAAAAATGTTCAAATGTTTGTATAGCTTATGGGACTTAACTACGGGGTCATCAGTCCTTAAACTTACAAACTACTTATGAACTAACTAATACTAATACTAAGTACGGCACAAATATCCATGCCCGAGGGGGGATTCGAACCCCCGACCGTAGTGGCCGTGTAGACCGTGCCTGGAGAGCCTCAGTCTCCTCGGCCACCGCGGCCGGCCAAATATTCCAGTTTTATTTCATACAAACCTTGTTCTGAGAATAACGGAAACAACAAAAAAGGAACTATGAAATCGGTCGAGCCGTTCTCAAGTTGTGGCGCGACCAAGGAATTTAAGGATCCATTTTTATGTTGCTACGTACCCTCCCCCATGCACCGTATGAAACTTAAGGTAGACGGTGACCTCCCTCTTGTTTTGAAGCTCAAGTGTGCAAAATTTCGTGAATATCCTAATGCAACTGTAGATCTCTTGAGTCTGTAGGAGAAGTATGTTCCGCCATGTACTTATCACAAAATACTTTTTTAGCTCACGTTTTCTACCTATAAACTACATTCCTGCAAAATTTCAGCTTTATAGATGAAGTAGTTTTCTAGATTTCGTGTTTAGTCAGTGAGTGAGTGCGTGTCCTTTCGCTTTTATATAGATGAGATTAAGAAAACAGGCTGCTTAATTTCGGATGCAAGGGAATTAGCTGCTGCAGATCGGCCGAGCGCATTGAGGCGCTATTCTATGATGCGCGAGACCTTTCCCCGTCGGGGGTTCGAATGCCCCCTCAGTCAAGGATGTTTGTGCCGTCTTTAGTATAAGGTAGTTCATAAGTACTCTGTAAGTTTAGGGACTGATGACCCCGCAGATAAGTGTCTTAAGCTTTACACACACACACACACACACACACACACACACACACACACACTCACACACACACAACAGAATAAAGGCAGACTTGCAGACAAAAATAAATAGTAACATGCAAATCTGTAATGCTAACTTTATTTGATACAAGGTCATGACTGATGCGACAGTTTTACGGCATCTACAGCGATAGACCTTTTCGTTTCATCATTTTGTGGATGAGGGGGGGGGGGGGGGAAGGTCAGTTACAAAACACTTAATAAACGTCAGAAATTACATGTCAACTACTCCCAGTTTCCAATAATTGACGCATAAATCTGGGTATTCTCACGCGGTGACCTCTCATTATTTATGACGTCATATCTCTTGAAGTATGTGTCGTGCTCTTTTGTTTTTGGGTCAGAAACCTTCGTGTGCATACGGTGAACAGTTCACCAAAGTTTCATTGGAATTGAATGAAAGGTTTATGATTACATAGAGGACATACAGACAGACATTTATTTTTATCTACATAGATTATTCTTAGTAACGTTCATTTTATGTTGTAGACTGCCTCTTAAGTATTTCATGGCCGACTAAAAATAGTAGATCTGCAGCAGTTAATTTATACATAAACAATTATATGTATTTGTGCACAAGAACTGAATATATTTGCATAAAAAAGCCATGATGAATTAAAGGCCGGCCGCGGTGGCCGAGGAGACAGAGGCGCTTCAGTCACGGTCTGCACGGCCACTACGGTCGGGGGTTCGAATCCCCCCTCGGGCATGTATATTTGTGCCGTCCTAGTTCGTAAGTAGTTCATAAGTAGTTTGTAAGTTTAGGGGCTGGTGACCCCGTAGTTAAGTCCCATAAGCTTCACAAACATTTGAACATTTTTTTTTTGATGAATTAAATATTAATTGTGTAACTCGGCATCAGTATATTTGAACAGTGAGACACCATGTTAATAGCTACCTGAGCAAAGAGCTTCAGTCTCGACCGATTTTAGTATTCTTAAATATATTTATTTGTTAAATATAAACAACATTTGTAGGGACGTGGTCAAAGCATTTAATTCTGTGATATTCAAATGTATAATAGTTTGGAAGGGAAATTGTATTTTAAAGATGAGGCGTTAGGATGAGTGAAAGGATACAATTTGGGAGCAGGCGGAGCACGCTTTTGAATGCTTGGGAGGGGACTCGTAGTTTGGACGCGGTGGTGAGAGATTGACTATGGGAGGTCTAAAGCCGCGTTACGAACTTGTGATTTGAAGAGCTAGGCATGTGTGGACTGTGACTGCAGAACTGTCTCTGGTTGAAAAGTGGTAAACTATGGCCGGTAGTAGGGGTGTGGAACTGTGATAATTCAGCAATCGGGTACTCGGGTGATGACAAACTGTGTTCTATAACAAATACTGTTATTAGTCGTGGATTAATTTGGAACTGCAATGTTCGATGGACTTCATTAATTTACGAGAGATAATTTGGAACTGTTACTCTTGGGTGCGTGTGATACTTATTGTGCCTCTCATGAACAATAGTTGGGGAAGTATTCAGTTATTTACCGATGTATAAAGCAGAACCAGCTCCGTATTTTCATGTCCAAAAAAATAAACTCCATTTATAAAAGAATTACTCCGTGAGAATATTTTTTGAACATTGTCTTAGAATCCATTTTGTTGGTTATTCAGAGCTTTAATTAATGTTTGTTTAAGTATATTTTTGCGTCATCATCTGCAGAATATTAGACTGATTAAACTACAGATTAATTACTGATCTTATTTAAATAGTTTGGGTAGCTGTTTAGGGCATAGAAGCTGACATACATAACTCACCCCTATGAACGGAGACAATGAGCCATAAACTTTTTAGTGCCCTGAGTCATGTATTGCCCAATTCTTATTGGCGAGTACCGATAGGAAGGTCACACGGTCATTCTCGTGGCAAAAACTCTACACGCCCTGCTGTAGGTTCTGCAGGAAGGTTTTCCGTATCACTCCACATTTGACCTCGAATGGTTACCACGAGCAATGGCATAGGCGGATTTTTGAAACGGCAGACTCTTATTGAACGCCTCCGTTTTGGGAGGGAATTTCTTTAAGGCTTGGTGAGTAAGTGTGCAAAACAGAGCTCTTCCGGAGTGGTCGAAGTCTTCAGATGCTCTGTGTGCTATAATCTTGAGTGGTAAAACTTTCAAAGTATCCAGAAGTATTCTGTCCACTTAGAATTTACGTAACAGATAATGCGTCATACAGATTGAGCTGTGCATTTCAGTCACTTTCACAGTTATTAGAATTTGATAGCAGTTATCGGTGAGTGACTATTCAGCCAGTGATAGATTATTTGTGTCTTGTTCCACGGAACACTGATGTACTTCCGTTTTCGTGGTATCTTTTGCATTACTTGGAGCACTAACTGGAACTTGGCTGTACCGATAGTCAGGTTTCCTCTCAACTTGCAACACATTCGTAGTGAAGCAAATGAGGCGTTGTAATCTCGAGTCCTTCGCCGCATTTTTCTTACCGGTTTGTCGATACCTCTAAGGAACTCAGACATCGGCTATTTTATTGCCAAGTGACAGCAGAAATACGCTCTCGATAGAGTTACCACTGATAGCGGTGCACGTGCCTCTATATTTTTCCGGTTTTTTCAGTAATCAGCTTCACATCACGTCACGTCGGCAGGAAATGCGCCCCACTGCCGTTCATGCTGTACTGATAATGTATCTGCAGCACGGCACAATATTTAGTTTGGCCCTTGTAATACTGAGTACGATTATTTGGCATCCATTCACTGCCGCGGTTTTGTAACCTCGTCTATATTGCTTAGCTGACCCACCAAAACCCCAAGTCCAATGGGCTCTTGAAAATGTGACTAATTACAATACTAGTGGACATGATGAAATACCAGCAGAAAAAATGCAATGAAAGTCCTGCACTCAATATGTCAGAAAATATGAGCACGCAGCAGTGGCCATAAGACTGGAAAATATCAGTATTCATCCCGATTTCAAATAAGGGAAACTCTAAAGAATGTTCAGATCACCAAAGAATTGCACTTATCTTGCATGCTAACAAGGTCATGCTTAAAATCTTACAAAACAGGCTTCGCCAATATGTAGATCGAGAGGTACCGGAAGAACAAGCTGGGTTTAGAAAAGGGAGAGGAACCAGAGATCAAGTTGACAACATTCGGAGGCTTATAGAAAAAGCAAGAGAATTCCAGAAAGACGTGTACCTCTGCTTTATTGATTATGCCAAAGCCTTTGACTGCGTCGATCATTAAAAATTATGGAACGTGCTCAATAACATGGGAGTACCAGTTTACCTCATTATCTAATACGAAGTTTATACCTGAACCAAGAAGCCACGGTGAGAACTTTGTATGGCACAACGAAATGGATAAAGATTCAGGAAGGGGGTCCGGCAAGGCTGCATATTGTCTCCGTTCTTATTCAATCTTTTTGCAGAGCACGTTATGAGGAATGCCAGGATAGACGAAGAAGAGACCGGAATTAAAATAGCTGGAATAAAAACCTCAGATATGCAAATGATACCATACTGCTGGCAGAAAGTGAAGAAGAGTTAAAGACTCGGTTTCTGAAGGTTAAAAAAAAAATAAAAAAAAAAAAAAAAATAAATAAAAAAAATGAAAGTGAAAGTGAAAAGGCCGGTCTCAGGCTAAAAGTGAAGAAACCAAAATTATGGCAACTACACCTATTAATTCATAGGATATAGGAGAAGAATCCATGGAGATAGTGTCCACGTTGAATTATCTCGGTTCCCAGATCTCTGATGATGGCGACTGCAGTCACGAAATCAGGAGCCGCTTGTTGCTCGGTAGAAAGGCGATGTCAAACTCTGAAAAGATTATAAGGTCAAGAGACATAACTTTAGCAACAAAGATACGTACTGTGAAGGCTATGGTCTTCTCGGTTGTTTTGTATGGATGTGAGACCTGGATAATTACAAAAACTGAACGGCGAAGAATTGACTCCTTTGATTTGTGATGGAGGAAAATTCTTAGAATTCCATGGAAGGCAAAAAGATCCAACATATCTATATTAGAGCAAATAAAACCAGATTGCTCCCTGGAAGGTCTAATATTGAAACAAAAGCTGACCTCTTTTGGACACACAAAGCGAAGATATAACTCACTGAAAAGAACGTTAATGATGAAGAAAATCGAAGGCGCTAGAAGAAGAGGCGGGTAGAGGATGAGGTGGATCGATGGCATTACGGAAGCAACGCGTTCCAACCTGGAAGGTCTATGGGAGAAAGTGCAGGAAAGAGGAAAGTGCCGTGCTTTGGTTCATGGTGTCACTAAGAGTCGGAATCGACTAAATGAATATGAAGAGAGAGAGAGAGAGAGAGAGAGAGAGAGAGAGAGAGAGAGACCATTTCGAAACAGAAATTTCGAACATTTACCGATAACTGTGAGTGAATATAATATAAAATAAAAATATCAGCACTGATTATTGGCATATTGTTATCGACGTATCGATAAAAGAGTATAGCTCACCTGTATCGATATTTTTCAGGTATAATATATCGATATTTTATCAACAGCCCTAGTTCAGACGTGGAATGACGTGCTAAGGACGTATTGTGTTCACCGTATTCTGCTCTGGGCGATGAATTCACCAACGTCATGCGAAACACAACTAGCTCTTTACTCACACGAAGTAATGAGTCCTACCGACAAGGGATCGCAAATCGATTCCGTATTTCTTGATTTCCAGAAAGCTTTTGACACAGTACCTCACAAAAAGCTTTTAATCAAATTGCGTGGTTATGTTATATCGCCCCAAATTTCCTGTCAGGGAGAACAGTTTGTAGTAATCGATGGTAAGGCATCGACTAAAACAGAGGTGATATCGGGCGTTCCACAGGGTAGTGTTATTGGTCCTCTGCTGTTCCTTTTTTACATAAACGATTTAGGGGAAAATCTAAGTAGCTCTCTTAAGTTGTTTGCAGATGACGCCGTCATTTACCGTCTAGTAAAATCATCTGAAGATCAAAACCAACTCCAGAACGATCTAAATAAGATATCACTATGGTTTAAAAATTGGCAATTGACTATAAGTAATGATAATTGTGACGTCGACCACATGAGTACGAAAATAAATGCGTTAGACTTTGTTTATAAGATAAATCAATTAAAAGTGAAGACCGTAAACTCCACAAAATACCTATAAATTACTATTACTTCAGACTTGAACTGGAAAGAACACGTAGATAATGTCGTTGGAAAGGCGACCCATAGACTGGCAGAACCCTTAAGAGATGCAACAGAACTACTAAAGAGACGGCATACACTACCCTTGTCCGTCCTTTTTTGGAGTGTGGGATCTTTATCAGGTGGGTTTGACGGAGAACATCGAAAGAGTCCAAAGAAAGGCAGCTCGTTTTGTATTGTCACAATACAGGGGAGACAGCGTTACGGAAATAATAATAATAATTTCGTCTGGCTTGTTAGCCTGGTACAAGTCTCAATTGGACGCCACTTCGGCGACTTGCGTGTCCCTAGCCTACCCGTTATCCAACCGGGGAAAGGGGACCTACAGCTTAACCTGGAATCCGAACCATGTGCCGTTTGTGGCGACTCCTCACATCGTTGACAGGTGAAGGATGGGTTAAAACGCAGACTGAAAAAATACGAGGTCCGATCGGGTTTTGAACCCCCAGTCGAGCGCTTTACCCCAAGACCACCGGGCCCGACTGTTACGGAAATGATGCAAGATCTTGGGTGGGAATCATTACAACAACGGCGCTTATCGCTGCGGCGTGCGCTATTTACGAAACTCTAATCGCCAACATTCTCCTCAGAATGCGAAAAGATATTGTTAACTCCCACTTAAATAGGTAGAAATAATCATCAGAATGAAATACGAGAAATCAGAGCTGGAACGGAGAGATTCAGGTGTTCTTTCTTCCCGCGCCCTATTCGAGAAAGGAATGGGAGATAAATCTATATCTATAAATGTGAATGTCTGTTCGGCGTACCTTTATCACGTGTGAACCACAAGACATAAAGAGACAGTTACTAATGTCTACCCGGGGAAGGCTTTAGGCACGGTTTTATGGCGATCGGATAGCTATTTATCTATATATATATATATTAATGTGAATGTCTGTTCGGTGTACGCTTATGTCGTCCGAACTACAAGACGCAGAGACTTAAATATTTGTACAGTTACTAATTTACACCTGAGGAAGGTTGTAGGCATGGTTTTATAGCGATCTGATAGATATTTAGTAATTTGAATAATATAACGCGAAATTCGGTACAATAATTACTCTTTGAAAATGGTTTTATTGGTTGCATTGTTGCTTGAGGGTTGATAATGTTAAAAAGGTGAAGTATATTGGGGTGAAAAGTTATCGGTATATATATATATATATATATATATATATATATATATATATATATATATATGTGTGTGTGTGTGTGTGTGTGTGTGTGTGTGTGTGTTAATATTTCGCTCTGCAGCGAAAACGACAGAACGCAAGCAAATGGTCTCTGTGTAATTGTTGTTCGAAGTTTCCCGTCGTACACCGTAGTGGTTCCATGCCGATAGCTATAAGAAAGTGGAAGATATGGTGGTTGGAAGTCGTCAAATTATTAAAAAATTCCGACTGAAGGCCAGCGATGACGTTTGCGACTTTACAGCAAGGAGGTTACATACAGCGAAACGTGATGCCACAGACCATATCTTTGGTCTATGCGTGCTACAATGTCTTTAGCTCTTTCTCTGTAAGAATAAGCATACGATTAAGAAAATATAAGAATAAATAAATAAAGCAGTAAAAAAGAAATTTCGTTTAATACATCTCTTTTTAAAAAAAAATCGATCTGACGTTTCGAGCACTATCTATCATAATCAACTAACACGCGAGCGCAGCCGCGGGTTTAAGCTAGTAGTATATAAAGGTGGTTCGATGAACCCTGTTCCAGGCACTTAAATGTGATTTGCAGAGTATCCCATGTAGATTTAGCTGTAGAAACGTATCGCTGCCACTCGGCTCGCCAGTGTGAACAACCGGAAAGAGTGACGTCAGAGGCAGGCGGTCGGCGTACCGTGTGGCGGTCTGCTTGCTCTTATTTCTCTCGAGTGTGACTCAATCAGTGGGACAAGGCCGGTGCTAACTGGCTTTCGCAGGCTCCGGTACAAGCTCGCTCCAGCGGATTTCTCCCACTTCAGCTGGCATTCCGCCATTTAGAGACTCCGGCGTGGTTCCTACATACAAACTGAGACAATAAAGTTCGGATAACAGTCCTGTAACATTAACGTAAATGAACTATGACTTACACTCATCTTACTGCCCTTCGAAATAGTCAGTTCTCATAAGTGTGTACCGCTGAGCCTTGCGATACATGTACTGGAAACTTTCCACGAAATCTTTTGTTCGGATGCTGTTCAAAAGCCTTGTCACATTTCGTTGGCTGTCTGGAATATTTTCAGATCTCTTCCATTTCAAACCGAGTTTGAGTCCAGGGAATAGAATAGAGTACTGAGATTCGATGAGTATGGTGGGCAACGCTCGCAGACACACAGGTAATATCGTCAAACAGTTCTTGGCAAATAGGGTGGCGGTGCAATTTGAACATCTAACATACTCGTTGGATCACAATCCACCAGACTGTTTTCTATTCCCTCGACTCAGACTCTCTTTGAAAGCTAACAGATTTATAGTGACTAATAATATTTTAATCATCTATTTTCCGAAAAATGCCTTTCTTTCTTTGCCGGTTCATAATCATAATGGACTTACTGGCTTTAATTTCAATTTTGATAATCAAACTGTCAATCTGTATTACTTTTTTTATTACGATAACACTCGCTGTTCGCTTCCGTAACCAAGGCAATCCAGAGATAGCTTATGATATTGTGGGAATCACATATTTCTGAATAAACTGTACAGTGTATAGTTATTATTCCATGATCAAGTGAAAGACAGTACTTTTATTCTTTGTCTTTATATATGTTTTTTTTTTTTTTTTTTTTTTTTTTTTTTTTTTTTTTTAGGTTTAGCTTTCGTTTCAGTTATGTTTCAGTTGTTGAGCGAGCAACATTTTTTGCTGATGAATAAAGGTCTTAAATGATGAATTCAGAATTTATAAATACCCTTAGGGGTACTTGTTATGATAAGAATAGTTCCTATAAAGTGGTGAGCCCGCAAAAGACAGACAATAGGGAGATACAAAATCAGACGACGTCGTCGTCACATAGCGCGACGAAGACGCACGCAAGAAAACAATTAGAAGAGATCCGCGACGAGCTGCAAAAACATATTGAAGACTTAAAAGCAAAAGTAGTGCAACAAGAGAACGCAGAAATGAATCCGATAATCAATAGATGTGCAACGGTAAACGAACCGCACACGAAAGTACGCACACCACAGTTTATGCCAGACAAACCGGAACTTTGGTTTGCTATGCTGGAGCTGGCTTTCGAACAGAATGGAATCGCAGAAGAACGTACGAAAATTGCAAAAGCAGTGAATGCATTGGATTCCAGAGCAGCTGTTATAGGCGGAGACGTCATCCTTGCACCAACGTTGGAACGCCCATATACAAAATTAAAATCACTGTTGATGGATAGGATGTCCAAGCCACAAAGTCAACGAATACAACGAGTACTCAATTGCGAAATTATGGACGATAGGACACCTTCCGAATATTGGCGTCATCTTCGCGGCATCGTATCTGAAGCAGACGTATCGGACGCAATGGTACAGCGCATATGGATTACGCAATTGTCCGGAACGGTTAAAGCGGAGGTAGCAGCATATGGAAAAGAAGATACTCGTTCCCTAATAAAAGTAGCCGACAAAGATCGTGCAACATTGGACAATAATAGTGCGTCAATGTTGGCAATGGTCACAGATAGCTCAGAACAACAAATGAACGCAGAACAACAAGAAATGGCATCGATCCAGACTAGCAGGAAAGTAGACACCGCTAAGCAGTGCATGCAAAATCTAAACGCCCTGCAAAGCCAAGTGTCACAGTTATTGCAGGTAAAAAACATTTACAAAGACTGTAGGTCAGCTAAGGTTCAGGGAAACAAACAAGATTGCGGTCAGAAGGACGTATGTTGGTTTCATCGATGGTTTGGCAGCAGGGCGACGAGGTGTACGAAACCTTGTGAATTTGAAGGTGAGAACAAAGGGGGACTCACCATGGTGAGTAACTTGTCAACTTCTCTTATTAGATCACAAAGATTGTACGTTGCAGACGTGAAAACAGGACGATGTTATCTAATTGACTCCGGTTCTGATATAAGTGCACTACCAAGTGGTCCTTTCCAAGGTGCATCATCGTATACAAGTGACGAAGCTTCAACTGCTACAAAATCATTGCTTCTTGCAGCAGCGAATAAATCTCCAATAGCGACTTTTGGAATGTGTGAGTTAGAAGTAGATTTATGTTTTCAACGTAGTTTTAGGTGGAACTTTGTACTAGCTGAAGTATCAGAAGCTATATTAGGTGCGGATTTCCTAAGTAAAAATAATATTGAAGTGCATGTCACTGCAGCACAGATTAAGAAAGATGGTGAAGTGGTCATGGGTATACGTGGACGATGCACATGTCATGCTACTGATTGTTTTCATGCTGTGGTAGTAAAAAACGAGATTGATAACGAGGGACGCCAATGGCGAAGTTACTGCATAACACGGTACATCGCATTAAGACGACTCCTGGCCAACCAGTTCCACAACTGCCACGAAGTCCGTTTCGTAGCAGCTAAGACGGAATTTGAAAGGTTGTTACAATCAGGTGTATTACGCAGATTGGACAGCCCTTGGTCTTCACCTATACATCTCGTACGAAAAAAAGACGGCTCTTGGAGGCCCTGTGGCGATTACCGATTACCTAATGCCCGTACAATCCCCGATCGTTATCCAATACCCAATTTAAGGGATTTTACTAATGTTTTAGTAGGTGCAACAATATTTAGCGTGATCGATTGTAAAAAGGCATATCATCCAATTCCAGTAGCAGAAGAAGATATACCCAAAACGACAGTCATCACACCTTTTAGGCTTTTTGAGTATGTCAGAATGCCTTTTGGATTGAAAAATGCAGCACAAACCTGGCAATGATTTGTGGATGAAGTACTCAGGGGACTGCAATGTTGTTTTGCATATTTATATGTATTTTGGTGTTTTCTGCGCCTAAAGCATTACATGAAGAGCACCTTAAGGACATTTTCGAACGGCTAAATAAATATGGCATCATAATCAATGAGGAAAAGTGCACGTTTCGCCAAGAGAGGGTCACATTCTTAGGCCACACAGTATCGGCAACCTCCGGAAGAGAAGATAGCAACCACAGATAAAATGCCTCGTCCCACAGATTACCAACAACTTAGAAGATTTTTAGGAGCGATTAATTTCCATCGTCAGCACTTACCAGGAGCAGTTGAAGTACAGGCACCCTTGACATAAGCATTAGCAGGGATGAACACAACTGGGCGACGACCGTTAGCGTGGACACCAGAAATACAGTAAGCATTTGAGTTGATTAAAAAGAACCTAAAACAATCAGTTTTGTTATCTTACCCATTACCGAAAGCAATGTTAGCTATAGTAGTTGATGCCAGTTGCAAACAATAGGAGCAGCTCTTCATCAGAGTGTACAAGATTGCTGGCAACCTTTAAGTTTTTTTTTTTTTTTTTTTTTTTTTTTTTTTTTTTTTTTTTTTTTTCCACGCAAACTCACGCCAACACAAATTAAATGGAGTGCATATGATAGGGAACTCCTTGTAATCTATGAAGCAGTGAGATATTTTCGCCCATATGTAGAAACAAGACCATGTACGATTTACACCGATCACAAACCTATTAAGTTTGCATTCAACAAGCTCAAGGATAATTGCTCTCCACGGCAGTTCCGACAGTTAGAGTTCATCGGTCAATTCACTACAGACTTGCGTTACATAAAAGGGGCAGACAACATCGTTGCTGATTTCTGGTCAAGAATTGGAGCTATTTCTCAAACAATAGATTACGAAAAATTAGCAGCAGCTCAAACCACAGATAACCACTTATAAGATATTATCGTCTAAATACCACCACAGGATTGCGACTGCGTCAAGTCCAACCAGCGGGAGAAAAAGTCAACATCTGGTGTGATGTATCACAAAACAAGCCTAGACCTTTTATTCCCGAAGAATTGCGAAAAGAAGTCTTTGATAGCATCCATGGAATAGCTCACCCAAGCGCTAACACTACTGTGAAACTGATTGCGGACCGTTTTGTGTGGCCAAACGTTACAAAGGACTGTCGTACCTGGGCAAGAGCATGTATTGCATGTCAAAGAAGCAAAATTGGGCGACATGTCCACAAACCAGTGGGATAATTTCCGACAACTACCGCACGTTTCGCACATGTCCACATTGACATTGTGGAACCTCTAACATCTTCAGAAGGATACCGCTTTTTGCTGACGGCAGTGGATCGTTTTACAAGATGGGCAGAGGCAGAACCGTTGGCTGACATTTCGGCAGAGACAGTGGCACGGAAGTTTTTATCTATGTGGGTTGCACGTTTCGGCTATCCTGTGTATGTGACTACAGATCAAGGACGTCAGTTTGAGTCGACATTATTTTTAGAACTAGCCAATCTATGTGGTTTTCGCCATCATCATACGACTGCATACCATCCAGCTAGTAATGGCATGGTCGAGAGATGGCATAGGACACTCAAAGCTGCCTTGATGTGCCATACTGAGAACTGGATTTCAGCATTGCCACTAGTTTTACTAGGTCTTAGGACTGGGCCGGGGGGACTGAGGCGCTTTAGTCACGGTCTGCACGGCTACTACGGTCGGGGGTTCGAATCCCCCCTCAGGCATGGATATTTGTGCCGTCCTTAGTCTTAGTTAGTTCATAAGTAGTTTGTAAGTTTAGGGACTGATGACCCCGTAGTTAAGTCCCATAGACTATACAAACATTTGAACATTTCTTAGGACTGCTTACAAACGAGAGTTGGAAGCTTCTACTGCAGAGCTAGTTTACGGTAAAACCTTACGTCTGCCTGCAGAATTTTTCGTTGCACCACCAGCGTCAACAACAGAGGACGTCCCTTACGTCCTACGGCTGATACGAGAACATATAACCAAACTCCGTCCTGTGCAAGGCACTCGTCACGGCGTAGAAAAGACATTTGTACCCAAAGGACTTAGGTCTTGTTCTCATGTGTGGTTACGAACAGAGTTCCCTGGACAGAGTTAAGCCAGCACACATGCTTTGGTCCGAAGAGGATACAGGGAAAGCACGAACAGAAGAGAGACCTTATGTACAGCTGAATCAACAAGATACACATGTCGCTCAGGAAGATTACACGCCACCATCGACAGGGCAAACGCCTACTGAAGAGAAGCCAAATATCGTTATTGGTACCTCAAGAGCAGGACGGCGCATTAAATACAAATTTCGATACATTCCTGGTGCTCCGATTTACCGCAGGGGGGCTATGTGGAAATCACTTATTGCTGAATAAACTGTACAGTGTATAGTTATTATTCCATGAGCAAGTGAAAGACAGTACTTTTATTCTTTGTCTTTATATATGTTTTTTCTTAGGTTTAGCTTTTGTTTCAGTTATGTTTCAGTTGTTGAGCGAGCAACATTTTTTGCTGATGAATAAAGGTCTTAAATGATGACTTCATAATTTATAAATACCTTTACAGGTACTTGTTATGTTAAGAATAGTTCCTATAATATAAACAAACTGTCAATCCCTCAATTGTGATAGTTATATCTTTGGCTAACGTAATGCAACCACTACAAATACTGACTTTTTTCACTGTTAATACTTGTGACAGGTTAACGTAACACCCGTAAATACAGTCTTACTAACACACAAAACAATTAAATACTCACGTAATATTGAAGATTGAAACATTTACACTAGTGGAGTATATTTTTAACACCATTACTTCTATTCATTTCAATGGTATCTATTTTCCATTTCTTTTTATTTAAACATACTTCGCCAGAAACCCACATCAATATAAGACACACCAGTCTCTTCCAACAAATTGATTATTTGTAGTATAGTTTACAATCGTAATGAACATGTAGCTTTTGCCACACTAACAACATCAACATCCCCAGCGATATATCATTTTTATTTACAGTTCGCTGGCTCAACGACGTATCCCTCTGGCGAGGCATGGCTGGAAGAGTGTAGTGGCCAGATTCCTTCACTGCCACAGCTTGCTGCTGCCATTCGTCGTCGTTGACTAAGATTTCTCGATCACTTGAAACAAAGAAAACAAAACACACAGTACATCAAATATAATAACTATAATTATTAAAAAATTAATGTCTCAGCACCTAGTATGAACGACAACCATAGATCGAACGGTTGCTAAAGGAGAGTAGTGCTATTTACCTCAATGTCTGGTATTCGTTTTAAGAATATCAGTACACAGACGATATTCCTGAGCCCCAAACAAAACGTGACGACGCATTTGAACACAATCGCACAAGAAAACTTCGTGGAAAGTTGGTAGGATATGTATCGCAGAGCTCAGCCGTACGTTGTTATGGGAAGTGAAGGAAAGTAAGGTAACTGTAGTTCATAATTCATCTACGTTAATGTTCCGGGACTATTCACCAAACTTCGTCAGCGGCTGCATTTTATTCCCTACTGGTTCTTGCTGCATTTATTGTAAGCGGAAATATGATCTAATACGCCATGAATTCTGAATACAATTTAAATCAACTGAAGTCTGTTTACTTTGCGGTCATCTTGTTTCTTGGTTTGCAATATCGACCACAGATAATCTACGATACTGTGCTGTCTGCGCCGCGCCGCGCATTTGATTTATTTGCACACAATCTCAAACTAACTCAACGTTATAATTTGTTCTACTCTCTTTGCAAAAGAACTAAGCAGTTTGTACTCAGGGAATATCTCCTCTTTGTGTCCTTATTACAGAATCTCATTTTAAACAACACCAAACTGTCGCAGAGCTTGCGCGATTATTAATCGCCTCTATATGAGATTATTAGCACTCAATCGTAAACACTACTTAAATATAAGTGGTGTACTGTCATTTCGGACCAGTCCGGAATAAAAAAAATGTAATTTTTGAACATGACCTGCTGTCAATTGAGACACTAAGGAATTTCCGATATTACTTGCCAGAGGCGTTGATTGTAAGTTTGTGTCCAGCCGGAATTCGATCTCGTATCTCCTATTTACTTGCGGTGACCACTAGACGATTCGTCGAAGTTTTGCATCTGGCGGAAGCCGTGGTTTTCACCGTCCGCAGTGCCATGGTGGTCAGCACAATTGCAGGAGATCAGGGTTCGAATCTCGGCTAGTCACAAATTTCAACTTTCCCCATTGATTTAATCCAGTGTCCACCGGCAGATGTTGTCTTACATCTATTTGTGTCTGCCGAGCGAGGTAGCACAGTGATAACACACTAGAGTCCAGGAAACACAAATGTGGATGGCCGGAGGTGAATTTGAGCCACTCTAAATCACTCGAAGCAAGTACCGGGATGGTTCCTTTGAAAGGGCACAGACGATTTCCTTCCTCAACCTTACCCAAATACATGAGCGTGAGTTCTGTCTCTAATGACCGCGCTGTCGACAGAGCGATAATCCTGAACTTCCGTGTCTTGCATAATCACTACTGTCAAGAAAAACTTTGTCATCTTCAACAGCTCGCTTCCATGTTTTGATATAGTCACTTTCTTATTAACAATCTGAAAAGAACAGTATCTACATCTACAGCTACATGGGATACTCTGCAAATCACATTTAAGTGCCTGGCAGAGGGTTCCTCGAACCACCTTTATACTATTTTTCTCCCATTCCATTCTCGAATAGCGCGCGGGAAGAAAGATCACCTGAATCTCTCCGTTTTAGCTCTGATTTCTCGTATTTTATTCTTTTCTACCTATGTAAGTGGGAGTCAACAATATATTTTCGCATTCTGAGGAGAATGTTGTCGATTGGAGTTTCGTAAGTAGCCCACGCCGCAGCGATAAGCGCCGTTGTTGTAATGATTCCCATCCCAGATCCTTTATCATTTACGTAACGCTGTCTCCCCTGTATCGTGACAGTAAAAAGCGAGCTGCCCTTCTTTGGACTCTTTCGACGTCCTCCGTCAAACCCACCTGATAAGGATCCCACACTGGGCAGCAATACTCCAGAAAAGGACGGACAAGCGTAGTGTATGCAGTTTATTTAGTAGTTCTGTTGCATCTTTTAAGGGTTCTACCAATGAAACGCAGTCTTTTGTTCGCCTTTCCCACGACACTATCTACGTGTTCTTTCCAGTTTAAGTCTGAATTAATAGTAACTCCTAGGTATTTTGTGGAGTTTACGGCCTTCACTTTTGATTGATTTATATTGTAAACGAAGTTTAACTTTTTTTTCGTACTCATGTGGACGACTTCACACTTTTCATTATTTAGAGTCAATTGCCAGTTTTTACACCATAGTGATACCTTATTCAAATCGTTCTGCAGTTGGTTTTGATCTTAAGATGATTTTACTAGACGGTAAATGACGGCGTCATCTGCAAACAACTTAAGACAGCTACTTAGATTTTCTCCGAAATCGTTTATGTAAATGAGGAACATCAGAGGACCAATAACACTACACTGTGGAACGCCCGATATCGCCTCTGTTTTAGTCGATGCTTTACCATCGATTACTACAAATTGTGTCCTATCTGACAGGAAATCCCCTATCCTGTCGGAAATTTGGGGCGATATACCACAACCACGCAATTTGATTAAAGGCCGTTTGTGAGGTACGGTATCAAAAGCCTTCTGGAAATCAAGAAATACGGAATCAATTTGAGAACCCTTGTGTGAGTAAAGAGCTAGTTGTGTTTCGCATGACCGATATTTTCTTAATCCGTGTTGACCTTGCGTCAATAGATCATTCTGTTCCAGATAATTCATAATATTTGAATGCAGGATATGTTCCAAAACCCTGCTGCAAATTGACGTGAATGAAATAGGCGTGTAGTTTAGTGGGTTACTCCTACTGCCTTTCTTGTGACCTCTGCAACTTTCCATAATATTTTACACATCATTCGATAGATCAGAAGTTTTGAAAAACTTCGTTTCCATTCACTATTGAATAATACACTGAAGAACCTAAGAAACTGGTATAGGCGTCCGTATGCAATACGTTAACACTGAGCGGACGGCGGCAAACGTGAAACAGAAAAAAGAAACCATCTATAATAAGCTTTCGTATGTTGTTGTTGTTGTGGTTTGATGCAGCTCTCCATCCTATTCTATCCTGAACAAGCCCTCTGCGATTTTTACCCCGCACACTTCCCTCCAACGCTAAATTCACAATTACTTAATGTCTAAGAATGTGTCCTACCAATAGATCCCTTCTTTTAGTCAAGGTACGCCAGAAACTCCTTTTCTTCCCAATTCTGTTCAGTATCTCCTCGTTAGTTACGCGATCCACTCATCAAATCTTCAGCGTTCTTCTGTAACACCACATTTTAAAAGCCTCTATCCCCTTCCTCCCATACAAGGCAATACTCCACACGAATGCCTTCAGGAAGGACTTCCTTATTCTTTAATTAATAATCGATGTTAACAAATGTCTCTTTTTCAAAAACGATTTTCTTCCCATTGCCATTCTGCATTTTATATCCTCTGTACTGCGACCATCATATGTTATTTTACTGCACAAGTAACCAAACTCATCTACCTCCTTTATTGCATCGTTACCTAATCTAATTCCTTCAGCATCGCCTGATTTTCTTACACTTCACTCCATAATCCTAGTTTTGCTCTTGTTAATGTTCATCTTATATGCACCTTTCAACACACTGTCCGTTCAATTACTCTTCCAGGTCCTTTGCTGTATCTGACAGAATTACTATGTCGTCGGCAAAACGCAATGTTTTTAATTCTTCACCCTGAACTTTAATTCCTTCTCCAAATTTCTCCTTGCTTTCTTTTATAGCTTGCTCAATGTACAAATTGAATAGCCTTGGGGAAAGGCTACAACCCTGTATTAAACCCTCCCAACCTCTGCATCCCTTTCATGTCCTTCAACTCTGATAACTGCTGTCTGGTTTTTGTATAAGTTGTAAATAACCTTCCTTTCCCTATATTTTACTCCTGCTGAAGTTTTCGTACACCCGAATATAATACTTGAATGAAATCAGGACCCTGATAGTTATTTTCTTGAAACTTATGCCCATGAATCTTTATCTTTGGAAGTAATATTTGTGCTGTGTCGTTACAGACACAATATAACGTACAAGGAGGGTGTCAGCTATACTTTGAAAACCAGAAACTCTACAGGTCCGACAAGTTTATGATGTTGGTGCAAACTAGGTTTCACTTTCACGCAGCTATGATTGAATCACATATGGCCTTCAGAGCGCAGACGGCTGTCAGCTGCTGCTTGTTTGCATTTGAAGGCCGTTAAAGGCCACCACACAGGAAAGCGCGTTGTGCAGGAACAGAGAGCAATAGAAGTATATTGTAGAGCTGGGGTCTGCTTGCTTGAAGTGGCAAAGAGGAAAGAAAGGGGGTACATTGCTAATCGTTATCAAGTGCTGTTGAGAACAACAACTAAGTAAATTTCGTTTTTGCGGTCTTTATTCCGAAAACTAGATTGATACAGCTCTCCATGCTACCTTTTCCGGTGCAAGCCTCTTCGTCTCTGAATAAGAACCAGCC
Organism: Locusta migratoria; assembly: GCA_026315105.1. Taxonomy (NCBI): domain Eukaryota; kingdom Metazoa; phylum Arthropoda; class Insecta; order Orthoptera; family Acrididae; genus Locusta; species Locusta migratoria. Next base: position 65,381,556 of record CM048751.1, read on the forward strand.
CACTGTTTTCAAATCATGGGCTCTCTGCGATTTTTACCCCACACACTTCCCTCCGATAGTAAATCGACGATTCCTGGATGTCGCAGAATGTGTTCCACCAATGGATCCTTTCTTTTAGTCAAGATGTGCCAAAAATTTCTTTTCTTTTCCGGTTTGTTCAGTGCCTCTTCATTAGTTACCGATTCATTAGTGTGATAGGACCGCTATAGGAGCATATGGAATAGGTCACAGTTTTGTGACTGGCTGGAAGATTTTCCAAGCAATAGAACGCAGTACGTTGTTCTCGACGGCGAGTGTTCATCAGAGACGAGTGTATCGTCAGGCGTGCCCCAGGGGAGTGTGATAGGACCGCTATTATTTTCTATCTATATAAATAGACATAGAGCAGCTCTACAAAGGAAATGAACTGAGAGACGATGTTGTAGGAAGGGAAGAGGAAGTAGATCAAGATGAAATAGGAGATATTATACTGAGAGATGAATTTCACAGAGCCCTGAAAGACCTAGGTCGGAACAAGGCCCCAGGAATAGATGACATACCCACAGAGCTACTAAAGTCGCTGGGAGAGCCAGCCATGACAAAACTATTTGAACTGGTGTGTAGGATATATGAGACAGGCGAAATACCCTCAGACTTTAAGAAAAATGTAATAATCCCCATTCCAAAGAAATCAGGTGCAGACAGGTGTGAAAATTACAGAACCATCAGTTTGATAAGTCGTTGTTGTTGTTATGGTCTTCAGTCCGGAGACTGGTTTGATGCAGCTCTCCACCCTACTCTATCCTGAGCAAGCCTTTTCATCTCCTCATAAGAACGGCAACCCACATCCACTTGAATCTGCTTACTATACGCGTCTCTTGGCCTCCCTCTGCGATTTTTACCCCACACGCTTCCCTCCAATGCTAAATTTACGATTCCTCGATGTCTAAGAATGTGTCCTACCAAGCGATCCCTTCTTGTAGTTAGGGTATGCCAAAAATTCCTTTTCTCGCCAATTCTGTTCAGTACCTCTTCATTAGTTATGTGATCTACCCACCTAATCTTCAGCATTCTTCTGTAGCACCACATTTCAAAAGCCTCTATTCTCTTCCTGTCAGCACTGCTTATCGTCCATGTTTCACTCCCATACAAGGCAACACTCCACACAAATGCCTTCAGAAAAGACTTCCTTACACTTAAATTAATATTCGATGTTAGCAAATTTCTCTTTTTCAAAAATGCTTTTCTTCCCATTGCCATTCTGCATTTTATATCCTCTGTACTGCGACCATCGCATGTTATTTTACTACCTAAGTAACAAAACTCATCTACCACCTTCATTGTTTCGTTACCTAATCTAATTCCTTCAGCATCGCCTGATTTTCTAAGACCGCATTCCATTATTTTTGTTTTGCTCTTGTTAATGTTCATTTTGTACGCTCTCTTCAACACACTGTCCATTCCATTCAACTGCTCTTCCAGGTCGTTCGCTGTCTCTGACAGAATTACAATGTCATCAGCAAAACGCAATGTTTTTATTTCTTCCCCCTGAACTTTAATCCCTATTCCAAAATTTTCCTTGCTTTCCTTCATCGCCTGCTCAATGTACAAATTGAATAACATTGGAGAAAGGCTACAACCCTGTCTTACTCCTTTCCCAACTGATGCTTCCCTTTCATGCCCTTCGAGTCTAATAACTGCGGTCTGGCTTTTGTACAAGTTGTAGATAACTCTCCTTTCCCTGTATTTTACCCCTGCTGACTTCAGAATTTGAAAGAGTGTAGTCCAGTCAACATTGTCAAACGCTTTCTCCAAATCTACAAAGGCTAAAAATGTAGATTTGCCTTTCCTTAATCTATCTTCTAAGATAAGACGTAAGGTAAGTATTGCCTCCCGGGTTCCTACGTTCCTCCTGAATCCAAACTGATCTTCCCCTAGGTCAGCTTCTACCAGCTTTTCCATTCTCCTGTAGATAATTCGTGTTAATATTTTGCAACCATGACTTATCAAACTGATGGTTCTGTAATTTTCACACATGTCTGCGCCTGATTTCTTTGGAATGGGGATTATTACATTTTTCTTAAAGTCTGAGGGCATTTCGCCTGTCTCATATATCCTACACACCAGTTCAAATAGTCTTGTCATGGCTGGCTCTCCCAGAGACTTTAGTAGCTCTGAGGGTATATCATCTACTCCTGGGGCCTTGTTCCGGCCTAGGTCTTTCAAGGCTCTGTCAAATTCATCTCTGAGTATAGTATCTCCTATTTCATCTTGATCTACTTCCTCTTCTCTTCCTACAACATCGTATCTAAGTTCATTTCCTTTGTAGAGCTGCTCTATGTACTCTTTCCACCTTTCAGCCTTTCCTTCTTTGCTGAGAACTGGTTTCCCATCTGAGTTCTTGATATTTGTAGAATTGCTTTTCTTGTCCCCAAATGTCTCTCTGATTTTCCTGTAGGCGGTATCTACTTTTCCCCTTATTATACATTCTTCTACAGATTTGCATTTGACTTCTAGCCACTCCTGCTTAGCCATTTTGCACTTCCTATCAATCTCATTTCTTAGTCGTCTGTACTCCATTTTGCCTGTTTCATTTACTGCATTTTTATATTTTCTCCTTTCATCAATTAAATTTAGTATCTCCTGTGTTATCCAAGGATTTTTTGCAGGTCTTGCCTTTCTACCTATTTTGTCCTCTGCTGCCTTCACTATTTCATCTCTCAATGCTACCCATTCCTCTTCTACTGTTTTATTTCCCCCTGTTTCTGTCAACTGTTGCCTAAATCTCCCTCTGAAATTCACCAGAACTTCACGTTCCTTCAATTTATCTAGGTCCCATCTCCTTATTTTCCTACCTTTCTGCAGTTTTTTCAGTTTCAGCCTACAGTTCATGACTAACAAGTTATGGTCAGAGTCTATATCTGCCCCTGGGTATGTCTTGCAGTTTATAACCTGATTCCGGAATCTATATTTTACCATTATAAAATCTATCTGATACCTTCCAGTGTCTCCTGGTCTCTTCCACGTATACAACCTTCTTTTGTGATTCGTAAACCAGGTGTTTGTTATGATTAAATTATGTTCCGTGCAAAATTCTACCAGGCGACTTCCTCTTTCATTCCTTCTGCCCAGTCCATATTCACCTACTATTTTTCCTTCTCTTCCTTTTCCTACTACCGAATTCCAGTCTCCCATCACAATTAAGTTTTCCTCTCCCTTAACGGTCTGAATAATTTCCTTTAGCTCCTCATATATTTCTTCTATATCCTCATCATCGGCAGAGCTAGTTGGCATATAAACCTGTACTACTGTTGTCGGTGTTGGCTTCGTATCTATCTTGACAATGATAATGCGATCACTGTGCTGCTCGTAGTAGTTTACCCGCATTCCTATTTTCTTATTCATTATCAGTCCTACTCCTGTGATACCCCCAACTGATTTTGTATTTATAATCCTGTACTCACCTGACCAGAAATCCTGTTCATCCTGCCACCGAACTTCACTAATCCCCACTATATCCAACTTCAACCTATCCATTTCTCTTTTTAAATTTTCTAATTTTCCTACCCGATTAAGGGATCTAACATTCCACGCTCCGATCCGTAGAATGCCAGTCTTGTCTTTCCTGATGATAACATCCTCCTGAGTAGTCCCCGCCCGGAGATCCGAATGGGGGACTATTTTACCTCCGGAATATTTTACCCGAGAGGATGCCATCATCATATGTTCATACAGTAGAGCTGCATGTCCTCGGGAAAAGTAACGGCTGTAGTTTCCCCTTGCTTTCAGCCGTTCGCAGTAGCTGTGTGGCAAAGCCACATTGGCTGATGTTACAAGGCCAGCTCAGTCAATCATCCAGACTGTTGCCCCTGTAACTACTGAAAAGGCTGCTGCCCCTCTTCAGGAACCACACGTTTGTCTGGCCTCTCCACAGATACCCCTCCGTTGTGGTTGCACCTACGGTACGGCTATCTGCATCGTTGAGGCACGCAAGCCACCCCACCTCGGCAATGTCTGTGGTTCATGGGGGTCATGGTTGCAAAATTTTAACACGAATTATCTACAGGAGAATGGAAAAGCTAGTAGAAGCTGACCTAGCGGAAGATCAGTTTGGATTCAGGAGGAACGTAGGAACCCGGGAGGCAATACTTACCTTACGTCTTATCTTAGAAGATAGATTAAGGAAAGGCAAATCTACATTTTTAGCCTTTGTAGATTTGGAGAAAGCATTTGACAATGTCGACTGGAATGCACTCTTTCAAATTCTGAAGTCAGCAGGGGTAAAATACAGGGAAAGGAGAGTTATCTACAACTTGTACAAAAGCCAGACCGCAGTTATTAGACTCGAAGGGCATGAAAGGGAAGCATCAGTTGGGAAGGGAGTAAGACAGGGTTGTAGCCTTTCTCCGATGTTATTCAATTTGTACATTGAGCAGGCGATGAAGGAAAGCAAGGAAAATTCTGGAATAGGAATTAAAGTTCAGGGGGAAGAAATAAAAACATTGCGTTTTGCTGATGACATTGTAATTCTGTCAGAGACAGCGAAAGACCTGGAAGAGCAGTTGAATGGAATGGACAGTGTGTTGAAGAGAGCGTACAAAATGAACATTAACAAGAGCAAAACAAAAATAATGGAATGCGGTCTTAGAAAATCAGGCGATGCTGAAGGAATGAGATTAGGTAACGAAACAGTGAAGGTGGTAGATGAGTTTTGTTACTTGGGTAGTAAAATAACATGCGATGGTCGCAGTACAGAGGATATAAAATGCAGAATGGCAATGGGAAGAAAAGCATTTTTGAAAAAGAGAAATTTGCTAACATCGAATAGTAATTTAAGTGTAAGGAAGTCTTTTCTGAAGGCATTTGTGTGGAGTGTTGCCTTGTACGGGAGTGAAACATAGACGATAAGCAGTGTGGGCAGGAAGTGGATAGAGGCTTTTGAAATGTGGTGCTACAGAAGAATGCTGAAGATTAGGTGGGTAGATCACATAACTAATGAAGAGGTACTGAACAGAATTGGCGAGAAAAGGAGGTTTTGGCATACCCTAACTAAAAGAAGGGATCGCTTGGTAGGACACATTCTTAGACATCGAGGAATCGTAAATTTAGCATTGGAGGGAAGTGTGTGGGGTAAAAATCGCAGAGGGAGGCTAAGAGACGCGTATAGTAAGCAGATTCAAAGAGATGTGGGTTGTCGTTGTTATGAGGAGATGAAAAGGCTTGCTCAGGATAGAGTAGGGTGGAGAGCTGCATCAAACCAGTCTCCGGACTGAAGACCATAACAACAACTATATAAATGATCTGATGGACAGAGTAAGTTGTAATTTACGGCTGTTTGCTGATGATGCTGTGGTGTATGGGAGGGTATCGTCTGTAACTGACTGTAATAGCATACAGGATGACTTAGACAAAATTTCTAGTTGGTGCGAAGAATGGCAGCTAGCTCTCAATGTAGAAAAATGTAAGGTGAAGCGCATGAGTAGAAAAAACAATCCCATAATGTTCGAATACAGCATTATTAGTGAGCTTCTTGATGCTTCGCGTCGTTCAAATATCTAGGCGTAACATTGCAGAGTGATATGAAATGGAACGAGCATGTAAGGACAGTTGTGAGTAAGGCGGATAGCCGACTTCGGTTTATTGGGAGAATTTTGGGAAGATGTACTTCACCTGTAAAGGAGACCGCGTATAAAACGCTTGTACGAACACGTCTTGAGTATTGCTCAAGTGTTTCGGACCCGCAGCAGATCAGTTTAAAGGAAGACATAGAGGCGGTTCAGAGGCGAGCAGCTAGATTTATTACCGGTAGGTTCGACCAATGCGCGAGTGTCACGGAAATGCTCCGGCAAATCAATTGCGGATCGCTGGAAGAAAGACGACGTTCTTCAAATGTTCAAATGTTTGTAGAGTCTATGGGACTTAAATACGGGGTCATCAGTCCCTAAACTTACAAACTACTTATGAACTACTTACAACTAAAGACGGCACAAATATCCATGCCCGAGGGGGGATTCGAACCCCCGACCGTAGAGGCCATGCGGACCGTGACTGGAGCGCCTCAATCCCCTCGGCCACCGCGGCCGGCACGACGTTCTTTTCGTGAATTTCAGTTAAGTAAATTTGGAGGGCCGGAATTTGAAGCTGAGTGTAGTACAATCTTGCTGCCGCCTACTTACATTTCGCGTAAAGATCACAAAGACAAGATAAGAGAAATTAGGGCTCGTACGGAGGCATATACGCATTCTTTTTTTCCTCGTTCAATTTGGGAGTGGAATAGGAAAGGAAATGCCTAGTAGTGGTACAGTGTACCCTCCGCCACGCAACTTACCGTGAATTGCGGAGTATGTATGTAGATGTAGATCCATCTAATCCTCAGAATTCGCCTGTGGCACCACACATTTCTAAAGCGTTTATCATCTTCTTATAGGAATTATTTATCGTCCACGTTTCACTCCTGCTCAAGACTACACTCCATACAAATTCCTGCAGAAAAGACTTAACAACAATCAATTAATATTCAATGTTAACAAAGTCCCTCCTTCGTCGAAAATGCTTTCCTTCTAATAGCTACTATGCATTTTATATCTTCCTTGTTCAGCCCAAACAACAAAACTCATCTACTATTTGTTGCTCGTAACCTAATATAATTCTTCCAGGATCACCTGATTTTCTTAGACTACACTCCATTACCCTTATTAAGTTATTGTTAATGATAACCTTATATTCTCCTTTCAGGACACCGTCTATTCCGCTCAGTTGCTTATCTAGGCCCTTTGTTGTCTCTCACAGAATTACAATGTCATCGGCAAACGACATTTTTGTATTGTTTTCCCTGAATTTCAGTTGTGTTTTCAAGTTTCAACAGACCTGATACATACATGCAAATGCCTACGAAACTTTTTCTCGCTGACAACCCCCAGAAAAAGGAAGTAAGGAATGAAGTTTATCGCTTATTACTTTTGCCCTGTTTGCAATAAAACAACGGTATTCGCCATGGATTTAAATTAATTGTTCCTATACTACTAATTGTATTCGCGAGAAAGATAATAAGCACATTTTCCATCGAATGTATGTTCGCAATTAAGTGATAATGCGACAAAAAGCCTATAAGATATATGAGGTCATAAACAATAACGTTCATGCAATGCCCTATCACGCATGACGTTTCGATTTAATATCCCTACAAAAGGAGCATGCACTTCTGAAAGTACCTTTGAAATTATAGTACGACATATATTACAGAACATATGACGCCATAAAGAATGAGATGCATGAAAATCCGCCACATCACGGATGAGACTGTAATTCATAACGTTTTCACTACAACTCTATTCGCAACTCATTTCGCTTACAGCTTCCAGTCTATGCACCTGGAAAATTATATTATCGTAGGAGACATTCGTCTATATCTTCATATATACTCCGCAATTCACCGTAAGGTGCGTGGTGGAGGGTACCACCACTAGGCATTTCCTTTCCTATTCCACTCCCAAATAGAACGAGGGAAAAAATAATGTCTGTATGGCTCTGTACAAGCACTAATTTCTCTTATCTTGCCTTTTTTATCTTTACGCGAAATGTAAGTAGGCGGCAGCAGGATCGTTTTGCAGTAAGCTTGAAATTCAGGCCCTGTAAATTTCCTCAATAGAATTCCTAGAAAATAACGTCTTCTTTTAACCAAAGATTCCCATTTGAGTACCCGGAGCATTTCTGTGACAATCGCGCATTGGTCGAACCTACCAGTAACGATCCTAGCTGCTCGCCTCTGAACTGCTTCCATGTCTTCTTTTAAACAGATCTGGTTCGGGTCCCAAACCCTTGAGCAATACTCAAGACGTGGTCGTACAAGCGTTTTATACGCGGTCTCCTTTACAGATGAAGTACATCTTCCCAAAATTATCTTAATAAACTGAAGTAGGCTGTCCGCCTTACTGACTACTGTCCTTACATGTTCGTTCCAATCGCTCTGCAATGTTACGCCTAGATATTTGAACGACGCGACTGCATCAACAAGCTCACTACTATTGCTGTATTCGAAACACCACAGCTTGATCAGCAAACAGCCGCAAGTTACAAGTTATCCTGTCCATCAGATCATTTGTATGGATAGAAAATAGTAGCGGTGCTATCACACTCCCCTGGGGCATGCCTGATGACACACTCGTCTCTGATGAACACTCGCCGTCGAGAACAGCATACTGCGTTCTATTGCTTAGAAAATCTTCCAGCCAATCACAAATCTGTGTACCTATTCCACATGCTCGTATCTTCGTTAGCAGTCTGCAGTGCGACAACGTGTCAAATGCCTTTTTGAAATAGAGAAGAACACAATCTTGCCTGTTGCCCTTCATCCATGGCTCGCAAGGTGTAATGTGAGAAAAGGACAAGCTGAGTTTCACCGATCGATGCTTCCTCAACCCGTGCTGTTCTGGAGATATCACATCGTAAGGATTGAGCTGCCTGAAAACGAAACTGAAGTGGTCAGAGAGTGGGACAGAAGACGATGGCCAGAATTGTATGAGTCAGTGGACAGGCATTAGGAATGGAGTTAGTACACTCCCGGCAGAAGCCGGTAACTAGCGCTGTGCTGAAATATTATTTTAAAAATGAATGTATGTCTGTTTTTTCCACATCTCCGTCTAAAGTACTCGACCGATTTCAACCAAACTTGGTACTCATATTCGATACAACCAAGTAAAAATCGCTGTGAGAGTAAGAACCACCTACGACACACCATTCAGAGTGCATAACATCATAAACAGGGGCGGCACCCACCTTGGCCCACCCAAATTTTCTTGGCCCACCCACTGGCTCACCCAAAATAAAAATTTATATTATAAAACTAGCTTAACCCGCGGCTCCGCTCGCGTGTTGGTTGATTATGATAGGTAATGCGCGAAATGTCAAATAGATTTTTTTAAAGAGATGTATTACAGGAAATTTATTTTTTACTGCTTTATTTATTTATTCTTATATTTCCTTATTGGTATGCTTATCCTTACAGAGAAAGATCAGAAGACATTGTAGCATGAATAGAACAAAGATATGGTCTATGGCATCACGTTTCACTGTATGTAGCTTCCTTGCTATAGAGTCGCATACGTCATCGCTGGCCTTCAGTCCGAATTTTTTTAATAATTTGATGACCTTCAACCACCATATCTTCCACGCTCTTATAGCTATCGGCATGGAACTGCTATGGTGCACAACAGGAGAATTTGGACAACAATTACACAGCATTAGTTTTGCGTTCTGTAGTTTTCGCTGCAGAGCTAAATATTAGCACACACACACACATAGAATTTTATATACAACTATAACTTTCCATCCCAATATACTCCACCCTTTTATCATTATCAACCCTCAAGCAACAATGCAACCAATAACACCATTTTCAAAGAGTAAATATAATTTTCAAAGAGTAATTATTGTTCCATATTTCGTGTTATTTTCTTCAAATTGCTAAATATCTATCAGATCGTTAGTAAACCGTCCCTGAAACCTTCCTCAGGTATAAATTAGTAACTGTACAAATATTTAAGTCTCTGCGTCTTGTCGTTCGGACGTGATAAGCGTGCACCGAACAGACATTCACATTAATATATATATATAGATAAATAGCTATCCGATCGCCATAAAACCGTGCCTAAAGCCTTACCCCGGTAGACATTAGTAACTGTACAAAATTTAGCTCTTTATGTCTTGTTCAGACGTGATAAACGTACACCGAACAGACATTCACATTTATAGATATAGATTAAGTAACCAGTGTACATTTACTACTCTATTAATTTGTTCTATTATGTAGCCATTAAATAAGACAAATACATTCGAAGCGGATCTTACGACGACGAAGTTTTAGAATTATTAGACGGAATTTTCGATTTATCCGCACAAGCAAAGGAATTAGTCTATCTTTTCTTTTTAGCGTTTGCGAATGTTTAACGTTAAACAATAAAAGTATACTTGTTCTCATCGTGTTCAGTGTTTTTTTTTTTTTTAGTGAATTGTGCAAGTTTAACAAAAAATCAAAAGTGAACATAGTAATGTCGCAAAATGGCCTAGCACTTACCTCAGTCGGCTACAAAAAAGTATTAAATCAAATGAAATTACGTCTCAGTGTTTAAGTGCAGAAACTGTAGATGTTAGTTTTCGCCGGCCGCGGTGGCCGAGGGGTCTGCGGCGCGCCAGTCAGTCTTCACGGCCACTACGTCGGGGGTTCGAATCCCCCCTCGGGCATGGATATTTGTGCCGTCCTTAGTATTAGGTAGTTCATAAGTAGTTTCTAAGTTTAGGGACTGATGACCCCGTAGTTAAATCCCATAAGCTCTACAAACATTTGAACATTTGTTAGTTTTTACGAGCCAGAGAATGATGCAGAAGCAGCTGGGTTCGCTGTTAATGAAATGGAAGTAGAAAAACCATCAAAACAGTTGCAAAATTAAAACCTCTGTGAAAATGTAGGTAAAGATCTATATCCTATTCCTAGCAGTAGCAGCAGCAGTGCTAATCCACCTGCTTTAGTGTGTGACGTATCTACGAAAGCTACTGCTGAACTAAAACAACCTATATTTTCCTTTTCGTTTGTTTGTTTTGACGCATAATTTGTTTTTGTTCTATGTCAGAAAACTGGTGTCATTCATATAGGTATGTTACCTTTCAAGATTTTGCTGTTAGCAGGGTATACTCGTATTGGTAAAGATACCTTCTGTATAGAGGTGTTCTCCAATTTTTAATACAAGAATGGACTTTTTTTTCAATATTCGTTGGTTACTAGAGTGTGTGTGTATTGGAAAATATAGTCTGTGTTTATATATGTCCCGAAGTGTCTGATACAGGAAGGTAAATGCTTTTCAGTATTTTACGGTTTGTAGAAAGTGCATGTATCAGAAATTATATTTATGTACGTACGTGTGCCGTGACTTTTGATACAGAATTTGTTTTTTTATTTTGTTTTGTTTCGATTGTTCCAATTTTAAAGCCCTACACACTCTCTGCTTTCCTGATAGTTTGAAACGGTGTTCCACTTATCTGATGATCGGATGCACGGTGCACTGGATGCCGAAGGCGAACGTTTCGTTGCCCGGCGAATCAGATAACGGGTCGCTAGTCTACTACCGCAGTACTGAAGTTAAAAATCGTCCAAATACATTTTGTACTCACCAATGTTATGAAAGGAGATGCTACAACTCCCTGCCATTGTTTTCCACGGTCTTTTTTTTCGGCATGTACTCAAGCAATGCTCTTTGAGTAATTGCATTTATTGACTCGCGGTTGGATGTTATCCTTGAGTTCCTGTAACGTATGCAGATTTGTTGCGTGTACTTTATCCTTTAGTGTTCCCCAATAATTGAAATCACATGTGATTAAATCGGGACTTCGAACAGATCAGGTACTGTTGCTAATGCCGCGGCGGAGCGGCCGAGCGCATTGAGGCGCTATGCTGCGATGCGCGAGGCCGTTTCCCGCCGTGGGTTCGAATCCTCTCTCGCGCATGGATATTTGTGCTGTCTTTAGTACAAGGTAGTTCGTAAGTAGTTTGTAAGTTTAGGGAATGATGACCCCACACTTTAGTCCTATAAGCTTCACAAACATTTGAACTGTTGCTAATGACACTGTCATGAAAAACTTCGCGCATTGCGTGTCCGTATGAGCCCTTGCCGAACCCTATTGAAAAAACGCAAAGCTTAGACCTCTTTCACTAAGTTCATTAAAAAAAAATTGCAAAATGTTCTGCACATATTCTTCACTGTTCACTATGTCATTAAAAACCGGCCTATTATTGTGTCATCACTACTGCCACACTCGGCAGACAGCCCACGCTTGCACTCATATAAATAAACACACCCTGTAGATTTAGGAAGTGATGATAGTGAGGTAGCATTAGAGACCCTTGTATTTATGGCCTGTTCAAAAAAGGTTATCCGTAATTATATTAAAAATTGTTGCAGCGACAATGAATTGTTTCTAAAGAAAAAATTATGCTAGTATCGGGTATTTAAAGTTAGACAAAGGCAACGAGATAGAATACGGCATTTGTTTATTACAATGGATGTATTAGCAAATTTGGTCTACCCTTACCCCGCGTCCACACATTGGTACCGACGCTGGCGCCAACATTGGCCAATATTTTTGAGACAGCGTCCACACATTGGAGCCAATATTCAGTTGAATTCGTAGAGAGCCAACGAAAACATATCTGGACGCACAAATCGTGGCCAATGCATTAAACGCTTGTTGTTGTTGTGGTCTTCAGTCCAGAGACTGGTTTGATGCAGCTCTCCACCCTACTCTATCCTGAGCAAGCCTTTTCATCTCCCCATAAGAACGACAACCCACATCCACTTGAATCTGCTTACTATACGCGTCTCTTGGTCTCCCTCTGCGATTTTTACCCCACACACTTCCCTCCAACGCTAAATTCACTATTCCTTGATGTCTAAGAATGTGTCCTACCAATCTATCCCTTCTTTTAGTCAAGGTATGCCAGAAATTCCTTTTCTCTCCAATTCGGTTCAGTACCTCCTCATTAGTTACGCGATCCACCCACCTAATCTTCAGCATTCTTCTGTAGCACCACATTTCAAAAGCCTCTATCCTCTTTCTGTCCACACTGCTTATCGTCCATGTTTCACTCCCATACAAGGCAACACTCCATACAAATGCCTTCAGAAAGGACTTCCTTAGGCTTAAATCAATATTCGATGTTAACAAATTTCTCTTTTTCAAAAACGCCTTTCTACCCATTGCCATTCTGCATTTTATATCATCTGTACTGCGACCGTCATTTGTTATTTTACTGCCCAAGTAACAAAACTCATCTACCTCCTTTATTGTTTCGTTACCTAATATAATTCCTTCAGCATCACCTGATTTTCCTACACTGCACTCCATTACCCTAGTTTTACTCTTGTTAATGTTCATCTTATATGCACCTTTCAGCACACTGTCCATTCCGTTCAATTGCTCTTCCAGGTCCTTTGCTGTATCTGACAGAATTACTATTTCGTCGGCAAAACGCAATGTTTTTAATTCTTCACCCTGAACTTTAATTCTTTCTCCAAATTTCTCCTTGCTTTCCTTTATAGCTTGCTCAATGTACAAATTGAACAACATTGGGGAAAGGCTACAGCCCTGTCTTACTCCCTTTCCAACCACTGTATCCCTTTCATGCCCTTCAACTCTGACAACCGCTGTCTGGTTTTTGTACAAGTTGTAAATAACCTTACGCTCCCTATATTTTACTCCTGCTTGCTTCAGAACTTGAAAGAGTTTATTCCAATCAACATTGTCAAAAGCCTTCTCCAAATCTACAAAAGCTAGAAATGTTGGTTTGCCTTTTCTTAATCTATCTTCCAGGATAAGCCGTAAAGTGAGTATTGCTTCCCGTGTTCCTACATTTCTCCTGAACCCAAATTGATCTTCCCCGAGGTCGGCTTCTACCAGCTTTTCCATCCTTCTGTATATAATTCGTGTTAATATTTTGCAACCATGACTTATTAAACTGATGGTTCTGTAGTTTTCACACTTGTCTGCATCTGCTTTCTTTGGAATGGGGATTACAACATTTTTCTTAAAGTCTGAGGGTACTTCGTCTGTCTCATACATCTTACACACAATGTGAAACAATTTTGTCATGGCTGGTTCTCCCAGAGACTTCAGTAGCTCTGATGGGATATCATCTACTCCAGGGGCCTTGTTTCGACTTAGGTCTTTCAGGGCTCTGTCAAATTCTTCTCTCAGTACAGTATCTCCTATTTCATCTTCATCTACATCCTCTTCCCTTCCTATAATATTGTCTCGAAGTTCATTTCCTTTGTAGAGCCCCTCTATATACTCTTTTCACCTTACAGCTTTCCCTTCTTTGCTGAGAACCGGTTTTCCATCAGTGTCCTTGATATTCATAGAGCTGTTTTTCTTATCGCCAAATGTTTCTTTTATTTTCCGGTAGGCTGTATCTATTTTTCCCTTATTTATACATTCTTCTACATCCTTGCATTTGCCTTCTAGCCACTCCTGCTTAGCCATTTTGCACTTCCTGTCAATCTCATTTCTTAGTCGTCTGTACTCCATTTTGCCTGTTTCATTTACTGCATTTTTATACTTTCTCCTTTCATCGATTAAATTTAGTATCTCCTGTGATATCCAAGGATTCTTTGTAGGTCTTGCCTTCCTACCTATTTTGTCCTCTGCTGCCTTCACTATTTCATCTCTCAATTTTACCCATTCCTCCTCAATTGTTTTATTTTCCCCTGTTTCTGTCAATTGTTGCCTGAAGCTCCCTCTGAAATTCTTAAGAACTTCAGGTTCCTTCAATTTATCTAAGTCCTATCTCCTTATTTTCCTACCTTTCTGTAGTTTCTTCAGTTTCAGCCTACAGTTCATAACCAACAAGTTATGGTCAGAGTCTATGTCTGCCCCTGGGTATGTCCTACACTTCAAAACCTGGTTCCGAAATCTATGTCTTACCATTATAAAATCTATCTGGTATCTCCCGGTGTCTCCTGGTCTCTTCCACGTATACAACCTTCTTTTGTGATTCGTAAACCAGGTGTTTGTTATAACTAAATTATGTTCTGTGCAAAATTCTACCAGGCGGCTTCCTCTTTCATTCCTTTTGCCCAGACCATATTCACCCACTATCTTCCCTTCCCTTCCTTGTCCTACTACCGAATTCCAGTCTCCCATAACAATTAAGTTTTCCTCTCCCTTAATTGTCTGAATAATTTCCTTTACCTCCTCATATATTTCTTCGATTTCCTCATCATCGGCAGAGCTAGTTGGCATATAAACCTGTACTACTGTTGTCGGTGTTGGTTTCGTATCTATCTTGACAATGATAATGCGATCGCTGTGCTGGTCATAGTAGTTTACCCGCATTCCTATTTTCTTATTCATTATCAATCCTACTCCTGTGATACCCCCAATTGATTTTGTATTTATAATCTTGTACTCACCTGACCAGAAATCCTGTTCATCCTGCCACCGAACTTCACTAATCCCCACTATATCTAACTTCAACCTATCCATTTCTCTTTTTAAATTTTCTAATTTTCCTACTCGATTAAGGGATCTAACATTCCACGCTCCGACCCGTAGAATGCCAGTATTGTCTTTCCTGATGATCACATCCTCCTGAGTAGTCCCCGCCCGGAGATCCGAATGGGGGACTATTTTACCTCCGGAATATTTTACCCGAGAGGATGCCATCATCATATGTTCATACAGTAGAGCTGCATGTCCTCGGGAAGGGTAACGGCTGTAGTTTCCCCTTGCTTTCAGCCGTTCGCAGTAACTGTGTGGCAAAGCCACATTAGCTGATGTTACAAGGCCAGCTGAGTCAATCATCCAGACTGTTGCCCCTGTAACTACTGAAAAGGCTGCTGCCCCTCTTCAGGAACCACACGTTTGTCTGGCCTCTCCACAGATACCCCTCCGCTGTGGTTGCACCTACGGTACGGCTATCTGTATCGTTGAGGCACGCAAGCCACCCCACCTCGGCAATGTCTGTGGTTCATGGGAGTGGACATTAACGCTTATGAGTGTGAATAATTACATTTTGTCATTGTAAATCAAATTGGGAAACATACGTAAAAGATGATGGGGTGTTGTATCAATTCCTACCGAACATTAATTACGGTACAAAATCATTAATTTTTTTAAATATGCGACAAGTAAACGATACACATTATAAAAACTTAGACCTGCTACTTTATATGATTGAAAATAAAATAGAAAAGAGATGTTTTTGGAGGGATGCTATTCTTTTGGTATTACGCTTCGATTTCTTGCTAAAGGATAAAATATTACAAGCCTACACTTCCCTTTTTAAATAGCCATGTAATTGATATCACTAGTAGTGCTTGAAGTTTGCAAAACGATATTTAAAACTTGACATGAAATATTAAGTACTGTACTGTTAATTTTAAAAATTAAATTCAGTAATGGAGTGTGTCGAAAGTCTTCCGTTTTTAATTTCACAGTTAGCGCCTAAGTTTTGCTGTGGCATTTCGTTTTTGAGGTTTCTTTCACAAATGAATAACTTTCTCATACAGTTCTAATATTTACAAAGAGATTTCGAAACTTTAAAGCGGTGACGAAGAACGAACGAAGAAAGAAACAGTTTCGAGATGAGCAGACGACAAAGAATGAAACGTTGGCGCCAAATTGTGGACGACGTACCCATATTGGCCCAACGTCCTTTGATGTTTGGTCGAAATACCGACAAGCAACGGAGCCGTACCAACGTTGGCGCCAACGTTGGTTCCAACGCTATTTCACCGATCCACACATTGGACGAACACTGTTGGCGCCAACGTTGGGTCCAATGTGTGGATTCGGCCTTAGCCCACCCATGTGACACCAATTGTAATAAATATGGAAATGTGCGGAAAATTGACACATCATGCAAAAAATTTTCACATCTCCTCCCTAAACTCATCGGCCAATTTTAACTAAACGTGTTACATATTTTCTTTGTCGTCATACAATACCCTTTGGAATAAGAACTACCTACGACAGACAGTTCAGGAGATATGACTTCATAAAGATTGAGAGTTGCAAAACAACTCCCGCATAATGCGATGTGTGCATCACGGCACTTTATTCATTTACTATTTAAGAATGAGAGCACTTGGTGACTTGCAACGAACTTTAGACTTAATTGCAAATCTTTACGAATCATTTGCTCACTGACAACCCCAGTAAAAAGTAAAGTTTATCGCTTACTACATCTACATACATACTTCGCAATCCATGCAAAGGTGCATGGCGGAGGTACTCAGTACCACTATGATTACTGCTTTTCTGTTCCACTGCCACTTAGAACGAGGGAAAAACGCGTGCTTCTATGCATCTGTAAGAGCCTTAATTTTTCTGATCTTTGTGGTCTTTAGTCGAAATGTAGGTTGGCGGCAGTAGAATCGTTCTGCAGTCCGTTTCAAATTCAGGCCTTCTAAATATCTTCAACAATGTTTCTCGAAAGGAACGGTGCCTTTTTTCCAACGACTCCCATTTGAGTTCCCGAAGCATTTCAGTAACAATCGCGCATTGCTCGAACCTACCAGTAACAAACCTAGCCGCCCGCCTCAGAATTGCTTCTATGTCTTCCTTTAAATCGATCTGTTGGCGATCCCAAACACTTGAGCAATAGTCAAGACAAGGTCGTACAAGCGTTTTATATGCGGTCTCCTTTACGGACAAATCACATCTTCCCAAACTTCCAATAAACAGAAGTCAACCAGCCACCTTGCCCACGACTGTCCTTATATGCTCGTTCCACTTCATATAGCAGTGCAGTGTAGCGCCTAGGTATTTGAACGGCGCAGCGCGCTACTATCGCTGCATTCGAACATTACGGGATTATTTCTTCTATTCATGTGCATCAGCTTACATTCATCTACATCTGCCATCCCTCACACCACATAGAAATTTGGCCCATGTCATCCTGCATCATACTACAGTCATTCAATAACGACACCTTCCTGTGCACCACAACATCATCAGCAAACAGCTGCAGACTGCAAATCTGACCGGCTGGCCGCAGTGGCCGAGTGGTTTGCGGCGCGTCAGTCACGGTCTGCACGGCCACTACGGTCGGGGGTTCGAATCCCCCCTCGGGCATGCATATTTGTGCCGTCCTTAGTCTTAGCTAGTTCATAAGTAGTTTGTAAGTTTAGGGACTAATGACCCCGTAGTTAAGTCCCATAAGCTCTACAAACATTTGGAATCTCTCCGTCAGATTGTTTATGTAGTTATAAAATCTCTGATGAACACTCACCATCGATGACGACCTACTGGGTTCTTTTACTAAGTAGTCTACGAGCCACTTACATATTTCGGTACCTATTCTCTATGCTTGTACCTTCGTTAGCAGTCTGCAGTGCGGTACCGTGCCGAACGCCTTTCGAAAATCGAGAAATATGCAGTCTGCCTGTTGCCCTTCATCCATATCTTGCAAGATGTCATGAGAGAAAAGGGCAAGCTGGGTTTCGCACGATCGAAGCTTCCTAAAGATGTGCTGATACATGGACAAAAGCTTTTCCGTCTCAGGGAAATTTCTTTTATTATAACTGAATATATGTCCAAGAATTCTACAGCAAACTGATTTTAATGGTATAGGTCTGTAATTTCGTGGGTCCATTCTTTTGCCTTTCTTATACACGGAAATTACCTGCGCCCTTTTCTAGTTGCTCGGAACTTTGGGCTGGATCAAAGAATCACGATAAATGCAAGCTAAGTAAGAGGCTAATGCCGCTTACCTTTGTAAAACCGGATAGGTACCCCATCTGGACCTGTCGACTTGTTTGTTTTCAACTCTCTCAGCTGCTTTTCTACATCGGCTGTGCCTACTACTATGTCCTCCATTTGGGAGTTAGTGCGACCATCATATTTCAGGTATGTTTGCATGTTCCTTCTGTGTGAATGATTTCTGAAATGTTAAATTTATAACTTCTACCATCATTTTGCTGTCTTTTTTCAACATCCCAGAATGATCAACGAGTGACTGAATAGAGGCCTTTGATCCGTTCACCGATTTTACATAGGACCAGTATTTTGTCGGGTTCTAGGCAAGATCTTTTGCTCAAGTATAACGGTGGTAGTTATTGTATGCTTCGCGCTTCGTTCTTTTTATAGATGCGCGAATTTATGCTAACTTTTGCCTGATTTGATTGACCTTTTTTGAACAGACAGAGCAACTGCCTTTGCTTTCTCGGCATTTTTCAAATATTATTATTAAACAACGGTGGGTCTTTCCCAACCTTAATCCACTTTGCCGGCACATATTTCTTCAGCGCTTTATTTATGAACTAAATAATGTCCATTCATTCATTAAGTGGGAGGCTAACAATTACTTATCTGCTCTTTCTAGCACAAACACTCTCTTAGCCTTCTTGACCGATATTTAACTTCGGTGGCCATTGTCGCTATGACGACATGATGAGCACTAGACCACTGAATAGTACAAGCAGAACAATCCGCCATTTTGAACCCACGTTGAAGACGTGCATTTAAAGATTACGGAACTCTTACGCTTTTTAATGTGCTCTTAAGACCATTAAATATACTTTCATAACGCAGTACATTTATTTGCTTACATTTGACTATAAGACGCAAGCAACTTAAAATTAGTGATTAGATGGATATTTAGAGATATGATACATTCACTTACATTCAAAATTAAGACATATGTTGCAGTTCTAAATATTTACCAAATACAGTCACAAGTTACAATTATCGTATTTTCTGGTTTATAAATGGTACGTCCATATACGTTTACGGTAACAAGAGTTGCATTTAAAAACAGTTACGGAATAATGTTAAATTGCGATATTGTAGTTCACGTATTCTCCCCCCCCCCCCCCCTCTAATGCCTTGCATATTTTACACACACGGTATTTCAGAGAAGATTTTATGTCAAAAATATGTTTAATAACTTTGAAGGTCTGGTTTCGTTAGATAATTACTAAATAAAGTCTCTCTGGTAGCACGCACTTTGAAATAAAGTGAATGTTGCATGCTAAGTTTTGAACTTAATGCCTTTCATATACAGTTCTTCCCTGTTCGCATTTCTTGCAAAGTTCTTTTTTTTTTTCGTAATAATATAATTTAAAAACCACTAGCTCGGTAAAACCAGCTGCACTCATGCATCAACTTAAAATACAATCAACAGCCCTTAGAATAGCTCCTTAGTTGGTCTAAATAAACTCAGGAAAAGTATCTTACTTTAAACACATTGTATGTCGTGTTAACGATCTGCAGCAAAATTAAAGCAAAATTACATGTATAGGCCTATATTTTCATTATTACCTCTCTGTAAGCGTAACTATTTCTAATACAAATAAAAAAAGCTCGATTTTGGCGTTCATATTGGCGTCTGGTATTTACAAGCCACGATTTAGCCGACCTATGTTTGAAGGAAATCGATGAAACTTGTAGCGACCATGTCTGCTATAATTTGAGCAGTTCGGAGCGGCACAACCAACCATTCCACACTGCGAAACAATAAAATCACGAAATATTCGCTGATTCACTTCGCTACACTACACAAAGCATACAACATTGTCGTGGGATCGGGATTCAAAATGGCGGATTGTTCAGCTCGGTATATCTAGTGCTTTAGTCTCTACAGTGACGTCATTGACAAGGTCTGGCCTATTTGTACCTATAATGTCTAAAATAGTTTCACTGCGTGAGTGCTGACGATTTAGCTACCCAAAACAGTAGTTCATAAGATTGCCGCTGTCCATGCAGTAAAACTATGCCATAATTTTTAATTACTTCTACACCATTAATTGTATTCGCGAGACACTTTGCAGACGGTATGCACATATATCATAGGAAGTACCCTCAGTATTATATCATAGTACGGCACACAGATCATGATATAACTGGTCAGAAACAATAAGGTTCATAAAAACCGCCCCATCACGCATAATCTTTCGATTTATTACGTCTTTACTGCTATATATATTCGCGAGTTGTTTGCAGATAGCATGCGCACGTAACTCTCAAAGTAGTTCGAAATCACAGCATAGTAGTAAATATATTTCCGAAGGTATTAAGTCATAAACAATGGAATGCATGAAAAGGTCTTTACTGCGAATTCGCATCACATTTCGCTGGCAATTTCCTAATATTCTACTATATATACCGGGAAAATTATATTATTATATTATTCAGGAGATATGTCACTGAGCTGCATGAAAAAGAGAGTGAGATGAGGCAGAAGGCGATGCACAGAGAAAGAAGAAGATGGTCTAACATAAGAAATGAATAAATACACACCAGAGAAATTCTGGGAACAAACGCTAATAATAGATGAAAATATTTTATTGTTGTAGATAAGCTTATTACAGCTTTATTCTCTTCAACAGTAAATCTGCAAATAATAACATTTGTGTATATGTTATATAATTTATAATTTACAGAGAGTTGTATAGCGTACGTTGTACTCACATCCTGACGTTTTAGGCGGACATGTGGCGACTGTGAATAAACTGCAACTGTCTGTACTTGTTGGATGTAACACTTTAGCAACGTTTTAAAGTTGTTTGATGTTTTTGTATATTATTTTTGTACATTTTTATCATACTGACAGCAATTTCGAATTTGACATGAAATTTTTTATTTTTTTCCAAAGCTTGTATCTTGACAGAGCACATAAACGGCTATGTTTCTATTAAAAAAAAATTACTGTAAATAATGAAGAGCTTGCAAAAATAAATAGAAGAAGGATAAATACTGCAACAACTACTACTTTCTGAAGAGAATGGCAACACACTAGTCTCCATTTTTTCGGGTTATATGTGCAGATCTCTTAAATAGTGCACATTTATCAATTTGTATATCTATACCTTGTTACACCCCAACTGATTTTAGCTATATTACGTTTAAATCAGTTGCGTTTTGATTTCAGTTTTCCGTTTTATCTACAGGTAATCTCAGCTGATCAATAGTAATAGAGTGTGTCGGAAGTTTCTTCAGCTATCACTGACACTTCGCTTTTCCTGTCTTTTGCGCGAGGAAAACTACTGCAGGTGAGCGTCGGTGCAAGCTTGAATTTCCCTGAATTTGCCGTCATGGTCTTTTTGCGATATTCTGTAAGGTACACTGCCACTGTTCCTGGAAGGTGCATTCCCGTGCTTTTAACAGCTGATCGTGACGCACAGCACCACCTTATGCTTCTGCCTCTGAAGCAGAATGGCCGTATAAGCGACACTTTCCGCTTATTAAAAACAACCTCACGAACTTTCGAGCTGTTTCGCCATCAATCACACGAAATTTTCCATTTGCAGCCACCGACGAGGGACTACCATCAAACGCGACTTTCCTAAATCAATCCAGGCAAATGCCGGGATGGTTCCTTTCAAAAGGCACAGACGATATCGTACCCCATCCTTGAAAAAAAAAATCAATCCCAGTGCGTGTTCCGCCTCTAATGACTACGATGTCGACGGGACGTTATACACCAAGCTGCTTTTCCTACGTTTTGTCATCAAGCGTCTAGCGCCAATAATGCAGACATGAGATGAACCCGCAACCTGAGCGTTTTTCTTTTTCTTTTTTTTTTTTTTTTATAAATATCTCAAACGACACAGCACAAGGGCATTTATTCTAGATTTGCCAACTATATTCCCATAAACATTGGGGACTTGTCCAGAAATTTGCAAAATATTAGTACCAGTCCGCCGCGCGGGAGTATCCGAGCGGTCTGGAGCGCCACGTTGCGGATCGCGCGGCCTCTCGCGTCGGAGGTTCAAATCGTCCCTCGCCCATGGATGTTTCTGTCGTCATTAGTATAAGTTGGTTTATAAGTAGTTTGTAAGTTTAGGGAATGATGACCCCGCAGTTAAGTCCTATAAGCTTAACAAACAACAAGTACCAGTCCCAACGGACGAAAGTCTCTTACCCAAGTGACTCGCCGATTCCGATCTACTTCGAATACGTTGTAGTCTGAATCAAAAAATGATATCTGTTTTTTTTTTTTTTTTTTTTTTCTTTTTTTTTTTTTTTTTTTTTTTTTGTCTCCTGCCCATACGGATGAGCAAGTGGTGAAAACCCTTCCGAAGGAAACGTCAAGTTTACGTATTCAGACAGTGGAAGAATTAAACTTTCACTCTGCAGCGGAGTGTGCGCTGATATGAAACTTCCTGGCAGATTAAAATTGTGTGCCGGAACCGGGACTCGACCTTTGCCTTTCGCGGGCAAGCGCTCTAGGCGAGTAACTGGCAGAAATGTAGTTGTGAGGCGGGAATGTGAGTCGTGTCGAGATAGCTCGCCGGGCGCCGTGGCTCAGCGCGCCCGGTCAGAGCGCTCAACACCCTCTGCAATAAAAAAGCTGAGCCGAGACAACAACGAACACAAACGAACAAACATGATCAGCGTCCGCAATGAACAGAACTACCCAGAGAGCAAAAAAAAAAAAAAAAAAAAAAAAAAAAAAAAAAAAAAAAAAAAAAAAAAAAATAGCTCTGTGGCAGAGCGGTTGCCCCCGAAGGCAAAGGGCCCAGGTTCGAGTCCCGGTTCCGGCACACAATTTTAATCTGGCAGGAAGTTTCAGTGGAAGAAATTTCTAAAACTGTTCTTTCATTCGGCGGACTGAGCGCCACGTATAACGGTATATGTGGCTACTTCCAACTTATATCAGACTACTGCGACTTGGGACGTAATTTTATTATACATGGTTGAATTTCTTGTTAAATATACTATTAGATTTGCTACACATAAAATTTTTAACAATTCAAAAATTATGAGGTGAGGGGACGAATTCGAAATAGATAAAAATGTTACAAGATTGCACGGTTATACGGTACAGCAGCAACTACGAAATTAAGACGAGAGTGATCACTGGTAAACAGTGAGGTATCAGTGTCAAATGGGCACAATATTTCGGCAAGCGACCAAGTCGTCATCATCAGGTGTGCCGATAACTGGCTGCTGTCCACTATTGTTCCCATCGACGGCACTTTGAGCAGTGACCGTTACATTTGAGACGTGTTACGACCCGTGGCTCTACCCTTCATTCGATCCCTGCGAAACCCTACATGTCAGCAGGATAATGCACGACCGCTTGTTGCAGGTCCTGTACGGGTCCTGGATACGGAAAATGTTCGACTGCTGCCCTGGCCAGCACGTTCTCCATATCTCTCACCAATTGAAAACGTCTGGTCAATGGTGGCCGAGCAACTGGGTCGTCAGAATACGCCAGTCACTACTCTTGATGAACTGTGGTATCGTGTTGAAGCTGCATGGGCATCTGTACCTGTACACGCCATCCAAGCTCTGTTTGACTCAATGCCCAAGCGTATCAAGGCCGTTATTACGGCCAGAGATGGTTTCTCTGGGTACTGATTTATCAGGATCTATGCACCCAAATTGTGTGAAAATGTAATCGCATGTCAGTTCTAGTATAATATATTTGTCCAATTAATACCCGTTTATCATTTTCATTTCTTCTTGGTGTAGCAATTTTAATGGCCAGTAGTGTACAATTCTCGTTCACCTTTGGAGTTTGTGGAGAAAATGCTGCCAAGCACTCGACACGTTCAAGATGTTGTAAGACCCGTTCTTAAGCCATCCTAGCAACAGGACAGTGCTGTGTTGTTCCAACAGGATAACGGTGATGATCCCTTCATGTCTCAGAATATGTTGTATGAACCAATCCCTTCTTTTAGTGAAGCTATGCCACAATTTTCTGTTCTACAAAATCCATTTACAACCTCCTCATTGGTGACATAAGCTACTCATCTAATTTTCTGCTTCCTTCTATTACACCACGTTTCAAAATGTTTTCTGAAGTGTTGATCGTCAATATGCCATTTCCATACAAGACTACAGGCCAGACAAATGCCTTAAAAATACATTTTAAGGCATACATTTTTATTCAATGTCAACAAATTGCTCCTCTCCAGAAAGCCTTTTCTTTCAGTAGTCATTTTATATGTTATATCTTCTATACTCCGGTCATCACATGCTATTTTACTGCACACAGAACAAAACGCATCTATTACTTATCTTTTTGTTTTGTTTTGTTGATGTTCATCTTATGCCCTCCCATCAGAAGACTGTGCATTCCTTTAATTGTTCTTCTAGGTCCTTTGCTGTCTCCGACAGAATTGCGTCATTGGGAATCCGCAAAGTTTGATTTTTTTCTCCCTGAATTTAATCCGTTTTGAAATTTTTCCTCGCTTTCCATCACAGCTTGCTCAATGTACAGATTGAATGACACCGAAGATAATTTAGAATCCTGTTTCACTCCCTTTCCTTCTCAATCTCTGCTCTGCTTCTATATCCCCCTCCCTCTATTCTTATAACTACTGTTTGTTCTCGTACAAGTTATGTATAATCTTTCGCTTAGTGTGTTTTACCTTCGTTCCCTTCAGAATTTCAAAGCGTGTTTTCCAATGGACATTGTCAAAATGTGTTTTCAAATCTACAAAAGCTATAAACAAGGGTTTTTCTTTCCTGTCATCTAAGATTAGTCGTAGGTTCGGAATTGTCTCTCGTGCTCCTTATGTAACACTGTTGAGCAAACAGTACGTTATCTTTGGTGAACTTTAAGTACATCTGTATTGACTGCCATTGTTGTTCTTAACATACCGAACCTTTCACTGGCTGTGGGTTACTTCGAAGATTATAAGTTCCTATTCCAACACTGTTGTATATAGACCCGTCTACCATCTCGTGTTTAGTCGAACATTTAGCGGCTGTTTGCTGACTCCGCTGGGGTGAATTGGCGAGTCATCGTTGAGTGACTGCAGGAGGATAAAAAAGGATCCAGGCAAAGTTTATAGTTGGGGTGAGTAATGGCAGATTGTTCTAAGGGTACAAAATAATGTCAGGAAGAGCAGACGAATAGAAAAAAATAATCCTGTAATTTTCGATTACAGCATTAGTAGTGTTTCACGTGACATAGACACGGCAATTAACAGGGTATTTCTGTAGTTCATTCTTCTGTTAGTCCATCTTCTGACCCCTCTACCTCCTCTTCTTCTTCCTACTCCTGCCTCTATACATCTTTCCGTCTTTGCACCTATCCTCCTGTAGTCCTTCTGATTTAAAGAGTACTACGTGTAATTCAGACTAACAATGTGTTTTTGTGTATTTATTACAGTCTTCCATTAGTCCATATCCTCATTCCCCCTCTCTCTGTTATCTGCTCCTCTCAGTTGTCTGTCATTTCCTCCCACCGCTCTCTTATTAATCTCCTCCTCTCCCCTTCCTCTGTCCATCTCCTCCGGCTCTACCAGTCAAAGTCTTCTCCCCGTTATGAAAAATAAAACATAAAAAATAAACCATAAATTTCCCAACACTCATGGTTATGTAAAACGGTGGGAGCCTGCTATAAGGTACTCTCCGCCATGTACCATATGAAATCTTATGTAGACAGTGATGTTCCTCTACCTTTGAAGTTCAAGTGTACAAAATTTCATCAATATCAGAATAAAACTTTAGAATGGTGTTGAAGTCTCTTGTAATGCATCCTCCGCCATGCGCCGTACGAAAAGTCCATCAGACAGTGATCTTTCTCTTGTTTTGAAGGTAATGTGTGCAAAACTTTATCAAGCTCGAAATAAAACTGATTTTTGTTAATTACTAACAAGTCAACAAACACTCTACTTCGTATATGAAGACGAGCCTCCTGTCACTCCATCTTATCTTCTCCTCCCTCGCTGTATTTGATAGTGGAACGTTGGTAGAAGGTACTCTCCGCCATGCACCACACGATGCTTCACGGAGTCTAAATGTTGATATGTTTGTAAAGTACTGGAACCTAACTACAGTGGTCATCGGTCCCTAAACTAACTTATCTTAAGAACAACACGCACGCCCATGCACGAAAGAGAAATCAAATTTCCGAACGGCCGCGCAGGGCTATGCCACCGCTGCTTACGGAGTCTGTATGTAGATGTAATCACCTTTTATGACAACATGAAGAAGGTTCAATTGCAGACTAGCTGAAGACTGCCTTAAGACCAATCTAGTAAGATAAATCTAAAAACACACATAATCTTATTAAGTGTGAATAAGTGATTGAATGTGGAAATACACTGGTCATATAACGAGGCTTTCAGGGCAGGTATTGCCATCACATAAAACTTCCGGGCTGAGATGCTGTGGTCCATGCAATAAGGTCTCCCCTAACGTTTCGTCTTCGACTGCGGGTTGACATCCTTTGATGTAAAGTGACGAAATGCATCTAGAACTCGAGGGAGCTCCAAATATATATGCCGTCCTGAGTGCGACACTGTCAATTACGTGACGTCGCCTGTGCTATAGTAACTCATGTTACCAACATTCTCGATTCGAAGTATAATGCTGTTTCTGCAACTCTGACATCCAAATTTTATCCGGTTTAACACCTTCCTCTTTCCTGCTAAAATTATTGCAAAGTTTGGAAATCTCTCTACACAAATACCCATAATAATGAGCTGTCTTTGCAATGACACTCCTCTCGTTGACCTTTATTTCGTCATTAGAAATACATCGGATTGTTATGCGCGTATACACAGAGAGATGTTAAAACTTCGCAATAATTTTATCAGAAAAGAGGAAGGTGTTGAACCGGACAAAATTTGGATGTGTGCATTGCAACAAATGCATAAAAATCGATTACTTTAAATCAAGAATGTTGGCAATATCCGAGAGCCCAGCACAGGCGACGTAATGTGACTGAATATGGCGCCTTCTGGACGGCCTACATATTTGCACTCCCTCGTGTTTCAGCTGCAGTTCGCAGGCGAAGACGAAAGTCATGGACCATGGTATCTCAGGTGTTTTCTACAAAATGAATGACTTCACGTAGATTTTTGTATCTTAACCTACTGATCACTCAAAAATGTCCACAGAGGCTGAAATCAGCTGGCTGCGTTGGCATAAGGAATTTTGGATAATAATGTGTTCAAGCATTTGAGGGAAAGAGACAAGGGCAACATATGAAAGATTGGGTCTGGCCGGGGAGCGTGCACGTGTCGCCGAGTGGTTAAGGTGACCGCTCGAGAAATGCGGGTTCGAGTCCCGGTCCGGCACAAATTTTCATATGTTACAGATCTATTGTTCATCTTTAGAAGAGCAGCAGATGTCGGAAAATTTCACAGTTTGCGATGTATATCTGTAAATATTTCCCACTGCTGCGGACCACCGACTTGGGCTGTTCCTTACGACCAGACAACTAATAATAAATAATTGTAGGGATACTAGGACACGAAATACACAGACAGAAACCCATTGGTAACAAAGTATGGAGAGATAGCACAAGTAGAATGTCTCAAATACCTGGGAGAGATTATACAGAAAACAGGACTAAATCCGACAGCCAATGAAGAAAGAGTTGTAAAGCTACAAAAAGCTTACAGACTTACATGGAACCAGTACAATAAAAGAAGTATCTCTGATAATGCCAAATTAAGACATTACAAAACAGTAGTCTTACCAGAAGCCTTGTATGCCGCAGAAACAACAGTAATCAGACGAAGAACGAAAATCAAGGAAACGGATAAGCAAGAGAGGAAAATTCTAAGGAAGATCTTTGGGCCAGTTCAGAGGCAGGGGATCTGGATAAAGAGTCCCGCAAAAGAATTGTACAAACAGACAGAGACAATTACAGACAACATTAGAAAACGAAGGGCAAAGTTCTATGGCCACATTTATAGGATGAATGAAAATAGGCTGATCAAGAAGATTTTTAACGTTGTAATACAGTAAAAACTATCTGGGCAAAGGAAAACATGGAAGACCTCAAGAAACTAAATATCTCTACAGAAGAAATAATAAACAGAGAAGAAATACAATGAAAAAATCAGGAAACAGAAATTCGAAGAAACACCAAAAGAAAAGAAACCAGGAAAGAAATGGTCAGGAGAGAGGAAGGAGAAACACAGTGAATATATGAGAGGTTTTTGGGAAGAGAAAAGAAAGAGACAAAACAAGTGCCATGAAAATTGAGTGTGTTTAAACGCTCTCCTAAATGGGGAATTAACAATAATAATAATGATAATAATTGTAGGGATACAGATGCGAAATTATGCACCTTAATTAAGAACTGTGACGGTGCGGGTGGTGCAAAGTTATTGTACTGTATTTACAAAGTACGTAGAAAAATACCATGAAAATAAAACTAGTCCTAATGTCTTTTGATGCAAACAATGTCAGTTAAATTCTCTTTCTAATTGGTAAAAACATTGTTTTAAAGTGCGTAGCTAATCACTTGTCAGTTATTGTGTATATGTATGAGTCCATGGTCTCGCAAGGATATGAATGCATAAAATGTCCTCGGGCTTCCAGACGCGTCAGGTGGTCAGAATCCCACGATCTTTCGGCCAAGTTCTCCTTGGCCATTGTCAAATGGTAAATGACTGTCGCATCGTCGTTGCCTTGGCTTAGCTTGGCTTGGCTTGCGTTGTCTTGGTTGCTGGCTGTGTCGTCACTGGAGCTAGCTGTCTCGCCATTATATCGTAATGTTTGCATACCGAGACGGTTGCGTTCGCCACCACCACCCTGCGCAAAACGCGGCGTTGTGAACACCCTAGTCCAGCGTTCGGAAACTGGCGGACCGCGGTCCAAGTCCAGAACGCAGAAGGCCAAAAACTGAACCACAAAAAAGGGTTCCTACTCAAATTCTTTTTTAAAAACCTTTTTTCTGTTGATAACAATTCATATGAGAGCCACTCTTATATTTTTATTTTATTCTAGGATTACCATTAACTGCTGAATAATTAGAATTAATAGGGAATATGAGATTTTACTTGTGGACTTCTGTAAAAATTTTCAAAAGTAACCGGACCCCATCTAAGATTACTTGCCGAACTCTGCCCTAGTCCATCGAGCAAAAGTCGTCTTAGACGCCGATGATCTACAACGAGAGTTACCTTATCTCCGAATAGTCGTAAATGAAAATGACTACAGTCACCGTCAGATACAATACGCAAATTCTGGCGATAAAAGCAGGAAAAGTTCGTCAGAAGAAGAGAGCAAGAATCTTGCACTTTTTCCCTTCCGTGGAACAGTGTCGAGAAAGCCGCCCCTAAAGAGATACAATATTGCGTCTGTGTTCAGGCCCGTAGAAAAAATATGACAGCTGATGAGGCCTGTAAAAGATGATCTAGGACTCAAAACATCGAGGGTTTATTGGATACCTTGTGAGTGTGGCTGCTATTGCATTGGTCAAATAATTTTACACGAAGAAATGTAATGAACAACCAAATATCATAATCTGACTGCTGTGACTTCGGGATGCAACTTTGTCATATATTTCTTGTTAAATATACAATTTTTGTCGCTTCAAAACTTATAAGATGATGAAAGAATTTTGAAATACATCCAAATGTTTAAAGATTTTATTGCACAGTCTTAAAGTACAGAAACAACCATGGAAATAATGTTTCAACATTTTTGTTATATTCCATACTCTACATGTAAAAGTTTCGGCTTGAGAGGTCAATGTCACTGATTTAAAAAAAAAAAAAAAAAGAAAAAAAAAAAAAAAAAAAAAACTGCACTACAGAAGCTTATCGACACAAACTACATTGTCTGCCAAAGGTTCATAAACCTTTGGTTTCGTTAAGAACGATTGTGAGAGCCATAGGATTTCCCACCCATGAAGTAGCCAGTATATTGGCAGAACTGACAGCTACATAAAATTGTATTGAAAAATTAAGGAAGATTAACGTCAGCTTGATATGTTTGTTAGTTTTGATGTAGTGTCCTTATTTACAGTGGTACCTGTAAACGAAGCTATTTCATATGTAGCAGATATGTTTCCACCTGACATAGTGGTGTTATTCAGACACTGCCTCACCACAACTTACTTCCAGTAAAACAATGAGTTTTATGAACAATTAAAAGGGGTGACTATGGGCAGCTCCCTTAGCCCAGCAGTTGCCAATTTATTTTTGGAGTTTTTCGAACACTGCAGATAGAAAGGAACCACCTAAGTGGTACCATTATGTGATGACACGTTTATAGAATGGACTCATAGTGAAGAGGAGCTGGAAGGTTTCCTGGTGCATCTGAATGGCATTAATCCAGAAGTACAGTTCACGACTGAGAAGGAGAGTAACGGCCAACTTAACTTCCTGGCTGTATCAGTAATTAAATGGTCGGACGGGTCTATGGGCAATAAAGTATACAGGAAAGGTACACAGACCGATCAATAGGTCCACAAAAAGTCAGACCACCGTCCTAGACAAACAAAGAGGTGCCATCAAAACCTTGGTGGACAGAGCCAACAAAATATGCGAACCAACTAACTCGCAGGGTGGACTGAATCACGTACGTTCGGCCGTCAAGGAAAGTGGATATGCTAGCATGAAGATTGATCGAGCAGTCTCTTCAAGAAGACAAGAATCCGGAGGTACTGAGAAACATCGGCGATAATATGGAAAAGTATTTCTCCTGTTCATTAGTGAAACAACATACCGCATCGGGTACATTTTGGCCTACCATGGGGTCGAAACTATCTATAGACCCACCAAGAAGATCAAAGAGTTTTTAAATTGGCAAAAGGAGCAGGTCATCCCCTAACAACACATGGAGTATACAAAATTCCCTGCAGTTGTGGTTAGGTATATACTGGAACAACTGAAAGAAGTGTCAGTACTCGCTTAGCCGAGCATAAAATAAACTTTCGTCAGCGACACACCGAATAATCGACCGTAGCAGTACATGTTTTTCGTGATGGAGACCATGAAATAAAATTTAGTGAGACAAGCGTTTTATCTAGGACATAGCATTACCATGCGCACAGGTATGGAGAGGCAATAGAAAATCACAAACAGTAGCATAATTTTAATAGAAACGAAGAATGTCCAAGTGAGGCAAAATATGGACAGACGACAGAAAAACGACAATCGATTACTTTTAATCAAGAAGGACTAGGCCATCCAGAGATAATACACAATCAACATCACGTGATGAATGGTGGTGCGCTTTATGCACTCTATAAATACGAGAGTACCTCAAACCACAGTGGCAGTACCACAGAAGACAGATGGTGAACCCCGCAGATGCAGACGAACGTTACGAAGAAGTTTTATTCATCGACCAAGGCCCGAAAGCCCGGAAGTTTTGCATAAAGACAACGCCTGTCAAAAAGTTTACACTGTATGTTATCCGGTGCTGTTTCGACGATATGTGCTCAGAAAGATAACCGGCGCGTTTTCTTCGTTTACTTCAGCGTCCGTAAGGACACGTACAAAAAAAAGGTGTCTCATATTTTGATCTAGACTACATCACATTGGAAGTCTTTCAGAACGGAAGAGTGTAATCCTTTCGCTCGGCTCCCAACCAGAGTAAAAGTGTCTCCTGTTTGTTAACGTTGATAGCAGGTAATTGGTAGCAACGCGTTGGCTAACATCGACAAATAATAGAATCAGATTAAATGGTTTTCGTTGTGAATGTTTCTTTACACTCAAAGTTAGCGTGGATGGAGACCCCTAAATCTCTGTATAGGGAAAGTACAACCATCTTTCCAGCGGCGGCCATGCTAGGCCTATGTATCCCGCTGCTGCTTTATACACTGACCGCAAGAAAGTTTCGAGCGGTTACAATACTTATCAACCGATTTTGAGAAAACTCTTCAATGAAAAAAATATTTTCTCACATCTCATACTGTGATGTATTCGCACGATAATGATGCGGCTTTCTATTTGTTATTACTTGTAGTTACTCTGCTACATCAAATTAAGTAAACTACTAATAGACGAAAATAGACGAAAATAGCCTTTGCGTAAACTTTGCTTATGGTTGGGTGTAGCAAACACAAAGCTGCGGATGAAATATAGGTAAGATATCGAAATCTTATTTAAGGTTGAGAACAGAATGATAACTCTTTTCATTATCGAGATAAGGGCGTCACATCCGACAGACAGACACGGAAAATGCGCCCAGTTCTGTCCATGCGGACTTGTGGTTGTACGATATCATCTGATTTTAAGAAAATTGTTTGGTTTGTGACTTCAGACCGAAATAGTTCACCTATAAATTCAGACTGACATGTAGCTTAGCAAAGTATTCAAACAGACTTTGAACATTTCGCCATCGGAGCAAAGTGTAAATTAAGAAAACGATTGAGATAATGGAGAAGTCTTCGATGAGTATTTCTTTGCCTATTAAGTACGTAAATCTTATACGAACTACGAAAACTGCGAGGGGATACCCACTACATGACTTTTACAAAAAACACAGAAATTATCAGTGCCTATACAATGCCAGTTACACATGCACGTCTAAAATTTTTCTTGTTTAAATTCCTTGTTTCATGTAAGAATACACTAAACACACGCTTCAGGAACTTTATATTAACGAGAATCCCTTTAATCAGTTATATGTCAATTTTTTTTAATTTTTTTTTTTTGTTTTTTGTTTTTTTTTTTTTCAGCAACAATCTACAAATTAAACCAACTACGCATGAATAATTTAACCTCACAACTTTAATCGTGAATTTTCTTCATTAATTTGTTCAAGTTAAAAAAAGGTATGTTTCTGCTGCGTGATCAAATCGTGAATGAATCTTTAATCCATTGATTTACATTATGAATTGAAATTATCACAGAACCGAGGATCGCTTCCTCCCAGTTTCCTCTGCGATTTTCATCAGCAAGACTCTTCTTCTACCTGCATTTCTGAGTTCAGATGGAGGTCTACAAAGTTTGCTTACTTCTTGGAATATAAAGATTCCCCAAAGGTCAAAACTGTGGCATTATTCAAACGCAAACATGCGAATATTCACAACACTTATAATAGAATGCAAGCAACGTATAGGATCAAAATAGCGGGAAAACGCATGTGACTCGATTTCAGCCAATCACGAGCTGCGGAAGGCGCCAAACGGCACGGAAAAGGATGGCCATGCTCTTCCTATACAGAGCATTAGAAGACCTCCTGCTGCCCAGATGACGCAACCTGTCTGTGGTGTTCCCACAGCCACTTGACACCTTCCCAGTCCGGTCGCTGGCTGTTTCCCCAGATTCGGGATGCAGTCCAAAGCGCATCTCGGCAGTGAACTTCGCCTGGGAGAGCAGATGTAAACAGCGCTATCAGTGGCCCAATAATGCCCTGAATCAACGGCTCTATCGTATCTGCTCAAGGCCACGGCCCCTACAGTGTTTTAGCCTTTCTCCGTCGTTTGCTTTGCTGTGGCGCTCCTAACGAGGGACATATTCTGACCTCGAACTCATGTTGTTGTGCACTTCAGTCCGAAGACTGGTTTGATGCAGCTCTCGCCCCTACTCTATCCTGTGAAGCCTCATCATCTCCGAATAAGAAAGATACCCAACATCCGTTTGAAGTTTCTCACTTTTGCTTGGTTGATTTAATAGGAAGGGACCAAACAGCTAGGTCATCAGTCCCTTTTAGCTCCGAATGGGGTACAATGAAAGAAAAGGGGGGAAACTAAAGTGTAATTAAAATCAATTACCCCAGCATGCATAAAACCAAAATAAAATGCGGAATTCTGTTACGCACTTACCTGCAGCTCTATAACCCCGATTTGTTAATGACAAGCAAGTACTGGTCAACAGATTATTCCTCTAAAGCAGAAATTTGCTCCCCGAATTAATCTCTTCGTCTCTCTCTGCGATTCCCCACCTCCAGTTCTTTACAACACAGAATGTGTCCCACCAATGGAATTCTTTTTGTTTATTTATTTTGTCAAGATATGTCACAAATTTTTCTTCTCTTCAATGCTGCTCAGTACCTCCTTATTGGTTACGCGATATACCCATCTGCTTTACAACATTTTTCTTTTTGTTTGTACACCTGAGTGACCAAACTGATGAGCTCATGGGTCCCAAGATTACAAATAATTTACATTAACTTACACAAAGGATAACACACATACCCATGCCCAAGGGATGACTCGAACCTACGAGGAGAACGACAGTGCAGCTTTCCGAAATTCCTTCACCAAAATAAACGAAGAAAATATTCCAGAATTTCCATCGACAACAGCTGCCAGCATGCGGAATTTCTAAGTAAATATTCTTGGAGCAGTAAAATAACATAACAAAACCAAGTCTTCTCTTTCAGATTGTATACCATTTAGATGCCTTTCAGAGTATACCAATGCAATAGCTCCATATCTAGCTATCATATACAACCGCTTGCTCAGCAAAAGATTCCTACCCAACCACTGTATCCAAATTCAAATGTTCAAATGTTTGTATAGCTTATGGGACTTAACTACGGGGTCATCAGTCCCTAAACTTACAAACTACTTACGAACTAGCTAACACTAAGGACGGCACAAATATCCATGCCCGAGGGGGGATTCGAACCCCCGACCGTAGTGGCCGTGCAGACCGTGACTGGCGCGCCTCAGTCCCCTCGGCCACCGCGGCCGGCCACTGTATCCCTTTAATGCCCTTCGACTCTTCCACTTGCTGTCTTGTTTCTGTACTAATGGAATAAAACTCTTCGTTCCCTTTAGTGTTGAGTATCTTTTCATTACTTACGCGATCTATGCATCTAATATTTAACATTCTCTGTAATGCCAAATTTGAAAAGAGTCTATATTTTGAAATATTTTTTTCTGTCTGAAAAAAGACAGTAATGGCCACACACCTCACAAGTACCTTCATAAAAGACCTCTTATCCATTAAATATTAGATGTCAATAAATTTCTCTTCTTAAAAAATTCTTTTCTTCTCATAACCATTTTGGATTTTATATTTTTTCTATCTCGGCCATCACAAGCTTTTTGCTATTCAAATAAAAAAAACTCATCTAATACTTTTACTGTGTCGTTAGCTTATTTAATTCCTGCAGTATTTCCTGACTTTCTCTACATTTCATTACTTTCGTTTTGCTCTTGTTTTTGTGTCCCAGCCTCGTCGCCACTTTTGTGTCTCGTTTCCGTCGTAGGTGTCGGTGGCCGAGTGGAATGAGACCGACACAGGAATAAAGACAGCACGGTGGTGCAGGTACGGAGGGGAACAGCCAGAAACTAGAAACACTAGAGTAAATTAGAACGAGATATATATTGCACAGAATTTATACAATACTTAACTTTTACATAGCTCAGTACTGCAGAATGCTATTACATAGTTGAGCTAGAGGCCTGCCTAGTGCCTAACCGATAGCCAAGTCTTCACTGGTGCCTATCTGATTCCGAAGTGTTAACTCGTTCCTAACTCAGTCCCAAGTGAACGATATCGTTCAGTGGTGGCCACGAGCGGAGTTGCAGCAGAGGGCGCTCGTGGCTGACGTCGTAAGAACGCCGCCGTGCGTGCATGGCGGCGCGCGGCGAAAGTAGGTGGCGCGCACTTTGTACTTGTGCGACACCACACTTGTCAATATCTTATACCTTCCTTTGTAGACACTGCCCATTCCGTGCGACTGGTCTTCCAGCTCCTTTGCACTCTCTGGCAGAATTACAATATAATAGCAAAATGCAAAGTTTTTATTTCGTCTACCTGACCTTAAATCCCATTTCCAAATATTTCCTTCTTTCTTTCACAGCTAGCTCAATGTACAGATTGAATAATACTGAGGAAGGGTACAAACCTGTCTTACTCCCTTCGCAATCACTGCGTCCCTTTCATGCCGCTCGACTCTTAAAACTCCGATTTTTGTACAAGCCGTATCTAATTTTTCGTTGGCTATATTTTTACCTCTGCTACCTTCCGAATTTGTAAGAGTGTATTCCAGTCAAAATTATCAAAATTTTTCTTTAAATCTACAAAATCTATAAAAGTAGGTCTGCCTTTCTCTAACATATCTACTAAGAAAAGTCGGTAAGACCTCACGTGTTCCTAAATTTCTCCTAAATCCTGTTCTTCCACAAGTTTTTCCATTCATATACAAGGTCTGTTCAATAAATAGTGATCATAATTTTTTACGGTCATAATTTCCCGCGTTAAAATTTGACCTTGTTATAATTTTTTTTTGCCTTGATGTGAAACAATCACGCCATAGTAGCTTCATTGTTGTGACTCCCGGTTCCCGCCTGTGAGAGGCAGGCAAATTCAGACCAGAGATGCCAACTTAGCCATTTTAGATCTGGCCATTTTGAAGTGGCGTCTAGCCACTGTTTTTGAAAAAAAAAAAAAAAAAAAAAAAAAAAAAAAAAAAAAAAAAAAAAAAAAAAAGCTACTGCTGGCATTCCTAGCCATTTTGGTGATATTATATAGCCATTTCTAGCCATTTTTATTATTCGATAATTTTCACAACAAAAATGCAAAACTCTGAAGTTTTTATTATGAATAGAAATGTATTTATTGACTTATTATTTTTATCGTTCCTCCAAAGTATGACAAATGAAACACCACTGTATCGAAACAGTGATACCTGAAAGTTTCGAGATAATGAAACAGTTCCGCATATCGATTCATTGTTTTGAAACATACAAACAATGGCCAACACTATGTAGTTGCACTTGCTTGGAAACGCTGTACAATATAGAGGTGTGGAGTTTTTTTTTTTTACGTGTGTTAACATTGAGTATTGGACGAATACCTTGTGCTGTACCAATGTATTGTGAGCCGTGCCGAAACCGCAATATACACAAACTTACAGGAAGGAATGGGAAAACATGTCTGACTTCAAGGAATGGGTACAGCCAGTTTCAACAGACAAGTCGAGAAAATTTTTAGCAAAGTGAACTTGGTGAAAAACAAACTCAGAAACAAACGAATACACTCTCTGCTATTCTGAGTGTAAGGTATGAATTGAGACGCGAACATAAGTGCTGTTCTTCATATGAAATCCCAGAAGAAATACTGAAACTTCTTGGTACGAATGCTACATACACGAGGGAGACCAGTGAAATCTGCAGCAGCAGTAGGAAAGAAAATGAGGATGAGGACGATGATATTTATTTTTGCTAGGTGAGTTTTTTTTCACATTTTAATTTTTATGCATAAAACATATAAATTATAATTTAGCCATTTCTGGCCATTTTTGTTGGACTGTTTTGCCATTTTCTCTGACTGATAGTTGGCAACACTGATTCAGACATGTTTAGTATCCCCTACTAGGCGGTAAGATGCGAGGAACAGTACGTGGTTTTGAAATTCCGCTTTCGTCTCAAGAAATCTTCAGCTGAGGCTTATACACTGTTACAGGAGGCATATGGAGAGTATGTTCTTCCCTACAGCACAGCTCGAAGGTGGTTTAAAAGGAAGGAAGACATTCAATTTCAAAGGAAGGTGGATACGGTGCTCCAGTAACTGCTCTTATGAAAGAAAACATCAACACTGCTGCTGTCATCGTGAAAGAGGATCGACGGATTACCCTAAGCTCACTTTCTAAAATACTGAACATTTCATTGGGTGCCACCCACACGTTGGTGACAGAAGCATTATACATGAGACGTGTTTGTGCTGGTTGGGTTCCAAGACTGTTGATTTCCGAACAAAAGGGTGTGACTGTCTGCATACAGCTAAATTTAATGTTAGAGGAAGATCCGTAGTTTCTTTCAAATGTAATCACTGCTGATGAAACTTGGTTACATCATTTTGATTCTGAGCGCAAACAGCAAAGTTCGGTGTGGAAATCTCCTTCATCACTAATCCCTAACAAAGCAAAAGTGGTTGCTTCTGCCGGGAAAGTTACGGTCATGTAGTAGTTTATCAGCATGTCGTACCTGCACACTCATCAGTAATTGGACAGTACTACAGGGATGTCCTGCAAACATTGCAAGTCCATATCAGGCGCAAAGATTCAAAGAACCACATTTCCGTGAAGCAGGCTGGATGCTGCAACACGATAAAGTGCGGCCGCATATTGCCAATGTTGTTCAGTGACAACATTTGTGTTCAATGTGTAGTGCATCCTTCACCCTACCTACAGATTTAGCCCCATGGAAGGTTTTTTTTTTCTATTCCCTAACCGAAGAAATGGCTTGATGGAGGCATTATCCATCATCAGAAGCAATGATGAAGGTTGCGGATGCGATTTTTAAGGACCTCTAAAAATGGGTTTCCAGCATGTATTTGAATAGTGGCAGAGACGCTGGAACAAGTGCATCGCATTCATAGGAGACTATTTTGAGAAGGACCGTCAAAATTACGAGGACACGTAAAGGTATGTTGTCAAAAAAATAAATAAATAGGTAAATAAATAAAAATTAAAAAAATAAAAATAATAAAAATGTAGCATCTTTGGAAAGAATGCACACAAAGTTCCAACCATTGTGGTTTATTTCTTTGGCATTCGTGTGAATCAAGGAAGTCGAGTGATTGTCAAACAGTGGACGAAAAAGAATTTCGTTGGTGATTAAACATCATGAAATGCAAAACGCAGCAAAGTTTGTTGCCATTTTCATGTGAACAAAAACTTAACTTAAAATCTACGATGCACACGTATATGAAAACACTGCTCAGTTTCGTGGTCTAACAAGTGGATTTTAACGTAACAGACCATTACCAAAGGCAAGTGACACGACTGACGGATATTTCGTGAGACTGCTGATACCAACTGTTGAACAGCTGTTGTTGTTTGATCAGCAGTAATTGTGTGGGTGTCATATATCAGGCACACACACTCATTCGTTTCTCAAAGTCAGCAGTAGTCTCAACTAGAGCGCTGAGAAACCACTACTTAAATGTTATGAGAGCCTTCACTGATGTCCAGCAACAAGATGATAGATTTTAAGTGTAAGTGTATGGCAACCTATAGCTGATACTATCACTTTGTTAACCATGCAGCCATTTCATCCAAACGAGGAGGTGATTGCAAAAACTAATAGCTATTTTTCACGCTTGGTCAATTCCTGCCGGCCGCGGTAGCCGAGCGTTCTGCAGCGCGCCAGTCACAGTCTGCACGTCCACTAAGGTCGGGGGTTAGAATCCCCCTTCGGGTATGGATACTTGTGCCGTGCTTAGTAATAGCTAGTTCATAAGTAGTTTGTAAGTTTAGGGACTGATGACCCCGTAGTTAAGTCCCATAAGATCTACAAACATTTGAATATTTGGACAATTCGTATTATCCTGAAGGGATCAACAATGAGAACAGCATTGGACGAAGTGTATAAAAGGAGACTATATCGAAAAATAAAAATGGTTTTCCCCAAAGACAGTAGTTTTTATTGTTGCACACTCCTCGTATTAAACTGGTAGCTCTCTTTTAAATTCGATCAGAGTAGCAGAAAATCAAAACTGGGACGGCATGATAGTAAGAGAGCGGTGGGGGACACTCGTGTTGGGCAGAGGCAGGCGAGCAGAGGGCGACCTTGTCTCCGCGGCTTCCGGCCTGTGCCTCTGCCTGGGCACTGGGCAGGAAGTGGCCGTTGCGACAGCTGCCGACACAGATTCCTCCTGCTGCGGACATGTGCACCGCCTGCCGCTCCTGAGCCGTGTTATGCCGGGTTTTACGAGGGTAATTCAACTTACAACATCGTCGACTACTTTCTCACGAACTAAAAACCTGCGAACTGTGAAACTGTCACTTCTCGGCTAACCTCCCTGCAGCTGTAAACATTTTACACGACACGACCTCATGATCCCATTGCCGCTGCGAACGCTTCTTCAGTAGACTGCTTTGACCACTGGAAAATCGCTTTCATTCAGCTCACTTGCGCTTCGTTTCAGGATTGAGATACATGTGTCACACATTATCATAATCGTTCATGTAGTCATCACACGTCAACATTGCCTGACAACATGCCATGCGCGTAGCCTTGATGTCATCCGTCAGCATTCGCGGTTCCCACCGGAAAGACACTTTTCGCGTTTTTAGGTCTCCATACAGGATGGTGTGCACAGATCCCAAGGGCTTTGTAACCGAAGTGTTTCATAGTTCGTCGATCCTTCAAAACAATTTCCTGCACTCGTTCGATCAGGTCGTCAGAGCGGCTGGCGTGTATCCGAGATTGTGTTATCAGAAGACGATCTGATTTTTCTAAACTGTCGCACCCAAGGCCGCATATTGCACAAATGCTCAACAGCATCACCAAATGTTTCACTCCACTGTCGACAAATTTCAGGCCGCGCGGTCTGGAGCGCCACGTTGCGGATCTGCGAGGCCTCCCGCGTCGGAGGTTCGAATCTCGGACATGGATGTGTGTGTTGTCCTTAGGTTATTTTAACTTAGTTTAAGTAGTTTGTAAGCTACGGACTAATAACCTAGCAGTTGAGTTCGATAGATTTACAAAGATTTGAACACTTTAACTAATTTCAGTCCAAATGGACAAGATTACACGGTTTTTTTTCCTTTATTGTTTTTTTTTAAAGCCAGCTGTAGAAACAGCTGGCAGGCTGGCAGCAGCTGCGGTGGCTGCTCTTCAGCCATGTGACATACAAAAATGTTGACAAAGAAGAGATAAAATATAAAAAGATGAACAAAATTGCGGAAATTAAAAACATTGACATACAGAGTTTTCGACAGACTAAAACGGACATGTACACACAGGACAAAACATACGGCAGAGAACAAAAAAACAGACGGGTAGTGATAAAACACACACACAGTCAGTAAAAACGATCGGCCACGGTGACAAGTTTAAAAGTACATTGCGGAGACACGAAGTTCACACATGAAGACAGCGGACGGCGTACAAAATAAAACATGGGGACGGCGATTATGGAGGCACTGAGTAAAACACACGACACTGGAGGCACTTGCACTGAACACGTAGATAAAAAGTCGAGACGCCCCCGCGGGGGGTGGGGAGGGGGATGGAGGGGGGCAGGTGGGGCAGGGACGGGGAAGTGAGGGGGAGGGGGAGAAGGGGAGGGAAGAGAGTAAGGAGGGAAGGAGTGACGAGACTCTGGGCATGGGAGAGGGGTAGCCAAGCGGGCGGGAAGGGAAAAGGGACGGGAGAGAGGGGAGGGGCCCTGATGCTACGGGGAAGGGATCAGAGTTGGTAGGAGGGGTAGATATCGGGACGAAGTTCGGTATCCGGTAGAGGAAGGGTACGGAAATTGCCCTGGGAGAGGATACGGAGCGTATGGAGGTGAAGGCCGGGAGGAACGGTTTGGCGGAGGCGTGGCAGAGGCCCGGGATTTGTAAGAATAGGGTAGACCAGAGGGTTTTGGGACTCTATTTTGCGGGATGTGTAGAGGAGCCGGAGATGTTCAAGATGTTGTAGGAGAGGAGGGAAGGGGATGAGGTCATAGAGGATCCGCGTGGGAGAAGGGAGTCTGATACGGTATGCGAGGCGGAGGGCGTGGCGTTCTAGGATCTGGAGGGACTTGTAGAAAGTAGGAGGGATTATTACACGGTGTCCTAACGTCCGTTTTACACGGCTTTGTGGTGACTACTCGGCCTTTCGTGCCTGTGTGTAAATCAGTAGCGAACGCCATCTATGGCGTCAATGATCTATAGATTGTGCAGAGTGCGGAGTTCTAAATTTCTGTGTGTGCTGAAGAATCCGCATGCGCAGGAGCAAGGACCTGAAGTGGTGTCTGTTACTATCGGAAGTTGACCATTGTGGTCGAGCGCTTTCATATTAGGCTACAGAAATGCTTTCGGCCCTTCTTTGACTTTATTCTGTTGTCGTTTTGTGTCTTTATCACACGGAAAATGAATTTTCTTCTACTAGTGTTCTCCTACAAAAGAGACGAGATATCTGCAAGCAGAAAAATATTTTCGCTTTACTATATACGAACACGAATGTAAATATATAAACGTGTTTTTCTGGAAATTATTTCAACAGTGAAAGGGTCAAAATTATTACACGAGAACATTATTTTCGATGTTATTTTGACCGTTAGGAAGAAAAAAAGATACGAAAACTAAAGTCAGTATTCGATTTTCACTGCATTTTCGATATTGTTTGATGAGTTTGCCAGTATACATTTTCTTCAGCAAATAAATGTGTAAGTTGTGAAATATATGGATGACACTTTTACTATTATCTAGGTTCTCAATTGTGTACAAAATATACTACCTGACATTTGAGGAGAACAGCGTGATAGTGAGACGATAATCGTGTATTACGTCGGTGGGGGACACTCGTGTTGGGCAGAGGCAGGCAAGCAGGCAGTTCAACTATGAACTACACTTTCATCATTAAAAAACTCAATTATCCTTTTCTGCTCCTATGTAAAAAGTGCCCCCAGAACCTCTCTTCTTCATTCAGGTGGAAACTACATAGCAGACAGCTCTACAGTTTTGGTGTTTACGTCTAAAAGGACCTACACACGATGCGATTTATTGGACCAATTCTTTGGTCACCCGATAAATTGGGCGGTTTTCGGCGCTACCCGACCAACTTTCCTTGTCGGTTGGTTGGTTGTGCCTGACCACCCGATCTCAGATTCGCCCACCACTTTACCCGACAA
Organism: Locusta migratoria; assembly: GCA_026315105.1. Taxonomy (NCBI): domain Eukaryota; kingdom Metazoa; phylum Arthropoda; class Insecta; order Orthoptera; family Acrididae; genus Locusta; species Locusta migratoria. Next base: position 65,424,257 of record CM048751.1, read on the forward strand.
ATTGTGCCGTGTCTAGCTCTTCCCGACCAACTTCCATGCCTGAGGTCGTCTGCACAGCGAACAATGGAAAACAAAAACAGTTCGACAAACAAACACCAGAACAGGGTGGCGCTGTGTGCAGTTTCTCGGAACGTGTGTAGGCTGCTACAATTGGTTGGTTCGTTGGACATCTCGTTGGTCGTACGATAAATCGGAGTGTGTGTAGTGGCCTTAAACGAAAACGATTATTCGAGACGGACGAGATGCAGGGGCGCTGCAGTAAACCCACTCGTCTCGAGTAAAAGGGGCTTTATACTAAAAGCGGCAGCATTTTAAGGGCATACAGAATCGGTTTTTGGCTTAAAAATCAATTTTAGCTTTACTGGCTTATCAAATTCGGCCAAGTTTCATCTTTAAAATGACGTATCATACATAGCTATAACAGTATAACTATTTTATTTTTATAGATTTGTGAGATCGGTACTGCGCTTTACTTTCACACTTCTCTAATGGCTGACCATAAACATTTTAACAGTACATTTATGTGACATGAATTCAAATATCCCGATTTCCAGCGACTCTTTATACACTCTTTGCCTTTGTGTCTTGGGATTGTTTGTAAATAATGTTCTATATGAAAGGGGAAAACTAGATTATGGGAAAACCTTGGATGGCAAAAGGAAGATTGACTGATTCCATGATAGACTACATTCAGAATAGCTATGGCCTTGCAATCGGGCAAAATACAGGCAATGTTGAAGAAATGAGGAAAGCTATTTGGGCTTTGTATTTCCACACCGCGTCCACAGATGGGTATCCAGAACATCGTTTGTGCGCCAAAGGTGAAAAGAGCTGGTGTAAATACAACAGGGGATTAACAATTAGAGAGAAATACATTCACTACCTTAGTCTACCATTGGCCATCATGGAAGAAATAAAGCCTATTTTCAGAGTATGGCTCGTGAAGTGTCTTAAAAAAAAAAAAAAGAAAAATCAAATGTTTGTATAGCTTATGGGACTTAACTACGGGGTCATCAGTCCCTAAACCTACAAACTACTTATGAACTAGCTAACACTAAAGACGGCACAAATATGCATGGCCGAGGGGGGTTCGAACCCCCGACCATAGGGGCCGTGCAGACCGTGACTGGAGCGCCTCAGTCCCCTCGGCCACCGCGGCCGGCGAAGTGTCTTCATGCAAAAACGCAGAACCCCGAGTGCTCCAATAGTGTGATGTAGCATCGTCTCCCAAAACCAGTGTTTGAATTAATACACTACATTTTGTTGTGTATCATGCTGTGGCAACCTTCAATCTTGGGAATATAACTAAATGCCTGGTCTTTGAAAAGTTGGGGTTGTGTGTTGGTTCCCGCATGGTATGTGCTGTGTTGACTTTATATCAGCACAGACTAAAGCATGCTGACGATGTAATTGAGACATTAGTGAAAAAAGCAAGACAGGTGCAGAGGGGTGCCAAAAGAAGACTTGAAGATGATTATGAAGACTGTAAAGGGGTATTAACTATGGATCAGGAATGTTTCATTCTTCTTTCTTCGTTTCCCATAAGTTTACTTGTTACTTCTTCTAGGAACATTATCTCAGGTACTGGTGAACTTAGAAGTCTAAAATTTTTATGACTTAGTCACGTGGGTTTCTTTTACATACTGAAACAATGATTTTTTTAATTACTTGATTTACAAAAAACGTAGGGGTGATAATCTATTAAAAAGTTATGGGAAAAATTTACTTTAAAATAAATGTGAAATCTCTCTGTAAGAAAAAACTTTGACAATTAAATTGTTGTTTCGGTATTGTTATACAGTATCAATGCACATATAGTAAAAATGTTATCCCTCTATCTCCAGTAGTTTGTGTGAAAACGTTTCCTGTAGGAGGCATATTTTAACATTGTGGGGATAGGCGATTCCGTATCCCCTTAAGTATCAATAACAGTGCTAACTCTTTCCGCTGCAGCTAGAGTTCAATGCTGCGATCTCTATTACGCAATCACAAAGCGTGCGCGCGTATTTTAAAACAAACCACATTTTTCTGTCAGTAACAAGTCCCGAGAAAGAACAATCACAAGTGTTATAACTTGAATGCACCTCGTGCATCTGAGCCACGGTGGAGTGGCCGCACGCTTTAAGGAGCCTTGCGGCAGAGCACTTGATTGTTCGCCATCGGAGGTTCGAGTCCTCCCTCGGTTAGTTTAACGTAGTTTGTAAGTAAAGCGAATGATGACCATAGCAGTTTGGTCCAATAGGTTTATAAACATTTGAACATTTTGAACACTGGTAACCTACATCCTTATAAACCTGTTTACTATAATCCTCTCTCGCTCTCCATCCATGTTTTTTTACCCCACATACTTCCACTGCGTACCTCAGAATGTGTCTCGCCAAGCTATCCCTTCTCTTAGGATATGCCACAAACTGCTTTTCTCTCCGTTTCTGTTGAGCATCTACCCAGCTAATCATCATCATTCGCCTGTAGCACCACATTCAAAAGCTTCTATCATCTTTTTGTCTGAATTCCTTATCGTTCACGTTTCATTCCCCTACAACGCTGCACCCTAGACAAATATTTCCAGAAAGGACTTCCTAACAGTTAAATAAATATTGGATGTCAACAAATTTTGCTTCTGCAAAAACACTTTTCTTCCCATAGCCATTCTGCCTTTTATACTTCACTTCAGCCATCAGAAACTATTTTGCTACCCAAATAACAAATCTCGTCTACTACTTTTCTTATCTCATTATCTAATCGAATTCCTTCATCATCGCCTGATTTTTTTAAACTACACTCAATTACCATTGTTTTACTCTTATACCCTCCTTTCAAGACTCTGCCCATACCGTTCAAATGCTCTTACAGGTCCTTTGCTGTCTCTGACAGGATTACTATGTTATCGGCAAACCGCAAAGTTTTCTTCCTGCTGTATAATTACACGCCCAAATCATTGATACCGGTTTACAGCAGTTTTTGGAGCATATCTTTGAACATTTTGAATTACGACGAAGAAATCGACATATTAACCCATAGTCATTAGGAATTGTGAAACACAACTTGCTCTTTAATCGCATGAAGTGATGAGTGACATCGACAAATCGATTTTATATTTAAACATTTCTGGGAGGCTATTGGCAGTGTACCGGAACAACGGCAGCATCTAATCAAACTGTGTGCTTATGGAATATGTCTCAGTTGTGCGCTTATATTCGTGATTTCCAGTCAGGAAGGATAGAGTGCGTGGTAACTAGAAAAGTCATCGATTTCGTCACGGAAGTATTAAGGGTCCCTACTTTTCTTCGTCTTCATAAAATTTTTAGGAGAGAATATCAGCAGATCTCTTCGCTGATGATATGTTGATTTTTCAGGTTAGTAAAGTCACCAGGTACTTAAATGTGAATTGCAGCGCAAATATGTTGAGGTGTAACAAATTAATGCAAGTGAGAAACGATTTAGGTAAGATGTTTGCGTGGTGCGGAAATTGGCGATGAACCCTAAATACTACAAAGTGTGAAGTCATCCACATAAGCACTGAAAGAAATTTACATCTTCATAGATACTCTGCAAATCACATTTAAGTGCCTGGCAGAGGGTTCATTAACCACTTTCATAACTTTTCTCTGCCGTTCCATTCTCTAATAGCGCGAGGGAAGAAAGAACACCTAAATCGTTCCGTTTTAGATCTAATTTCTCTTATTTTATTGGGATGGTCATGTCCCCATAAGTAGGTGGGTTCTAGCAAAGTATTTTCACATTCAGAAGTAAAAGTCGGTGATTGAAACTTCGCAAACAGATCACGCCGCAATGAATAACGTCTTTCTTTTAATGATTTCCACCCCAATTCGTGCGACACTTCCGTGGCGCTCCCCTTCCCCCCCCCCCCCTCCCCACGTAACGTGATAAAACAAAACGAGCTGTTCTTCTCTGAACCTTCTCAATATCTTCCGTCAGTCCCACCTGGTGATGGTCCCACAATGGACAACAGTACTCCAGGAGAGGACGCACAAGTGTGATGTAGGCAGTCTCTTTGGTGGAGCTAGTGCATCTTCCAAGCGTTCTGCCAATGAAACGTAATCTTTGGTTCGCCTTCTCCACAATACTTCCTATGTGTTCTCTACAGTCTAAGTTGTTTGTAATTGTAACTCCTAGGTATTTGGTAGAATTTACGACCTTAAGGTTTGACTGCCACTCCCATGAACCACAGACATTGCCAAGATGGGGTGGCTTGCGTGCCTCACCGATACAGATAGCCGTACAGTAGGTGCAACCACAGCGGAGGGGTATCTGTGGAGAGGCCAGACAAACATGTGGTTCCTGAAGAGGGGCAGCAGCCTTTTCAGTAGTTACAGGGGCAACAGTCTGGATGATTGACTCAGCTGGCCTTGTAACATCAGCTAATGTGGCTTTGCCACACAGCTACTGCGAACGGCTGAAAACAAGGGGAAACTACAGCCATTACCTTTCCCGAGGACATGCAGCTCTACTGTATGAACATATGATGATGGCATCCTCTCGGGTAAAATATTCCGGAGATAAAATAGTCCCCCATTCGGATCTCCGGGCGGGGACTACTCAGGAGGATGTGATCATCAGGAAAGACAATACTGGCATTCTACGGGTCGGAGCGTGGAATGTTAGATCCCTTAATCGAGTAGGAAAATTAGAAAATTTAAAAAGGGAAATGGGTAGGTTGAAGTTAGATATAGTGGGGATTAGTGAAGTTCGGTGGCAGGATGAACAGGATTTCTGGTCAGGTGAGTACAGGATTATAAATACAAAATCAATTGGGGGTATCACAGGAGTAGGATTGATAATGAATAAGAAAATAGGAATGCGGGTAAACTACTATGACCAGCACAGCGATCGCATTATCATTGTCAAGATAGATACGAAGCCAACACTGACAACAATAGTACAGGTTTATATGCCAACTAGCTCTGCCGATGATGAGGAAATCGAAGAAATATATGAGGAGCTAAAGGAAATTATTCAGACAATTAAGGGAGAGGAAAACTTAATTTTTATGGGAGACTGGAATTCGGTAGTAGGACAATGAAGGGAAGGAAAGATAGTAGGTGAATATGGTCTGGGCAAAAGGAATGAAAGAGGAAGCCGCCTGGTAGAATTTTGCACAGAACATAATTTAGTTATAACAAACACCTGGTTCAAGAATCACAAAAGAATGTTGTATACGTGGAAGAGACCAGGAGACACCGGGAGATACCAGATAGATTTTATAATGGTAAGACATAGATTTCGGAACCACGTTTTACAGTGTAAGACATACCCAGGGGCAGATATAGACTCTGACCATAACTTGTTGTTTATGAACTGTAGGCTGAAACTGAAGAAACTACAAAAAGGTAGGAAAATAAGGAGATGGGACCTGGATAAATTGAAGGAACCTGAGGTTCTTAAGAATTTCAGAGGGAGCTTTAGGCAACAATTGACAGAAACAGGGGAAAATAAAACAGTAGAGGAGGAATGGGTAAATTTGAGAGATGAAATAGTGAAGGTAGCAGAGGACAAAATAGGTAGGAAGGCAAGACCTACAAAAAATCCTTGGATATCACAGGAGATACTAAATTTAATCGATGAAAGGAGAAAATATAAAAATGCAGTAAATGAAACAGGCAAAATGGAGTACAGACGACTAAGATATGAGATTGACAGGAAGTGCAAAATGGCTAAGCAGGAGTGGCTAGAAGGCAAATGCAAGGATGTAGAAGAATGTATAAATAGGGGAAAAATAGATACAACCTACAGGAAAATAAAAGAAACATTTGGAGATAAGAAAAACAGCTCTATGAATATCAAGGACACTGATGGAAAACCAGTTCTCAGCAAGGAAGGGAAAGCTGAAAGGTGGAAAGAGTATATACAGGGGCTCTACAACGGAAATGAACTTCGAGACAATATTGTAGGAAGGGAAGAAGATGTAGATGAAGATGAAATAGGTGATACTGTACTGAGAGAAGAATTTGACAGAGCCCTGAAAGACCTAAGTCGAAACAAGGCCCCTGGAGTAGATGATATTCCCTCAGAGCTACTGAAGTCTCTGGGAGAACCAGCCATGACGAAATTGTTTCACCTGGTATGTAAGATGTATGAGACAGGCGAAGTACCCTCAGACTTTAAGAAAAATGTTATAATCCCCATTCCAAAGAAAGCAGGTTCATAAAGGTGTGAAAACTACAGAACCATCAGTTTAATAAGTCATGGTTGCAAAATATTAACACGAATTATATACAGAAGGATGGAAAATCTGGTAGAATCCGACCTCGGGGAAGATCAGTTTGGGTTCAGGAGAAATGTAGGAACACGGGAGGCAATACTCAATTTACGGCTTATCCTAGAAGATAGATTAAGAAAAGGCAAACCTACATTTCTAGCTTTTGTAGATCTGGAGAAGGCTTTTGACAATGTTGAATGGAATAAACTCTTTCAAGTTCTGAAGCAAGCAGGAGTAAAATATAGGGAGCGTAAGGTTATTTACAACTTGTACAAAAACCAGACAGCGATTGTCAGAGTTGAAGGGCATGAAAGGGATGCAGTGGTTGGAAAGGGAGTAAGACAGGGTTGTACTCTTTCTCCATTGTTATTCAATTTGTACATTGAGCAAGCCATAAAGGAAAGCAAGGAGAAATTTGGTGAAGGAATTAAAGTTCAGGGTGATGAATTAAAAACATTGCGTTTTGCCGACGACATAGTAATTCTGTCAGATACAGCAAAGGACCTGGAAGAGCAATTGAACGGAATGGACAGTGTGCTGAAAGGAGCATATAAGATGAACATTAACAAGAACAAAACTATGGTAATGGAGTGCAGTGTAAGAAAATCAGGTGATGCTGAAGGAATTGGATTGGGAAACGAAGCAATAAAGGAGGTAGATGAGTTTTGTTACTTGGGCAGTAAAATAACAAATGATGGTCGCAGTACGGAGGATATAAAATGCAGAATGGCAATGGGTAGAAAAGCGTTCTTGAAAAAGAGAAATTTGTTAACATCGAATATTAATTTAAGCCTAAGGAAGTCCTTTCTGAAGGCATTTGTATGGAGTGTTGCCTTGTATGGGAGTGAGACATGGACGATAAACAGTGCGGACAGGAAGAGGATTGAGGCTTTTGAAATATGGTGCTACAGAAGAATGCTGAAGATTAGGTGGGTGGATCGCGTAACTAATGAGGAGGTACTGAACAGAATTGGGGAAAAAATCGCAGAGGAAGACCAAGAGATGGATACAGTAAGCAGATTCAGACAGATGTAGGTTGCCGTTCTTATGTGGAGCTGAAGAGGCTTGCTCAGGATAGGGTATTGTGGAGAGCTGCATCAAACCAGTCTCCGGACTGAAGACCACAACAACTAGGTTTGACTGATTATAGCGTCATTGAAGTTCAACGGATTTCTTTTAGTGGACATGTGTATTACTTCACACTTTTCTTCATTTAGTGTAAATTGCCAATTTTCGCACCATTTAGAAATTTTGTCCAAATCGCTTTGCAGTTGCTTTTGATCCTTTGTTGACTTCACTAACCGATAAACGACAGCATCATCCGTGAACAGTCTAAGGGAGCTATTCATATTGTCTCCTAAATCGTTTATAAACACAAGGAAGAGTAGGGGACCTATAACACTTTCCTGGGGAACGCCAGATATCACTTTTGTTTTACTCGATGCCTTACCGTCTTTTACAACGAACTTTATTCCCTCGATAAATGAGTCAATTATGCACGCCGTTAATTGAACTAAATACCTAGGTATTACGATCTACTTTTAGTAGAAAATATCGTGGGGAAGACGAACCGAAGGCTACGTTTCATTTGGAGAATTGTTAGATGATGCAGCAGTGCTTCTAAAAAAACTGCCTACACTAACTTGTCCGTCATATTTTGGACTATTGCTACGTATTACGGGATTGTCACCAAGTATGACTGACGGAGGACACAGAAAAAGTTCAGAGAAAGGCATCTCGTATTGTATCATAGTAATACAGGGGAAAGTGGCTCGGAAATGATGCACGAGTTGGGATGGAAATCATCACCAAATTTCTTCTCTGGATGCCAACATAGTATGTTAGTACCCACTTCCACACGGAAATAAGATCATTATCATAAAATAAGGGAAATCAGATCGAAAACGGAAATATGTAGGTGTTTCTTTTTTCCCGCGCGCTATTACAGAATGGAACTGTAGAGAAAAATTATGAAAGACGTCCTATGAACCATTTGCTAGGCATTTAAATGTGATTTGTAGAATAAATATGTAGATGGTTGTGAAGATTACGTGATTCATAGCCGTTTACCAGTACAAAAGTGATTCCTCGCACTACAGTTAAGGAAAGACAGTAGGTTGCTAAATACAGAGTGCCGGAACTTCCGGAAGTAGACCGCCGGAAGTTCTGCCGTACCATATCTGTGGCCACTTGGAGCAGTAGTGCCTGTGGTCTCTGCTTTGCAGACGACATGTTGAAATACAAATCATGACACTGTACTATTTTAAGGCGATAGTTCATTGAAGATTTATCACAGACGCTTCCTACGTTTCGTTAAATGACAATGAAAAACGAATATCAATTAATGATGTAATAAAGATGAAACCCAAAGCAGGCCTTATATGAATTAAACTAATGGAGAACAATCCTGGTAATCTATCCTGGTCTTGTGGTTAAGGCAATAGCTATCAGTTTACGTGTTGGATAAATTTTTGTTTCGAGTCTTGCGAAAAACTAATTTTTTTTCTTTTCTTTTTACGGTCTTAACTGACTCTGGAACTATCATCTAAATGTGTTACAAGTCTGGTGTACAGTATTAATCAATATTTTCCCGAATACTTTGCGATATGTGAGAGTGAAATATGCAAAAACCTAACACTATAGCTTAAATTTGTGCGAATGTAACGAGTACGGATGATATTTACATTCTTCCTTGTCACAAAGACATTGCTGGCGGTCTGTTTCAGACTATGTGGTGATCTCGGAGTTTGAGTTTAAGTATGAACCTAAAAAAGAAACCTTGAATAACTGCATCTTAAATGGGTAGCGTGCCAGCTACATTAACATTCTGCCTTGTCACAAACCGTTGGCTGTTTGTAAATGACAATGTGCCTATTTCCGAGTGTAATTAAGCAGAAAGGAAAGAAACAGCTTAAATTACTGTAGTGTAACTGAAACGAATACCATTGATATTTATATTCTTCCTAGTAGGTAATACGTGTCTTCTTGATGATTTTCATTTGTAGGACCATAGTAAAATACAATTTTTATTTTGAAGGACATTAGATTGTCATCAAATATCAAAGATTTGTAATTCACAATTATGAATTCAGTCGGAAATCCATTTTTATATGCCACATAAAAATTTTAAAATTTTAGGCATATCTGAGAACCGTGTTATCTTCACATCACCATACATTTAGTTTCATAAAACAGGTTGTCAAGTGCCATAATTGAACACAAACTATTCGAAAATGTACAGCGCAAGTACACAGAAACTAGACAATACAGTAAACTGATTAACATACGGGTATGATCCTGCTTTACTTCCGTCCAAACATCATGTAACTTTAACATTTACAGTACTAAATGCTGGAACCATATAACTGATAACAAATACCTGGCATTCCCTTAAAAGAAAAAGTTGGCTGTTTATTTTCGAATAAGTAGCCATTTACGAGTTTGTGATTAGGTATGAACCTAACAGATGAACTGAGAGCGAAACGAAGTTCATATTCATGCATGTCACAAATCGTCGTCTACTTATTTTCTAATATGTTGTGATCACGGCGTCAAGAGACTCGTTCCGACCAAAAAACTCGATAGAGATCGAGCTAAATTCACCCTCTGGTAACTTCCGGCACTTCTCGGTATTTAGCTCGATCTCGTTGAGGCAGGCACATGTCTCATATGCACAAGTTGCGCTGTCTCCGAGTGTTCAGCCGCACGTTGGACTCGGCACGTTGACTGCTTTACCTTTTCGCCGGTGTAGTTAGACGTTCAGTACCGCTTAATCCTGCAGGACCAGTGTGAAATTCCCTTTCAGTGAGATGAAGCAGGTGAATTTCAGCAGGAGAACTACACTCCTGGCCATTAAAATTGCTACACCGCGAAGATGAAGTGCTACAGACGCGAAATTTAGCCGACAGGAACAAGACGCTGTGATATGCAAATGATTAGCTTTTCACAGCATTCACACAAGGTTGGTGCCGGTGGCGACACCTACAACGTGCTGACATGAGGAAAGTTTCCAACCGATTTAACATACACAGCCGCGGTGAAATAGCCGAGCGGTCTAAAGCGCCTCGCTACGGAGCGCGCGGCTGCTCGCCGTCGGAGGTTCGAGTCCTCCCTGGGGCATGGGCGTGTGTGTTGTCCTTAGGTTAGTTTACCTTAGTTTAAATAGTTTGTAAGCTATGGACTGATGACCACGCAGTTTGGTCCAATAGATTTACGAACATTTGAACATTTTCTCATAAACAAACAACAGTTGACCGGCGTTGCCTGGTGAAACGTTGTTGTGATGCCTCATGTAAGGAGGAAAAATGCGTACCATCACGTTTCCGACTTTGATAAAGCTTGCATTGTAGCCTATCGCGATTGCGACGTTTGCAGTAGTATGGGCTATCAACTCGGAGACCATGGCTGCGGTTAATCTTGACGCTGCATCACAGACAGGAGAGCCTGCGATGGTGTACCCAACGACGAACCTGGGTGCACGAATGGCAAAACGTCATTTTTTCGGATGAATCCAGGTTCTGTTTACAGCACCATGATGGTCGCATCTGTGTTTGGCGACATCGCGGTGAACGCACATTGGAAGCGTGTATTCGTCATCGCCATTCTGGCGTATCACCCAGCGTGGTGGTATAGGGTGCCATTGGTTACACGTCTCGGTCACCTCTTCTTTTCATCGACGGCACGAGTGGCCGTTATATTTCAGATGTGTTACGACCCGTGGCTCTACCCTTCATTCGATCCTGCGAAACCCTACATTTCAGCAGGATAATGCACGACCGCATGTTGCAGGTCCTGTACGGGCCTTTCTGGATACGGAAAATGTTCGACTGCTGCCTTGGCCAGCAGATTCTGCAGATATCTCACCAATTGGAAACGTCAAACTGGTCAATGGTGGTCGAGCAACTGGTTCGTCACAATACATCAGTCACTACTCTTGATGAACTGTGGAATCCTGTTGAAGCTGCATGGGCATCTGTACCTGTACACGGCATCCAAGCTCTGTTTGACTCAATGCCCAAGCGTTTTTCTGGGTACTGATTTCTCAGGATCTATGCACCCAAATTGCGTGAAAATGTAATCACATGTCAGTTCTAGTATAATATATTTGTTCAGTGAATACATGTTTATCATTTCCATTTCTTTTTGGTGTAGCAATTTTAATGGCCAGTAGCGTATACTTTGGATGCCCACAGCTAGCAAAGTCTCTCCGACACGGCGCACGGCAAAGATCTTGGGCAGAGCAGTAGGCCACTGCGGGCCACGGAGAGAGCGGTCACTTTCACTCGTGGCCAAGGGCTTGCTTCACGCCTCGCAGATTTAGAGGCCGATAGCCGCGAAACTGGTCACGTGGTGGCGCTCACCAGGTGGGGCCACAGCTACAGCTGAACGACGAGTTTCCGGGACACTCGAAATTAACGCCGATGAAAGTGTTATAAAGGCACAGGCAATATTCCATCGAGATGCGGGCAATCCATAATGCAAAACCATCTACAACTGGAGCTATCACAGCCAAACAATTCATTAAACGCCATGCGATTGAAAAAATCGCCCCATTTGAAGTGAGGAAACGATGAAAGAAATGTTGAATTTTGCTGGCTATACCGTCGCAGCACGACTCGGATGAGAGAGTGAGAGAGAGAGAGAAAGAGAAAGAGAAACGTAATCTAGGTCTTTGTCATTGACAACTGACAGTAAACAGACCTATTCAGGCAGACCTAGTCACTGTTCTCAGCTATCAGCCACTCATTGAATTCTAATGAAAATTGTGTATAAACTTAATGTGATAATTATCTCAAGAAATACTTATCTATACATGGAATTAATTGCCATCACTATCAAGACGAAAAATCTCGGCCTTATCATTTGATCACGTGTAAAAGTCTTTTCGTAAAATTTCTGCTTGATCAATTTCCGGTGATCCTGCATGTAATGGTACATCGGAAATACAGTTACTCAGACACTTACGATTTAACGGAGTTATCTACTTCTCCGAATACTTTATTACAACCTGCAAGATATTTAAGATTGTTAGGAAAAGCAATCCACGCTGTTTCCACACATTGCCAAACTTGCTTTGGTGTAGCAGAAAGTGGTGAATCCTATGCCAGTTGCTCCGCAACCATATGTAAAGAGGACGACCTGTTGACAAGCAGTGAACACGATTTCAGAAAGTACCATTCTGGTGAAACAGATTAGATTAGATTAAATTAGATTAATACTTGTTCCATAGACCATATATACGACGTTACGTAATGATGTGGAACGTGTCAGTTCAGTAAACGGTGTCTATACATGACAATATTTTAAAGATTTTTTAATTTTCATTTATTTATATATTATTTATTAAATTTTTTAAGTTTTATCTAAAAATTCGTCTAAAGTGTAGAAGGAGTTGCCATTCAGAAATTCCTCTAATTTCTTTTTAAATAGCAGTTGGTTATCTGTCAGATTTTTATGCTACTTGATAGGTGACCGAAGACTTTTGTGGCAGCATAATTCACCCCTTTATGTGCCTATATATATATATTGTGAAGCTACAGTGAAAGTCCCTAGATCCCTAAATAAATGTCTGCAGGATGATCTTGGATGGCCTCTAGCAATTATTGTGATTATATGCTTTTGTGCAATGAATACTCTTTTATTCAATGTTGAATTGCCCCAGAATATGATCACATATGAAAGCAGTAAATAAAAATAGGCATAGTAAGCTAATTTACTGAGATGTATATCACCAAACTTTGCAATGACCCAGAAAGCATAAATAGCTGAACTCAAACGTTTCAGCAGATCTTCAAAGTGTTTCTTCCAATTCAATCACTCATCAATGCAAACACCTAAAAATTTTGAATATTTTACCTTATCTAGAAATTTATGTTCAAAGTCTAAATTTATTAATGCCGTCATGTCATTTACTGTATGAAACAGTGTATACTGGGTTTTATCAAAGTTTAATGAGAGTCCATTTGTAGAGAACCACTTAATAATTTTCTGGAAGATATCATGTACAATTTCATCCGTTAATTCCAGTTTTTTCGGGAGTGATAGCTATACTTGTATCACCAGCAAAAAGAACTGGCTAAGCATCTTCATGAATGTAGAATGGCAAGTCATTAATATATATTAAGAAAAGCAAAGGACCCAAGACCAAACCTTGTGGGACCCCATTTTTGATAACTCCCCAGTTAGAGGAATTAACTGTTTCTTTTATATCATGTGAACTGCTTATTTCAACTTTCTGCCCTCTTCCAGTTTTGTATGATTTAAACCATTTGTGTACTGTCCCACACATACCACAACACTTAAGCCTATCTAGAAGTTCGCCGCGGTGGAGTAGCCGAGCGGTCTAAAGCGTCTCGCTGCAGAGCGCGCGGTTGCTCGCCGTGGAAGTTCGAGTCCTCCCTGGGGCATGGGTTTGTGTGTTTGTCCGTAGGTTAGTTTACCTAGGTTTAAGTAGTTTATAAGCTACGGACTGATGACCACGCAGTTTGGTCCGATAGATTTACAAACATTTGAACATTAAGAAGTTCAAAACCAACTGCAAAATCATTTCGATAAGATATCTGCATCTTACTAAAATTGGCAGTTGGTCCAAAGTTGTGAAAAGTGTAAAGTCATCCATATGGGCACTGAAATAAATCCGTTCAACTTTATTTACATTACACGTCATTTAAATCTAAAGGTTGTATCAGCTTAATACGTAGGAGTATGTAGGAATAATCTGCTGCGAAAAATGGCCACACAACCATAGTACGTAGGAATTACAATTACGAACAACTTAAGTTGGAAACGGCACATAGAAAACATTGTGGCTAACCGGATCCGAAGGTTGCGTTTAACTGGCAGAAGACTTCGGATATACAACCGTTTCACACTTATTTTGTAGTACTGTTACGCAATGTGAGAACCTCAACAGGTGGGACAGGCGGAAGACACAGATTAAAGTTCAGAGGAGAGCAGCTCGTTATGTACACTACTGGAAAATGAAAAAGAGAACACCATGAAATCGTCGACTCATCAGAGGGATATTTTATTGATACATTCTTGAGGATGGATACAACACACGTTCACTGAGACAGATCTATACGCACTTGAGTACAGTTACCAGAACGTATGCAATGTCGACACTAGTACCGAATATACCCTTCTTTTACAGCAATGCAAGCTACAATTATCCACTGGAGACGATCGTAGAGACACCGATTGTAGTCTTGCGGAATGTCTAGACGTGCCTCAGTGGTACCACATTTCATACCGGTCGTCCAGACCACCCAGGATGACGTTTCATCCGATCCCCAACATGCTCTATGGTGGCCAGTTCTGAGCAGCGTGCTGGCCAGCGCACACACTGAAGAGCACGTTGGTTGGTGCAGGATACACGTGGACCTGCATTGCGCTGTTCTTCAGATCAGCACATGTGTGAATGTCCGCCTGGTAAACCCTGATCTTCTGGTAGCCCCAAACGAGAAATAATAGGCATTGAGATCAGGTGATCTAATTTTTATATTGATACGTCAACAAGTGCACTGTGACTGGTCAAGTGTGTGAGATTATGAATCGTGATGACTGATCACAGCTTCTGGTCGCCATAGTTGGTAGTAGACGTTGGGACCGTGACACATGGAAGTTATACACCCGTTCTCTGGACATTAATGCCACCAAGTTTGGTTTTTGTATGGTAATTATTTTCCGTGTTATAATGTGTAAAGTAGGGAAACTTTAATTATAAACACTTTGTATTCCAAGGCTCTGTTGTATCAAGGGATGTTTGTTTCGTATAAAAATTTTGTAAGTGCTTTCTTCCTACCTCATTTTCAATTCTCATAAAATTTCAAAAATGTTTAAAATGTTTGTATAGCTTATGGGACTTAACTACGGGGTCATCAGTCCCTAAGCTTACAAACAACTTATGAACTAACTAACACTAAGGACGGCACAAATATCCATGCCCCATGGGGGATTCGAATCCCCGACCGTAGTGGCCGTGCAGACCGTGACTGGAGCGCCTCAGTCCCCTCGACCACCGCAGCCGGCTCATAAAATTTAAAATTGTATTAGGCATCTAGGTCAAATGTCTAATTTTTCCCCTTACATAATGACGTTTAGTAAAGTAAACTTGAGTTTAGTGTGGTGAGTGTTTCAAAGAAAATTTATCTACTCATTATTCCAAACACATTATTTTAAAAAAAATGTTCAAATGTTTGTTAAGCTTATGGGACTTAACTACGGAGTCATCAGTCCCTAAACTTACAAACTTCTTATCTACTACCTTATACTAAGAACGGCACAAATATCCATGCCCGAGGGGGGATTCGAACCCCCGACCGTAGTGGCCGTGCAGACCATGACTGGAGCGCCGCAGTCTCCTCAGCCACCGCGGCCGGCACATTATTTTCAACTACTATTTCTGTTACTTCTTTCTTCCTTCTCTTATTGTTCACATTACGTACGGGTACAACACTATTACTGTTGACACTCACTTCGGACTTTCCTCTATATTTACCTTATTCTTCGTTTAGTCTACATGTGGCATTACTTTTAGTTTTTCAGCAATACCTTCCATGTTTCTATTATTTCCATTATGTAAATTAAAAATAGTTCCTCCTTCACGTTCAAAACTGACACCATCTTAACTCTTTACTTATAATTCTGTGTAGATCTTTGCTGAGATGTGTATCACAAAAACTAATGTGCTGTCGTGATGGTCAATCACTAGATCTATCAATAACTTCAACATCTTCAACTTCGAAAACATCTTCCCTAAACTGTCCATATTGGCTACAACATCTTGAGCATCAACTACAAAATCGCCCACTCTGGCTACATCATTTTCAACATCAACTAAATCTTCATGAACTGCATCTAACCTTCCATACATGGCTCGCTTCCACTCACCTTCTTCTACGTAAAACAAATACCAAAATATTTGGTAAGTCTTACTTTCATCAGCACTTTCATTTTCTGGCCATCAATGGAAACTAGCCGCGGTGTAGTAGCCGAGCGGTCTAAAGCGTCTCGCTGCGGAGCGCGCGGTTGCTCGCAGTGGAGGTTCGAGTCCTCCCTGGGGCATGCGTGTGTGTGTTGTCCTTAGGTTAGTTTACTTAGGTTTAAGTCGTTTGTAAGCTACGGACTGATGACCACGCAGTTTGGTCCGATAGATTTACAAACATTTGAATGGAAACTAGAAATAACATCTGCTTAAACATTTTCAAGTAAATCAGATTCTGTAAGTATCAAATCTCATGTCGTCTCGTGTAGTAGAGTGTTTTTTGCATTAATAATGCATGTACTAAATTGTCGTGTCACTAGTGCAACTACATTTGCATCATTACACTTTTAAACATAACAAAAATGTCTTTACATCTCCATCCTACTTCATGCCTCCCACTTACATTTTTATCTGGCATCGTCGCTGCGCTAATTGCTTAATTATACCCAAAATAATAAAATAATGAAATTTTATCGTATGCACTTAGCTGATTTTATGGTGAAACTGATACGTTTGGCTTCCATCATTATCTTTCGTTTCGATCCCCTGGTTCTTAAACGTGTTGTATTTCATATTAACTTTCGTATTTGACCAACATCTGGTATTAGACGTTCACTTGTCACTGACTCAAGTTTCTCTATAGTTATTAGTAACATTTTAATCAGAAACGTAAAAGATATTACTAAATATTCTCCAAAGTCCTGGAACATAGTCCACAGATTGCAATCTTCTAAATGCTCCAACTTTGTAATTGAATCGTATATTGCAGAAACAGTACTTGGCCGCTTCTTGATACTAGATGAATTACTCACATTTATGTGGCTACAGATGAAATACTTACATTATTGTGTCTTACTAACTTATATAGTAATGTGCTATTTCGACATAAAATAATAGGTACTTCCTCTATAACCACATAAATATGGTTAATTCGTATAATGTCCAGAAGTGGAGAAATTCTGCAAAGATGGCGAGTAGTGAACGGAAAGCGTTATGTGTTTTGCAGTTTGCAAAGACCTAATTTGATGCTACTGTGCAACGTTCGTTCCGGATGAAGTTCGCTTGTGATCCTCCAAGTGATAATAACATTCGTAGATGGTGTCATTAATTACAAGATAGCTGCTGCCTGTAAGGGAAGAGGTATCACACCATCTTGCTGAAAAATGAAGTTCTATGGCTCATCTTCTTCCAAATGAGGGAAGAGCCTTTGGTCTAGTGTATCAAGGTAAGAAGTGCCAGTTACAGTAGGTTCACCAAAAAAGATAGGCCTATAAACTTTCCGCCGTTAAGAACGTAGTTTTTCGCGTTTTCTTAAAACTTTCCAAACAGTCGACCCAGGAATTTGTAATTCACGACTGCTCCCAAAGCCCCATCCGCCGAGAGCCTTCTTCAGTGCTGCAAACAGATGGAAGTCAATGGTGAAGATGAAGACTGTATGGCGGATGGTGAAGGCGTTCCCAACCAAGAGTTGCGATATGGTTTTGCGTTGTCGTCGCCGAGTGTGGTCTCGCATTGTCATACAACAGCAGAACGCCAGATCTGAGAAGGCCACGCCGTTTTTTTCCGAATCACCTCTTTCAGTTTCGACAGAGTGTCACAGTATCGCGCAGCATTGATGGTTGCATCCTCCAAAACGTCCCAGAAAACGATGAGTAGCACTTTACCTGCAGACGGAGTGCTTTTGAACTTCTTTCTGACAGGTGATGGTGGATGTTTCCTCTCCATGGATGCGGCCTCCGATTCGGGCGTGTAATGGTGGACGCAGAGATTAGATTAGATTAGTACTTGTTCAATAGATCATGACTACGACATTTCGTAATGATGTGGAACGTGTCAGGTTAATGAAAGGCGTATTTACGAATTATTACTTTGTACTAAATATTACATGACAATATATATATATATATATATATTAGATTTATTAATTTATATCTAAAAATTCATCTGTAGTGTAGAAGGAGTTGCCATTCAGAAATTCTTTTAATTTATTTTTAAATGCTAGTTGGCTATTTGTCAGGCTTTTGAGGCTGTTTGGTAGGTGACCAAAGACTTTTGTGGCAGCATAATTCACCCCTTTTTGTGCCAAAGCTAGATTTAACCTTGAATAGTGAAGATCATTCTTTCTCCTAGTTTTTGCATATTATGTGAATTACTTATCTCACCTTTCTGCACTCTTCCTGTTAGGTATGATTTAAACCATTTGTACACTACCCCATTCATACCACAATGCTTTAGTTTATCAAGACGAATTCCATGATTTACACAATACAAAGCCTTGGGGAGATCACAAAAAATCCCAACGGGTGATATCCGGTTATCCAGAGCATTTAATATTTCATTGGTGAAAGTACATAAAGCATTTTCTGTAGAAAAGCCTTTCTCAAAACCAAACTGACATTTTGTTAGAACTTTATTTTTACCTATGTGTGAAACTACTCCAGAATACATTACTTTTTCAAGAATTTTGGATAAGGCTGTCAGAAGTGAGATTGGGCGGTAGTTGTTGACATCAGACCTATCCCCTTTTTTGTGAAATAGCATATTTCAGTCTATCAGGAAAAACACGCTGCTTCAGAGAACTATTACATATGTGACTAAGAATCCTGGTTATTTCTTGAGAACAAGCTTTTATTACCCTGCTGGAAATACCATCATCTCTTGAGAGAGTTTATTATTTTCTTAATTTCAGAAGGAGAGGTGGGTGGAATTTCTATTGTATCAAATTGTGTGGGTGTGACCTGTTCCATTAACTGCCTAGCTTCTTCTAATCAATATTTATATCCTATTTTCTCCACAACATTTAAAAAATAATTATTAAGAAAGTTTTCAACTTCTGGCTTGTTAGAAGTAAACTTTTCATTCACTTTGATGGTAATGCTGTCTCCCTGTGCTCTTGGTTGCCCTGTCTCCCTGGTAATAATATTCCAAATTATTTTTATTCTGTTATCAGAGGTACTAATCTCAGACATGATACACATGAACTTTTTAATAACTTCTCTTAATGTTCAGCTGTTCCAGGCTGAACGCCATGCGTTGTTCCATCTGTGTCGGGGTCAGTTGGCGGGGCACCTATCGTGCTGACACCTTCGTGAATCGAAGAATGTCGTGGATGATCCTGAAGCTTATAAAGAGGTTTGACAAATGTCTCAATGTATTTGCAAATTGTGTAGAAAAATAAAGATATGTCTTATCTTTAACGTCTTATTGTATCTTTTTACTTTCACACTCAGCCCACAGTCGACAGGGGATACTTTTTTTCCAACTCCCCCTCGTAGTTTCGGCCAAGTCAAAGATTCGGCTGATTTATGACCGAAAGCAGAACTGGCGGCTGAAACCAGTAATGTGGCCGAAAACGAAATGGAATAGTCGGTCGTTCCTTAGTCTTCAAGGCATTCTGCACGCCTGCTCAAGTCACAATGATCCATAAACTTCTGTCTACAGCGACAACGAGGACAGCAGGCACATTTTAGCGGCAGGTGTTATTGCGTATATTGATCTTGAACGGCGGGCCAACATGGTTCAAATGACAATGATTTCTGTTGAAGATACTGAAGATACACAGTTCGTAGTAATCGATGGTAAGGCATCGACTAAAAGAGAGGTGATATCGGGCGTTCCACAGGGTAATGTTATTGGTCCTCTGCTGTTCCTTGTTTAAATAAACGAGTTAGGGGAAAATCTAAGTAGCTCTCTTAGGTTGTTTGCAGATGACGCCGTCATTTAAGGTCTAGTAAAATCATCTGAAGATCAAAACCAACTGCAGAACGTTTTGAATAAGATATCAGTATGGCGTAAAAATTGGCAGCTGACTCTAAATAATAAGTGTGAATTCGTCCACATGAGTACGAAAAGAAATCTGTTAAACTTTGTTTACATGATAAATCAATCAAATGTGAAGGCCGCAAACTCCACAAACTACCTAGGAATTACAATTACTTCTGACTTAAATTGGAAAGAACACGTAGATAATGTCGTGGGAAAGGCGAACCAAAGACTGCGATTTATTGGCTGAACCCTTAAAAGATGCAACAGAACTACTAAAGAAACTGCGTACACTACGCTGGTCCGTCCTTTTATGGAGTATTGCTGCCCAGTGTGGGATCCTTATCAGGTGGGTTGGACGGAGGACATCGAGAGTCCAGAGAAGGGCAGCTCGTTTCGTATAGTCACGATACATGGGAGACAGCGTTACGGGAATTATACAGGATCTGAGGTGGGAATCATTACAACAACGGCGCTTATCGATGCGGCGTGGGCTACTTACGAAACTCCAATCACCAACATTCTCCTCCGAATGCGAAAATATATTGTTGACTGCCACTTACATAGGTAGAAATGATCATCAGAATAAAATACGAGATATCAGAGCTCGAACGGAGAGATGCAGCTGTTCTTTCTTCCCGTGCGCTATTCGAGAATGGAATGGCAGATAAATAGTATAACGGTGGTTCGATGAACCCTCTGCCAGGCACTTAAATGTAATTTGGAGAGTATCCCATGTAGATGTAGATGTACCTGTCCTGTGGATATGAGTTTCCTATCTCAAGTCTTTAAAGATGTTTTAAAGATGTTCTGGTTATTTTGCTATAGATGAGTGTATTTAGTGGGACAATGATAGTGTCGGTAGTTATGTAGGAAATCATTACATTTCCTGTAACAGCAGTTTCCTCGCCCCCCTAAAAAAAAAAAAAAAAAAAAAAACTGGTAGTGATAAGCTATCGAGAAGACGTTATGGGCTCTGTGAGACCAGAGCGATGGTAGCGGCCGAGGCTGGAAGGCGGTGACGTAAGTTCCCTTGAACAGCGGTGCGTCGTCATTGCCTGCGAATGAGTCAGTGGTGACGTGTGGCCCCCTGCGTTACCTAACGCGGCTGCCCTCGGTCCTTGAGATGCAGTCGCGCCGTCTACGGCACAGGATGGACACAGCGGCGATTACAGAACAATTCAGTCGACGAGGTGCTCACACCACAACCCAGTGTTGTCAGACGTAGGGAATTTTCCCTACACGTACGTACATTTAAGCATTAAAATCGTGTAGGGAATTTTCATCCAAAACTCCCAAACGCGCAGGTACTTTGGTAAAATTTTACAATCGCCGACACAGGCCTAGCGGGTGATGTTGGCAAGAGACAGTTGTCAGCACGCCGGAATGAAGCCGACCAATTGTGGCAAAGTTTGAACTAGCCAGTGATATTTTAGACGGCATAGTTGTTTTGTGTTCATAGTAAACAATATTAATTTGAAAACCTAGTTTCATTCACATTAAAATTGATGCGAATTACGATGATTTTTAATGTATATCAGTGGAATGGAGAGTCGGTTTGGAAATAGTGTTACAAAATGTCAGCACAAGAAAAATTCATTTTTTCCATGAACGTACGACGTTTTATTACCTCGACTAGACATATTTACGTAAGGACGATATACTAGTTAGTACTTGTAAATGATAAGATGCTGACAAGAAAACGCTAAAACACTTGCGACAGCGAACGTTAAAATGAACAATTCGTTATCTACATAGCATTACTCTTTGAAAATTGAATTGTTTAGAGTGACGGACTTCCTTTTTTTGTGCTGACTGTAAACGAAATAATTACTGCTCAAAAAATGTTCAAATGTTTTTATAGCTTATGGGATCTAACTACGTGGTCATCAGTCCCTAAACTTACAAACTACTTATGAACTAGCGAATACTAAGGACGGCATAAATATCCATGCCCGAGGGGGGATTCGAACCCCCGACCGTAGTGGCCGTGCGGACCGTGACTGGAGCGCCTCAGTCCCCTCGGCCACCGCGGCCGGCTAATTACTGCTGTTCCTACTTTATGGTCGATAGTGTCTCAATGTATCATTTTGCGGTCAATAAATCAGTTATCCTCGTGTAACAGTGCACTCGAAATTAGCGGTATATTTGGGGAAACTAATTAATGCTGTTCCTCTCCATGTTTTACAGGTTTTTGATGTACCCTTGTCCGATCGATAAATCAGGAATCCTCTTGTAAAAGAGCACTTTGAATTCGCGGCATAATCTACACTTGACTCCATCAATCAGTAACGATCAGTCACTGGAAAAACATATCTAGCAAGTGAAGCATGATGGAAAATATTTATTTTGAAATTTTTCAAAATTGTTACATGTCATATTAATCAAGTGGTTAACCTCTGCTGGCCGGACTCCTAGAATCAGGCCCTGCCAGACCCAAATCCTGGCTACGATCCTGGTGTAGGGGCATTAATGAGGTGGTAGGGAGAAAGTAGGGAAAACGTAGGTACATTTTTGTGAGACTGTTGGTATTTTCTCTCTCTGCCATATGGCAACACTGCCACAACCTAACATTTACAGTCGCGAACCTCACTGCTGTCAATGTTGTTACCGACGACACTAGCGCTCCAAGCGGTGGGCAAGGCGTCGTATGAGTCGTGTTGGTTTATATAAGTAATTAAAGAAATAGTTACTATTATTTCATATTCACAGAATATATGACATCAACTGCGCATGGGAAAAGCTGAAAATGTGTACCCAGCCGGGCAATGATCTTTTTGTTAATGGGGAGGGGTAGGCAAGTTTGGAGCCCTTACTCTTAGAGAATTAGTACATAGTGACTACGAGTTTGAGTACTGTGGGCACATTTAGAGCTGGAAGTTTGTGTCAGACGGGAGGCGCGCTTAGGTAGTCCTTGCTGGTGCGGCGATCACTGTGTCCCCAGCCGTGTAGTGGTCAGCGCAACTGCCTAAAAAGCGGGAGATCCATGTTCGAATCCCGGCTGGGTACACATTTTCAGTTTTGCCTAAGCGCAGTTGATCTCCTATATTCTGTGAATATGAAAGAATAACAACTACAGGATCAGAAGTGACCTCTGTTCTTGCTGAAGAGACGCCACATGTATATATACAATATGCCAGTGACGGGCAATGAACCTTTCGTTAGCGGGAGGGAGTGGCATGTTTGGAGCCCGTACTCTTACGGGAATTAGTACATAGTGACTACGAGTTTGAGTACTGTGGGGAAAGTAGAGCTGGGAACTTGTATCTGACGGGAGGCGTGCTTAGGTAGTCCTTGCAGGTGCGGTGATCACTGTGTCCCCGGTGATATAGTCATCAGCGCAACTGCCTAGAAAGGGAGAGATCAGCGTTCGAATCCCGGCTGGGTATACATTTTCAGCTTTGCCCTTGTGCATTTGATGTCATATATTCTGTGAATATAAAAGAATAACAACTGCAGGATCAGAAGTGACGTCTGTTCTTTCTGAATAGACGCCACATGTATATATAGTTACTATTATGCTCCAAGCACGAGCGAAATTTCAAGAGACACGAATAATCTCGAAATGAATGTCAAAACAGCCGAATTTCACTGATTCAATTATATAAGCAGCCGCGGTGGATTGGCCGAGCGTTCTGAGACGCCTCGCCGCGGAGCGTGCGGTTGCTCGCCGTCGGAGGTTCCAGTCCTCCCTCGGGCATGCGTATTTGTGTTGCACTTAGCATAAGTTACTTTAAGTTAGTTTAAGTATTGATGACCAATGTCATCAAGTCCTTTACATTTACAAACATTTAATTTTGATATAAACAACAACTTATTCATGAAGAAAGATTTACGAAAATGTGCATTTTTTTTCAGCTTACGCCGCAGAAACTAAGAGGATATAAACATATATAAATTTCTGTTATGGTCTTTTTGTACTATGTTAGGTCCTTTCTTTGACTCTTAAGAATTGGGTATTGAATCTAATGGTTCTCTTACTTCTACATGCGTGTACATTTTAATTAAATACTTCTGCTTAAAAAGCGAATTTCTTGAAAATTCTTGACCTTTTGGTTCATATATACCGACAATATTTTGGAATTGATTTCTACTATCATGGCGTAGTGATAATAGCTCCCTCATCATAAATGAATAATAGAATACCTCACTCCATGAAACCACTCGATACCAGCGGAACTATCACATTCAGCCTTTTAGAGACAGGGTATCGTCTGATTTAATATAAAAGAACAAAACACGTAGACAAACTGCTTAATCTTTATCGTGATGTTAGTGAGATGACAATTATCTGTGTATGATTTCGTAATGAACAGTTTAAACTTGTGAGATAAAATGTACTGTGAGTATACAGATTGATAAACTGAGTGCACATATCGGGCTGAGTAATTCGGAGAAACTTTCATGGTTTGTTAATAAAATAACGTGTTAAATTATGTCTTGTTTTCCAAAAAGTTCTAAACAAGTCCACACTGAGTCAACGAATATATGAAAGAGACTGAGGTCTGAAATAAATGATTTATGCTGTAAGTGTCCTTTAAAAATTACCAAACCGAAAATCAGTGAAACAAGTGTAAAAACATAAATAAAGCAATGTATAACGCAATCTGAACTATATGAAACTGTATAATATTTCGAGAATAACGAAAGTATAGTCCAGTTTGACACTTTGTACTAATTATTCACTGTATATAGACGCTATGGAAATGTTAGGAACACTGAAATCCGCCTATGTAATCAAGTAACCATTAATAACCATTTCACATTGTTAATTGATGGCCGCGGTGGAGCGGCCGAGCTCATTGAGGCGCTATGCTACGACGCGCGAGGCCGTTCCCCGTCGGGGTTTCGAATCCCTCCTCGGGCTTGGATGTTTGTGCTGTCTTTAGTATAAGTTACTTCATAAGTCGTTTGTTTAAAAGCCACCACTATACATTAGTTACAGGTTGGTCAGTACTAATCGTTACATGTTCTTTACGTAACATCAAGGAGCAGATTTAATGTTACGTAAGGAACATATAACGATTAGTACTGACCAACTTGTAACTAATGTATACTGGTGGATTTTAACCACAGGATTCTGATAATGGCTCAGGCCGAAACAAGTCAAATAAAGTCATATACTGTAACCACTTCATGACTTTTATCAATACAGCGACCTATGCAGCTGATAGCAGACTTCATTTATTAATGGAAAATTGTAGTAAATATATAATGTAGGACATTTTATTGTGGATTTCAAGTAACATTATATTACGAGAGGAGGAAATGGACAGAGACAGGGAGAGAGAAGAGGATGAGGTAGAGGACGAGGATAAGGATGGTGAGGAAAAGGAGGGGGGGGGATGAAAATGGACGGAGGGAGCAGAGAGGAGGTGATGGACAGTAAAGCAGGGAATAGGATGTTGTGACCTTGGGATTCTGTGGGTTTGGAAGGCGGTGAACCGTCGTTAGCACGGATGTGGACAAGATCTGCATCTAAAACAATTGATGAGTTCACATATACGAGGCGCGTCCAGAAAGTAAGTTCCGTTTCAATTTATCTCCGCTTCAGCTCTGCGATTGCAGTTCCGAACTTGCGCTGTAGAAGATGTGTATCAAGGAGAAGAACGTGCGCCATTTGGAGATCGCTGTCAGTTACGTACGCTTTGTTGTGCTTGTTTGAAATGTCGGCGTTGATTGAAAATCCCGCCGCCTGTGAATCAGGTCGGTGATTCGGTTTCTGAATGCGAGGAAAGTGAAACCAAGTGAAATTTATCGGCAAATTTGCGAGTTTTACGGACCAAATGCGATGAGTGATTCGATGGTGAGAAGATGGGACCGACAGCTCAATGGCGGGTGTAGTGATGTGCACGATGAAGAACGAAGTGGGCGACCACCTTTGGTTACAGAAGAACTGGTTCACGCGATTGATGACAAGATCCAGGAAAACCGCAGGTTTACAATTAGTGCTCTCGCTATGGACTTCCCCCCAATTTCACTGTTTCCAACTGGTTGAGGACACAGGCGGCAGATTTCTATGAAGAAGGTATACAAAACCTGGTACCACACTATGACAAATGCCTGCAAAATTTCGGCAGTTATGTGGAAAAGTAGTTTAAGAGTTGTAGAATTTTGTGCAATAAAAATTTCTTCTGTATCTGTGTTTTCAATTGTTTGTAGAGTCTATGGGACTTAACTACGGGGTTATCAGTCCCTAAACTTACAAACTACTTATGAACTAGCTACAACTAAGGACGGCACAAATATCCATGCCCTAGGGGGGATTCGAACCCCCGACCGTAGTGGCCGTGCAGACCGTGACTGAAGCGCCTCAGTCCCCTCGGCCATCTGTATCTGTGTAAAATTTCATTTTATTACCAAACGGAACTTAGTTTCTGGACGCGCCTCGTATTTACATTACACATGAAAGTAATACTCAACTTGGATGTGCTTGTGATAGTACAAAGTCCTATCTACTATACAGTTTTGCTATGTTTCATTTAAGAGTCATTTCAGTAGCAAATGTTGGGGCTTGTATTAAGATTGCTGGCTTGCGTGGATGGTCCTCTACTGTTGACTCGTTGAACTTCCTGGTGCTGATTGAAACTGCTGGACTCCTGTACTCACTCGTGGCTGTGGTGCGCCCGGCATTTCTGGCCGAGCCCTCTTCTTCCTATTGGCCGGCGTGCGTAGCAGACAGAGAGGTAACGAGACTGTCGGCGCCCCCATCAGCCGAAGTACTGTGGAGCGACTTATCGCCTCTTCTTCAAGTTGGGCGGCGACTTCTGTAGGTCGCCGGCATTGTGGCGAATAGAGACGCCACAACAGAGGAGATGAACTAACATAGGATTTGAAGAAATAAATAGTCATCAAGTTATTAGGTAAAGGGGAAAGGTATCAACCTTCGTTGTCAATAATTATATCATTCAACGTGTGTCTTCAATTAATACACTCCTGCCCATTAAAATTGCTACACCAAGAAGAAATGCAGATGATAAACGAGTATTCATTGGACAAATATATTATTCTAGAACTGACATGTGATTGCATTTTCACGCAATTTGGGTGCATAGATCCTGAGAATTCAGCACCCAGAACAACCACCTCTGGCCATAATAACGAACGGCCTTGATACGCCTGGGCATTGAGTCAAACGAGCTTGGATGGTACAGATGCCCATGCAGCTTCAACACCATACCACAGTTTATCAAGTGTAGTGTCTAGCGTATTGTGACGTGCCAGTTGCTTGGCCACCACTGACCAGACGTTTTCAATTGGTGACCGATTTGGAGAAAGTGCTGGCCAAGGCAGCAGTCGAACATTTTCTGTAACCAGAAAGGCCTGTACAGGACCTGAAACATGCGGTCTTGCATTATCCTGCTGAAATGTAGGGATCGAATGAAGGGTAGAGCCACAGGTCGTAACACATCTGAAATGTAACGGCCGCTGTTCAAAGTGCCGTCGATGTGAACAAGAGGTGGCCGAGACGGGTGACCTATGGCACACCCTACCATCACGCCGGGTGATACGCCAGTATGTCCATGACGAATACAAGCTTCCAATGTGCGTTCACCACATACACGGAAGCGACCATCATGGTGCTGTAAACAGAACCTGGATTAACCCGAAAAAATGACGTTTTGCCATTCGTGCACACAGGTTCGTCGTTGCATACACTATCGCAGGCGCTCCTGTCTGTGATGCAGCGTCAAGGGTAACCAAAGCCATGGTCTCCGAGCTGATAGTCCATGCTGCTGCAAACGTCGTCCAACTGTTTGTGCAGATGGTTATTGTCTTGCAAACATCCCCATCTGCTGACTGATCGAGACGTGGCTGCACGATCCATTAGAGCCATGCGGATAAGATGCCTGTCATCTCGACTGCTAGTGATACGACGCCATTGTGATCCAGCACGGCGATCCGTATTGCCCTCCTGAACCCACCGATTCCATATTCTGCTAACAGTCATTAGAACGCGACAAACGCGAGCAGCAATGTCGCGGTAAGATAAACCGCAATCGCGATAGGCTACAATCCGACCTTTATCAAATTCGAAAGCATGGTAGTACGCATTTATCCTCCTTACAAGAGGCACCACATCAACATTTCACCAGGCAACCGCCGGTCAACTGCTGTTTGTGTATGAGAAATCGGTTGGAAACTTTTCTCATTTCAGCACGTTGTAGGCGTCGCTGCCGGCGCCTACCTTGTATGAATGCTATGAAAAGCTAATTATTTGAAAATCACAGCATCATCTTCCTGTCAGTTAAATTTCGCGTCTGTAGCACGTTATCTTCGTGGTGTAGCAATTTTAATGGGCAGGAGTGTAGTATTACAATAAATAAGATTCTTGAGAATGTCAGACCGCGCACTGTCCAAGACTTTGGCCACTGTGCAAGCGAGCTTCTTCTGGGTATTTGTCAGACAAACGAGATGTGATTAATTGGAAAAGCAATATTGGCGCTCAGAAATGAATCTGCAGGAAACATCAGTTGAAAACTTGTTGATCAACTACCTTGTGTGGGGACCACCAACACCTCAGTCAACACAGTGAGTACAAGAGGTGACCGTACTACATATCCTGCAGAGTTTTTTTAACTCATTAGAGTCCCATAAGTTGAAGCAGGAAGTGGGTGTGTCTGCCATAGTGATGTGTAAGATGCATGCGCCAAAAATTTTCAGAGGTATCAGATTAGGCATCACGGAGCTGAGGAGGCAATATCATTACTGGCGGAGCCAAACGAGAGGCTGTACTAATTCTTCGAATTCCCTTCATCTCAACAATCCTGCCGTTCCAGTAAACACGCTTGCAGTTACCTTCGATGTTTGACTTCGCGATCACAGTAAATATGGGTCACGGACAAACGTTGAAAGTGGCAGGTATTCATATGTGCACAGCACGATTTTCACATGGACATCTATCCAATGCTAGAAATCCCTTCATATATCCAAGGAACTATAAGTTTGAGAAAGTTTTTTTTTTCAAACATTTTTGACTCACCAAAGCGCCAAGACAATTAAAATCTTTTCCGTGCTGTCGCGGCGGAGTGTCCAAGTGCATTGTGGCGCTATGCTACGATGCGCGAGGCCGCTCCCCCTTGGGGGTTCGAATCCTCCCTCGCGGATGGATGTTTGTGTCGTCTTTAGTTTAAAGTAGTTCATAAGTTTAGGGACTGATGATCCCGCAGTTAAGTCCCTTAAGCATCACAAACATTTATTGACATTCACATTTTTCGTGCTAGGCGTGTCGTCGCAAACAGTTATCATATTAAGTAGGTCTTACTCCATTTCCTGGCACTTTTTGCAATTCGCTATTCGATCACGTAAGAATATTTCCTTGCATTTTTTTATTATGCATACACGCGGATATTTGGTTTCGCTGTTGACATATCTTCACAAATAACTATTTAGCCCTGAGTAATACCACGAAACGCAGCTATTTAAATATAAGACAACTGACGCAATGTAAAGCAATAAATCGACGCCAATACAAATAGTGAAATATCCACGTAATTTTCACTCTTCATTCGAGAGGACCAGTATATTAACGTGGCCAAGTAAAGATATAGAGATAAAATGCTATAGTAGTATTTGCTTCCACGTCGCAGGAAATTTTGTTGGTTTTGTCTGTCACTGTTTTTCCCCTTCCGCATAGCAGCTTAGACAAAAGAGCTGTTAGCATACAATGAGACCTGTAAGTTCCTGGTCGGTCGCTGTCACGGCCATATGTGCTCATAACGCTTGGAGAGCATACCATCTGTAATGACACTTGAACCGCTGAACCAGAGCCTTGCACATACACACACACACACACACACACACACACACACACACACAGCTCTTCCAGCTTGTTTGCCGCCTACGACAGAATTACAATGTCGTCGTTAAACATAACAGTTTTTATTTCCTCTATCTGAATTTTAATTCCGTCTCCAAATTTCTCCTTGCTTTCCTGCAACCGCTACGGTAGGGGCTCGAATTCCCCCTCGGGCATGGATGTTTGTGTCGTCTTTAGTATAAGGTAGTTCATAAGTATTTTGCAAGCTTAGGGACTGATGACCCCACAGTTAAGCACCATAAGCTTTACATACATTTGATCATTTGCTTTCCTCCAAAGCTTGCTCACTGTAGAGTTTTAATAACATCACTTCTTCCCGACCACTGCGTCCATTTCATGCCCTTCGATTCGTATGCCTGCCGTCTGGTTTCTGTACAAGTTTTAAGGATCTTTTTGTTCACTTTATTTTACTTCTGATCCATTCAGAATTTGAAAGAATGTATCCCATCAACATCCACGCGTATTCTATGTGAAATTTGAGTAGAAATTCCACCATGACTTGCTGACGTAGGATGCCTAACATCCACCTAATAAATAAGTCCAAGTCCGCCCTGCAGAAGCACAGCTGTTAAAGAGTCACGTGCTCCTCGTACGTCGCCCGAGCTGACGTTGTTGCCCGCGTGCAAAGGCGCGCCATTCAGCTGTCTTTTGCGTCACGCCTGGCGGTGGGGTACCGCGCCGCCCACTACGGGTAAACAGCTGCTGTTTGGAAAGGCCGCCCTCTTGCCTGCTGCGACCCTGTAAATACCGCGGCTCGTTGCGTAATCCAGTGGACGGCGTAACAGCAGCAACAGCGTCTGGCGAAGTGAGCTCGTGGAGAATCCGCGTCGATACGTCAACAAAGATAGGCTAAGGAAAGGGAAACCTACGTTTTTAGCGTTTATCGATTTGGAGAAAGCTTTTGACAATGTCGGCTGGAATACAGTCTTCCAAATTCTGAAGGTATCAGGGGTAAAATATAGGGAGCGGAGAAAAACCAGACAGCGGTTATTAGAATCGAAGGGCTAGAAAGGGACGCAGAGTTTGGGAAGGGAGTAAGACAGGGTTGTAGCCTTTCCCCAATGTTGTTCAATCTGTACATTGGGCAGGCAGTGAAGGAATAAAGGAGAAATTTGGAGAGGGCATTAAAGTGCAGGGAGAAGAAATAAAGACATTGCGGTTTGCCGATATAGTAATTCTGTCAGAGACCGCAAAAGAACTGGAAGAGCAATTGAATGTGGTGGACAGTGTCTTGAAAGAAAGATTTAAGATGAACATTAACAAGAGTAAAACAAAGGTAATGGAATGCAATGTCAGAAAATCAGGCGATGCTGAAGCATTAGATTAGGTAATGAGACAATAAAAGTAGTAGATGAATTTTGTTATTTGGGTAGGAAGATAACTTCTGATGGCCGAAGTAAAGAAGATATAAAATTCAGAATGGCTTCGGGAAGAAAAGCGTTTCTAAAGAAACGAAACTTGTTAACAACCAATATTAATTTAAATCTTAGTAAGTCCTTTCTGAAAGCATTTGTATGGAGTGTAGCATTGTATGGTAGTGAAACGTGGACGATAAAGAGTTCCGATAAAAAGATTATAGAAGCTTTTGAAATGTGGTGCTACAGACGAATGATGAAAATTAGAAGGGTAGATCACGTAACTAATGAGGAGGTGCTTAACCGAATCGGGGAGAAAAGGAGTTTCTGGCATATCCTGACTAAGAGAAGGGATATATTGGTTGGACACATTCTGAGACATCAAGGGATTGTCAACTTAGCACTAGAGGGAAGTGCATGGGGTAAAAATCGTAGAGGGAGACCAAGGGACGAATATAGCAAGCAGATTCAAAATGATGTAGGTTGCCAAACGTATTATCAGATGAAGAGACTTGCACAGGACAGAGTAACGTGGAGAGCTACATCAAACCAGTCTGCGGACTGAAGACCACAACAACAACACTTCAACAAATCGAGTACATCCACATCTACATACACTCCTGCCCCTTAAAATTACTACAACAAGAAGATAATGTCCTACAGACGCGATATTTAACCGAAAGGAAGAAAATGCTGTGATATGGAAATGATTGGCTTTTCAGAACATTCGCACAAGGATGGCACCGGTGGTGACACCTATAACGTGCTGACATGAGGAATGTTTCCAACCCATTTCTCATACACAAACAGCAGTTGACCGGCGTTGCCTGGTGAAACGTTGTTGTGATGCCTCGTGTAAGGAGGAGAAATGCGTACCATCACGTTTCCGACTTTGATAAAGGTCGGATTGTAGCACGAACAGTTCGACGACGTTTGCAGCAGCATGGACTATCAACTCGGTGACCATGGCTGCGATTACCCTTGACGCTGCATCACAGACAGGAACGCCTGCAATGGTGTACACAACGACGAACCTGGGTGACGAATGGCAGAACGTCATATTTTCGGATGAATCCAGGTTCCGTTTACAGCATGATGATGGTCGCATCCGTGTTTGGCGACATAGGGGTGAACGCACATGCGAAGTGAGTATTCGTCGTCGCCATACTGGCGTATCACCGGGTGTGATGGGGTGCCATTGGTTAACCCGTCTACATCACCTCTTCTTCTCATCGACGGCACTTTGAAAACCCTGCAAAACCCTACATTTCAGCAGGATAATGCACGACCGCATGTTGCAGGTCCTGTACGGGCCTTCCTGTATATGTAAAATGTTCGACTGCTGCCCTGGCCCGCACATTCTCCATATCTTTCAGGAACTGAAAACGCCTGGTCAATGGTGGCCGAGCAACTGGCTCATCGCAATAAGGCAGTAACTACTCTTGATGAACTGTGGTATCGTGTTGAAGCTGCATGGGCATCTGTACCTGTACACGCCATCCAACCTCTGTTTGACTCTATGCCCAGGCGTATCACGGCCGTTATTAAGTGGTTGTTCTGGGTACTGATTTCTCAGGATCTATGCACCCAATTTGCGTGAAAATGCAATCACATGTCAGTTCTAGTATAATATATTTGTCCAATGAAAACCCGTTTATGATCTGCATTTCTTCTTGGTATAGCAATTTTAATGGCCAGTAATGTAGTTACGTTGCAAATTACATTTAAGTTACTGGCAGGGGGTTTATCGAACCGACTTCATAATATTCCACTATTGTTCAATTCTCTACAAGCGTGAATGTAAAAGGAACACCTAAATCTTTACGTTTTCGATCTCATTTCTCTTATTTTTTTATGACGGTCATGTCTCCCTATGTAGGAGGTTCTAACGAAAATTGAAACAATTAGCGGATCAGTTGAGATATCTTCACTCCTGACCATTACAAATGCTACACCATGAAGATGACGTGCTACAGACGCGAAATTTAGCTGACAGGAAGAAGAAGCTATAATATGCAAATGATTAGCTTTTCAGAGCATTCACATAAGGTTGGGGCCGGTGGCGACACATACAACGCGCTGACATGAGGAAACTTTCCAACCGATTTCTTAAACACAACAGCAGTTAACCGGCGTTGCCTGGAGAAATGTCGTTGTGATGCCTCGTGTAACGAGGAGAAATGTGTACCATCACGTTTACGACTTTGATAAAGGTCGGATTGTAGTCTATCGCGATCTAGTGACTGTTAGCAGAATATGGAATCGGTGGGTTCAGGAGGGCAATACGAAACGCCGTGCTAGATCCCAACGACCTCGTATCACTAGCAGTCGAGATGACAGGCATCTTATCCGCATGGCTGTAACGGATCGTGCAGCCACTTTGCAATACCTGAGTCAACAGATGACGACGTTTGCAAGACAACAACCATCTGCACGAACAGTTCGACGACGTTTGCAGCAGCATGGACTATCAACTCGGAGACCATAGTTGCGGTTACCCTTGACGCTGCATCACAGACAGGAGCGCCTGCGATGGTGTCACAACGACGAACCTGGGTGACGAGTGGCAGAACGTCATGTTTTCGGATGAATTTAGGTTCTGTTTACAGCATCATGATGGTCGCATACGTGTTTGGCGACATCGCGGTGAACGCAGCTTGGAAGCGTGTATTCGTCATCGCCATACTGGCGTAACACCCGGTATGATGGTATGGGGTGCCATTGGTTACACGTCTCAGTCTCACGCATCGACGGCACTTTGAACAGTGGTCGTTACATTTCAGATTTGTTAAGACACGTGGCTCTACCCTTCATTCGATCCCTGCGAAATCCTACATTTCAGCAGGATAATGCACTACCGCATGTAATGCACTACCGCACGTAACATCTACACCGCACCCTACAACGCTACCAACTACGCTACTTCTGCACTTCTTCCGCATTACCTGTTTTTAGGTATACTACACATCTAAAATATGTTCTAATGTGTTACATATCTATTATGTAGCATCGCAAAGATGCTCTTTTGACAGAATGGCGTTATACAGTAGCAAACAACGATGTTATTTCACGGTATTATTATATCACTGATATACGTTAAATACGATGACCTTTAAAGGTATAAAAATATAGTTGCACAAATCATATCTAAAATGACGCGTTTTTAAAAGTTCTTCAATTTTCTCGCACTTTAAAAAACATTATATTCATTCGAGTACTAATCAATTTTTTTTCTCGAGATATTCTTCCGGTAAGTCTTCTCGAAACAATATTTGTATGTTAATGAACTGTTCAGCACATATCCCGGTTGTTTTGAGTGCTTCTTTCGTGTGAGGGTGGAAATCTCTGTGTCTTCAAGGGTTTTGATTTGAGTTTAATAAGTTTTTCAAAAAAGATGTTCAAACTTCTCTAAATCTATCGGACTCAACTGCGTGGTTATTAGTCCGTAGCTTACAAACTACTTAAACCAAGGTAAACTAACCTAAGGACAACACAAACACCCATGCCCGAGGAAGGACTCGAAATCCCGACGGCGAACGACCGCGCGCACCACATCACAGCGCCCCAGTGTTACGGCTAATTAAATGTTCAAATGTCTGTAAATCTATCGGACCAAACTGCGTGGTCATCAGTCCGCAGCTTACAAACTACTTAAATCTAGCTAAACTAACATATGGACAAACACACACACCCATGCCCCAGGGAGGACTCGAACCTCCACGGCGAGCAACCGCGCGCTCCGCAGCGAGGTGCCTTAGACGCTCGGCTACTCCACCGCGGCTTACGGCTAATCCTCGCGGCTAAGTTTTTCAGTTTTCCTTATAGTTCCACAAAGGCCTTTCTTTGGGTGGGAGTAACTAGATAATCAAAAAACAAGAAATACTGCGTGAGCCTACTAAATATTACAAATCTGACA
Source organism: Locusta migratoria (assembly GCA_026315105.1). NCBI lineage: Eukaryota > Metazoa > Arthropoda > Insecta > Orthoptera > Acrididae > Locusta > Locusta migratoria. The sequence goes on from CM048751.1 coordinate 65,459,315, forward strand.
GAAATCAATCAACATTCTGCAGACATCTGACTCGTAAATCTTATTTGAAGAGTAGGTCAAAGTTTACTACAATGATACGAGTGTAATGATTATGTATAATTTGCAGTAGCATATAGTTTCTTCGCTGAAACTACTGTTCCACTAAGACCTAACTGTAATTTATAGGTCAGTCACGTCTACCGGTAGCAAATATCTTTCTTGAGATATTTAACGCAGCGTTTGCATTACGTCACAGTGTGCGAAACTCCAAGGAAAACCTTGAATAAAACGCCCTTGCCTTAGGCTCTCGCTTACCTTTAATCTTAGACTGACATACGACGTCTTGTTTGTCATCAGGAAGTTCCCACGCGAAATTATATACTTTACCTTGTGAGTCACGACACGACAATATGGTTTTTGCAAAACAGAAACGTTACATCACGCAAAGCAGTAAAGATCAAACTTTGAAAGCAAATGCCATGTCGGTGAAAATGGTGCAGAAGGAAATGTGATTGTCGATCCGTTACATAACGAAGCGCTCACTAAATGCAATTCAATATTGTTACAGAAACGGTAACCGCTTCTCTTTTCCAATTTCTTTCACAAATATCCACCATTTTTGAGTGGCATCTTTCGGTAACAAATGAGGGGACACTGCCAGTTTATACGTGTGGCTGTGAGACATAGACTTCTAATGCCAAAATCAATCGAAAACTGTTTACCGACGATCAGTAAAGTTTATGAAACTTCCTGGCAGATGAAAACTCTGTGCCGGAACCGGGACTCGAACCTGGGACCTTTGCCTTTCCTCGGCAAGCGCTTTACCACTGAGCTATCCCTACACGACTCACGTTGTCGCCCCACAACTTCAATTCTGCCAGTACTTCGCCTCCTACTTTCCAAACTTCATAGAAGTTCTCCTGCGAAACTTGTAAGACTAGCACTCCTCGAAAAAAGGATATGGTGAAGACATGGCTTACCCACAGCCTAAGGGATGTTTTTAATCTGGCAGGAAGTTTCATATCAGCGCACACTCCGCTGTAGAGTTTCATTCTGGAATAAAGTTTATGTTGAGAATGATTAAGAGAGATAGGATTATATAACATATTGGAGTGTAATACGCTGTTGAGACTGTAATGAAACCGACATGGAGTTGAAAGGGAAATATAGCCAGAAGATTAGATGATGTATTGGAATATAGAAGTTCCTTTCTTGGTTCCGAGAAGCAAGAAAAGCTCGAATATGGTACGTATTGGTGATTCTACACAAAAACATGCAGAATCACGACTGAGGCGAATCGCTGAGAATTGTAATACGTGGATGCATGGAAATATTTGAAAGAGTGGATGTCAGAAGCTTGAATGAAAGAGAGATTTATGTCGAATTCTGCCTCGAAATGTATCCAGTGCTACCTCACTGTAGTACGTTATGAAGATGCACTGACTTTTAGTGGGGAGCTAGTGACTTGCCTGTAACGTCGACACACAGTAAATTATTCTAACCAATCATTCTTGAATGGTTTCTGGAAACATTACTGAAATTATTATAATTTGTGTAACGTTACTCTGCAATTTAATGTATTACAGACTCTAATTCATTTAATGCACATCTAAAACTGAGAAATACATTGCATAAATGACCTGTCCAATCACTATGTAACTGTGTAATCGACAACTCCTCAGATGTTCAGTATTAATTCCCAGAATTGATCGAAGCTTTTCAGCGAAGTCTCATACCTGTGCTACGAGAGGAAAAGACCATGTTTAGCTAGACCATTGTTACCTTCTAACAAATCGATTCTAATTGGGAAAGATCCTTACGAAGACAAAAGTTAATTACAATATCAATCTGTGAAACCTTGCGGAACGAATTGGTTTCGGGAACAAATAGCTCAGATAAGCACCTGCATCCTAATAACTCCGTCCTCTCCATCCCTCCCACCATTCGACGATATGGTATCTGCGTGTACTCATCTTTTCCCTGTGTTAGTGATATAGTGTGCCATTACATATCAGTCACAACGCACTTTAGTTAGATGACACCTGCAGAGTAATGGATTTTCAGACTTTTAACTAATTCTTTCTGCTCGTAACCACGAAGCAGAGAATCTAAAATTATAGTTTTCACATTCCTTGATATACCAGTGTCTCCACTCATGAGACTGGCTAAGGACAGCATCAAGTCGCTACGAATGATACTGAAAGGAAAGATACGCCCTTGCCGTCATTGTCAGTGGATGCATAATTTTTGTGGAAATGTTATTTCGGAACGACTTACAAGGGGAAAGGCTGCAGACACGGCCGGCCGATTCGACTCAGATTTGGCAAGTCGCTTTTGGACAACCTAAAACGAAGGAATCTAAGAAATTTGGGTCAAAACCCCCGCGTTTTTGAGAAAATCACCCCTAAAGGTTGTGGCGAGTAATCGACTCAAAATTTGAGGGATCGATAGCGCATTTTTCATCATCAGGTATAGAGCCCGCAAACGCATACTTTTCCAGAAATCGAGGAAAGAAACTTTTACAACTGCCGCTTCTGTATCCACATAGTAAACGCTTTTCGCCGACAACACCGCTGGTGTAACGGCCAAGCTAACTGGCTGAGAATGGGAGAACCCGGGTTCGAATCTCGAAGAAACACAGCGGTTGTTATTCTTTTCGTTTGTATTTTTCCATATCTCACTTGATAGGGATAGGAGAGTTAATAAGGTGAGTATATCAATAAGGAATGATTAGAATAAGGTAGGCAAACTAATTTCCCAAACACCGTGCGTTAGTAAGTCTTAAACTTTTAAGCCTTGTGACATGAAAACTCCGAGTATGAGTGCTGCGAATTCCTCTCGAGGGATCACAGATAACCGCGGCGGCGTTGGCCGAGCTCATTTAGGGGCTATGTTACGATGCGCGAGGCTATTCCAGAAAAAAAAAAAAAGAAAAAAAGTTCAAATGTTTGTTGAGCTTATGGGACTTAACTACGGGGTCATCAGTCCCTAAACTTACAAACTACTTATGAACATACTAAGGACGGCAAAAATATCCATGCCCGAAGGGAAGGGGGGGGCGGATTCGAACCCCCGACCGTGCAGACTGTGACTGGCGCGCCGCAGACTGCTCGGCCACCGCGGCCGGCGGCCATTTCCCGTCGGGGGTTCGAATCTCCCCTCGGGCATTGATGATTGTGCTGTCTTTAGTATAAGGTATTTCATAAGTAGTTCGTAAGTTTAGGGACTGGCGACTCCGCAGTTAAGTCCCATAAGTTTTACAAACATTTGAACATTTGGATCACAGATAGCCAACCGTGCGACGCTTGTTTACAGCGAGGCACGAGGCAGAATGCATGCCGGGAGAGTTATGTTGTCCCGGTTGCCTCTTCGTCATAATATCATAGTTGTGACCCTGGGAGAGTGAAGGTGTCCAATCGCAAAGAGTTTTTTTTCCGTCATTAGGCTACCGCGAACCTCGCGGATGCATGTAGTGAGTTTTCCATCGTTAATGCGCCGAATGAAATACGTTTTGTGAATGCACACATTGTTCTTCCATAAGTAACATATGACGTGTATTGTATGTAGTTTGTAGTAATTAGCTCTTCTGTGCATGCCGTAGTAACTAGTTATTATTTGTTTTGTCATATCGTTCAGGTGCACAATCTGAATAATGGAGGATGTACATCCTTCGATTATCGCTTAGAGTGCACGGCCATTCCACCGCGGCTGGTGTGAAGTTATACAAAACAGAACTAACCGTAAGAGACGATATAAGAAGTACACGAAGAATGGATACACAATTGTTCACAGATTCTCTGAACCACAGAATGGCGTCTCTGAGGTTCTGAAAACCTGAACTGGCATACTCCTAAAAGTAGACGTTAATTTGCTATCTTACGAAAGCAGACTTACAAAGATTCATAGAACAACATAAAGTGGGCAATCTAGGGCTACAAATAGGAGACGAAAATGATGGGATGGAGATATGCACAGATGAAAATACCGATAGTGTAGCGTTCACAACCAATAAATAGGATGGTACACTATGTGATCAAATGGACCGGAACCTGTTCTGACAATCACCAAGGCAATGAGCAAATTGGAGCTACGTAACTGGCCCAGAAGACAGCACGTAGAATATTGGATCAAAGTCTATCAACAAAAACATGGCAAGGTAATAATGGCAAAGCCATGTTTTAAAAGAAGCTCTGCAATCCTGGGTCTGAACAGGAGAGAGATTAAAATCATGGTTGGATTGCTGACAGGCCATGGGAATTTCAAAAAACACCTTCATACAATGGGAATAACAGAAGAAGACCCTAAAAGTAGGATCTGTGATGACGGTGATGAAACTGCATCACATCTAATCTTCGAATGCATTGCGTTGGAGAATAAAAGGCACAGAACATTTGGGACAACCAGACCCGAAAGAAATTGTGTTTAATAAATAACTGGTAAAGTGACTCCTTGCACTGTTCAAGGGCATTGATTGGCTTTACTAGATATACAGCGAGCTATACCACACAATAAACTTAGTTTCGGTGCGGACAGTGGCGGGTTGGACCAAGACTGTTTTGGCTTCCCTGAGAAAATCAAATCAAATCAAATGTGATCAAAAGTGTCTGGACACTTGGCTGAAAATGAGTTACAAACGCGTGGCGCCTTCCATCGGATATGTTGGAATTCAGTATGGTGTTGGCCCACCCTTGGTGACAGCTTACACTCTCGCAGCCATACGTTCAGTTAGGGTCAGTCAGGTGCTGGAAGGTTTCTTGGAGAATGGCAGCCCATTCTTCACAGAGTGCTGCACTGAGCTGAGGCATCGATGTAGATCGGTGAGGCCTGGCACGAAGTCCCCAAAGAGATGCTACAGGATTCAAGTCAGGACTCTGTGCAAGCCAGTCCATTACAGGGATGTCACTGTCGTGTGACAGATCCGCCACAGGCTGTTCGTTAACAACATGTGCTGGATCGTATTGAAAGATAACAATCGTGAACACCGAATTGCTCTTCAACAGTGGAAAGCAAAATGGTGCTGAAAATATCAATGAAGGCCTTTGGTCTAATAGTGCCCTCTATGAAAAATACGACATTTTGGAACACATTTTATGTTCGAATATTTTGTCATTTCAGGAGACGGTAAATTTTCTATGTAGGTATCAACATGATTTCCGAAAGCAACGAGGAAGTGAAAAACAACTCGCACTATTCATGCACGATATCCAGAGGGCAGTTGATACAGAATCCCATGGAAACCCCATGTTTCTTGACTTCCGCAAGGCGTTCCATACCTTTCCGGACCGTCGCCTGCTGAACAAAGTGCGAGCATATGGAATATGACTGGATTGAGGCGTTTCTAGCTAACAGAACGCAGCAAGTCATTATCAACGGAGAGAAGTCTACAGACATTACAGAGAACTCAGGCGTTACTCAGGAGAGTGTTATAGGACCGTTATTATTCATCTATATCTATAAATGTGAATGTCTGTTCGGTGTACGTTTATCACGTCTGAAAATGTTCAAATGTTTGTAATTCTATCGGACCAAACTGCGTGGTCATCAGTCCGTAGCTTACAAACTACTTAAACTAAGCTAAACTAACCTAAGGACAACACACACACACACATGCCCCAGGGAGGACTCGAACCTCCACGGCGAGCAACCGCGCGCTCCGCAGCGAGACGCTTTAGACCGCTCGGCTACTGCACCGTGGCTATCACGTCTGAACCGCAAGAGATAAAGAGCTAAAAATTTGTACAGTTACTGATGTCTACCCGGGTAAGGCTTTAGGCACGGTTTTATGGCGATCGGATAGCTATATATATATATATATATATATATATATATATATATATATATATACGGTGTACGCTTATCACGTCGGAACGACAAGACGCAGAGTCTTAAATATATGTACAGTTACTAATTTATACTTGAGGAAGGTTTCAGGCACGTTTTTATAGCGATCTTATAGATATTTAGTAATCTGAAAAATTGCGGAACAATAATTACTCTTTGAAAATTATATTTACTCTTTGAAAATGGTTTTATTGGTTGCATTGTTGCTTGAGGGTTGATAATGATAAAAGGGTGGAGTATAATGGGATGGAAAGGTATCGGTTTATATAAAGTTCTACGTGGATGTGTGTGTGTGTGTGTGTGTGTGTGTGTGTGTGTTAATATTTAGCTCTGCAGCGAAAACTACAGAACGCAAACGAATGGTCTGTGTGTCATTGTTGTCGGAAGTCTCCCGCTGTACACCACAGCAGTTCCATGCCGATAGCTATAAGGGGGTGGAAGACATGGTGCTTGGAAGTCGTCAAATTATTAAAAAAAATTCGGACGGAAGGCCAGCGATGACGTTTGCGACTCTATAGCAAGGAGGTTACATACAGCGAAACGTGATGCAACAGACCATATCTTTGGTCTATGCGTGCTATAATGTCTTCAGCTCTTTCTCTGTAAGGATAAGCATACGAATAAGGAAATATAAGAATAATTAAATAAAGCATTAAAAACCATCAAGAGAAGAGGCTCTGCTGACGGTATACTACGCCTTCCACAGCGTATCAACGGGTTCAATAGTTTTGTTCCGATATTCATGAAATTTTGCACACTTAAATATAGAAACATTTCGGCTTTTCGTCTCACAGCATTTTTTTAAACATCACATCTTAATTGATACTAGGCGCTATTGTGGCTTCAATTAATAGTATTGACAACGCAGATAGTCTTTCTTGGCTCATTGTGCTTCTCAAGTACGTCTTAATCAATTTTAACTTTGTGAAGCTTTCTCTCAGTCGAAGCTGTACTGACTGGAACTGTGAGCAGGATACTGATTATTATAGAAACATTAGGATATACTTCTTCTAAATTGTTTTCTAGAATGAATAGAAGAAGTTGTTTTGCAAGTATTTAACTAAAAATTGCATCACTGCTGCACTGGTACGGAAATGAAAACGGGCAAGTAAATAGCTGCCGTCCTGGAATGGGCGAGCGCACTAAGGCGTCATAAGACAGTGAGCGAGATCGGTCTCGTCGGGGGTCCAATCTCACCTTTGATTACGGATGTTCGTTCTTGTGTTAAGCTAGTGTAAGATAGATGCAGGTCGCCGCTACAAGAGGAATGTCACCGTCTGTATAAAAATTCGTTCGGTGCATGGTGGAGGGTACTTAACTTACGGAATTTTACCAAATGCATAATTTTGCTCCAATCTTTATGAATTTTTACACACATGACCTTTGAACCAAGAGGAAGATCACTGGGTACATAAATGTTTGTATGTTACATGACAAAGGGTACCTTGCAGAAAACTTTGCCGAGAGAGGGAAAGCTGGAAACGAACAGAGAGATGGGAGATAAAGAGGTGGATGCAGAGAGAGGGCGGAAGGGGATATGGACTACGAGAGCGTAGGATAAATAAACACCCGGGCAACGCCGGGTTTACAGCTAGTATTACATATAAATGACCTCTGAGATAACTCAGATAACTCGTAGATAGGCTCAGTGAGTCTTTTCGCAGATGATGCTGTAGTTCATCGAGAAGTCATAACACTGGAAGTGTTCTAGTGAAACTCAGAATGATATGTAGCTTATTGACGAATGGAGTAGGGAATGGCAACTGAGTGCCACGGCAGAATCGACATGCGCACTAAGGCGCCCTACTGCGGTACGGACGGCCGTGCGCCGTCGCGGGTTCGAGTCCTCCCTCATGGGCGTTTGTGTTGTCCTTAGCATAAGTTACTTAAGTTAGTATAAGTAGCTTGTAAGCCTAGGGACTGATAACCGATGTAGTTAAGTCCGATGATTTTAAACATGTCTTATCAAATATTGCAGCAACCGTATTAAATTTACAATAATTGTAGAAACAGGCCAAAAGTTGCACTTCTTACATACTTGATCTAGATTTCGACACCAACTAACATTAAAATTATTATATGAGACGTAAACTTATGAGCGACATGCTCATGTCCAAAAGACAAATTTATCTTTTGGACTTGAGCATATCGCTTAAAGTTTACGTCCCATGTAATAATTTTTATTTTCTGATGAAGGCACGCTTAGTTGGTGCCGAAATGTAGATCAAGTATCTAAACAGTGCAACTTTTGGGCTGTTTCTACAATTATTGTAGTTAAGTCCCTTAGATTTACGAGCAGTTGGCAATTGATCAAAGCCGGCCGCGGTGGCCGAGGGGACTGAGGCGTTCCAGTCACGGTCTGCACGGCCACTACGGTCGGGGGTTCGAATCCCCCCTCGGGCATGGATATTTGTGCCGTCCTTAATGTAAGGTAGTTGATAAGTAGTTTGTAAATTTAGGGACTAATGACCCTGTAGTTAAGTCCCATAAGCTTAACCAACATTTGAACATTTTTTGAATTGATCAAAAAATGTCCAAATGTTTGTATAGTCTATGGGACTTAACTACAGGGTCATCAGTCCCTAAACTTACAAACTACTTATGAACTACTTACGAACTAGGACGGCACAAATATCCATGCCCGAGGGGGGATTCGAACCCCCGACCGTAGTGGCCGTGCAGATCGTGACTGGAGCGCCTCAGTCCCCTCGGCCACCGCGGCCGGCGGGCAATTGATCCTCAAGATAAACAAATGTAATGTGCTAAGTTTTTAATAGGAAGAAAAATTCTTTATTATAAAACTATGCATTAGCAAGACACACACTGGAAGTAGTTATAAAATACTTAATAGTAGACTTAAGGGACGATCTGAAATAGAAAGACCACGATAAATTTGTCGTGGGCAAGGCAGATGCCAGACTGAGATTCATTGGAAGAATCCTCAGGGGCCGCGGCGGAGCGGCCGAGCGCATTGAGGCGCTATCCTACGATGTGCGAGGCCGTTCCCCGTCGAGGGTTTAAATCCCCCCTCGGGCATGGATGTTTGTGTCGTATTTAGTATAAGGTAGTTCATAAGAGTTTGTAAGTTTAGAGACTGATGACCCCGCAGTTAAGTCCCTTAAGCTTTACAAATATTTGAACACTAGCTTATATGCCCGTGCTTCGTAACGGTTGTTAAAGAAGGTACTGTGTATATCATGGTTCTTTGGGTTCCGGACGTAGGTTAGCAAAAACACAATCCTTGTTGGATCTCTCTGTCAATAAACTCAGTTCTCCTAGCCAAGATGCCAAATTTAAGTAGATATCATTGTCGAAAACGATGAATGTTCATAAAGTTTTTCATACTAAGAGTGAAATTAATTTAAGTCCGTGCTTCGGAACAATGTAGATTCAATGTTAGGTTGTGGTCATAAAGTTACACATTGCAACAGCAGCGCCGAAAGCGGCTGGCAAATTACATTTCTGAAAAGGATATTGGATAAATGCGAATATTGATATATAACAGTTTTCACAAATATCTTCTTGAATAGGAATTTGGAATGAATTGTAAGACTGTGTGAATCATGAAACTCTGTACAAAAGAGTTTCGCGTGAAAGTGCTGGTCATAATGAGCTGTGACAACAACGGATGTATCTGATTCGGTAAAATTTTACTTTCTATCCTGGCGGCCTCGCGTTTTTATGTTGGCAACATGAATAACACGATATAAAATCGTTGCAAAGATGACCGAACCACATAGAGTGTAGATAAATACTGCTGTTCCTGCTTAATGCTTGATTTCACGACAAAATATATGCGTGTCACGCGATTGGCTTATGACGATGTCACAGGATTCTCGTTATTCAACATCTGTTGCCAACATTATCACAGGAGGCCGCCGGGATTTGAGTAGGACTACGTCGCATAGTTTTTCTTGACCCAGCTGTCAAATGAAAACACCTTTCACAGCAGACAGTGTCGCGGCTATATGTGTCAGAGATCACTGATTAGCACTGACTAGTGAGCTTACTGGCACAGGCATATCAATATCTATGGCCTAAGAGACATTCATTAATGTATGTCTGTGTTTCCACCAAGGAGGTTAAAATAGGGGGAGATGCCTTAACGCAATAAACGTGAAGCCAGCCGTCCGCCATGTTACGGTGATCAAAACATTGTGGTTTGTGTTGTGTATGTTGCTGTTATTCTCCGAAATAGTAACGTTATTTTGTGAAGAAAATGGTTACTTGTGCTGCCTATGGGTGCACAAACAGAAGTGGGAAGTCAAATGCTACTTTTCACAGGTAAATGCAATAGCTAAACTACAATATTTCTGGTTTAAATATGGAGTGTGATTTCATTCACCACCTTAAAATTTTTATGTACATAGGTTTCCGAAGGACAGCGCAAAGAAGAACATATGGGTCAAGGCATTGCGACGAAAAGACTATGAACCAACAGAATATAGTAGAATATGTTCAGACCATTTCAGGGAATCTGACATAGATCGAACGTCGAAATCGTGTGTTCGCATCAGAGACGGCGCTGTTCCTTGCATATTCTCGTCTTTTCCCGCATACATGCAGAATGTAAGTTGTTCTAATGTTTCACAAATGTTTGTAGTGTTTTAAGTGCACGATTACTTTTCATGCCACATAATTTTTATTACGTTTCCTTGTTGGCATTTCTAGTTTCACATCAGCCATCCGTGACTTATTTCCGTTTGTTTACGTTTCAGACAATCCAGTGTTCGATAATGCTACTCGCAAGAAATCATTGAATGTTTTAAACGTATGATTTTTTTTAGTGTATAAATGATCAGTGTGTTTTGTGTAGCCCTGTATCTATAGTGTTGGACTTTTTTTAGTTTCTTAGGGAAGGTAAGTGAATAGTGTTCTGCACTCTATATATAGACTATGTGCACACGAAATGGAAGAGTAGTTTACAAAGGCATTTGAGAATGCATAGGAAATTGAAGAAACGAATTAAAATGTAATTGACCTGTAGATCCTACTTGAGAATGTGTGTGTATACATTTTGTGTTTGTGCTTGTCATGTAATTTATCATGTCATTTTTTGTGACTACTTCATGTAGTGAATGTAATCATTTGGCTAAACTACAGACTAATCTGTTACCACAAACTGTACTTTGTGGCATTTACATCGATTGGCCAAGCCAACTCAAATCCATATTTTCACCTTTCGAAATAACCTAGATCACAGGCTATGGTACAAACTTTGTTCAGCATGGTTTGTTTTATTTCTTATGAAAATCCATTTAATCTTATGTGCAGTTGTATTGCTGTTCATGTCTTCAGGAAATGTCAGGTAGTGAAAGATTCTGCCGGGAACCTGTTATCTGTGTTGGCTGATTCTAATTTGATTTGTTGCTCACAATAGGTATATAGAAGAAGTTGTTTATTTTGTGGTAATATTTCAGTAGTTGCAATTTCAGATCTGTCCCTATGAGAATTGGTCATCTCCTCCAAACATATGGTGAATTGTTGTTGGCCTATCTCAAAATTATTAGTTTTAGACCATAGTACTTTATTATAGCATTTTGAATATTGTTGCATTCTTGAGCAATGTTTGTAATGTTTCAGGTTACAAAAGAGAGACGTGTTTTGCAGAAATCAGGACAGGAAGTCATTGTATCTGCAAACCAAAGTGAAAATCATGAGGAACAGTCTTCAAGTTCCCATGAGGGTAAGTTTTCCACTGACTGTAAAACAACTAGTGAATTGGATTTTTCTCCTCTCTTTTTATGACTGAATTTGTATGGTAGTGTCACAAGAATACTGTACAGTATACCTGCTAGTCATGTAGGCATGTGGGGGGGGGGGGGGCATTTATTTCTTTTCCATAACCATTACTCCTGAAAGTGGTGGTGGTGATAAAAATTTGCTGTTCAATTCTGATTATTTTAATTTATTAAAAAATATGTAACATGTTGATAACTTTTAAATTTTATTAACCTCTTTGTTTTTTAGTGTTACCAAAAGAAGTTCCACTGAATCCAGACACACCACATGTTGACCCTATTGTCCAAATCAAGAGGAAATTGGACACTGTATGTGAAGCAAATAGACAGTACCGGAAGAAGATAAAGGTTCTTCAGCAAGCAAACCGTCGCCTAAAGAAGAGAAATGCTAACTTGACAAATGTTATAAAGTCCTTACAGAAGAAGAATTATGTAGATGATGAATGTGTTTCTGTTTTGAAGAGTGTGTCAGGAGTGAGTGAACAGTTACTGTCACGTCAAATTGCAAAGAACACAGGTTCTCCTCTTTCTAGAAAATATGACTCAACCTTAAGGTCCTTTGCCTTAACATTAAATTATTATTCGCCAAAAGCATATAATTATGTGAGGACAACATTTGATACATGCTTGCCGCATCCTCGGACAATGTGTAAATGGTATGAAACTGTGAATGCAGCACCGGGCTTCACGAGTGAGGCATTTAGTATATTGAAAACAAAAGTTGACTCCAGCAGTTCAGAGTATCCTCTCCTGTGTAGTCTTCTAATGGATGACATGACAATCAGGCAGCACATTGAATTTGATGGAAATAAATATTATGGTTATGTTGACGTAGGTTCCACTGTTGAATCGGATAGTTTGCCAGTTGCTAAAGAGGCAGTGGTTTTTATGCTTGTGGGCATAAATGGCAGCTGGAAACTGCCTGTTGGGTATTTTTTAGTTGCAGGTATGAGTGGAGCCCAAAGGGCCAATTTAGTAAGGAACTGCATTGCTCTGGCAGAGTCTTCAGGTGTCAAAGTTGTATCTTTGACATGTGATGGCGCTGCATCAAATATTGCCATGGCTTCGTCTCTCGGTTGTTGTCTTGACACGTCAAATTTATGCACAACTTTTGTTTCTGATAATCACAACTCTGTGTCCCTTTTCCTTGATCCCCCGCATATGCTAAAGTTAGTGCGAAACACTTTAGGTGACAAAAAAGAACTGATTGATTGTGATGGTGGTATAATTGCGTGGAGGTACATTGAGGCTTTACACAGACTCCAGGAAAGTGAGGGTGTCCATTTAGCAAATAAATTACGGGCACCTCATATTAATTGGGTGAAGAACAAAATGAAAGTGTCATTAGCAACTCAGTTGTTTAGTGATTCAGTTGCTGATGCTGTAGAGGTAGCATCTTCCCTAGGTATACCAGGTTTTTTTGGTTGTAGTGCTACAGTTAGATTTATAAGAATAATGAATCGCCTTTTTGATATACTGAATTCAAGGAGCCCAAAGTGGATGGAAAAAACCAATTAATGCTGCAAATTATGAAGAAGTAAAAAACTTCCTTACTGAAGCAAGGCAATATTTGCTTACCCTAAAATTGAAAGCTACCAATGAACTAGTCATTCTGTCAAACAGAAGAACAGGGTTCATTGGATTTATAGTTTGTATTGCAAGTTTACAGCATCTTTACGCCAAACTAATACAAGGTGAGGGATGTACACCTGTACTTAAATTTTTGCCAATGTACAAATGCTCGCAAGACCATTTAGAAGTTATGTTTGGCATAATAAGGTTTCGTGGAGGATGGAATAATAATCCAACTGCCAGGCACTTTATGTCAGCATATAAGAAAATCCTTGTACAGCATGAGCTGAGAGACTCTCAGAAAGGGAACTGTACTGAACTTGATTATGTACCTATCCTTACTGTCCCGAGCACATTAACACCTGTGGAGTGTATAAATTTAACAACAAACAGGAAGTGCCTGCTTTCAGCAGAGTGTGGCTATAATGACACCAATGACCATGACTACATCCCAAGTAATGATAGTCTCTCTCATGTTTCTGTGTGTGTTGCAGTATACATAGCTGGGTTTGTAGTTAAATATTTGGAGGAGAAAATTAAGTGTGAAATCTGTGTCACAGCTCTGAGAGGTGGTGGTACCCATCCTTCTTTCTCCCTGATACAGAAAAAGAGCCGTGGGGCACTTATTATGCCTGCAGATGATGTTGTTGAAGTGTGTATTACTGCAGAGCAAGTTTTCCGGTACAGCAATAAGGGTGGAAAATATATTTGTCCAAAGAATACAATTGATGTCCTGGTAAATGAAGTTCTGAGTATGTGCATAAATAAGCCATTATTCCTGAACTTGAGTACTCACATGAAAGACCAACTGCCTCTGGACAATCATCTGGTTTTACTTTTAAAAGCCATTGCTAGAAGATACTTACAGTCGAGAATGGCCCATGGTGTAAGAATGCAAAATGACTTTGCCCATAAGAACAAAATTAGATCTCAATATACAAAACTAATTATTTTTCAAGGCCAATAACATATTATTGGAGTTAAAAGTAGATAAGACTAACTGGGTTGCATTCCAGGAATATTTTGTTTTATGTAAACACACATTTTGTTGATTTATTTTCTTCCTGTTTATTTGCCACTTTCTCCTATCATCACCTCTTTACAAATTTCTTTTCTCCAGTCCTCTTCTCCCCTTTTTATACACTTGTTGCCTTATTTTGTCATGTTCTCCATTTTAATTAGCTACAGTTTTGTAGTGTATACTGAAGAACAAGAAACTGGTGTAAAATTAGTAACATTTGTGACTGCCATGAGACTGCATAAATAAAATTGCCATAGGACATACTGTAAAAGTTTTGTGGTTAGCACCATTAAATATTTCTCATTGTATAACATCAGTTTATCTCAGTTGTTAATCAAATCAATCTTCAGTGCCATTTGTTGCTTACATTAACATTTATCAATAATATTTTTTTTTCAAACTGTTTTTAAATGTGCAAAGATGTGTAATTTTTGTGAACTGTTTTAATTTTTAAGTGCTGTCTTATTTGAACTGTTCATATATTGTTGTATTGTAATTTCCATTGTGTCATTTTGAGAATGACACTACCACTCCAAGTTGTTCTCTGAATTATGATAATTTTATGCTACATGTTAACTTTGTGAAGTGAAATAAATATTGGATATTGTGTTGTAAATAACTTGATCATTTAAGTGTGCTCCCCATTGTGCAAACTTCTTTTTACAGATTTCATCATTGATTGTAGGGATTATTATCATAGCTACCTCTTTCACCAGTAATGACTTGATAGACTGTCAGCATTGCAAGGTTTAGAACATTTTTTTTTAATTTCGTATACCAATGCACAGTTTAAGCAGTCCAGTTTGCTGTTTCACTGTCAAAGAACCCATTCAAAGTGTACCATGGTTTTGGCATAAATTGTGTGATATTGTTTCTCAAAATTTTACCTGTTCCGGGGACTGTATTTCAGTAATTAGTAGGCTGAACTTTGTAATAATCACTGCTCGTAAAATGTCACATGTTTTGGAGTGTTGACTGCTTGACATGTCTGTATTCTGTTCTTTGTTTTTCTTAACAGTCACTAGACAGTGGAAACCATATTGTCATCACTACTAAACACATGAATGTGGGTTTGCAGTGATCTAGATTTATCACACACTTGCTGGGATTGTCTGTGCAAATTTCAGAAAGGTCACATATACACCATGATAGATAAAGTTCTTTTTGGCTGCTTCTATATCCTTCCTATAAAGTATTTTTGCCTGTAAATATTTCCTGTAAAACATTTACTTAGCTATGGGATCTGCTGTTTTAAAAAGAGCATGTAATAAAAGTAAAATGATTTTATTTATTTATTTTTCTGTTCACCCTTATACCATATACTTATATACTCATATGGTACAATTTTGAACATATCAGAATTAAATCATAGCTAACATGTCATTAAGAATCATAAAAAGGTTGTATTCATGGAAAAGACCTGGAGACACTGGAAGGTTTCTGACTGGTTATTTAAAGGTAAGACAGGTGTTTCAGAATCAACATAAATAATCATAAAAAGGTTGTATATATGGAAAAGACCTGGAAGTTTTCACATTGGTTATATAAAGGTAAGACAGGTGTTTCAAATTTTAAACTGTAAAAGATTTCCAGGGAGTGGATTCAGACTAAAGTATTTGTTATGAATTGTAGATAAAGTTGAACTGTTATAAAACAAGCAGAACATAATAATAATTGACAACTGTGACAGGAAAGTAGTCATTGCAAAGGGAATGAGACAGGGTTCTTAGCCTCTCTCGTCTTTAATCTTTACATTGATTAGGCTGTAGGGAAGACCAAGATTTAGAGGAGGTATTAGTTTGGGGAGGAGAAACTTGTAGGTATTTAGATATGTGGTTACCTTGTTGAGGTAAACCTCTCCTCCAAATGATAGATGGTTTGCTACAAGTGGCCCATAACAACTAGGTTAATAAATTCTCTCCATTACTGAAGGGTATATTGGAATCACAAAAAGTAACCAACTCTTAAATATAACTCCACACAGAACACTTCAAGTCATTTTGTTAAACATGGAATTTTCTGCTGAAATATACTGGTATAGATAGCCTATGCCATCAAAGGAAGCAAATATTCTGTACCATGCACTTACCAAATATAGGTACGGTATTAGTTACAGTTATAGTTTCAGTCCTCATAATCAGCTTCTTGTGCTGATAATTAGTGCTTACTCAAATCATAACACACCTGACTTCAATTCATTTATAAAAAAATGACAACAAATCTATTTAAAGATGAATCCTACAACATTGTACATAGGCACTGTTTATAGCTATGGCAGTCGTATTCTGATTTGCTTTTCCCCCTAGCTGCTTCTGGTGTCTGTCTGTCAAACGAACCTATTTATCAGAAATCTTCACCATCCTCTGGAATAAAACAAAAACCTTTCATCAAATTTTTCGATCATATGTTGTTACACTAAACTTTTTCTCTTCACACAGAGTGAACACTTAGGCCTACTCGGAAACTTACCAATTGTTTCTTGTTTCAAGCTTTTCTTCTGCAAAGTTTGTTATAGTTAGGAAAGGAAGCTAAAGAAATTTTGAGGAGTTGTGCCTCTTTTGATACTGCTCACAAGTAAACATACCCTTTTTTCGCTATTCAATATTCGTTGTCGTTGCCCTGTATCAACTACTGTTTTAATCTTGCTCTTAGATATATCATTTGCAAAAGTATCAAGACCTACATTATGTTTGGTGCTGTGCGACTTAAAATCAAGCATTGTATGTATTCTAACATATCCAAAATTTAAAAAAAAAAAAAAAAAATCACCAAGTATCTATCACTCAGATGGTTTATGAAGATGGAAAAAAGATGTATGAAGGTAAGGTGTAAGTTTTTTGTGTTTGTGGGAAAGGTTAATTGTACCTTAGGTCAATAAGTGATCGGATAGTTCTGTTACTATGAAGTAATACAGCTAATTGACATATAATAATCGAATGTTTTGACACAATGCAGTCAGTATATAATGAGTAAAATTTCGCCTCAGCAAATAGTTACCTGTATGCTTATAAATATTCCTCCTCAAATGTATTTTGTTTATTGGTATATACTCTACAAATATCCATGTGAAGTCAGTGGCTTTAATGACAGAGCAAACGACAGTGTTTTAAAGGAGGTAAAATGTTTCATGTGAATTTTAGTTCTTAGGACTAAAAAGCACTATTTAAACGCTGACATTATGGAAGTCACTGATTTTTTGTAGTGAAATTATCGTAAAAATAAAGTACTGTGACCTCCTACTGCCATGATGTTGCCCATGTTTAAAGAGTGAATTTTCGTATAAAAATTAATTTGCTAACTTTATGATAAGGTGGACTTGTCTACAAAAGTGTGCTGTATTTTCGTACTTACTCAGATATGACTATCAATTCTGTGGCTTTAAGAACAAACTGCAAGTTTGAGCTATTACTGCCGAGATGTAGATCATACTTAAATAATAAAATTTCGCATCATATGTTTAGTTCCCAACTGCCTGATTATGTGGCTCTCTCAACGAAAGTATGTTGTAACTAAATACGTACTTAAATGTGAATGTCAACTTGGCGGGTTTATGTATAGAGGGCAAATCACATACAGGATTTTAATGGAGAAACGTTTGTTTTGATCACCCCAAGATGGCGGACTGCCACGCCCCCTGGCTTCAGCCAATCGCTACACACGACATACGTAACGCCATCTCCCCCTATTTTAACCTCCTTGGTTTCCACCACGCTTCCACGACAGTGATCTATGTTCCACGAGTATTTTTATCTTTGAGTCTATCTTGATTTTTATCTTTGTTTTGTGTCTCTGTTCATAGTCGGTAATTTGTGGTTGACGGAAACATGTGATATATTTAAAAAATTGCGTGTTTGATATTCCTCGTCGTTATTAAAGTCTGAAAGGACCGCATTGCCTGACGATTGAAAGAATAAACAGATTTTGACTCGTACGGTAAAGTTCGTAAGTCACAGAGTATATAGCTTTTCCTAAGAGTATTTATTGTATTTTTGCGAATTTTTGCTCGTCACACTCACCCATTGCCACGCACCGCGACAAAATTCCCTTACTAACATCATTAGACCAAGGGTTATCTACCACCACAACCACGAGTGGGTGGCAGTATGTGGTCATGGAGAAAAGTCTATCAGCACGTACACACACAAGCCTTTTATATATAGATTTATATCCTCAGGAAGTGTAGTCCGTCAGTAAAGGAGTTAGGTTGTAAAATTCTCGTTCTGCCGCCGCTTTAGTATTGCTGATCAGTGTGGGATCCGTACCAGGTAGGGTTAATAGAACATCCGACGCAGAGCAGCTCATTTAGTAAGCGCGAAAGCGTAACAGAGATGAATAAGAGACTCCAGTGGCAGACGCTGCAAGAGATGCGTTCTGTATCGAGGTACGCGCATTTGTCAAATTTCATGATGGGTCAACCGAGCCAACCAATATATAGCTTCCCCCTACGAATATCTCGCGAAGTGACCACTAGGATGAGATCACAGAGATTAGGTCCCACACAGAAGCAATCATTTTTCTCGCGAGCCATACGCGACTGGAGTAGCAGGAAGTGATAATGGTATCCAAAGTACGCACAGCCACACATTGTGGGCTGGCTTGCAGTGTATGGGTGTTCTTGCGCAAAATCCTGCGCTGACGATACTACCGCACATAAAGCAGTCAACAATCCGAAGATTGGTTTCAACACCACAGTGCTTTACTAGGCATGGTCCTGTTTGGAGGTGGGCGCTTCGGTTTCACAGTGGTAGAGTGCCAGACTAAAGGTCGCGGGTTCGATCCCCGCCAGGTCCTAGGATTTTTATCTGTCACTTTCCACTTCTTTCACCTCTGGCAGTAATGCTCATGTGAAAAATACCGAGTAGCATCGTGGTTCGGATTCCACGTTAAACTGTAGGTCCCCCTATAACTGGCTGGGTAAGTCAGTTCGAAGGTCGGAGGAAGGCAACGGCATACCACTTCCGCACGCTGTTGTTGTTATGGTCTTCAGTCCGGAGACTGGTTTGATGCAGCTCTCCACCCTACTCTATCCTGAGCAAGCCTTTTCATCTCCTCATAAGAACGGCAACCCACATCCACTTGAATCTGCTTACTATACGCGTCTCTTGGTCTCCCTCTGCGATTTTTACCCCACACACTTCCCTCCAATGCTAAATTTACGATTCCCCGATGTCTAAGAATGTGTCCTACCAAGCGATCCCTTCTTTTAGTCAGGGTATGCCAAAAATTCCTTTTCTCACCAATTCTGTTCAGTACCTCTTCATTAGTTATGCGATCTACCCACCTAATCTTCAGCATTCTTCTGTAGCACCACATTTCAAAAGCCTCTATTCTCTTCCTGTCCGCACTGCTTATCGTTCATGTTTCACTCCCGTACAAGGCAACACTCCACACAAATGACTTCAGAAAAGACTTCCTTACCCTTAAATTAATATTCGATGTTAGCAAATTTCTCTTTTTCAAAAATGCTTTTCTTCCCATTGCCATTCTGCATTTTATATCCTCTGTACTGCGACCATCGCATGTTATTTTACTACCCAAGTAACAAAACTCATCTACCACCTTCATTGTTTCGTTACCTAATCTAATTCCTTCAGCATCGCCTGATTTTCTAAGACCGCATTCCATTATTTTTGTTTTGCTCTTGTTAATGTTCATTTTATACGCTCTCTTCAACACGCTGTCCATTCCGTTCAACTGCTCTTCCAGGTCCTTTGCTGTCTCTGACAGAATTACAATGTCATCAGCAAAACGCAATGTTTTTATTTCTTCCCCCTGAACATTAATCCCTATTCCAAATTTTTCCTTGCTTTCCTTCACCGCCTGCTCGATGTACAAATTGAATAACATTGGAGAAAGGCTACAACCCTGTCTTACTCCCTTCCCAACTGATGCTTCCCTTTCATGTCTTCGAGTCTAATAACTGCGGTCTGGCTTTTGTACAAGTTGTAAATAACTCTCCTTTCCCTGTATTTTATCCCTGCTGACTTCAGAATTTGAAAGAGTGTATTCCAGTCAACATTGTCAAATGCTTTCTCCAAATCTACAAAAGCTAAAAATGTAGGTTTGCCTTTTCTTAATCTATCTTCTAAGATAAGACGTAAAGTGAGTATTGCCTCCCGAGTTCCTACATTTCTCCTGAACCCAAACTGATCTTCCCCGAGGTCGGCTTCTACCAGTTTTTCCATCCTTCTGTATATAATTTGTGTTAATATTTTGCAACCATGACTTATTAAACTGATGGTTCGGTAGTTTTCACACCTGTCTGCGCCTGATTTCTTTGGAATGGGGATTATCACATTTTTCTTAAAGTCTGAGGGCATTTCGCCGGTCTCATACATCCTACACACCAGTTCAAATAGTCTTGTCATGGCTGGCTCTCCCAGATACTTTAGTAGCTCTGAGGGTATGTCATCTACTCCTGGGGCCTTGTTCCGACCTAGGTCTTTCAAGGCTCTGTCAAATTCATCTCTCAGTATAGTATCTCCTATTTCATCTTGATCGACTTCCTCTTCCGTTCCTACAACATCGTCTCTAAGTTCATTTCCTTTGTAGAGCTGCTCTATGTATTCTTTCCACCTTTCAGCTTTCCCTTCTTTGCTGAGAACTGGTTTCCCATCTGAGTTCTTGATATTCGTAGAGCTGTTTTTCTTATCTCCAAATGTTTCTTTTATTTTCCTGTAGGCGGTATCTACTTTTCCCCTTACTATACATTCTTCTACAGATTTACATTTGGCTTCTAGCCACTCCTGCTTAGCCGTTTTGCAATTCCTGTCAATCTCATTTTTTAGTCGTCTGTACTCCATTTTGCCTGTTTCATTTACTGCATTTTTATATTTTCTCCTTTCATCAATTAACTGTAGTATTTCCTGTGATATCCATGGATTTTTTGTAGGTCTTGCCTTTCTACCTATTTTGTCCTCCGCTGCCTTCATTATTTCATCTCTCAATGCTACCCATTCCTCTTCTACTGTTTTATTTCCCCCTGTTTCTGTCAATTGTTGCCTAAATCTCCCTCTGAAATTCTCCAGAACTTCACTTTTCTTCAATCTATCTAAGTTCCATCTCCTTATTTTCCTACCTTTCTGCAGTTTTTTCAGCTTCAGCCTACAGCTCATGACTAACAAGTTATGGTCAGAGTCTATATCTGCCCCTGGGTATGTCCTGCAGTTTATAATCTGGTTCCGGTACCTATGTCGTACCATTATAAAATCTATCTGATACCTTCCGGTGTCTCCTGGTCTCTTCCACGTATACAACCTTCTTTTGTGATTCTTAAACCACGTGTTTGTTACGATTAAATCATGTTCCGTGCAAAATTCTACCAGGCGACTTCCTCTTTCATTCCTCCTGCCCAGTCCATATTCACCTACTATTTTTCCTTCTCTTCCTTTTCCTACTACCGAATTCCAGTCTCCCATCACAATTAAGTTTTCCTCTCCCTTAACTGTCTGAATAATTTCCTTTAGCTCCTCATATATTTCTTCGATCTCCTCATCATCGGCAGAGCTAGTTGGCATATAAACCTGTACTACTGTTGTCGGTGTTGGCTTCGTATCTATCTTGACAATGATAATGCGATCACTGTGCTGCTCATAGTAGTTTACCCGCATTCCTATTTTCTTATTCATTATCAGTCCTACTCCTGTGATACCCCCAACTGATTTTGTATTTATAATCCTGTACTCACCTGACCAGAAATCCTGTTCATCCTGCCACCGAACTTCACTAATCCCCACTATATCTAACTTCAACCTATCCATTTCCCTTTTTCAATTTTCTAATTTTCCTACTTGATTAAGGGATCTAACATTCCATGCTCCGACCCGTAGAATGCCAGTATTGTCTTTCCTGATGATCACATCCTCCTGGGTAGTCCCCGCCCGGAGATCCGAATGGGGGACTATTTTACCTCCGGAATATTTTACCCGAGAGGATGCCATGTCCTCGGGAAAAGTAACGGCTGTAGTTTCCCCTTGCTTTCAGCCGTTCGCAGTAGCTGTGTGGCAAATCCACATTAGCTGATGTTACAAGGCCAGCTCAGTCAATCATCCAGACTGTTGCCCCTGTAACTACTGAAAAGGCTGCTGCCCCTCTTCAGGAACCACACGTTTGTCTGGCCTCTCCACAGATACCCCTCCGCTGTGGTTGCACCTACGGTACGGCTATCTGCATCGTTGAGGCACGCAAGCCACCCCACCTCGGCAATGTCTGTGGTTCATGGGGGTGGTTCCGCACGTATGGATGGCTATAGATAGAGGTCTGCGCGGATAAGAAAAGTGTTATCCTCGTACGCACCACATCCGCAAAGCCCATATCCGCAACCACATCCGCGGCACTTCAGCGGCATCCCCAAGTTTGTATTCGCATCCACAGATATTAAAGCTTTAAATGGGTAATACTAACAGATAGAGGTATTTAAAACTATGGTCTGTAATGATATTGTTAGAGATTCAGTTCTGCGACAACTTAACTACTTTCGATTTCTCGAATCACGGTAACTGTTCTATACCTGCTCCAAAACAGGCTAATCCAAACAGGAAAACATTGGCGCTCCGGACACACACAGTAGCGCTTCGTCAGCTAAGTCGGCTATTTAATAAAGACATCTTCTTAAATATCAGTGGTTAAAACTGACCGGCATAGAGGAGATTTTACTGTGTTTACATCCAAAAAAAGAAACGGTTCTTTCGGAGTTTTACAAAAGAGAAGCAAATCAAAGCATATTTCAAGTGTTCAAACTGCCATCTACTTCTAATTGGTAACTATCAGAAATAAGAGACAATGTCAGCTGCAGCTACTGTACCTTCCTAAATACGCTACTTTCACTGTACACCTTATTTGATTATGAATGTTGTTATAAAATGTTACTGTCAATCTTTATTACTTCCGTCACCATTTATAAAATACATAAACATGAATATTTGTTCGTATTTTATGTGCGGCTGTACCGTTCATTCGGTTGCGATGAAACTTTGCCAATAAATTGCTTGCATTTTCGCCGCGGTTATTGACATAATTTAGATTAATTCCCACTCCAAATTTCTCCTTGCATTCCTTCACAGCTTACTCAATGTACAGATTGAACAACATTGGGGAAATGCTGCAACTGTGTCTTACTTCCTTCCCAACCACTGCGACCCTTTCATGCTCTTCGACTCTAATAATTGCTGTCGGGTGTTTGTACAAGTTGAACATAGCTCTTCGCCCCCTATATTTTACCCCTGCTACCTTCAGAATTTGAAGAAGTGTATTCCAGTCAACATTGTCAAAAGCTTTCTCCAGATCCATAAATGCTAAAAACTTAGGTTTCCCTTTCCTTAATCTATCTTCGAAGATAAGTCTTAATTATTTGCCGAAACCTAAATCCGCAAAATAAAGCACTTCCCCCCCTTTATTTTTTTAATCTATATCTATAAATGTGAATGTCTGTTCAAAAAAAATGTTCAAATGTTTGTACAGCTTATGGGACTTAACTACGGGGTCACCAGTCCCTAAACTTACAAACTACTTATGAACTACTTACGAACTACTTACGAACTAGGACGGCACAAATATCCATGCCCGAGGGGGGATTCGAACCCCCGACCGTAATGGCCGTGCAGACCGTGACTGAAGCGCCTCAGTCCCCTCGGCCACCGTGGCCGGCTAATGTCTGTTCGGTGTACGTTTATCACGTCTGAACCACAAGACATAAAGAGCTAGAAATTTGTACAGTTACTAATGTCTACCCGGGGAAGGCTTTAGGCACGGTTTTATGGCGATTGGATAGCTATATATCTGAATGTCTGTTCAGTGCACGATTATAACGTCCGAACAACAAGACGCAGAGACTTCAATATTTTTACAGTTACTAATTTATACCTGAGGAAGGTTTTACGCACGGTTTTATAGAGATCTGATAGATATTAAGTAATTTGAAGAATATAACGCGAAATAAGAAACAATAATTACTCTTTGAAAATTATATCTTCTCTTTGAAAATGGTTTTATTGGTTGCATTGTTGGTTGAGGGTTGATAATGATAAAAGGGTGGAGTATATTGCGATGTAAAGTTATCGGTGTATATAAAATTCTACGTGTGTGTGTGTGTTAATATTTCGCTCTGCGGCGAAAACTACAGAACGCAAACGAATGGTCTGTGTGTAATTGTTGTCCGAAGTATCCCGTTGTACACCATAGCAGTTCCATGCCGATAGCTATAAGGGGGTGGAAGATATGGTGGTTGAAAATCGTCAAATTATAAAAAAATTCGGACTGAAGGCCAGCGATGACGTTTGCGACTCTGTAGCAAGGAGGTTACATACAGCGAAACGTGATGCCACAGACCATATCTTTGGTTTATGGGTGCTACAATGTCTTCAGCTCTTTCTCTGTAAGGATTAGCATACGAATAAGAAAATAGAAGAATAAATAAATAAAGCAGTAAAAAAGAAATTTCTTTTAATACATCTCTTTAAAAAAATCGATTTGACGTTTCGCGTGTTATCTATCATAATCAACCAACACGCGAGCGGAGCCGCGGGTTTAAGCTAGTAGAAAATAGAACGACTGATTGCTGCAAATGACCCACTTGGAAATCATAAATAAAGTCGTCGGCGCAATTAAAAAGTCCTTATTTATAGAAGGCAATCTGATGGCCAATCTTTCCTGTTCTCACGCTTGAAAACTGGTGACAACCGGCCGCGGCGGAGTGGCCGTGGGCATTGAGGCGCTATGCTCCGATGCGCGAGGTCGTTCTCCGCCGGGGCTTCGAATCCTTCCTCGGGCAGGGATGTTTGTGTTGTCTTTAATATAAGGTAGTTAATAAGTAGTTTGTAAGTTTAGGAACTGTTTGTAAGTTCAGGGACTGATGACCCCGCAGTTAAGTCCCATAAGCTTAGCAAACATTTAGGATGTCGCTTAAAAACATTGCTAAAGGACCGAATCAACAGGGATCAGACATGTCTCGGAGGTACAAGCAATATTCATACGGCCTTGGGAGACTATCGTGATGTTATCTGCCTTGCCAAGGCGTGTCGTCTACGTGGAGCATTGATAGGCATCGATTTTGACCATGCCTTCGATAGAGTGGATCACACCTACCTCAAGGCAGTGATGCTCAGGATGGGTGTTCCGCCTACCTTTACCACTATGGTGATGAAGTTGTTGCATGGTGCCCGGTCAGCGGTGTTGATTAATGGAGGGAGAACAGAACATTTCCAGATTTTACGATCAGTCTGACAGGGGTGTCCGTTGTCCATCATCTTGTATGCCATTGCACTAGAGCCATGTCTTGCAGGATTGCGCCAACGACTCATAGGTATCACTCTACGGAATCAGTCCTTCAAATGTAAAGCATATGCTGATGATGTAGTGCTTCTAGTGAAGACAGCAGAGGAGACACGCACAGCAATGTATTGTTTACAGAAATACGGGGAGACAGCTGGTAGCGTGGTTAACTTTCGAAAATCACAATTCATGAATGTAGGCCGAGGACTCGAAGCAGGAACTGAAGGACGCTTACCTGTGGTGCAAACCCTACGATGTTTGGGTATCACTTTCTATACGGAGACGGCACGAACAACAGCAGACAACTACCGTAAGCTGTTGTGTCAACTACGGATATCAGTACGACTCAACGCCCTGCGCTCGATGGATATGCTGCAGAGAGTAACACTTGTCAACCTCCACCTCGCACTCAAGATGTGCCACGTGGCACACCTTCTCCCTTTTCCACGTACAATGGCCACGAGTATACAAGCAGCCTTTGGATACTACGTGAGCATGGGACAGCTCTTTCAGGTGCAATACGAGTCGCTCAAGCTCCCGACACGGGAAGGTGGTGTTGGCCTAGTCAATGTCTACCAAAAGGGCTCGCGCAATGTATATTAACACCATGTGCAAACTGTGGCGTAACATGGTACATGGTGGTTAACCGGAAGTACCTGACGAAGGAGAGACAGCATGCTATCCACATGACAAACACGTCCATGTGCCTACGATGCGACACGCTCGACACGGACGAACATCGGTTGGTCTGCGGCACAGCGCTGGGAGTGGCACGGAAGATCATAGCGTTCATGATACGCACCGTACAGTCAGAAATCTCAACGGTCATAGTATTTTTCCGAGATAAAACATATTTCCTACGTCAGAAGACGAATGCGGTGGCGTGGGTAACGGGCATGGCGGTACATTACATGTATCATTATGCAAACACGAACAAACTGGACTTTTGGCAATATTTACAGGATGGACACACGAAGCTACGACGACTTGGTAAATACAAGGAAAGTTACGCAAATTTTTTAGAGGTAGTGTTTGCTGACCCGCCACCTGGCTGGGGTGTACTGGGTACGAGAAGATGATAGAGATAGTTTAACGAAGATACCGACCAATTGAACGGATCAGACTTAATAACTTTGAGAAGATCACCAGGAACACCGACCGGATGGTGAACGCTAACAGAGGAGGCCCCAGTTTATTTTACGGCGCCTCGGTTGCACAGTGGTAGAGTTCCAGACTATAAATCCAAAGGTCGCGGGTTAGATCCCTGCCAGGTCCTAGGATTTTTATCTGTCACTTTCCACTTCTTTCACCTCTGGCATTATTGCACATGTGAACAATACCGAGGAGCACCGTGGTTCGGAACCCACGTTAAACTGTAGGTCCCCTATAACTGGCTGGGTAAGTCAGTTCGAAGGTCGGAGGAAGGCAACGGCATACCACCTCCAAACAGGACCATGCCTAGTAAAGCACTGTGGTGTTCAACCCAATCTTCGGATTGTTGACTGCTTTACCTTTTTTACCTTTAAGTTCGAAAATGCCACGAATGATGCAGCATGCCGGAAGTGGCATCATTTATACAGTTATTTTTCCATTATGGCGGGGCACATTATGTATTAGTTGACAAATTTCTTCCAGATAGGGCACTGGACTTCATTTGATTTCATGATTATAATAAAGGCTTCAGTTTGTAAAAAAGAAAAAATAATAATAAAAAAAGGGCATTGAGGTGCTATGCTCGGATGCGCGAGGTCGTTCTCCGTCGGGGGTTCGAATCCTCCCTCGGGTATGGATATTTGTGTTGTCTTTAATATGAGGTAGTTGATAAGTAGTTTGTAAGTTTAGGAACTGTTTGTAAGTTCAGGGACTGATGACCCCGCAGTTAAGTCCCATAAGCTTAACATTTGAACATTTAGTGACTACGGCTTGTCCTATCGGACGGAACCTGCCCCAGTTCCCGTGCCTTTTCAGTCACCCTGTCTGTGTGCGCCAGTGACTGGATAGAAGAGAGAGCGATGCGGTGTTTCGGCGAGTGGCAGCGCCGGCTGTATAGCGCAGTGGGTGTCGACACTTGCTGGCTGGCTCGTCTGTTTTTGGCACGCGAGGCCAGATGGGGAGAGCAGCGGCCGCGGATTTAGATGCACAGCCGTGCCGTGCCCTGCGGCTCAGCTCGCGATAACTGCGCCGTTTCATGCTAGGCGAAAGGCCGGTGTGTGGCAGGCGTCACCAGCAGCTTGTGACGTAAGACGGCGACGCGTTTTCTGCACTCTCGCGGCGCCGATCGCGGTTGGTTTACGGCCGCGGGAGGCCCGCACACAGTGTTGCCAATCCTGAAGCACCATTTCCCCCTAAATTGCATGTGAAATTCCCCTAAAACGTACCAAAACCGCCTAAATAGTGCAACACGGGTTACGTTTTGAGCGACCAAAACACAGAAGCGCTTTATAACGCTCGGCCAATCCACCGCGGCTACAGAGTATGAAATTGATAATGTTGGATTATCGAAACTAGCCACATTAAGGGTATCTTTACGTTAGCGGCTGAAGGAGTTTCATTCATTCATTGTCCTAAATAATCTTTATTCAAGATGAACATACAGTGATCTCACAGCAGCCTTCTTATTATGATTGCTGTGTTCCTTGTTCTTAAGTTTCCGAACAAGACTTGTATATCATTCTAGAAATTCAACAATAACCCTCCATAACACTAACATGTCTCAGCCATACCAGATATCACTCCCCATGCGAAGACGGTAAACGTTTCGTCGGCCGCGGTGGCCGAGCGGTCTGCGGCGCGCCATTCACGGTCTCCACGGCCACTACGGTCGGCGGTTCGAATCCCCCCTCGGGCATGGATATTTGTGCCGTCCTTAGTATAGGGTAGTTGAGAAGTACTTTGTAAGTTTAGCGACTGATGACCCCGTAGTTAAGTCCCATAAGCTATACAAACATTTGAACGTAAACTTTTGAAAATCAGTGTGGGTGCTCGTGGTTTGAGATACATGCATCATTTTGTTCTATTTAAGAATTCGTCTGTGGAGTAAGAGTTGGCCACTAGAAAGTCTTTTAAGCTCCTCTTAAACTGATCTTTATTTGTAGCTAAATTTTTTATGGTTGTTGGTAAATTGTTGAAAATATATGTTCCTGAGTAGTGGATCCGTTTTTGAACTAAAGTAAGTGCTTTTAACTCATTGTGCAGATCATTTTTGTTCTTAGTATTGTAGGCATGAACTGAGCTGTTTGTTGGGAAAAGGGATATATTATTTATGATAAATTTCATTAAGGGATAAATATACTGAGAGGCAGTAGTTAATATACCCAGTTTTTTGAGGGGGCTCCTGCAGGATGTCCGTGATTTACACCACAAATAATACGTATTACACGCTTTTGGACTCTGAAAACTTTGCTTGACTTGAAGAGTTACCCCAAAATATTATCCCATATGACGTCATGGAATAAAATCAAAATGTTTCAAATATTTGTATAGCTTATGAGACTTAACTACGGGGTCATCAGTCCCTAAACTTACAAACTACTTATGAACTAGCTAATCCTAAGGACGGTACAAACATCCATGCCCGAGGGGGTATTCTAACCCCCGACCGTAGTGGCCGTGCAGACCGTAACTGGAGCGCCTCAGTCCCCTCGGCCACCGCGGCCGGCTGGAATGAAAGTAAGCAAAGTATACAACCTTTTTATTTTTATGTCTCCGATGTCTGATACCACTCTTATTGCAAATACAGATTAGCTAAGTCGTTTCTGCAGTTCTGTGGTGTGCTGCTCCCAACTCAATTTGTTATCAAGCTGTAATCCCAGGAATTTTATACTATTAACCTCTTCTATTGGGCCTACTTCTTGCACCGCAAGGTTCAAAGAATAGGCCAAGCAATGAACTTACTGAATTCTTGACTCCATTTACCCGATTTTTTTCTTACAACTTAGCTCGTTGACTGCCGCGATGACGTCAGAGGCGCGCCAGAGCCACCTGCTGTGGCCGCCGGCGGCCACAAGGAAGTCGACGTGTTAAAGAACCACCAGTGACATTTGTCACAGCATCCTAGCAATAACTTTGCATGGCATGATATGTAGAGAAAAACTAGAGAGAATAGTAATTAATACTTTCACCAGTGGTTCAGACGTAGTAGATTCAATACTACAGAAACAACAACAACAACAATAATAATAATAATAATAATAATAATAATTCATTAATCTGAAAATTATCACTACTGATACGTTCAGGAATTTTTAAGGAAGTCAAACGACTGAAGAATGTTAAATTTTGTTACTGATTTGCCTCTCAGACAAACTTAACTCTTCTATAAAAGCATTCATTTCATCGTGCATATCTAGTATTATATCCTATTTGGCCTACATTGATACATTTTAAAATTCCATAGTTGCGTCAGCAACGCTAAGTGTGATATCCGGCTTTAATCTTCTCGACAAAGCACTTCTACCACTTTCATTTCGAGAAAGTTGTTGTTGTTGTGGTCTTCAGTCCGGAAATAGGTTTGATGCATCTCTCGTCCCTACTCTATTCTGAGCAAGCCTCTTCATCTCGTCATAAGAACGGCAACCTACATTCATCCGAATCTGCTTACTATATTCGTCTCTCTCTGCACCCACACACTTTACTCCAAAGCTTAATTCACCATTCCTTGATATCTAAGAATGTGTTCTACCAATCGATCCCTTCTTTTAATCAAGGTATGCCAAAAATTACTTTTCTCCCCAATTCTGTTCAGTACCTCTTCATTAGTTACGCGATCTACACACCTAATCTTAAGCATTCTTCTGTAGCATCACATTGCAAAAGTCTCGATTCTCTTGCTGTCTAAACTATTATCGTCCAAGTTCTACTCCCGTGCAAGGCAACACTCCACACAAATGCCTTCAGAAAGGAATTCCTTAAATTTAAATTAATGTTTGATATTAGCAAATTTCTCTTTTTCAAACACGCTTTTTTTCCCATTGCCATTCTGCATTTTATATCCTCTGCACTGCAACCATAGTGTGTTATTTTACTGCCTAAGTAATAAAACTCATC
The DNA here is from genome assembly GCA_026315105.1 of Locusta migratoria. Taxonomy (NCBI): domain Eukaryota; kingdom Metazoa; phylum Arthropoda; class Insecta; order Orthoptera; family Acrididae; genus Locusta; species Locusta migratoria. The sequence goes on from CM048751.1 coordinate 65,489,783, forward strand.
TGTATGAATGCCTTTACCGAATACTCTTTGCAATTCATTCAATTACTGAACCCGGCTACTAGCTCTATGCGTGCTGCTTCGCCTTATACCTGCTCGTGATGTTTGGGTGAAGATTTCCGCAATACGCTGTACATTGTACTTCTTAGGAGAATTAAGAGGATGCAGATGTCCATCCGTCTCAATGAACAGAACTGAACCAACCATAGCTGTGATCTCCCTCCCTGTACCGAAGTCACTGCAGTGAGCACACGCTGGAGCATTGCTAGAACAGCCTGCGACGTCAAAATATGAACATAGTTGACAGATTTGAATTTCTCAATTTTCTTCCGATTTTTATTTGTTCTATTTCATTTTCGTTCTCTTTTGTGTGGGTGCTGAGCATCCCCAAGGATTTTTGTTTGTGGATGATCTAGCAGGTCCTTTTTTATGAAGCATAGAATGGCAATGTTTGCCAAATGCTCTACATTCTTGACCAGGTGAGTCAGGGGTCAACCGGTTTGAAAATCGACGTGACACGGAGAGTGGAGGCAGTCAATAATTTATAACAATCCCTTTATAATGCACATTAAACATACAGTAATAGGTATTTATTTTCACGATAAAATATTAGGTCAAGTATTTATTTTCACGATAAAATATTAGGTTAATGCTCTACATGATGAGTGACATATTCACGCATTCAGTCCAAATGATCATTGCTGAAAAGGTAAATTATAATTTCTACACTTTAGCTTTCACTAAAAGAAAAGAAAACTGCACTTCCTGCGTGACAGTCTCAGGAGCAGAGAGAAGTTGCGCTCAGCAAATCAGAGATATACCTTCCCACAAGGGATATGATACCCACTTGTTTGATTATCTCTGGAAATAGTTTTTCTCTCTTAATGCCGTATTCACTTCGACACGCAGACATTTGCAGTGAATTCAGTCGTCAGTTCACAACCTCTAGAGCACGTGACTGATCATAATGTGGCCAAACTCCCGTACAGCTCCCGTGCTCAGTGAAGAAATAATTGGTGTCCATTAATGTTTCTTAGAAAACAAATTATCTATTTCCGATATCAAATTCCTGAGAATACAGCCGTGGTCCAGGGTATAACCCTGTACCTTACGTTTCGCCTTCCATTGCTAAAAACGCCTTCGGAGGCGCACTTAAGACAGCTCAACAAGCATAAACAGAACAGTTTTCTGAGACGAATTAAGAATGCACCAGTGTTTGCAAAGCTTCCGAGGATGTCTTCAGGAACGGAAGGTGAAACGTTAGGCAGATGATTGTGGTCTGGATGAAATATCATCTTTTAATTTTTTATGTGACTAAATTTTACTGGGCGTTAATTTGATGTTATCACTTATCTCTTTTTTGTGTAAAACTATTTTTGTCCGTTTTTAAAGTGATAGAAAAATCTCGCTGAGAAAATATGCTAAGAAATTCACCTGTTTCCAGAGAGTATTGTTGAATTTAATCTATGGAACATGAGAATGAAAAAAAAAGTCTACTGTTATCTTCTTTTCGCTTTTCACGTGCTTATGAAATATCGCCACAGATGTGCGATTGGATTCGTGATTACCTATCAGAAAGGGCACAGTACGTTGTAACTGACGGAAAGTCATCGAGTGGAACAGAAATATCTGGCGTTCCACAGGGAAGTGTTATAGGGCCCCTACTGTTCCTTATTTTTATAAACGATTTAGGAGACAATCTCAATAGCTCTCTTAGACTGTTCGCGGATGATGCAGTCCTTTATCGGTTAGTAAAGTCACCAGAAGATCAAAAGCAACTGCAAAATGATTTAGATAAGATATCTACGTGAATAATTGGCAATTGACCCTTAATGATGATGCATGTGAGGTCATCCAGAGGACAACTAAAAGAAATTCGTTACACTTCAGTTACACGATAAATCATTCAGACCTACAGGGCGTCGATTCTACTAAATACAATTACGAACAACTTAAATTGGAAAAAAAACACAGAAAATATTGTAGGGAAGGCGAAGCAAATGCTACTTTTCACTGGCAGAACACTTAAAAGATGCAACAGTTCTACTAAAGAAACTGCCTACACTAGTGCGTCCTACTTTGGAGTATTGCTGCGCATTGTGGGATCCGCATCAGGTGAGATTGACTGAGGATTTAGAGAAAGTTCAGAGAAGGGCAGCTCGTTTTGTATTATCGCGATATAGGGGAGAGATTGTCACGGAAATGATGCAAGAGTTAGGGTGGATATCATTAATAGAAAGGCGTTATTTGCTGCGGCGAGATCTATTCGCGAAATTGCTTTTACCAGCTTTCTCTTCAGAATGCGAACGTATATTTTTAGCACCCAACTACATATGGAGACATGATCATCATAATAAAATAAGAGAAATCAGACTGAAAACCGAAAGATTTAGGTGTTCCTTTTTCCCCGAGAGCTATTAAAGAATGGAAATCTAGAGAAATATCTTAAAAGTGGTTCCATGAACGATCTGCCATGCACTTCAATCTGACTTGCGGAGTGTCCATGTAGACGTAGCTGTAGATCTAGATGTATCCGTTTGCTGTCTTCTCCCATAGCGGATGCTGATGTAAGTGCTTCTCATTTGGTAAAAATACATGTTGGTCTGTATTTTTGTGTTTAATATTTCATTTATGCTTTCACGGAATCTTCCTTCCCATTCCCGGCATAATTTCATTTTCTTCTTTATTTTCATTATAGTCGTTTTCATTTTCGTGTTAGTCAGAAACAAGAGGTGGATAGGCAGATGTTTCGAAAGGACAATGACCGCATACAAATGCTACATCATTGTCTTACCTTTAACCAAGTACTATGCGTCCCTGATTTTCGACCAGAACTCAAAATGAACAGTTGTTTTTTTTTTTTTTTTTTTTTTTTTTTTTTCAGGTCACAATTCTATCTAATGATCAAATGTTTGTAGAGCTTATGGGACTTAACTAAGAGATCATCAGTCCCTAAACTTACAGACTACTTACGAACTAGCTAATACTAAGGACGGCACAAATATCCATGCCCGAGGCGGGATCGAACCCCTGACCGGAGTGGGCGTGCAGACTGTGACTAGCGCGCCGCAGTGCCCTAGGCCACCGCGGCCGGCACAATTCTATCCAGAAATTTTGAGAGTTCGGTCACTCTCCCCGACTACAGTAATGCTGTCTCGTTTTATCGGTCACGCACCGCAACCGCATATCCCCTTTACTCGAATTCGTTCTGAGTGAAGAAGATGCATGTACTTCGATTCCCTATTTTGCGGCCGAATTTTTGCTACTTACCTGGCCGCCGACCGCTTGGTCCATTCATATGTCAGGACCATCAACTACAGTCGCAGTAAGCGTACCACAAACACAAGTTTTATCAGTAGGTTAAACATTTGCATCCATTCATTCTATTCTTTCCTTCTAAAACTGTGTGTAACAAAGCAAGGTTAGCACTTCCCATCTTATCTGCCTCTATATTTACCCCCCCCCCCCCTTTCTTGATTAATTTTTTTTTTTTTTTTTCCAAAATCTCATATATTCATTTGTAAACATAGACAGGTATGCACAGACAATACACTCAAAACAGCAAATATGTAAATAAATCTTCTCCAATGCAATTTTATTATTCAGCATATTCTTTGTAACAATAGGAACACATTGGATAATTAGTAAAACCAGGAACAGTATTAATTATGAAATATTGTTATTTGAAGATGTCGTAATTGCAACTGCCCTTATCATATTTCGAGTGCGGAAATCGGCATATTTAAATATAATGTCCCATACCAGTTTATAGCTAAACACCTCCGCTTTATAGTGAGGTACATGGAATCATCCAAAACTTGTTAACTTACGTAATATTTGAAATTAAAGTTTTATACTGTTACTAATTTTCATGGCGTTCACTCCTAAACTATTGTTAGATTCCTGACTTTGACTACATACTTTTATTGCCGCTGTTTTTCCTTTTCTTTTGATATACTACTTTAACTGATTGATGCCTAATTAAAAAGTTGAATTATTTTCTGCAAGATTTATTTTATTTAATGATGCTGCCAGTCAATTTAGGCTAATTTAGCTAATTTAGGCTGGAATTTGTGAACTGTAGCAGTTTTCCGTTATCTACTGTGCGCTAAGTTTCAGTTAATTGTGTTGACTTGATAATCTATTCAGTGGCTGTCATATCACTACACGCAAAAAACTGTGAACGTCGCTGTTAAGTGTTAAAATACTCCATTAGTATCATATTGATAATATCGCCTAAGTTAGTGCAGTTTGTACTCTCCTGTTCTTCTCCTGAAAACCATCATGAGAACAGAACTGGCCACAGCATTTATTGTTTATACGTGAGAGCGAAATAAAATGTTAACTTCAAGTTAAAACATTTTTTCGCGCATTTCAGTAGTAAGAAAATAGTAGCACCAACAATTTCAGCACCAGGGCATACTGAAGAGACGCTACCGAGTGCATGTAGCATCGATACTACGAAAGGTAAGGGCAGGAAAGTTACATGTTTTAAGTAAATCCAAATACTACCTGGCCCACGTCGTTATACCCAGGTATTTAATATCGGCAATAATTCAACAACCGGTCGTGTAAACTTACATCAATGAAACACTCTATTGCTTAGAGTAAATGTAATAACCGTTATACCACTTACGCAACTATTCATTAATTTTTGAACGTTCTTAAATTTTAATCCAGTTAATCCATGCACTGTTTTGATGCAACTCTCCAGGCTAACTGTATCCTGTGCAGGACTCTTCAGCTCTCAATAAGAACGGCAACCCACATCCCTTCAACCTACATACGATATTCGTCTGTCAGTCTCCCTCTTCAATTTTTACACCTCCATCCAATGCTGAATTGACGATTCATTGATGACTCAATGTGCCCTACGAATAGATCCCTTCTTTTAATCAATATACGTCAGAAAATTTTTGTTCTTCCCGTCCTGTTCTGTACCTCCTCATTAGTTACACGATGTACCTGCCTAGTCTTCAATCTGTCGCACCACGGTTCGAAATTTTCCATCCTCTTCTTGTCTGAACTATTTATCCATCTTTCACTCCCGTACAATATTCCACACAAATGTCTCAAAAGAAGAATTCCTGACATTTAATTTAATGTCCGATGATAACAAATTTCTCTTCTCTGCTTTTCATCCCAGAGTCATTCGGCATTTTATATGTTCTCTACTTAAGTCATCATTACCTATTTTACTACCCAAGTAACAAAACTCTTTTGTCACATTAACTAACATAATTGCCTCAACATCGTTTATTTAAATTCGATCCCACATTCCAAATATGTAGACTACATGTAGACTCTTGTTTCTCTGTTGTTAGTGTCACCTTATACATATATTTCACGACGCTGTCTATTCCGTTCAACTGCTCTTTCAGAACCTTTGCTGTCTCTGACAGGATTACAATATTATCGGAAAATTACAAAGTTTTATTTCTACTCCCTGAACTACAATTCCCATACCAAATTTCTCCTTGCTTCGCTTCACAGCTTGCTCAGTGTACAAATTTAATAATTTTGGGGATAGGCTACGAGTCTGTCTTCTCCCTTTCCATTTACTTCGTCCCTCTCAAGCCCATCGGCTCTAATAACCTCGGCCTGGTTTCTCTACGAATTGTAACTTTTCATTTCCTATATTTCCCCCTGCTACTTTCCAAATTTGAAAGAGTGCATTTTTTTCAAATCTGTGTTCTAAAATAAGGAGTAATTTGAGTATTGTTCCTAAATTTCTCCTAAACCCAAAATTATCTTCTCTGACGCCAGATTGTAGTATTTTTTTTTTTTTTAAATTCGTCTGTAAATAATTCCTGTTGGTATTTTGCAACCATGACATATTAAACTAATAGACCTGTAATTTTCGCACTTGTTTGCACTTTCTTTCTTTGGAAGTAGGATTATCACATTCTTCTTCAAGTCTGTGGCTGTTCCACCGGTCTCATACATCTTGGACATCAGTGGAACAGTTCATTTATGACTGGCTGTCCCAAAGATATCGGCATTCACTTCAATATTTAAAGCATTCAATATGTGCAGCATAGGTGACACGAAAAATCTTCGTCCGGCATTCAACTTCTTACCACACATACTGCAACATGTCTGATGTAATTGTGCCATTGTCATCACTGATGTTTTGTTCCGCTGTCACAAAAATCAGGAACTGCTGTTTTATACACCACTGAATCGGTAGGAGCTGAAAGGCATTAAGTCCATTCACTGCTTTTCAGAAGAAGCATGAAACTGTATAGATATTTCATACCTAAATAAATACAGATTATCAAATCAGGGAATGTATGTATACATTATTACTTCTATTAAATAACATCTCAGAATGTAAGGTTTATTGTGAACAGACGAGTTGAACCTTTCATCCGCATTTATTTATGTTTTTTAAAAGTGAAAATGTTATTCAGCCCCGCGAATACTAGTTCAAAAATGTTTGTAGAACTTATGGGACTTAACTACGGGGTCATCAGTCCCTAAGCTTACAAACTACTTATGAACTAGCTAAGACTAAGGACGGCACAAATATTCATGCCCGAGGGGGGATTCGAACCCCCGACCGTAGTGGCCGTGCAGACCGTGACTGAAGTGCCTCAGTCTCCTCGGCCACCGTGGCCGGCGATTACTAGTAAATTCGAGACCTGTATTGACTGATGAATTTAACAACCTTTATTATTAAATAAATATTAATGACCAACGTGATGTTAGTTACAGCATATCTTCTTACTATGATTGAATGTAATTTAAATTCCTGAAGGAATCAAGAAACACACACTCAACTTGTTAGGGATGGACAGATTAACACGAAGTACTCTTTGGTTGCCTTCTTAGAATGACATTTTATAATTTCATATTTCACTATTTCTACAATGTTCTGCACATTTTTTAAATTAATGGGAACCTTGACATTGTACACCTTTTAAGATGGCATGGTAAAACAAGGTAGCGACCTTGTCTCTTCCACAAGAAATCGGTGTATAACAGGTGTTATGTAAACAGACACTTCAACCTCTCTAATCTTGATGCTAAAGTATTCGAATTGCGTGATCTTCAGGGGAGAAAAGTCTGCTTCCTCTCTCTTGGAAACACTTCAGTTTCTCTGGATTTAACAATCATGTCCATCATTTATTAAAAACTAATTATATCATCATATTCCGCTGCATGGACTTCCACGGCACGAACCTTTATAGTAATAAGTCTGCGACTTAATGCGTTTCTGTTTTGCACACATTTTGTGCAGCACCATTATAATGTAGGAGCGGAAGGCTTTTCAGTGCCATATCTACACGAACACGGTCGTTATGTAACCGGAGTTGTCTATCTTCAGACGTAGCTGTTTCACTTTGAGCATTGGGCCTATCATGGTTCAAAGATAAATGGACGTCACGCAGACGATTGATTGTTTAATTGGATAAAGAAACCGCTGAATCGTCGTGTTAATGAAACGATAAAAGCATTTTCACATGTACGCTAAAGTTCGTTAGTCACGTCTCTACACCGACTCTGTTGCTAAAAACAAAAGTTCCATCCACGTTGTACTTAGTCGACATTACTCTCTTTCTTTCCATAATGGAACTTCCGCTGCGCTGTAATCGGAGATTTGGTTCCCGCAAGCCACACATTGAGCTTTCTCATGGGGAGAAGCCACTTCAGCGGTACAGCTCACACAGGGCGCCTTTGTCTTGTGGCGTACATAGTTTCACAGTGAAACCGAAGTGAAAAAAAATCCGAAAAATATTAATTTGTGTTCACATAATGAAAAAATACATTTACATTCGTAATGTGTCAAAAATCTCTGGAACTACTCTAGGAATTCTGATCTGATTTTCAGTGACGGGTAGAGTGATTCAGAAGCACGTCGTAAACTCTATGACTTTTCCTCCGTGTTTTCGCTGCTCTGTATACACCTCCTGCTTTCGCCTGCAGCCGTTTGTGCTTCGAAGTTGAAAGTTGCCAATAGCATTGCCAGCTGCCAGTAAAGTGATTTCGCCGAGTCCACTGCATCGGTCTTCAGAAGATCACGTCTAGTTACAGCACGATTCGTACAAGACATCTTGTGCTGCGAAAAGTGGCAGTTGGCCCTACACAATAGAAAGTGTGATGTCATTAACATTAGTACTAAAGAAATCGTTTATCTTCGGAAGGAAGGAAGGAAGGCAGGAAGATTAGTGTTTAACGTCCCGTCGATAGCGTTGTCATTAGAGGCGGGTTTATCTTCGGTTACACGACAAATCACACACATGTGAAGGTCATCGTTTCAAATAAATACCTAGCGAGTTTCGAATCCTCCGTCTGGCGCGCGCGCGCGCGCTAGTGTCTATGTGCGCTGTCCTTAACGTAAGTCAGTTTCAGTAGTTTGTAAGTCGAGAGACCGATGACTTTACCATATTGGTCCCTTAGGTTTAAAAGCATTTGAACAGTTTTAGCTTCTTGATTTCGGTATCAAGTGAATCTCTGTATCTCCGCGGTGGAGTAGCCGAGCGGTCTAAAGCGTCTCGCTGCGGAGCGCGCGGTTGCTTGCCGTGGAGGTTCGAAACCTCCCTGGGGCATGGGTGTGTATGTTGTCCTTAGGTTAGTTTACAAAGGGTTAAGTCGTTTGTAAGCTACGGACTGATGACCACGCAGTTTGGTCCGATAGATTTACAAACATTTGAACATTTTTGAATCTCTGTATCATTATGTTTAATAAACTTCATTTCTATCTGTCTCTCTACACTTTATGTGCAATTTTCAATATTCCTGAGTGCAAGTTGCGAGGGTTTCATTAATTCACTGAATACCTCTTTTCTGTATCCTCTGTTCTGAAAAAGTTCTCTGACCACCGACTCGTTCATTTTATAGTTCTTCTTCTTCCGCTGGCAAAATAATTACCAACAAATTGTGGAATTCAGTCAGTTTCATTGTGAGCCAATTTACACATAATTATTCAAGTACACAATAGGTTTTCAGTCCACAGTTTTAAGATACATACACCATTTTACATATAAGTTACAAAACCGATAGATATGCAATTCAAAAAAGTGACAGTTCATTTCAACAGTCGTATGTGAAACTAAACTAAACGCCGCCCCATACAGGCCGCGAGGGCCCAGGGGGGTACCGACCGGCCGCCGTGTCATCCTCAGCCCGCAGGCGTCACCGGATGCGGCATGGAGGGGGGCGTGGTCAGCCCCCCGCACACCCGGCCGTTGCGTCGGTTTTCCAAACCGCAGCCACTACTTCTCCGTCAAGCAGCTCCTCAGTTTTGCTGGAACGACCAGTAGCCATTTGGGGCACAGTGGATCGTAGTTTCTCTTATACAATGCCCGTTTATAAGTTGGAACACTCCATTGGTCGATTCTCCTTTCTCCAAGGTCTCCATGGTTTTTAATAGTGCTGGATCTTCCCTCTGTTCAGCTGTAACGCCATCTAATTCAGTGAGGGCTGAAATGTCATTCATGCTGTTGCGTTCCACCAATGGATTCCTCGAAAGGCAGTTGCTATCCTTGTGTTTGCGCCTGTTCTTGAATACCACTGTGACATCGTATTCTTGGAGTCTTAGTGCCCACGTTGCTAGTCGACCTGATGGATCCTTCAAGCTAGTCAGCCAACACAAAGACTGGTGATTATCACGACGGTGAATGGTTTGCCGAATAAATACGGCCGGAACTTGTTCATAGCCCAGATAACTGCGAGACTTTTTTTTCAGTTGTAGAGTTGTTTATCTCGGACTTTGAGAGTGTTCTTGATGCATAGGCTATCACCTTTTCAGTACATTCCTGAATTTACACAAGCACTAATCTTATACCCGCTGGCGTGAAATTCGGTTTCCGCATTCTCATCGTATAAAGTTAGAACTAGTGCGAAAGTTAGAGCCTGCTTAATTGCTCAGGAAGCTCTTTCTTTTGTCTCATTCCAGTAGAACTTGGCGTCTCCCCGCAGAAGTTCTTGCAATGGACGTGCCTTGTTACAAAATCCTTCTGCGAAACGTCGGTAGTATGAGTACAGCCCGAGAAAACTTCTCACATCACGAATGTGCTGAGGAGTTGGAAATTCAGTGACTGCCCTTACTTTATCTGGATCAGAACGGACACCATCTCCGTTGACTAGGTGCCCCAGGATTTTTATCTTTGGCGACGAAGAGGCACTTCTTTGGATTGAGGTGGAGTCCTGCAGCCTGAACACATTTCAACACAGTTGACAGGCGACTCAGATGTTCTTCAAATGTTTCCAAGAAAACGACAATGTCATCTAAATAGGAAAGACACGTCGTCCACTTAAGGTGTCGAAGCTAGTTTTCCATTATGCGTTCGAATGTGGCCGGAGTATTACATAATCCAAATGGCATTACTTTGAATTCATAGAGGCCGTCAGGTGTAACAAAAGCCGTCTTTTCCCTGTTAGCTTCGTCAACCTCGATTTGCCAGTAACCTGTCTGCATGTCCATAGTTAAGTACGTTGCTCCTTTCAAGCAGTCTAAGGTATCGTCAGTGCGCGGCAATGGGTAGACATCTTTCTTTGTGATTTTGTTCAGCCGCCGATAGTCGACACACACTCGTCACGTGCAATCCTTCTTCTTTACGGAGACTACCAAGGACTCTCTGAAGGTTGAATAATGTCGTCGTGCAACATCTTCTCCACTTCCTCCCGAATTATCCGTCTTTCAGCTGGCGACACTCTATACGAACGCTGGCTAATTGGTGGATGATCACCGGTAATCATATCGTGTGCCGTTTCGTCTGACTTTTCTGCTGCTGGTGTGTGAATGCACCCGAAAATTGGCGTCGTATAGCTAACACCCGCTGGCGTTGTTCCTATTGGCAGTTCCATGGTAGTTTCCTCCATCGTGTTGTCTGTATTAACAACGGAGCATGGGTCTTCGTTGATGACGTTGCGCTCACCGTCCTGGATGGTTCAGCTGTCCCGAGACACTTTCCTTTGGGATGAGTTGTGACTACTCGTGACAATTAGTGATCCAAATCTCTCCTCGACCACCGGTCTTTCTCAATATGCAGCTCACATCTTCCACAGTCAATGATAGGTTGGGATGCCTGAAGGAAGTCCCATCCGAGGATGACATTATTACTAAATTCTGTTAAATTCTAACGGCTGTTCCTGTTGTTGATGGTTATTCTTGCAACACAAGTTCCTACCAGCTGGTCGCACTTCCCATTTGCGACCTTCAGCACAGTTGCTCCCGTATAACAGAACATTGTCTTTAATGTAATTATCTGGTAATTATCCGACAATACAGAGAAAGAAGCTCCTGAATCAACCAGTGCCCGGACAGGTTGGCCGACGATTACGACGTCGATGAGATTTCCCGACATCTTTGTGACTGTCGTCCATGAAGGATTTTGGTCTGCGGGGCCCTCACATCCCTAGATGGTCGCCTCGCTTAGTTTTCCTGGGCGCGGCGGCTAGGGGAGCGGCTGGTACCTCTGTACGACGACGGTGAACGGCTGCGGCGCGTCGGGAGCGATCTCGTCCAGGGTTCGGCGATGGGCTTCTTCCCATAGATCGACTGAACTCATCAGCAAGTGACTGCCTGGGGTAGAACTGCTCTGATGGCTGACGTTTTGCGGCAAAATAATCGTCGAATACTCGCCTTCTCTCTCTGCAGTAGCGTACGACACGTCCAGGGCGCCCACAGGGAAAACACACTGATGTGTTGTCTTCTGTCCTCCAGACGTCTGTTCTTCTGTGGGGCGTGATTGTTGCCGGGGAAGTTGGTTGTGGCCGCGTCGTCCGGTTCGTAGGCTGTAGTTTGGCGGCTGCAGCGTAAGTCATTGTAGGGCGAGGCTATCCTTCACGTCGGGTGCGGCTAGCGGGGCCGACAGGAGCTAATGTTTGAAATACTCTTCCTCAGCGGCATCGACTTCCTCAGCGGCCCTGATTTAGAGGGCTTACATCCATGGCCATAATCTGACGCTCGCTTGGTGCAACAGTCCCAGCTGCCACGAAGTGTTGTAATTCTTCTATCACAATTTGTTGTATGAGAGAAGCAAAATCATGCTGGTCTTCCACAACGGCCATAGGAACTACATTGGGGAGTCTGTCCAACCCTCTTCTGTTGCATTTCAATTCGCTGGCACGACTTGATGAACTTTTCCGTCGTAGAGACGTCTTTTATAAGAAGAGCTGGTTCATGTCTTCTGCGATTCCCTTCATCAGGTGAGTGATTTTGTCGGTCTCAGTTATATCCGGGTTAACTATGTTACATAGGACCAAAACATTCTGTATGTATGACTGTGTCGGCTCACCATGTCGTTGGGCCCGTTTCTTCAGTTGTTCTTCCGCCGAGCGGATTTGTCGCCTGCGGTCGCCAAACGTCTTCTTAAGTTCCGCATTGTTGGTATAACAGTCGACAGCTACATCTTGGGGTGAGCGGGTATATGCAGGATAATAAATGGATGAGTACTTCTCATATTACTGGACGGATCTTATGAGAGTCTGAAGATGAGATTATTGGAATCTCGAAACATGTAATTGTTGTCGTTGGTTTTAAGGGGACTAAACAGCTAGGTCATCAGTCCCAACATGTAATTGATTAAAAAATTTTAAAAAATATCGGCGGAAGATTTTTCATTTGCTAAACTTTTAGCCAGTTGTTGGGATCCTGTCCAGCGTCTCCAGAGAACGCCGACGGGTGTCTGATGTGTAGCTGGCTTACCGCTGGTTTCGTGTTCATGGGTCTTCTGATGATACGGACTTTCGGAAGGATGTACTCGGTATATCCCTTGTATTCCGGATCTAGTCAGTGTAAGCGACGGCTTCTACGTTGCCTAATAGGAGCAGCTGTTGCACAGGATACCCAGCGCCTCCACCAAACAATGTCGCGTTGAAATGGAAGCAGGATTGACTTCGAACGCAGGGTTGTCAACTAAACAAAGCACTTATAGTGAAAGCAGGTTTATTGCGAACTGAAACGTACACGCAGCACTGACTGCCCCTCAGGCAGAGTTCTCTGCTATTTAAACACAAACAGAATGTACCAGAAATTAGAAGAATAGGTAATATAAGAAACATGTGGAAATTTAAGTGAACATAAGAAACATGTAGAAGACTCTGGAAATGAATACAAATAAATAGTCGCCCTCGGTGGCCAAGCGGTCTACGGCGTGCCAGTCACGGTCTGCACGGCCGCTGCAGTCGGGGGTTCGAATCCCCCCTCGAGCATGGATGTATGTGCTGTCGTTAGTATAAGCTAGTTCGTAAGTAGTTTGTAAGTTTATCGACTGATGATCCCGTTGTTAAGTCCCATAAGCTCTACAAACATTTGTACAAATAAATAAATTTTTACCAGTGGACGGGATTGAACCGGCGACCTTCAGCACCGCAATCGGTGAGGCTCTCCACTGCACCACGCCGGCAGTCTGATAAGTTGTAGTCTTGCGGCAATATTGTCACATAACAAACGATTGTAATTAATTTCCAATATAACATCTTTGTAAACATATGACATCTATACTATCTAAGATAAATATTGAATCTTACGAAAATACGAAAACGGAAATATCAAATAAAATAAAAGTTTTCGTAACGAACAGATGCTATATTAAATATCCATCGATGTAATGTAAGTATTGTTGTCTTAAAGACATAAATTTCAAACTTACAAAATCGTGTATACAAAACAAAATAATTGACATTGGTTATTTGCTGCCATCGCTTGAGAGTAGCATAAACCGAAACGGCCGTCGTGAAAAAATAAAATATTTCCAGCAACTTGGGTAATTATCATTTACTAAGTCCTGGAGTATGTTTCTGCGTTACTTTACTTTCTCTTTTACGTTTACGCCATTATTATCGCTATGGTTTTGGCTCCATTAAAGTCTGCTTTATCTTTATCATTCTTTTCCTCGTTTTTTTTTTTTTTTTTTTTTTTTTTTTTTTTTTATGTTTCAGTAATCGCTCAACTCACTAGTCGAATCACCTTGGTAACATAACACGTAAGTCGGACGATGCATATGTCATTTAGCCATTTCACAGATACGTACTCCTATACACAGGATTATTTTCTGGTTGGGAAGGGACGAGGGGGTTCTAAATCAGAAAGTAACTTTGCCTAGTGATACAGACATTTTTCTAAGTTAAAACAATGATTCGTGTTAAATGATCCATAAACGTGTTAATAACTCAAGTATCCACAGGTCAACTAGATACATATTACGTACAGCAGTGATCCCGAAGTATCAGTCCCAGATACTACTGAGTGGAAAACCAAGTAACAAATTCAAAGGAACTAACAGGAGGCTCATCTCTAATGAATTAACACATCTCGTGCCTCCCTGTCAGTGCCGGATGAAAGACATTTCCCAACTAGGACACAAATTTGATATCCCCCCTCCCCTTCCTGTTCAGTATCCCGTTTTTGTCTGTTTGGCGCGCCTTACCTCTACCGTTAGTCACGGACACGTCGCATAAGTGTAGTGTAGGCAGTTTCTTTAGTAGAAACCTTGCAATGTTGCATCTTCTAAGTGTCATGCCAGTGAAACGTTGCCTTTGCTTCACTTTCCCTACAAAATTTTCTTTGTGTTCTTTCCAATTTAAGTTGATAGTAACTGTTATTCCTAGGTATTTAGTTGAGTTTCCGGCCAGTAGATTTGACTGATTTATCGTGTAAATGAAGTTTAACGGATAATGCTTGACGGTTGGATCTTTTCTGTCAGTGGTATAGGATTTTGCAGCATTTCCTCTTACACCATAATATTCTAATTTTCGTAAAAGGATATTGTGATTTACACCAACAAATACCTTTGGCAGATCACAAAATAAACCAGCTGTCTAATTTACTCGCTAATGAATTAAGTATTTCTCAGTATCAGAACCATTTAGTAATTCAGATTGTGATATGGATGATATTTTCTTTGTGCTCTGATGGATAAGAAGACGACTGTATTTGATCTTTTCTGAACTTTTTAGTATGAGGGCTTATTATCCTGTTAAGATTGGAGACAAAGGCCGCCAATTAGCTCAGCTCTCTCCTTGGATCATCGATTTTCAAGGAAATTATTTATGCAATTGCACATTTAGTAATGTTATGAAACTGTTCACCATCAATTCGAAACCTTATGTAGTTTCATGAGTCTTTTTTCTTATTATTATTATTATTATTATTATTTTTTCATTAACTCCTTTAGAACTGAAACTTCTTTCTCTTGATTTTCAATCTTGATCAACAATGGATCTTAATATTAAACGAATCTACGGAAACTAAAGTCATTCGGCCAGACAAAACTGCCTGGCCGATTTCCTTCAAATCAAATATTCAAATGTTTATTAATAATTTCAAAAAACATCCAAAGTTGCACACAGCTGGTTCTTTTTATTGACGACTAGTTTCGGGCTCACCTGAGCCCATTATCAAGTCAAACCAACTCAATGTCATCACCAATATACAAACGATACATCAAATGTACAAAAATGTCTTATATTCCCTTTAATGAAACGTGTCATTTCTCCTCTTTCAACGCCAGGCATCAACTGGTCAAATGTTTGTTAAGCTTATGGGACTTATCTGCGGGGTCATCAGTCCCGAAACTTACAAACTACTTAGAAACTAACTTATACTAAAGACAGCACAAACATCCATGCCCGAGGGGGGGGGGGGGGTTCGGACCTCCGACGCGAAACGGCCTCGCGTATCGGAGCTTAGCGCCTCAATAAGCTCGGCCACTCCGCCGCGGCCCGATTTCCTTCATTTTTTGTTTTAAACTAAAGGTATTCATCCACAGATTTGTCATCAAGTATCAGAATTTACGTAACTCTCGCCTTCCTTATTCTGTACTCAAACTCGATTTTCTTCTGTATATTTCTTATGAGGATGTCCTTGCTGTAAACTAAAGCCGGTCATGTCGTTCTATCCGACCGATTACATTCATTTTTGCTTTAAACGAAAGGTACTCATTCGCAGATTTGTCAGAATTAACTTAAGTCTCTCCATCCTTTATTTTTATTCAAACGCGGTATCCTTCTGTCCTTGCATTGAATATTTTAATTGGTTTGTTTTACGATATCTTCGGTTCTTTAAAGTACGTAGTTCTTTTTGACCTAACAACACTCAGCGGATCAAGCACTTTCATTTGCGCTTTTAAACACTTGCATTGATTGATTCTGAAAAAGCTATGCTTGAACGTTCAACCTTACTTCCATTTTTTCCTAACTTTCTTTATCATTCCGTTAACGGTTCGAAGTATTCGCACGGGTCCTCTAGTAAAGCATTTTGGTACCATAAACTTCTGATGTAGGTGGTATAAGCTGAAATATATCGTCGGGGGCCCCTGTTTCACCGTCCCTCCCCCCCTCACCTCCTGGTCGCGGGCCTGCAGTTATGTTCAGTCAGGTGAGGCAAGTGGTAAGTTTAGCACTCTTAATGGTAAGAGCGGTACTCCGCGGGCACCATAGCACCATAGCTCGCTCCGCAGCCTTTCTCGCCCGGCTCTCTTGCGCTGTGCACCTGCCAGATGGGGAACTTATAAATAGCTAACATTTGGCTGACCTCTTTAACGCCTCGACGAATACCTTGTCCGTTGCTCAACCCTACAGAAGGGCGTATGTTCTTCTCATCGGTCGACAAGTAGCAGGGCCTGCTCCTCGATTTGGGACGTAAATATTTCACCCTCCAGACAGGGCATAAAGTATTTAACTGGCGTGTTTCTCCTGCCGGTTCTGACTTCCAGTCTGTCCTTTAAATGACCTTTAAAAACTGGTCGTCAGGTCTAGCGCTTCTATACATAGGCCTGTCGCCGGTAATAGAGCGGAAACTAGTTGTACATTACGTACCATAAACATAACAACAAGGGAAATCAATGTTCTATCGACGCAAAGGTCATTAGAGACGGCGCACAAGATCGAGTTGGAGAAACTTAGCGGTTGAAATCAGCCATGTGCTTTTCAGGTATAATAGTACTGTTCTATTTGTAATTTTGTGTAATGTGTTGTCGTAATGTACACAGACAAATTAATAGAACCAGTATGTTTTTTGCCAGCAGTCTGCACTTCTGTTATAGGCTGAAAGAAAAAAGTAAATTTATAGGATGACTTGTAAACAAATTCCGAAAGACATTCGTCGCCGTGTTCAATGCAGGTTCGTGGATCTCTTCGTTCAGCAGACACACTGCTGACGAGGTCTTCTGTAACTTGCTTCAATGTGATTAGTAAATAAGAGTATCCAGAACACTGGATTATATCTCACCTTCATCAAATTCTTGAAGTGGTTGTTTGAAGTTGTTTGTATACTTTATATAAAAAAATGACTTCGCAGACTGTCATTAATTTCAGGTTAATATTGTTTTATTGTTGCTTCGTAAATAATAATAATAGTTTTTGCTTAATCAAACGTACATTCAGTTTTAGAACATGCCACAACACATAGACCAAAGATATCTTTGGTCTATGCCACAACATATCTTCGTAAACCACAACAAGAGAACAAATATAAAAATCTCTGACAAAGAGTCTTAAGCTCCACAATTCACAGCACTAAACGAAATATATTAAGGAATATCTCTGCCACTATATATATTCGAAATATCATTGTCACATGAATTACTAAATGTACTACTACACAGGGTAAACTTATTCCTAAATATTTAAATTTAGATGACTCGACATGGAACTGAAACTCGATCTTGACAGATACGTGCCCTGTGTGTTAACCACTCTGCCAGCTCGCTCGATATTTCACATACAGTGTGTTCTATTAAACTCTGTTTTTATTATGTGACGTACGATACGTTAAAGATACTCCAACGCCAGATAGCATATCAGATGGTTAAACAAAGTGCTTTCTGAACTTTTACTCTAATTTCGGAATTGTTCTTCATAATGCAATGAAGTTAAGTTCTTTTAATAAAAGCCGACTTTTTGCCGGTAGGAGAGTGATCTTAGAATTGTTTTAACTGAAACATTTCTAAAGAAGATCCGCGTAGATCACGTTAAAAACAAGTTTTTTATTTCACATATTAAAGCTTGCTGCCATTTTAAAGTGAACAACTTGAAAGCTACATTACACATCTACATGAAAACACTGCTCAATTTCTTGGCCTAACTCGTTGATTTTATCGTCAGACCATTACCAGAGGCAAGTGACACAACTGAAAGATATTTCGTAAGACTGCTGATACCATCTGTTGAACAGCTGTTGTTGTTTGATCAGCAGTAATTGCCTGGTTGTCATATAATAGGCACACACTCATTCGTTTCTCAAAGTCAGCAGTAGTCTCAACTAGATTGGTGAGAAACCACCGCTTAAATGTTATGAGAGCCTTTATTGATGTCCATCAAATGTCTGTAATACAATTGCAATACACTGCAATCACCGTAAAAACGAAATACACAATGTCATTTACAGCATTGCCTATCTAATATTATAGTTACCTGTCCACATTATACATAACAAAAGTTACAAGATGTTATATTTGAAATACATGGCAATCTGTAGCGGATACCATCACTTGGTTGCATGGTTAACTTACGAAGTACAATGACACACGCTATCGTAAATGGCTGTTTACAAAGTTAATCATGCTGCCTATACGAGGCGCTGATGTCAAACAGATGAAAATATATCACAAACATTTGAAGTATAATGGCATATGTTATGGTAAATGGCTGTTTACAAAGTTATAAATTTATACTCCAGATGTTTGTGATATATTTTCATCTGTTTGACATCAGCGCCTCGTATAGGCAGCATGATTAACTTTGTAAACAGCCGCTTACGATAGCATGTGTCATTGTACTTCAGAAGTTAACCATACAACTAAGTGATGGTATCAGCTACAGATTGCCATGTATTTCAAATGTAACATCTTGTGACATGTTGTTATATACATAGTGGACAGGTAATTATAATATTAGATAGACAGTGCTCTAAATGTCATTGTGTACTTCGTTTTCACGGTGATTGCAGTGCATTGTAATTGTATTACAGACATTTACTGGACATCAGTGAAGGCTCACATAACATTTAAGCAGTGGTTTCTCACCACTCTAGTTCAGACTACTGCTGACTTCCAGAAACGAATGAGTGTGTGCCTGACATATGACATCCAGGCAATTACTGCTGATCATACAACAACAGCTGTTCAACAGTTGGTATCAGCAGTCTTACGAAATAGCCTTCAGTTGTGTCACTTGCCTTTGGTAATGTTCTGTTACGACAATATCCATGTGTTAGACCACAAAATTTAGCAGTTTTTTCATGTACATGTGCATTGTAGCTTTCAAGTTAAGTTTTTGTTCACATAAAAATAGCAACAATCTTTGATGAAACTGACTACTGCTGACTTCCAGAAACGAATGAGTGTGTGCCTGACATATGACATCCATTTTGCTGAAACTAGTTGTGAACTTGTTTTTAACGCGATCTAGGCTGATCTTCTTTAAGAAGTGTTTCAATTAAAAGACGTTCTTTTCTTTATGGGATATTTTAATAAGCCAGCAAGCTGGATACGCAAAAATGCCCTGTTTTTTTTATGTGAGTAGGGTAACTGGGCGAAACGAAAACATTAGAGTATAATTAAAAAAAAGAAAAAAAAAAAAAAGAAAAAGATTCCACATATAAAACTGGGCTTGTGGGCTACATAATATACAGTTACTGATCTAGTGTCATTCAGTGAAATATCCCTTTATAAAGTCTTTAAGTTTCGTTGGAAGACGAATATGAGAAAACAATGAAAGCTAGAAAAAGAGATGCTTGATGTGCTTTACACCTGTTACTGAATGCTTCCAGATAACAAGGAAACAGTCAAATTACAAGAACACTGCCAAAACTTTGTTGTAAAATTTTAAACATCAGAATTTTAACACTCCCTGTATCTCTATAACCACTGAATCACTGAAAATACTCGACTTCCACCAAGTCACTAATAAGATGGAGAAGATATGGCAGGGAAAGCAAGTAAGATGGCAGATTAATTCTGGATATTGAACATGCAGTAAATATTAAACAGAAAGGAATAAAGTTTCAGAATTAAATGCATAGAGTACTCATCATGTTGGTATGTTATCTGCGTATAGTATCTTCAGTAAATACCAAAAATAAAACAATAACTATAATAATATAGTACTTTTTTAATGCAGGCTGATAGTCTGTGAAATTTGAAACTATCTGATGGATAGATCGACTAATGGAATTCCGAACACAGTACCAGATGTCGGCCACTTTCTGTGTTACGATATGATATTTAATACACACAACAGGAATGATATTTAATACACACAACAGGAATGAGGAGCGTTATTTTTTAAGTCCCGTCGGTGGAAAGGTCAAAGATGAAGCAGTAAATTAGCGACAACCGGCACTTCGTCCCAAATTTCATGGAACTACCGATAAGCGGTTTTCACGTTGACGGATAGTGAACAAAAGACCCATAAAACATACACCAATTTATGCAAAGTATCTTCCAAGATCAGACATTAGCTTGCTTTTTCGAAAAGAAATAAAAATGTGTAGCATGAATAGTACTTCCCCATCTGCTTATTTAGTAATACGTATGAAATATTTCACAATACAGTTGTATTTAATAATAGTATTTTACGTTGAACATGTGGAGTATGTGATATTTCCTCTGAACTGCTGATAACCTTGGGAGAGCCAGTATTGACGAAATTGTTCCACCTAGTGTGCAAGATGTAGGAAACGCGAAATAGTCTTAGACTTCAAGAAGAATGTAATATTTCCAGTCCTAAAGAAAGCCCAGGCAGACAGGTGAGTAAATTGGATAATTATCTGTTTAATAAGTCGTGATTGCTAGGTACTGACACGAATTATCTAGATACGAATGATAAACAGGTAGAATCTGACCTCAGGGAAGATCAGTTTGGACTCAGGACAAATGAAGGAACCCGTGAGACAACACGCACCTTACGACTTATCTTTAGATTAAGGAAAGCCAAACCTACGTTTATAGCTTTTGTAGATTTGGATAAAGCTTTTCACAGTGTGAAGCTGCAGGGGTAAAATATAGGGAACAAAAAGTCATATACAACTTGCACAAAAACCAGACAGCTGTTGTAAGAGTCGAAGGATATGAAAGGGAAAGTGGTTGGGAAGGGGAGTAAGACGGGGTTGTAGCCTTTCTCCGGTGTTGTTCAACTGTACACTGAGCAAGCTGTGAAGGGAAGCAAGGAGAAATTAGGAAAGGGAATGAAAGTTCAAGGAAAAGATAGGAAAACTTTGGTGTTTGCGGATAACATTATAAATTTTCAGAGACAGCAAAGGACCTTGGACAGCAATTGAACTGAATCGAAAGTGTCTTTGAAAGAGAACATAAGATGAACATTAATATGAGCAAAACAATGGTAAGGGAATATACACTAAGAAAATCAGGCGATGTTCAACGAATTTTTAGGTAACGAGATAATGAAATTAGTAGGTGAATTATTTGGGTAATAAAACCCCGTCGAAGTAACATGCAAAAAGAAAAGAAAAAGAAGCATTTCTGAAGAAGAGAAATTTATCGACGTCCAATATTAATTTAAATGTTACTATGTCCTTCCTGTAAGCATTTTTGTGGATAATAGGATTGTACGAAACCGAAACGTGGACAACAAACAGTTCAGACAAAAAGACGGTACAGACTTTTGAAATGTATTGCTGACGATTAGATGGGTAATCATGTAACTCATTGGGGGTGATACTGATCAGAATGACTAAAAGAATGAATCGATTGGTCGGACATATACGGAGACAATAAGGAATCGTCAATTTAGCTTTGGAAGGGGGAGGGGTGAGTGTGTGGGGGTAAAATCGCAGATGGAGATCGAGAGACGAGTACAGTAAGCAGTTTCAAAAGGATATTGTTTGGCTTGTTTATTCAGAGATGAAGAGGTTTGCACAGGACAGTGTAACACGGAGCAGACCAGTCTTTGGACTGAAGATGAGAACAATAACTGTTGAATATACTAGCACCTCAAAGTTTATTCTGCTATCAACATAAAATGCTTTGTCAAAGTAGGATATGTGGAATATCGATGCTCAAAGGATTTGAATGAAGTGCAGTGAGATCAATGTTTAAATACTTCAAGTTTAGTACGATACGTTCATTTACTATATGGTGTTCCGGAAACATTCATATTATTGAAGCATCACTTCGTAAATTGGGCTTAATTCTACAACAATGTTTTCTAATTCTAATGAATTATTGCTCTTCCTGCTGAAATCACTATCGTTTGCGATTAGTGGTCCACATAAAAATTAATTAAGACATTAGAGTTTTGTTTTGAGAAAACATATGCGAAGAAATTATGTTACCAAGTAATTGGCAGTAGCAGTTCTTCTAAATACTGCAATAAAGTGACCATCGAACTGTCGTCAAATACAACTGTGTATACGTTATTCATTTTACGGCCGGTAACCCTAACAAAAATATGGAAGAATATTACGAAGGACTGAAACTATGTGAAATTAGCAAGCACACGTTTATGCAAGTATCTGCATTATGAAAATCGATTGCTTGGAAGTATCCGTGCCTCTGATTTGTCATCCATAGATCATGTCTAGGCTGCCACTGAAACACGTATACGCTTTCATATCCTGCAGCCAGCAATTTTCATTAACTGCACTGCATTCCTTTCAGACAAGGCAATAAATTCTCAACAAGACATTTGAAGGTAGTTTGCTTCCATGCCTCACCGAATAGAAGAATGTATTCGCATAGGTGTAGATCACATCTCTTATTGATGTCGACGACGAATATCAGTTTCCAATGTAAGTGAAGTTTTATCATTTAATACGTTTGCTTGGTAAACGTTACTGATAAGTTTGATGAATAACGAATTGATGCTTCATGAAACGATCTAAAATCGGAATGTTAGGCACGACTATTTTAATACGAAAAAGTTCTATAAGTCACGTAACGAAACAAAAAAATAATAAATCAACTTACATCTTTTACCGTCTATTCACCGCTTCTCCCATCGTGCTAGCATTTTCAAATAATAAGTTGAATTTACGTTTTTCACATTTGATTGATTTATGTTGTAAACGAAGCAAAGTATAGCGGATTCCGTTTAGTACTCATGTGAAGGACTTCCCACTCTTTATTATTTAGGATCGCTTGCCAATTTTCGGACCATACAGATATGTTACCTAAGGCGCCCTGCAGCTGGTTTCGATCTTGTGATGACTTTACTAGACGATAAACTGCAGCAGCACCTGCAACAACCTAAAAAGACTGCTCAGATTTTCTCACAAATATTTTTACAGATAATAAAGAGGAGAACCACCCTGCGAGACGCCAGTGATCACATATTGTTTTGGCCGATGCCTTTCCATCAGTTACTACGAACTAGGAAATCTCCAATCAAATCACATAACTCAGACGGCATTCCATAAGCATACAAGTTCATTCAAAGCATCAGCTTTTATTATACTTCTAACGGTTTCGGTTCTAAACCATCTTCACGTGCTGTAAGCTAAACAGACTGACTAAGTTGATTCATTATCTTTCGTGTTACTCATTCGTAAGGTTTTTCATCAAGACTAGATGTCAAGTGACATCTTCACTGGTTCAAAATACGCATTAATTAAAAATCACAGCTGTTACCTGCCATCTCAATAAAAATTTGATAAAATGCAGTTTGTGAGGTACAAAAGTCTTCCGGAAATCTAAAAATATGGAATCAATCAGGGATCCCTTGTCGATAGCACTCATCACTTCGTGTGTGAGTGAAGAGCTGTAAAAAGCTAGTTGTAGCTGCAGAGAGCTATAGCTGTATTTCAGAAGAACGATTATTTCTGAATCCGTTTGAACTATGGGTCAATAGAACGTTTTGTTCGAGGTACCGGTATTCATAGTATTTGAACTCAGTATATGTCCCAAACCCCTGCTGCAAATCGATGTCAATGATATAGGTCTGTAACTCAGTGGATTACTCCTA
Organism: Locusta migratoria; assembly: GCA_026315105.1. Taxonomy (NCBI): domain Eukaryota; kingdom Metazoa; phylum Arthropoda; class Insecta; order Orthoptera; family Acrididae; genus Locusta; species Locusta migratoria. Next base: position 65,513,651 of record CM048751.1, read on the forward strand.
TTTCCTTCCTTGAATATCGGTGTGATCTGTGCAATTCGCAGTCTTATGGTACAAGATACTTCGTTGAGCGAGCGAGCGTATATGAATATCAGTAAAGGAACGCAAGGGAGTGAGGTAGACATTATTTTATTTTATTTTCTTTCTTAGTTTCGGCAAAATAAAAGGACCACACACCAATTTCAATGTTTCCTCCATTTTTCTTCTTTCTTTTTCCTCCAGTACTATTTCCTCTTTTCACTATGCATCCTTTTTCTCTCCTCAGACCACTTTACTCCTGTCGTCTTCTCCCTCCTGCATTGGAACCCTTCCATTTTTAACACTTTCTTCTTAAAAGTTTCTCTTTCTGTTGCATCTTTTTCACTTATATTGCTTCTTTCCAAATCTTTCCTAACTTCTTGAATCCGTGCTATTGTTGACTTCTTTTGTCTTGTTGCTGTTCATTCAGTATAAATATCCAAAAAAAAAAAAAAAAAAAAAAAAATAGCAGTCGCCTCTTCCGCAGTGTTTCGGTTATGTTTTCTACGTTGCTATAAACTTCTGCATTACTTCTTAATTTCCATACCTCTGTACTTCTTAGAGGACCAAGTATTTTTCGAATGATTTTTCTTTCTAGGACTTCAAGTTTATGTAATACAGTACTAAACATTCACTTGAATAAAGACATCTGGCTTTAGTACTGTTTTGTAGTGCTTTATTTTCAGATTTTTTTTAAATTTGCTTTTATTTAATATATTTTTTTAGCGTTTCAATTAATTATCACTGTACGCATAAGGCTACCGATGACGGTAAGAGGAGACGAAATAGACTCTGTTCAATACGTCCTTCATCTACATCTACATACATACTCCGCAATTCACCGTAAGGTGCGTGGCGGAGGGTACACTGTACCACTACTAGGCATTTCCTTTCCTATTCCACTCCCAAATTGAACGAGGAAAAAAAAAAGAATGCCTATATGCCTCCGTACGAGTCCTAATTTCTCTTATCTTGTCTTTGTGATCTTTACGCGAAAAGTAAGTAGGCGGCAGCAAGATCGTACTACACTCAGCTTCAAATTCCGGCCCTCTAAATTTACTTAACAGAAATTCACGAAAAGAACGTCGTCTTTCTTCCAGCGATCCCCAATTGAGTTGCCGGAGCATTTCCGTGACAGTCACGCATTGGTCGAACCTACCGGTAACAAATCTAGCTGCTCGCCTCTGAACCGTCTCTATGTGTTCCTTTAAACTGATCTGCTGCGGGTTCCAAACACTTGAGCAATACTCAAGACGTGGTCGTACAAGCATTTTATACGCGGTCTCCTTTACAGGTGAAGTACATCTTCCCAAAATTCTCCCAATAAACGGAAGTCAGCTATCCGCCTTACTCAAAACTGTCCTTATATGCTCGTTCCATTTCATATCGCTTTGCATTGTTACGCCTAGATATTTGAATGACGCGACAGCATCAAGAAGCGCAGTACTAATGTTGTATTCGAACATTATGAGATTGTTTTTTTCTACTCGTGCGCATCACCTTACATTTTTCTACATTGAGAGCTAGCTGCCATTCTTCGCACTAACTAGAAATTTTGTCTAAGTCATCCTGTATGCTATTACAGTCAGTTACAGACGACACCCTCCCATACACCATAGCATCATCAGCAAACAGCCGCAAATTACAACTTACTCAGTCCATCAGATCATTTATATAGATAGAAAATAATAGCGGTCCTATCACACTCCCCTGGGGCACGCCTGACGATACACTCGTCTCTAATGAACACTCGCCGTCGAGAACAACGTACTGCGTTCTATTACTTAGGAAGTCTTCAAGCCAGTCACAAATCTGTGAACCTATTCTATAAGCTCGTATCTTCGTTAGCAGTCTGCAGTGTGGCACCGCGTCGAACGCCTTTTTGAAGTCGAGAAAAACACAATCCGCCTGTTGCCCTTCATCCATGGCTCGCAAGATGTCATGTGAGAAAAGGGCAAGCTGAGTTTCACATGAACGATGTTTCCTAAACCCGTGCTCATTCATGGAAAGAAGCTTTTCCGTTTCAGGGAAATTTACTATATTCGAACTGAGAATATGCTCTAAAATTCTACTTGAAACTGATGTCAACGATATTGGCCTGTAATTGTGTGGGTCAGTTCTCTTTCCTTTTTTGTAAACGGGAGTCGCCTGCGCTTTTTTTCCAATCACTAGGAACTTTGTGCTGAATTAAAGGTTCGCGTGGGCGAGGGGACTGAGGCGCTCCAGTCACGGTCTACACGGCCACTACGGTCGGGGATTAGAATCCCCCCTCGGGCATGGATATTTGTCCTGTCCTTAGTGTTAGTTAGTTCATAAGTAGTTTGTAAGTTTGGGGACTGATGACCCCGTAGTTAAGTACCATAAGCTAAACAAACATTTGAAAGATTCGCGATAACCAAGGATAAAGCGTCAAACATATCGAAGAGAAGGGAAGCAGGTAACCACAGAAACTGAGAGGTAAAAGTGGCGGTGAAATTGTGGAGCAACTAGGCCGTAATGAAAACGGCTCGGTGTAGCGCCGACGCCCAGCTGCCACGATGCTTGGGTTCCAGTGGTGTCCCATTCAGGCGCTGGTGTGAAGCCAGCCAGCAGCCAGGCAGCTGTTTGGCGCCTTTCCCAACCGCCGCCGCGACTCGCCGGGCCGCCGCTTGGCGCGCTGCCTGCGCGGAATTCTCCCGCGCCCGCTGCCAAAAAAAAAAAAAAATACCGCGTGACGTCACGGCTGACGTCACACCCGGACCTCCGAACACGCGGAATACCGGCAGGCACGGAGCCGGGAGCACCGAGCACTGGTGGCGACCTCGCGGCCGACCGCGGGGAGCCTTGGAAGGCAGAAAAGGCGATACCCACGAGCCAATTTGGACAAGGTCAAGGACGGCACGCCGCGAAAGTGGGCCAGCCGCCTCCTAGAAACGCCGGCTGAGGTTACTCCGCAGGCCGCTCGCGCTATCGATTCTCTCTGGGCGAGTCAGCTCTGCACAGCCCGAATACTGACCGGTGGCTGCTCGGATGTAGCCTCTGCTTTCATTCTCGATCTAAACATAACTAAACTAGGGTAAGGTGGTACAAATTCGTTATAGGTACAATTCCGATCAACATAATTTGTCAGTCTCTTAGTGTTGGTAGCACTTGCCTTTGTGTGGCGTTGTAGTGTAGCAGGTTTCTAGAGCTCTTCCTGTCTTTTCCAAGAATACACCACTTTGCGCCACGGAGATATAAATTTTTTCCTGTTAAGAGGTACGTGGAGCAACTTCGTCGAACGCGCTCTTATAAATTATCTAGTTTCCACGCGATTGCAAATTCTATATTATGCAATGTTTGTTACCTCGAAGTATGCGTTGATGGCCAAGGGAAAAAGTGCTTTTTATGTGGAAGAAGCCAGTGATGAAAATTATACGAGGAAGTGATCATAATTGTACCTAGTGTGGTACATTTTCGATCGCTTTTTCACACTTCTGTAACATTTTTTTGTGTTTATACCAACATTTGTAATGGTCTAGTATTTGTGTTACATATTCATTAAACATCCAAGAACAATTGCCACAGTTAAACATCCAAGAACAAGTGCCATAGTTAAAATTATATCTTTTCTCAACATATTTCCAGTACCAACAACATTTGTCCCGAAATGATCGCAATTGTACCACCTCATCCTAACACATTTTAGCTTTCTTTCAAAAAATTTCATTGTTCTTACCAAACAGTTAATATTAGAGAGTCCATCTAAGCTGCCCCAATGCTCTGGGTGGCAGCAACCAGCAACACTAGCTTCCACATTTTGTAACGTCAGACAGACCAAATAGTTAAGGTGGACAGACGCTGGAAAATCATGTGTCTTTCTGGTAGAAGTACAGTTTAAGTGCAGTTTGGTTAGTAGTAAATCGTGTCCAGTGTATGTGCTGCGGTCAGTTATACTACTTGACGCAATGCAACATTTGGAATGATTAGATTAGATTAATACTTTTTCCATAGATCATATATACGACATTTCGTAATGTTGTGGAACGTGTCAGTCTAGTAAATGTTGTCTACACTTGACAATATTTTAAGGATTTTTTATCACATTTTTGTTGTTTTTTATTATTTTTTAATTCTTTTATTTTTTCAAGTTTTATCAAAAAATTCATCCACATTGTAGAAGGATTTGCCATTCAGAAATTCCTTTAATTTCTTTTTAAATACTAGTTGGCTATCTGTTAGACTTTTGATGTTACTTGGTAAATGACCAAAGATTTTTGTGGCAGCATAATTCATTCCTTTCTGAGCCAAAGTTAGATTTAACCTTGAATAGTGAATATCATCCTTCTAGTGTTGTAGCTATGCACACTGCTATTACTTCTGAATTGGGTCGGATTGTTAATAACAAATTTCATGAGTGAATATATGTACTGTGAAACTACAGTGAAGATCTCTAGATCCCTAAATAAATGTCTGCAGGATGCTCTTGGGCCGGCTCCAGCAATTATTCTGATTACACGCGTTTGTGCAATGAATACTTTTTACTCAATATTGAATTGCCCCAGAATATGATCCCATATGAAAGCAATGAATGAAAATAGGCGTCGTAAGCTAATATACTGAGATGTATATAACAAAATTTTCCAATGACTCTAATAGCATAAGTAGCTGAACTCAAATGTTTCGCCGGCCGCTGTGGCCGAGGGGACTGAGGCGCTCCAGTCACGGTCTGCACAGCCACTACGGTCGGGGGTTCGAATCCCCCCTCGGGCATGGATATTTGTGCCGTCCTTAGTATTAGCTAGTTTATAAGTAGTTTGTAAGTTTGGGGACTAATGACCCCGTAGTTAAGTCCCATAGACTCTACAAACATTTTTTTTTTTTTTTTCAAATGTTTCAGGAGATCTTCGATATGTTTCTTCCAATTCAGTCCCTCGTCAATGCAAACACAATGTTGTACTTCAGCTACGTACCAGCATGTTTTCATTTCTAACAGTCCTTTTACAAATTTGTCCTACATCTACGGCATATTTTCTTGCTCTTCAAGTAGGAAGGAAGCCAAGAGTTTAATGTCCCATCGACAGCGTGGTCATTGGAGATGGCGCTCGGATTTTTTGGGTAAAGATGTGGGAAGGAAATCGGCCATGCCCTTTCAAAGAAACCATTCCGACATTTGCCTGGAGTGATTTAGGGGAATCTAGGAAAACCAAATCTGGATGGCCGGAGATGGATTTGAACCATTGTCCTCCCGAATGCCAGTCCAGTGTGTTACCAATGCGCCACCTCGCTCGCTTGCTCTTAGTCATCTGGAATGTTCAGACATTCCATTTTCTTTAAGAACTAGTTTCTCCTAAATTTAGTTCAAATGTTTGTAAATCTATCGGACCAAACTGCGTGGTCATCAGTCCGTAGCTTACAAACTACTTATACGTAGGTAAAGTAACCTAAGGACAACACACACACCTATGCCCTAGGGAGGACTCGAACCTCCACGGCGAGCAACCGCGCACTCCGCAGCGAGACGCTTTAGACCGCTCAGCTACTCCACCGCGGCCCTAATTTAGTCAACAGAGGAAAATTACATGCTGAAACAGTAACTACAACTGCCATACTATCCATGCATGTATATAAAGTGTAATTAAGAAAGTGCTCTTTGTATGGAATTCCTATGAAATTGAAAGGCCTACACAACGTTGAGTAAAACTGTAACAAATGGGGCCTACTCAGAGTAGTTATGTATGCCCTTCTTGTCTTCGAAGTTCTGGTAAATGCTTTTTCTGACAAACATATACTAACGCAATATAAGCGCGACTACCTGCATCTACAGCCATACGGTGTATGGCGGAGTCTACTCTATATACCATTCTCACTTCCTCATCCTATCCCAGTCACGCATGGTTCGCGGAAAAAACTTGTGTCTGCTAAGTATCCGCGTGGACCCTAATCTCTCTAATTTTAGACTTGTCTTGTTTTCGCGATATATACATAGGAAGACGCAACATATTGGTTGATTCTTCGAGAAACGCATGTTCTCGGAACTTTTAACAGAAGCACGTACCGTCTTTTGTAGCGTCTGCCACTGGCGTATGCAGGAGGACTAGGGTTCGAATCCCAACTGGGACAAATTTTCAATTTTCTCCACTGAATTATTTCAATGCCCACACGCAAGTAATATCGTGAATTCTCTGTGTATAGATTGATTATAACGGAATGATTAAAAATCTTGTTTGTTCTTTCGGACATGTGCGAAAGAACACATTTATAACTTATGTAAATTTTAAAATGTTTATCGTGACTACTAGCTTATGATCTCTCAATAAGCACCAATTATATACATATATTTCTTTTATAGTTACCACAGACAGAACGTGGAAATTGCTAAACGCCCTCCATATCAGATTTGTAATAACTGAAAATAGGCGTTATACAGAAATTAGCCAATATCTACAGGGTTAGATACATAGGTAATTACACAATTACTCGTTTTAGATTAAATAATCAAGAATAATGCAGAACTTGATACATCGCAAAAATTTTGTTTTGCGTAAATGAAGTAGATGGAACTCGTTCTTTATATTTGGAATTATTTGCCGAAACGAAATCATAAGATTTCATGGTGCAAACGAGTGTGTCACATAATTTGTCGTCATAAATTATGGTGGAAAAGTTATCATCTGGCCTTAAATATCGCGGCACCTTGCCCAGGCTATGTTGTTTATAGGGGGTCTTTGTTTCTTATTCATTCATGTAGCAAGACAGTCTAGATCGCAATTTATTTTATTTCTCTGGTAACCGATTCCGGACACTTACAGGACCATCTCCAGACAACAACTGTAATGATATATAATATAATATTAGACGGCAAAATTATTTCTAAAGTGAGTATTTAAAATAAGATTAAAATATACTGGTATTGTTGGCCACCCACCACCGATTGTTTTCGGATGGACCTGCCTGAAGTTTTAATGTCGACTGCTGTAGAAGTGGGCGGATGCCATGTCTGGATTCAAGTCCATGTGTACTGAAGGTCCGGAGGTATTTGCCTTAATGCCTTCAGTGCGAGTTAGCACTTAGGTAGCATGTTGGGGCTTGATTGTGCATGTATAGTGAGGTTTTGTGTGATTTATACCCTATACTGTCGGGTTATTATGTTTCGTGGGTGCTTGTAGTTTATGTAAAATGGTATGTACCAAGTGTTGCAATTAGGTTATGTGCAGAGTTTTCAGTATTGGTGTAGAGTGCTTGTGTACGTGTTTCGATGACTGTGGATGCGTGTGGTGTGTTTGTGTCCCTGTGAATGTCGGAGTTGCGGACGAACAAGGGGGCGTCTGTTATTATTCTAAGTGTCTTGTTTTGCACTACTTGTAACTTGTTTACGTGAGTATGTGGCTGTGCCGTAGATCTCACAGCCATAAAGTATTTTTGGAAGTACCACCATCTTCCAGATGCGTATCTTAAGTTTGGCGGTTAGTCCATTGCCTTTAAGCAATGGGTATAGTTGGAAGATGCTACCCGAGCCCCGATTACATGCATCTGTAATATAAGCATTCCAGGTGTGTGTTATATAAATTTTTAGGCCTAAGTTTTTCACCGTGTCACACCAGGGGAGGTCCCTACCTTCAATGTTTATTTGCCAGTCTGGAGATCTCCTTCTGGTGGTGAACATGATTGCGTGACATTTACTTGGGTTGATCTTAATTTTCCACAGATGCTGTAGAAGTAGGGGCAGTCATCCTTCAAATACTGGATGCTCCACCCTCTAAATGTTGGCCTATTGGGTATAAGTTTAAACAGAATTTATATACGGCAATGGATTTCAATATGCAACAAACCAAATCATTATATACAGTATAATGGCTAATCAGATCAAAAAATGAAACATTATTCGACATGATTAGCCATTCTTTATAATGATTCGGTTTACTGCATACTGAAATCCATTGTTGTATAACTTCCGTTAGAACTTATACCCAATTGGCCAACATTTAAAAACAACCTGTGGTCAACATTACGGATGTATTTAATTCTTATTTTAAATACTCACTTTAGAAATAATTATATATAATATATAACTATATATATATATATATAATTACAGTTGTGGTATGATGATGGTCTCGTAAGTGACCGAAACCGGTTACCAGTGAAATAAAAGAAATTGCGATCTACATTTCCTTGTAACATGAATTAATAATTACTTGTAATATCGCTGTTATCCATAATGTTCTCAAAAGTAATTACTTTGTTTTTTACTCCACGGCCTAGATTTCGGGTAAGAAGCGATTTTCAAGTACATTACTGATTCCAAAGGTGTTATAGCGAATATAAACCTGTCAATAAATCGAATCTTAAATTTAGAGGTTACCTCTGTGACAATTTTGACAAATTATATATGCATTAGAGAATTCATCTTGAAAGTAAGTAAGACTATGCATACATATGAATAGAGTGCGGTTCATGAATATAATTATATTGTCTACTCATTGAGTAAAGGTTCCTACTATGTGGGGGGTTGTAGTATAACCTGAAAGAAGAGAATAATTGAAATGAGTTTGATCATTCACCAAAAAATGTGTAAATACACATATCAGCTTCTTAATTTCTAAAATTTCCGACTGACAGCTTTGCACCTTTTCCTTCCACGTTTAAAACTTCTGCATCTATTGATTACTTGCAGTAAGGTTGCATTAACTAGTGACATTCAAAAAATGTTCAAATGTTTGTTAAGCTTATGGGACTTAACTACGGGGTTATCAGTCCCTAAACTTACAAACTACTTACGAACTACCTTATACTAAGGACGGCACAAATATCCATGCCCGAGGGGGGATTCGAACCCCTGACCGTAGTAGCCGTGCAAACCGTGACTGGAGCGCCTCAGTCCCCTCGGCCACCGCGGCCGGCTGCAGTTTTCCTTTAGGCAGTATCCAGCAACTGCTGAATACAGCTTCTTTAGTCTCCAACTTGTATGATGTCCTGTGAGTCTGGAGCAGATTGACGTGCTTGTCTTTCCAACACAGCAGGATTCACACTCCTGACAGATGATCTTATAAATCCCACTTTTTATTATGACTGGATGTTTATCTTTTGAGTCGAACAAGTTGTTACCTGTTGACTGCGGAATGTAAAAGAACACCAACAAACCCTTTCCCTTCAATATGTTACTTAACCTGTTTGAGGATTCACCTACAAAAGGTAAACTGCACCATATATTTTTGGGGTTGTCCATGTTGTTCTTTGGGTAGAGCTAAGACCTGCCCTGCTCGTTCGTCTATTTTTTGAGTATTTTATTAATAATAGTGACATGAAATTCATTACTAGTGGTTTTTATTTTAATTGTGTTCAGTTCCTAGTGAAATACTGCCTGAGAAAAAGCTAAAAGTAGATAACAGATGCAGAAGTATTACGCCTAAAAGGAAAAGATGGGAAGCATCGCCAATTGGAAATTTTAATAATCAGAAGTTGATGGGGTTACCCCCACATCTTTTTTTAAATGATCAAACTCTGTCCAATTAGTCTCCTCTTTCAGGTAATATTACAACCTCCAAATAGTGGAAAAACTTTAATCAATGAGCAGACTATTTATTTCCATTCATATACTTCACTCTGTCCATGCATGTAATTAGTGTTCATTGCTGTAATGCTGAATTTTATAATCCTTATATAATTTGTCAACATTTTGAAAGAGATAACCTCTAACTTCAAACCAAGAATCGATACATTAAAAAGTTAATAGGTTTATTTCCATAATGAAATATTCATTCTGCAGCGGTGTGTGCGCTGATGTGAATCTTCCTGAAAGATTAAAACTGTGCGTTTGACTGGGATTCAAACCTGGGACCATTGCCTTTCGTGGGCAAGCGCTCCACCGGCTGAGCTATCCTGGCATGTCTTCTCACAGCTGTACTTCCGCCAGTACCTCGCCTCCTACTTTTTAAACTTTACGGAAGTTCTCCTGCGAACTAAGCAGGACTAGCACACCCGGAAGAAAGAATATGGTAGATACATGGCCTAGCAGCAGCTTAGGGGATGTTTCCAGAATGATATTTTCACTTTGCAGCGGAGTGTGCACCGATCTGAAAATTCCTGCCAGAAAGTCCCAGGTTCGTATCCTGATCCGGCATAAGGTACTAATCTGGCAGGAAGTTTCAGGTTTATTTTCGCCCTAACATCTTTGGAATCAGAAATGTCCTAGGATATCGGCTTATATCTCTAAACCTACGTCGTACAGTAAGAACAATAAAATTCTTGAAACAAGACAAAAAGTTTTTGGATAGTGCTATGCAAAATATTTCACCAAGAAATTACAGTGGAATCAATTAAAATGTAAGACATGCTTGTAAGTACGGACCATATTTTTGAGCGACGGACGTGCTGTTACAGGTGTGAGAAAAACAGCCAAGTCTGAATGAAACAGTAGGATGTTATTCACTGGAGATCTTCCTCACTTACCTTGATAATATTTTGATTGAGAGTCGATATCCTGTTCAGCCTTACAGCCCATCAACATACAGATTGTACTTCTTGTATCAGTAAACATATCCGTCTCACAAATAATAATTGCAGTACTCGTCCTAGCTTTAGCGACCATTATTAACGATATGGTATTTTTATAGAGCTTAAACCATAAAATTCTCCCATTTAAAGCATAGGAGTATCTGTGCAATGTATTCGTCTTTGCTGAACAAACGCGAATTCGAAATATTCAAACATGTCGACTCTTAGGCACTGAAATTAAATCAATGGCGAAGTTAAATGTTCAAATGTTTGTAAATGTATGGGACTTAATTATTCCGGTTATCAGTCCCTAGGCTTACAATCTACTTAAACTAAATAAAAACTTCAATACTTACTATTATTGTTCCACATTATTTTTTTTATTTGTTTGTTACGAGCAGCTTTCGGCTTCTTAGGCCATCATCAGATAACTTAGTACTGACAAATAGTCCACACGTAACGTTGAGGTTATATATACAAAGATGGTTTTTCGAAGATATGTGGATTTTTTATGACTATGAATCGATACTACCGAATAAGTGCATTATAAAACAAATGGATTTTAAATGAATACATCTTAGGCTACAATGATGTTACAAACAAACATGGACAACATAATTTAATATCATAAGAATGACATTCATTCAGAGTATGGTCAGCAAAGGCGGAATCTTTCTTTTTCAATCTCCAGCTCCTTTCGTGCTCAGTCTAGTGTAGGGTTGCCAGACGTCCCGGTATTCCGGGACGGTCCCGGTTTCGGATTTAAAAAATGAGCTTCTCGAAAATTACTTTCGGTTTTGTGATGCCAAAGAAATACTCTCATGCCGTCTACTTCTTCCAAAATTCTGGGGTGGATTTGTATTTTTACTGTCACTGTTCAGCAAAATAATGATTTTGTTTCATTGTTGCACATGCCAGCGTCTATAAAGTGGCATTATTGCGCGTAACGCTTATTTCCGTTATTAACTCTGGTCGTCGGATTCAGTTCAATTAAGACGTTGCAGCTATGTACGTCGTTTCCTGTCCGAGGCTTATTGTGCATAGTTCATATTTGCGTGTGTGTGTGATCTCCAAAAGCGAAAGTGTTCCTATCAAAACAAAAATACAGGAGAATGATATTTCATCAAACGAGGAAGACATGGCTATGAAATGGAATGTGGAATATGTATCTGTTTTAGATGGAGGAAGGTCAGCTATTGCAGATCATTTAGGCAGCCCAAAGCATAAATTAAATATGTGCTCTGCTAGCATTTCAAAAAATAGCTTTTTTATTTCGAAGTCATCAAAACAGAGCCAATTAGTAGCAGCAGCGGAATTAACAATGTGTTATCATACTGTTAAACATCATATGTCCTTGAAAGCTGTAGACTGTACTTCTAGGCTAAACTTCAATATTTTTAACGATTCTGTCACCTCAGAATGGCATTCAAGTGAAATTGCTTAGTTTCGCTGCCAAATGAAGTATGTACTGCATTAGAAGAAAATAAAATTGATAAGAGTAAGTATATTGTATTTTCTGGTGACAATGCTAACACTAATTTTGGAGGAGTGCGACGAGCAGGTACAAACAATGCATTTATTAGACTGAAAAGTGAAGTAAACGAAAATCTAGGAGTTGGCTGCCCTGCTCACTTACTACACAACGCTACCAAGGCAGCAGCTGACGTGATGAGTGTTGACGTAGAAACGTTTATAATTAAGCTTTTCAATTACTTCTCCATATACACAGTACGAACAGAGCGCCTAAAGGATTTTTGTGAGTTTGTGGATATGGAGTATCATGAGCTGTTATCACATACAAAAACAAGGTTGTTATCTTTGTTTGTTGCTGTAGAGAGAGTACTGAAGTTGTATGATGCTCTTAAATCATTCTTCCTCTTAGAAGAGAAGGCACTAAATTTCTGACAACCCTCTTCAAGAATTCGTTGACGGACGCATACCTCTGGTTCCTCCATAGTCAGTTGAGCGTGTTTCAGAGCCAAATATTGAAATTTGAAAAAGCAGAAATCAGTGTTATAGAAGTAGCTGCGATTTTGGGAAATACTATTAGAGTCATAGGACGTCGTAAAGAAGAAAGTTTCATCCACTCGAAGTGACATCTCTCCTGGAGGACAGTAAGGTTGCATTAAGTAGTGACATTCAAAAATTTCATGTTGAAGTAGTAGAGTTTCATAAAACGTGTGCAACTTATTAAAAAAATTGTCAATAAATCTCAATGAGTTTTACATTTTAAAATTTATCTTGCTGGACACTTAACTTGAGTGGAGCAATGTGACAAGGACAATAACATTTGTACAAGGTAGAGGACTGTCAATAGATGATAGTTTATTGTTTAAACAGTTTTCTTTACTCAGGCAATTCACTGAATCGGAAGTCAACAGAAATTTGCGGTAACTGAGGTAGTAAATCATGTCAGGAGAAACTGACCTATTTCTTTCGGCAGACTGGATACGAGGAAGAGTATTCTCAGTTGCTGAATCTGTGAGAATTCGTTTTCAGTACTCAAGGGCATAATGCAATTGTGGAACGAGTATTTTCTCTCACGAATGTGCAATGGACTGAGGAAGGAAACAGATTACAAGTACCAACGGTCGAACCAATAATCAAATGTGTTTTTAATAATGAAATGAGTTGCTCTAAGTTTCATGAATACATCACACAGTGGAAAGATCTCTGCAAAGCTCAGAATTCTGATACATATGATGTGTAGGATAACAAATTATGTGAAATTTACACTTCAGCAAACTGTATTTCAGTGGACAATTTTGCTCCTCGTATTAATGTTTCAAAAGTAAAATAAAAAATTCTTATTTTACGAGTAGTAATATTGTAAAGTGTTGTTGCCATTCGAATGCCCTCACTTGGTTTTTTAAAATTAATTATAGTATAAAGTGCTTATTTATTTATTTTAGTAAATTAATTGAATACAGCAGTAATTTTCACAAATATTTCACATTTTAACGTTAAGAAAAGTGTTCAGAAGTGTCCCAGTTTATAATTGATAAATTATGGCCATTATTAGCTAATTTTAGAGAAACGTCCCAGTTTGCTAGCAAAAAATTCTGGCAACCCTAGTCTAGTGGCTATATTCCCGACTGGCCTACATATAATTTGGCACAAGGACTGTCTCATTGTACTAATTTTCATAAGCCTCTGCCGTACGTTCATGACCGTGAAAGTCGTTTTTCAATATCTCTTGTAGTTTCAGACATATCTGGAATGAAATAGTTGAGTGGGACACCCTGTATATGGTAAATGAGACATATTTAATCGCAATTTTTTCATGCAAAATGCAAGTATTTTTGTTTATTCTCAACTTTTCTTAATTGCATTTCTTAATAACGATGGCTTCACTGTTAAAAATGAAAAAAATTCAATTTAAAGTTTTTACAGTACGTTTTGTTTTCACTATTGCTTATCAATCTGGCATATATGAGACCAGGTCTGTGATGTAAAACAACGGAAAAAGGCCAAACGAAGAGTTTCTGATTCTACAGTATTGTCCCAAAAATGAAATTAACAATACTTTTTAAATTTAAACCACCATTATTAACAAGCTTTTATAAAATACAGAAAATCAAGAATAAACAAAACGCGCGCATTTTCATAAACATAACGACTACGTATGTATTAATTACGATAGTTCTTATTACTTTAATGGCCAACCACTTATGCTGCTCTTACTGTTCCATAACTTCTCAATTATCCTCTTGCTAATTCTATTTTGTGTCGTCCTCGTGAAATGTCCTACAGAAGAGATCCGTTTCTTTTCATTGTACTTGTCACTGGTTCTGTTTCGTTATAGTCGGTTTCATTTGAAGCTATTCTCCAAACCCCGTGTTTCTGGTATTTTATATTTACGTATGTTCTATCATCCTTTCTATTTTGAATAGTCTGTCTATTGCTACAGCGCTGATTGTTTTAAACACGGTATACGTGACGAATTTTGTATTTAAATGGTAAAAGTATTCGAACGGAAAAAAAGAATAAAATACTAAAAATATTACGACGAGATTCGAACCAATGTTAACTTGTCCGTCAATATACAATCTTCCTAATGACCAACGTCGACAACTTTAATAATTGGCGCTATTTAAATGTGCTTGGAAAACTTGTCGATTTTCTCTAAAAATTTTACAGTTGTATCGAATGATTTTTGTCCATACAGTACGTATTTGAGATCTGAACTTCACGTACGGTACCATAAATACAAAAAAAGTTTTAAAGATCCGACACCCATGTGGTCTCCTTATGGTCGAGAGATAATCTTCCACTCACCTACCGTCACTAGCGACCTACAACCGCCGTCCCTTCTCACTTTCGTATGCGTTAATGAGCTCACGTTCAGGTGCCTGCGCATGGTGCGAATTAACGAGCTAATTCACGGCTCTTTGCCAGGTAGCGCACTGACCTTCCTGCACCACATGCTGGCTCTCTGTCAACTGTACTTCGCTACTGCCTGTTCTGTAGACACGACCCCGTGATTTCACTATCGTTTCACTCCATTTTTAATCAAATGTTTGTAGATCTATCGGACCAAACTGCGTGGTCATCAGTCCGTAGCTTACAAACTACTTAAACCTAGGTAAACTAACCTAAGGACAAACACAAACACCCATGCCCTAGGGAGGACTCGAACCTCCACGGCGAGCAACCGCGCGCTCCGCAGCGAGACGCTTTAGACCGCTACGGCCATTTTTAATCGACTCGTGCTACAAGTATCTTTAATGCGTGTCTTAGCGCCACAAAGGCAACACACGATTGTGCAAAACATTCGCACCGTATTTCTCGGCACAAGACTTCAACAATTTGTAAATATGCAGTTAAGGCTGAAATTCAAAACAGTAATTTCTATGTGTAATCAGCCTACAATGTTGTAGTTGTGGTCTTCAGCCCAAAGACTGGTGTTATGCAGGTATTCACCGCACTCAGCGGCGGAGCAGCCGAGCGCATTGAGGCGCTATGTTCCGATGCGCGAATCCGTTCGCCGTCGAGGGTTCGAATCCCCCTCCGGGTATGGATTTTTGTGCTGTCTTTAGTATAAGTTAGTTCATAAGTAGTTCGTAAGTTTAGGGACCCCGCAGTTAAGTCCCATAAGCTTTACAAACATCTGAACATTCGAACCCTACTCTATCGTGAGCAAGCCTCTTCATCTCCTCATAAGAGCGGCAACCCACATCCATTTGAATCTGGTTACTATATTCGTCTCTTGGTCTCCCTCTGCGATTTTCACCCACTAACTTCCTTCCAATGCTAAATTTACGATTCCTTGATGTCTAATAATGTCCCCTACTAATCGATCCCTTCTTTTAGTCAAGCTTTGCCACAAATTCCTTTTCCCCCCAATTATGTTCAGCCTACCTCTTCATTAGTTACGCGATCTATCCACCTAATCTTCAGCGTTCTTCTGTAGCAACACGTTTCAAAAGCCTCTATTCTCCTCCTGTCTAAACTAATGATCCTCAAAGTTTCTCTCCGTACAAGGCAACATTCCAAACGAATGCCTTCAGAAAAGACTTCCTTACTCTTAAATTAATATTCGTTGTCAGCATATTTCTCTTTTTCAAAAACGCCTTTCTTCCCATTGCCATTCTGCATTCTATATCCTCTATATTGCGACCATCATATGTTATTTTATTGTCCAAGTAACAAAACCTTACTACCACCTTTATTGTTTCGTTCTCTAAACTACATCCTTCATCATCGCCTGACTGCATTCCATTACCCTTGTTGTGCTCTTGTTAATGTTCATCTCGTACACTCCTTTCAAAACACTGTCCATTCCGTTCAGTTCTAGGTCCTTTGCTGTCTCTGACAGAATTACATTATCATTGGCAAAACACAATGTTTTTATTTCTTCATCCTGAACTCTAATTCCATCTCCAAATTTCTCTTTGCTTTCCTTTACGGCTTGCTCAATGTACAACGAATAACGTTGGAGAAAAGCTAAAACCCTGTCTTACTCTCTTCCCAACCATTGCGTCCCTTTCATGTCCTTCATCTCTAATAACAGCGGTTTGGTTAATGTACAAGTTGTAAATAACGTCCCGTTTTCCAGATTTTTCCCCTGTTGAATTCAGAATTTGAAAGAGTGTATTTCAATCAACATTGTCAAAAGCTTTCTCCAAACCTAGAAAAGCTAGATACGTACGTTTGCCTTTCCTTAATCTACAGCAGGAGTTACCAAACCTTTTTTGTCTCGTAGACCCCTTCCCAACTTTTTCTGCCCTGTGTAGACCCCCTGCCTTTTGTCTACTTAATTTTTTATGAATTCCTAACTTCAAATGTGTTTTCGCGCCTGATATGGTGCTACTAGCTTTTATAACTTTAACTGTAAAAGAGTGGACTGAAAAAATTATTTACAAGTATATACGTCATAGTTTGACTAATCCCCCACTCCTCCCCCCCTCCCAACGCGCACACACACACACACACAAACACACACACACACACACACACACACACACACACACAAATCTGACTACTGGCATGCAGCAGGAGACGGAATATACAGAATTCCTCCACTCTCTCACTTAGCTAATGAAGCGAACAGGACCAAGCTTCAGTATTGTGAGAATAATTCTAAATTTTGGTTGCGGCCTTCCTAAATGTGAACCACTAACGTGGGCCCCCATTTACAACAAATAGACTCCCAAATGATTTTTCCGCTGATGTGGACCCCTTGCAGGTTGAAATAGACTCCTGGAGGTCTGTATAGACCACTTTGGGAGGTCTGTATAGACGACTTTGGGAACCACTGATCTACAGAGTGGCGCACATAAAACCGGCGCGAACCGGAATGCGAAAGCGCGTGAGTAGCATTACCAGCTTGTCAGTTTGTTTGCCACCTTACAACAGCAGTTAGCGTGTGAGTAGTTCATACGGAAAGTAGTCGTTATAAACCGCGTACTTCATTGTCACGCCCTACTCCATTGAAGAACGTGTGTTCATTGTTGAAGAATATGTGCGGTCTGAATCCATTAAAATTGTTCGTGACACTTTTCATGTAAAGTTTACTGAAAGCAATATTCCTGCAAAATCGACGATTCAGGATCTAGTGAGAAAGTGGCGTTCGACCAGCAGTGTTCTTACTTCTAAGAGGAAAAAGGCACCGACTGTACGTACATCTGAATTTGTGGCAAACGTGACGGCACAAATTGAAAAAGTCCCCTACAGACTATCACAGCGATGTGGCATATCTCGCAGGTCATGTCTCCGCATCCTTCGTGGCTTAAAAATGAAACCTTGCCTTGTGTTGTTCAGCAAATAAAAGAGGCGGAAACGGAGAAACTTACATATTACTGTAATTGGTTGCTGGGGAACATCGTGATCCGTTCCTCCTTTATTCGACGGATAAAAAATTTTCATATGTCTAGTTACGTTAATTCACAAAACACACTGGGCTACAGAGAATCCCCATGGTATACTGAAAAAGCCGTTACACGATTTAAAAATTGGTGTATGGTTTGCTGTATATTTTATCAGGCCAATGTTCTTCAACGAAACTGTCAACACACATGTTTACTTGCAACTCTACAATGAATTTTCGGCTCTGTTTACACCAAACTAAAAATGTTGTGCATATTTCCAGCAAAATGGGGCAACTTCTCGTACGTCGGATTTGTCCTTAGCTCGTATACATACTGATTTTACAGAAGAGAGGACCATTAGTAAGAGCTTGGGACCACTCCCCTCTCCCGACTTGTCACCATGTGACTTTTACCTCTGGGGATTTCTAAAGGCTAGAGTCAACAATCCCTGAACACCTGACACATTAAAAAATAAAATATCTGAAGAAATTTCGAACGTTCCTCAAAGAGTACTGAAAAGTGTTTTCCTTGACATTCTTCGACGTGCACAAGTTTGCTTGGATGTTGCCAGAGAACATTTTGAAGAAAGACTTTAAATTCGTTTCTAAAATATGCTTATTAAACTAATAACTGTAAATCTGTTACTTAAACTGTTAATTACATAGTTGATAATGAAACTGTAGAATAAAAATGTAAGAAAGCTATTATATATGTTGATTTGCTTCATCCATATTCCTTTTCAGAGCAGGGGCCGGTTTTATGTGTCTTCTAAGACAGGTCGTAAGGTGAGTGTTGCTTCCCATGTTCCTGCATTTCTCCTGAATCCGAACTGATCTTCCCTAAGGTCAGCATCTATCAAATTTTCCATCCTTCTCTAAATAATTTGTGTCAAAATTTTGTTAGCCTGTCTCATACATCTTACTCATCAGGCGAAATAGTTTTATCATGAATGGCAATGGCAGTGGCCTGGATGGCAATGTTATCGTTTTTAAAATTCAAACTAGATTAGATTAGATTAGTTATTTGTTCCGTAGATCCATGTTGAGGGGATCCTCGTTGATGTGGAACATGTCAAGAAACAAAATTTACAAGTTGAATAATAGATAATAATAATAATAATATAAATACAAATACATACACTTATAATATAAATACAGATACATAAATTTTAAGGTTTTTTTCTGATAATATAATAATACTAATATAGTATGAGTGCATGCATCATTTGGTACAATTTAGAAATTCACTAATGGAGTAGAAGGAGTTGGCCACTAGAAGGTCTTTTAGGTTCCTCTTAAACTGATCTTTATTTGCAGCTAAATTTTTTATACTTGATGGTAAATTATTGAAAATGTGTGTTCCTGAGTAGTGGACCCCTTTTTTAACTAAAGTAAGTGCTTTTAAGTCCTTGTGTAGATCATTTTTATTTCTAGTATTGTATGTATGAACTGATCTGTTTGTTGGGAAAAGGGATATATTATTTATGACAAATTTCATTAAGAGGCAGTAGTTAATATACCCAGTTCTTTGAATAGGCTTCTACAAGACGTCCGTGAATTTACTCCACAAATAATACGTACTACACGTTTTTGGACTCTGAAGACTTTTGACTGACTTGAAGAGTTACCCCAAAATATTATACCATATGACATTAAGGAATGAAAGTAAGCCAAGTATGCAAACTTTGTTATTTTTATGTCTGATAACACTCGTATTGAAAATATAGATTTGTTGAGTCGTTTCTGCAGTTCTGTGGTGTGCTCCTCCCAACTAAATTTATTATCAAGCTGTAATCCCAGGAATTTAATACTGTCAACCTCTTCTATCTGCACTTCTTCATACTTAATGCATATGCTGTCAGGAAATCTCTTACATGTTCTGAATTGCATGTAGTGCGTCTTTTCAAAGTTTAATGACAATGAGTTGGCTTTAAACCATTTATTAATGTTCATGAAAATATCATTAGCAGACCTTTCTATCACTGTGCTTGAGGTACTTTTTATTGCAATACTTATATCATCTGCAAACAAAACGAACTCTGCTTCTGGTAGTGTAACTGATGAGAGATCATTAATGTACACAAGTTCAGAGACACGAGAGTGGCGTAATTGAGAAGGGCTGTTGACACCTGAACAGAAAAATGTTCAAATGTTTGAAAATCTAGCGGACTCAACAGCTACGTTATTAGTCCGTAGCTTACAAACTATTTAAACTAAGGTAAACTAACCTAAGCACAACACAAACACCCAGGCCGAGGGGAGACTGGAACTCACGACGGCAAACGGCGGCGCGCATCGCTGCACGACACCCCAATGCGCACGGCTAATCCGCCGCGGCACCTGATAAAGAATCGCTTGCATTAAACCGTGAAGGGGGATGATCATTTTTGTCTTTATTTTAACATATTTCCTTTCAAAACAGTAATGTACAATGATTTAATTGCCGGCCGCGGGGGCCAAGGGGACTGCGGCGCGCCAGTCAAGTTCTGCACGACCTCTACGGTCGGGGGTTAGAATTACCCTCGGGCATGGATATTTGTGCCATCCTTAGTGTTAGCTAGTTCATAAGTAGTTTGTAAGTTTAGGGACTGATGACCCCGTAGTTAAGTCCCATGAGCTGTACATACATTTGAACATTATTTTGAATGATTTAATTGTATCTTGTGTATTGTGAGTTACAAGCTTCAAAAATACACTACTGGCCATTGCTACACCAAGAAGTGGCAAGTCAGTGTTCACCAAAACTGGAGTGACTAGAAGCCACACTGGTGAGAACCTTCCAAGATTGGTGGTGACGTAAAGCTTGTGTTGTGTTGTGGAATAATGGGGTACCCGTGCAACTGGACGTATTTTCATTGACCAGAATATAAATGATTAAAGCTATCTGGAAATGCTGCAAGAAGTGGTGTGTCCCGTAGTTCTGAATGTAGATGACAGCTTTCCCTCTTAGTTTCAACAGGAGGAATTCCACCACACTAGAAAGCGGTTGTTCGTCACTGATATCTGTCAGTTACCTGGTCACTGGATTGGCTGACGTGGTTCTGTGGAACGGCCACGCAGATCGCCCTATCTCAACCCACTAGACTTTTATTTGTGGGGCCGTTTAAAGGTAATCGTATAAGCAAAGTAAAGACGAGACACCATCGCGAGCAACACATTGAAGAAGAATTTGCCAGCTGTTCTGCGGAAATCTTTCAGTGAGTGCAGGACGATTTGATTCAGCGCCTTCAAATGTGTATTGATAAAGAGAAACAGCATGTTGAATACATTAAATGACCTAGTCTATACCTCTAAATAAAATTTGTTGTAACTTTTTAAACATAACTGCTACGTCGACTCTGTTCACAGGAATGAAGTTGTCAGAATATGCTGATGTTATTTGATACAGCATACGATCCCCGTTCCAAAAAGAATAAAAATTGACTTAGATGGGTTGATTTCAAGATGGCATCCACGTTCGGTACATACCGTCATCTTATGTGCTATGCCTAAAACGCTGAGTGAAGCAATGGGAAAACTACACGGCCCATTCAGGTTTATGTGAGCATAGCCTACGTGCGACGTCATCGTGCAGTAACCACTCACAAAAGCGGCGTTTGACAGCACCGACACTGGCGGGTACGTCAAGCGCGTCAGTAGAATGCAGAAGATCGTAATGCGGAAACGGAGCAATTTACCTTACGTCCAAACCTGGCTTCGAGCCATGGATGTGCGGGGGGCGGGGGTTGTCTATGGGCGAACAGTACAGTCATGCAACCAGAGAAGGAGTTGGTAGAGCATAGGGGAAGGAAATGAGGAGCGGATGAACAGAGAGTGGGGAAGGTGCAGGTGTTCAGAGTGAATGAGGTGGGAGAGGAGGAGTTGGTCAGAGAATGGGGGCAAGAAATAATGGACACGTTAGAGAAGCAGATGAACGGAGAGAAAGAGAGAGAGAGAGGTGGGAATAGATGAACAGTGTGATACAGATGGGAGGCAGAGGGGATGGACAGAAGGCGTTGGACAGTGATTGGAGGGAAGAAAGTAATGGGCAATTCTGAAGATCAAATGAACCATGAGAAGGGGAGGAGAATGTGGGCAGAGTTGGACAGAGATGAGTTGGAAGAGATGGAGAGAAAGAGTTGAACAGAGAATGAGGGGGGTGGAGGAATAACGGACAAGTTAGGGGAAGGAGCAGGTGAACTGATTGGGGCACAGATGAGGGGGAGGAGATAGGAGGAGTTGATCCGAAATTGGGGAGAGGGAATAATAGACACGTTAGAGGAACAGATGAATGGAGAGAGAGGGGGAGGAGCAGATGAAAGACTGAAGGGGCGTTTGTAATAAATACATAGAGTAGGGAATTTTGTTGTGAATTACTTGTACCATTGATTATATGAGAAGAAATGGAGGAGAAAATACATATGACGTGGAGATGGACAGTGGGGTTGAGGCGAGATAGAGCTGGAATACGAGAAGGATGGACAGACAGGAGGGGTGGCCAGATGAGATCGACAGAGAGAGGTTGTCAGAAGATTGCAATAAATAAAAAATTGTGCAGCGCCAGGTTTCCAGCATTATAAGAGGCTGCAATGTGGAGTTCTACTAGGATATTGTCCTCGTTATTAGGGTTAATAGGCTCAGCCTTCACAATGTCAGAAAATATATTTACAGCTTCTTCAGTGAAAGCAACAGCGCGGGAAAGTGAAGTTACTGATGGTTTTGAAATAAAAAACCTTCGGGTTCACGAAATAATCGAAGCAGGCCAATACGGAATTCCACCACTGAAGGGATGTGATTCCATTTTTCTCGCATAACAGGACAGTTAAAGCTACAATAGTCTCTTGTGAGGTCACAGAATTTGGACTTCATTATAATGAAATATTTTACAACTCCGTCTTCCATATCTGTAGATGAAATTGGCTTCATCCTATTTTTCCATTAACTGCCTCCACGAAAGGATTGATGAAAACGGTTATGCTGTCTATTTATGCCGATCTTTTCTCTGATAGTACCTCTGAAACTCTTGCCGTGTTTTGTTAACTCAGTTTTTCATTTCTATTTTGCTCTATGCGTTAAGTGAGGCGATAGGCGTTGATGGCCAGAGCACACAGGCTGCCGACGCGACCGCTCGTCGACCGACTGACACATCCAGTTGTCGCCGGTTATGAGGATGTCGCACTTATCTCAGAGTGGCGGTCTGCGCAAAAAAAAAAAAAAAAAAAAAAAAAAAAAAAAAAAAAAAAAAAAACGGTCCCGTAATTCCGTTTCACAACGCGCGGTGACGTCTAAACGTTGTCAGTTTCTATGCAGGAGAGTGCTGGCCATAGAAAAAGAACACGACAGTCCGCATTTTTCAAGATGATAACAAACTTGTTTAATTAGCACGGACAGCTATGAAGAAAGTATACGACATGTAGTGAGGGCGTTTTCGTGTTTAGAACGGATGAAAACGATTCAGGAAATATCCAAGATGATCATCTTAGCTGACTCACCTTGTAT
Source organism: Locusta migratoria (assembly GCA_026315105.1). Classification (NCBI taxonomy): domain Eukaryota; kingdom Metazoa; phylum Arthropoda; class Insecta; order Orthoptera; family Acrididae; genus Locusta; species Locusta migratoria. The sequence continues at coordinate 65,536,908 of CM048751.1, forward strand.
ATACTTAACTACAAGGTGTTTCACAATTCATCTTACACATTTCTACAGGTTTTAGAGAGCATCTAGTAGATCAAGTTTTCCATAGGAAATCATGTGCAGAGATGTCATTCAACAGTGCTATGAGGACTTATTCGTGTTCGTTACTACGAAACAAACTCTTATACTGCAAGCGCTGTGCTTTCCATATTTTGGGAGGAGCTGCTAAGGACCGAATCAACCAACAAATATCGACTGAAGTGGGCTCTAAATTCCATTCCTTAAGAGCTGTGAGCACTTGATCAGTAGAAGAGATATGTTCAACAGTATCTCGATTTGAAAAAAGGCATTTGATGCGGTGCCACTCTGCAGACTGTTAAAGAAGATACGAACATATGGAATAGGTCCCAGTTTTGTGACTGGCTGGAAGACTTCCTAAGTAATAGAAAGCAGAACGTTGTTCTCGACGTCGAGTGTTCATCATAAGCGTGTGTATCATCAGGCGTGCCCCAGGGGACTGTGATAGGACCGCTATTATTTTCTATCTATATAAATGATCTGATGGACAGAGTAACTTGTAATTTGCGGTTGTTTGCTGATGATGCTGTCTTGTATGGAAGGGTGTCGTCTTTAATTGACTGTACTAGCATACAGAATGAATTAGACAAGATTTCTAGTTGGTGTGAAGAATGGCAGATAGCTCTCAATGTAGAAAACTGTAAGGTGACGCACATGAGTAGCAAGAAGAATCCCATAATGTTCGAATACTGCATTAGTGTGAGCTTCTTGATGCAGTGACGTCGTTCAAATATCTATGCGTAACATTGCAGGGCGATATGAAATGGAACGAACATGAAAGGGGAGTTGTGAGTAAGGCGGACAGCCGACTTCGGTTTATTGGGAGAATTTTGGGAAGATGTACTTCATCTGTAAAAGAGACCGCGTATAAAACGCTTTTACGACCACATCTTGAGTATTGTTCAAGTGTTTGGGACCCGCAGCAGATCAGTTTAAAAGGAAGACATGGAAGCAGTTCAGAGGCGAGCAACTAGGTTCGTTACTGGTAGGTTCGACCAATGCTCGAGTGTCACAGAAATGCTCCGGGAACTCAATTGGGAATCGCTGGAGGAAAGACAACGTTCTTCTTGAGAAATTATGTTTAGGAAATTTAGAGGGCCGCAATTTGAAGCTGGGTGTAGTACGATCTTCCTGCTACCTACTTACATTACGCGTAATGATCACAAAGACAAAATAAGAGAGACATATAGACATTGTCTTTTTCCTCGTTCTATTTGTAAGTGGAATAGGAAAGGAAATGCCTAGTAGTGGTACAGTGTACCCTCCGCTACGCACTTTACGTGGATTGAGGAGAATATATGTAGATGTAGAAGACTTGCTGATAGCTCTTAAAGTATACATTTTAGAGCCCATGTTGACTGGACTTTCTTGTCGTTGTTTTGGTCCATACGTCCGCCTCTCAAAATGTGGAAAGCAAAGAGCTCGGAGTAGATGAGATTTGTTTCACAGTATGAAAATGAACACGCGCTCATGGCGTCGTTGGATGACATTACCGGACAGATTTCTATGTAAAACTTGTAGTAATAGGTACGTTCCCTCTATAACCTCCAGAAGTGTGTAGTATAAATTTCGAAAGACCCTGTGTAAAGGTAGGACACAAAATATGACAAACACATGGCTGAGTGTGCGTGTGTGTGTATGAGCACTTGTGTTTGTAACAGTGTGTAGACTGGTGCAACACTGTGAATATAAAAACTGATTAGAATGTCTGTGATTACAGTAAGAATAGATGTTACGACTAATCAGCCTGGCATCGACTGACAGCAGGATGTATGGCCGTGTCAGTGCTCTTGACTATTCAGAATATCAGTATGGCTAAATGACACTCTTACTGAAAGACAAGTCCGGTTGTGGCTCAAAGTAAAATTCGTATATTAGATTAGATTATGTGTTCGTTCCATAGATCATTACTGAGGAGATCCTTGTGGATGTAGAACGTGTAAAAATATAATTATCTTTATTTTACAAGCTGATATAATGATACTAATAGTGTGAATACAGATACATACCCAATTTGCGTTTATTCAAAAATTTGTCGATGGAGTAGAAGGAGTTAGCCACTAGTAAGTCTTTCAGGCTCCTCTTAAACTGATCTTTATTTATGGTTAATTTTTTTATGGTTGCTGGTAAATTATAGAAAACGTGTATTCCTGACTAATGGACCGCTTTTTGAACTAAAGAAAGTGCTTTAAAGTCCTAGTGTAGATCGTTTTTGCTCTTATTTTTGAATGTATGAACTGAGTTGTTTGTTGGAAAAGGGATGTATTACTTAGGACAAATTTCATTAAGTGATAAATATACTGATAGTCAGTAGTTAATATACCCTGTTCTTTCAAGAGGCTTCACAGGATGTCCATGAATTTATTCCAGAAACAATACGTTTTACATGTTTTTGGAATCTGAAGACATTTGCTTGATTTGAAGAGTTACCACCAAAAAAATTTGACAATAAGTAGTTCATTAATTACACCAAGTACAGACCAATGTTTAACAAGAATCTGATACAGAATATAAATGTGATCATGGGAGGAAGGACAGACAATTTCTAACAGTGACTGATAGCAACAGAATAGCACTTATGTAATTAGCACAGAGTAGAATCGCTTACGTTAACTATAATGAAATAAGTTAATTATTTAAAGTATAGGTCGAAGTGTAGATTAAAAATGCCAAAGCAAACTGAGTATGGATTCGGTTGTTTCATTAACAAACAAATTATTGTGTTGTAACCAAGTGGGGTAATTAATTTTAGCGTATGATGCACTTTCTACAAATTGACAAGACATACTGGCAGTTGCCTGACAAGATAACAGATCTAGTTATAACAGCAAAAAAATGGAAGGCCGAGAATAAGTAGCTAGTCAAAACTTATGTGAATAAAATAAGTAAGATCACGAGTGAGCTGTCTTTCATAATCGTGATGTTAAACTTAAATCAATTACACATACCTCTTTGCATCGTCAGCAATCACTGGCAGATTACAACATTAAAAAATATGTAATTAGCGAGGACAGAGTCGGTATTAAACTTTCACAAAGGTAAGGTTGGTAACTCAATTTAGAACATGGAGGTCTGCTTAATAGTAATTGTCACATAGTTGCACATCGCAGTGCACCAGGAAAGTGTTTCGTGGATTAATTATACCGATCGGTTCTCTTTAAAAATTAAAATCAAATAAATTCTAAAATGCTGTATCTAAAATTAATGTGCAACTTGAACAGAATAATACAGCAGTCGATAAGGTGCATTGTCTAACTGTAACACAGTGGACAGGAAAAATATATCTTCAAAGAATCTAACACTTAATTATTTTTGAAATAAGGATTTCATTTATTCAAAAGATGACCTAGCTAACTAGATATAACAGTGACTAAATATCTTGTAATTACATGAATGGATAAGTCTACTTAACAGTGCATAGTGTGGTGCAGATACAAAAAAGTAAAACATACTTTTTTATGCAAGAAAAACGTAAATACTCGTCAGTAAGAATTCCAAATCATATAAGGAACTCATTATTGGGGCGGTCTAGAATTATTTAATAACAGGTTTGCAGCCAAGATCGCTTTCTTCATTTAATTACATTGCCGGTTTCGGCGTGCTAGACGCCATCTTCAGACATATAGTAACTTACATGAATTCACTGCTATTATAACAATTTTTACACAGTAAAACAGTGTACGTCCACATTGATGTGTCATCAACATAAAATTTACAAGTCAACAATAAATCGTATGAACCCATCTTTCTTATGGTTTAACCAGAGGCACTTCAGAATCCATGTTGAATACTGACCGAAGCCAAGTTCAATACTGACTATAGTAAGTGCCTCTGGTTAAGACCATAAGAAAGATGGGTTCAGACGTTTTATTGTTGACTTGTAAATTTTATGTTGATGACACATCATTGTGGATGTACACCGTTTTACTGTGTAAAAAATTGTTATACAGTAATAACAGTGAATTCATGAAAGATTACTACAGGTCTGACGATGGCGTCTAGCACGCGAAACCGGTAATCTAATTAAATGAAGAAAGCGATCTTGGCTGCAAACCTGTTATTAATAAATTCCAAATCAATTATAAATTGTAAGTCCACATGATCTTCCAAGAAGTATCCAGATGTAATGCTACAGTTAACAAGAACACACCACTAACGACTACTAACTACTACAATAGACGCCGGTCACCGGCATCACTCATTCTGTGGCAATCGCTGACCAAAGTCAGTGGTTATAACAAGGTTTTGCCGCCTTTAATATGGTCTAGGTAAATCGTCTTGAACTACTTCTACTTGTCTCAAACTATATGGTTTCCAAATAAATCATATACCAATCTTCCTGGAAAATAATGGTAAGTTCACATAACAGTGATGGATATGTGGCCTGGGAACAAACCTCGGCGGAGTGGCCGAGCGCATTGAGGCGCTATGCTTCGATGCGCAAGGTTGTTCCCCGGTTTCGAATCCCCCCTCGGGTAGGGATGTTTCTGTCGTCTTTAGTATAAGGTAGCTCATAAGCTGTTTGTAAGTTTACGGACTGATGACCCCGCAATTAAGTCCCGTAAAGCTTTACAAACATTTGAACATTTTTGAACAAACGTCGCATTATGGGATGGTCTAAATTGTCACAATCTTCGGAGTCCATCTGAGTTATCTGGCTAAAATTAGTAAGGAATTTACAAAACATAATGTCATAATAGGATTTAACATGTGTAATCATTTAGGAAAATTCCTCCGCCATAGTGTTGAGAAACCTGTAAACAAATTCTGTTGTGGTGGGGTATACAAGAGTAAATGTGGGACGTGGGGAAATTTTTATATTAGGCAAACAGGAAGGGAATTTAAAATAAGATACAGCGAATATAACTATTCGAGTAATGGTAGCGCAGTATGTGCCCATTTACGTCAAAAACATCATCAACTCCTTAATATTGAAAACAACTTGCATATTCTTCATTATGAGAATAAAAGCATATGTTTAGACATTTTGGAGGATTTAGACATTTTTGTGCATATATACTCCTTGAAGGATCAACTGCTTAACAAAAACTTAGCAACACAAGGGAACTGTTTTTCCAAATTTTTGAAGCAACATTTTCAATAATTAATTTTGAGGATTTAACTTTTTTAGCAACTGTGGTATTTATTTTATTTTTCGATATTTGTTTAAAATGATGCAGATTAGGACACTTTATTTTTACCTTGTATCTCGAATAAATAAGGGAACTATTCGGCCTCTAACTTACATGTTACTCACATGACAATGTGCCATAGAATCTTTTATTTTCTAAAATATTTTATATATACATTAGGCTAAATTTATTTTGTATAAACATTATCTTAATCACAATTGGTGTTTATTCTTGTTTGGCAAAACATAACAACAGTATTTTTAAATCACAAATGTAAATGCATCAATGCTCAATATACATTACACCGGTATGTAATTCCAAATTATGTAAAATTAATTACTATATACAAAATATTTTTTATTTTAATTATAAATTGCAAGAAAATTTTGTGTATATACTTATTGGCTGTATATGTATATTAATGGCAAGTCATCAGGTTATGGGCTGAGCCCAAAACGTGTTGCTAACAACATCTAAGTGATCATTCAAGCAATCTATAAGCAATTTTAGAATCATTTAAATAAAATTTGGTACACATACTGCTTGCAAAATGAGAACTAGCGCCGTGGGTTTTATAACCTCCTAGCTTCCATAAGGGCGGAAATATGGACAAAACTGCATTTTTCAGCCTCGACCATATAGGCAGCCCTGCGCAACCTGTCTGTTGTATGGGGATAGTATCGGCCTGTCTTATCGACCTGCTCTCCTGGGTAATATACACGTCATGGGCAACAAACAGCGACAGAAGTGGATGACGAGTTGGATCGAGTGAAAGAGGAGGATGAGGTTGATAGGAGAGGAGGAGTTGGACATACAGAGAAGGGGCAGCAGGAGATGAACAGAGAGAAGGAGATAGGAGAGGGGGTAAATGCCAGAGACAGGCGAGGGAGGAGACAAGGAGATAGGCTGAGGAAGGGCCGAGGGAGACTGGTCTGAGAGGATAGACAGAGAGGGAGAAACAGAGGGTAGAGGCAAGGATGGACAGAGAGAGAGAGAGGCAACTAGAAGATGGACATACAAAAGGATTAATGAGGGAAAGGATAGGAAGAGATGGAAACAAATATATGATGTACAGACATAGATTTGGGTGTAGAACATAGGCACAGAGAAAAGGGGGTGAGGAAATGGAGAGATAAAAGGAAGAGGTACTCATATATAAATGAAAGGATGAGATGGAACAGAGAGAAGTAGAGAGGAGGAGAAGATGCACAAACGTAACTTGGGTAGAAAACAGGTAATAATTTTCAATCAGAGATAGGAAATTTTAGAGTTTGTCCAATTTTGACGGTTGTCTTTGTTGTTCAAATGTTTGTTAAGCTTATGGGACTTAACTACGGGGTCATCAGTCCCACGGTTGTCTTTATTTCATACTGTAAGACATTGTAATACTGCAAAATCATCAGTTTAATACCAGCAAAAAAATTAAAATTTCCGTTTAGTCATATGAAAAAGAGTAAATATTAAACATAGTGAAACGTATTAACAGATGCGAGAGCTTAAGAAACAAATTTATAGTGAGCGATGACTTTCAATCAGAACAACTGAAAGCGTATTCCATTACATTTGAGATCATCTGACCTGCATTTAAATTTTAATATCGTAATAAATTGCAATTATTGACGGAATTATTACCCGAAACATACATTGTACTCTGTAGATTTAGGAAGTAAGGAATGTTAAATACAGCGATACCGTGAAGAGAGTTATGTTGATACTTGTATTAACACTTCACAATTCCTTTCCAGCTGTGTCTGCCGTTCCAATTCACATGGTGCCTCTGTTACGCTGTCGTGCTAAATAAACACACCTGTGACAGATTGCGCAAGGCTTGCATGGAATTTCTCAGTCCCTTCGGTGATTCATATTACGAACGACCCAGAGTTATATACCATTGTCGTACCTGTTTTTCTTCTTATTATTAAACGCCTTATTCGCAAAACAATATTAGACACGACACAACGAGATAGCACTGATTGTCAACATACTGGCTTTTTATCTGGATAGATGGATGGAAGTTTTAGTCTGCATCCGACCACCCTTGATTGAATTGCAGCTTGCTTATAAACTGTGTCATTTTGCACCTATCCATATGATTCGTTATTTCTTTTAAACTGTCGAAAGTTGCAGATTAGGTGCTTTCTCTAAATTACTTCAGACAAATGCCAGGATCCCCACCAATAAAGCCAAGAACGAATACCTCTCGGAACCTTCGTTAAAAGAGTCCTGTCAGTGAATAGACGCTTGTGTTTACTAACTAGCGTCAGCTCCCCGTGTTGCCCGGATGTTCTTTCTTTCTTACGTTAGTCCGTCACCTCCTTCCAACTGTATCCATCGCCTCCTACCCTCCTCTCTATCCATTTCAGTGTTGTCATCATGCAGCTCAATCCTTGTGACAGCCTATTTACTGAACTATAAGTCAGATGGAACCCGTGGTGTAGTGGTTACCGTCGCAGAGTGCTGTGCTGACCGGCCCCGCTTCAAATCCAGCGATTGGAAAAATAAAGTTATTTCTTTGTATATACTACTAGTTGGCCCGGCAAAGCTTCGCAATTGCTAATATGTATATACTCTTGGTTTGAACGTCAAATGTGCAAAATTTTATCACAATCGTACGAATGATATTGATATCCCAAAGAAAAGAGCTCTTTCCGTTTTCCAGAAATTTCCCTATTTTCTGGCCAACAATTCCAAATTTTTCCTTCACTCAAACCTTCATCTCGCTTCGAACGACTATTATGCAAAATTTTATTGCAATCAGATGAATGATGTTTCATAGAAAATTTTCTTTCTATTTTTTTCTGAATTTTCTAATTTTCCGGAAAACTTTTCCAAATTTTTATTTCATAAGAACGTTACTCTTGTTTTTAATGTGAAATGTTAAAAATTTTATCGCAATCAGATGAATGATATTGATATCCCACTGAATAAAGCTCTTTCGCTTTCCCCGAATTTTCAAATTTTTCGGGTAACTTTCCCAAATTTTTATTTCATAAGAACGTGCATCTTTCGTTGAACGTCTAATGATCAAAATTTTATCGCAATCGGATGACCGGTTCTCAACTTATAGTGATGAGTATATTTAGAAACACATTGAAAAAGGAACATGATTCGAATTTTGCTACTTTTCTTTTTAACTGTCCCTATTTTTTTTACTGAAAACGTTTTCAAGACCGTCATGAACAAAATAAAAAAAGAATTACCTCTCTCCGTCATACGAATAGTCAGTTATAGTGCTGAATTAAATAGAAAACACATTGAAAAACGCCCTTGCAGGTTTTTTCCAATTTTTTTCAATTTTCCGGTAGATTTACCAAAAAAATTATTTCATACAAACCTTGTCAAGCCGTACTCAACTGATGCTCTTACAACCATGTGGCAATTGATTTTTATTCCTAGAAAAATAATCGCTTTCGGTTTTTCCTAAATTTTCCTACTTTTCGGGCGACTTTTCCAAATTTTTATTTGATGCGAACATTCCTCTTGCTTTCAACATGGAATGTAACAAAATATTATCGCAATTGCACAAACGGTATTGATAGCTCACTAGAAAAAGCTGTTTCGGTTTCTCCCTATTTTCCTCTTTTCCGGACAACTTTTCCATATTTTATCACCGTTTAAACCTTCCCTGGACTTGCAGGAATACTTCAAGACTAAAATTAGCCAAATCGGTTCAGCCATTATCGAGTTTTAGCGAGACTACCGAACAGCAATTCATATATACATATACAAGCAGGATACAGTTTGTTCCGAGTCTACGCTTATGTTAGCAATAAACCTGTTCTATGTGTAACGTGTTGTGCCTTAGACTTTGAGTTTTCAGTGTGACAATATACACTTTTCAAAACAATTAGAAGATCAGTTGAGATATCTGGGTTCTGAAGTGTTGTCATCGGCAGAATGAACTAAAATGGTTCGACGTCTTTCTTTGCTATTTCTATGGAGTGGAGACAGTGGTCATAACAGAAAGTTCCTGAATAAAATACGTTAGCATACTTATATTGTGTATGATAACTCACCTGAGCAGTGTATTTTTGTAGGTTCCTAGAGTGACTGTCTGCTAAATGTGATGTGAATGAAGTTGATGGAAAGAAGTAATAAATCGAAACCCAGACGTGATGCGGCGATCTTTCAGGGACCTAATTGTTTATGACCTCATATCTCATGAACTATACATCGTTCTGTGATATAACGTCGATGGTACATTCAGTTGTATGTGTGTATGCTGTCTGTGAAATGTCTCGCGAATATAATTAGAAATAATAAATTGTAATGGCAAGCCAAATGCCGTAGTTTTACTGCATGAACATCGGAAAGATAAGTGATAAACTTCTTTCCTTTGATCATTTTGCTGCTGTTTTCAATGAGAACTGAAAGGTTTGCAATTATGTACAACGTTCGTTACATGTCGCTAAGTGGTCTCATTCTCAAATAGTGGACGCATAAAATTATGTCGCACAATGAGATTTTTTTATGAATTCCCTTATTTATGACCAATATCTACTAAAGTATATGTCGTAGGAGCCGGCCGCGGTGGCCGAGGGGACTGAGGCGCTTCAGTCACGGTCTGCACGGCCACTACGGTCTGGGGTTCGAATCCCCCCTCGGGCATGGATATTTGTTCGTAAGTAGTTCATAAGTTTAGGGACTGATGACCCCGTAGTTATGTCCCATAAGCTTTACAAACATTTGCACATTTTTGTCGTAGGAGGAGTCTGCCCCTAGCGATTGTTTCCTTACGATAAGTTCAAATGTTTGTAAACCTACGGGGCGAAACTACTGTGGTAAACGGTCCCTAGACTACTCAAACTAACTTAACACTTATCCTGAAGACAATACACATACACACACACACACACACACACACACACACACACACACACAGACACAGACACTCACATGCCCCAGGGAGGACTCGAACCTCCGGTGGAAGCGGCCGGACAGTCTGATATGGCGATGGCGCCTAGAACCGCACTGATTTACGGTAAGGAATATTTGCACCAAATCTGGTTTATATCGGTTCATTAGTTTAGGAGGAGATGTGGAACACCTCATACACACATACATATTTAATATTCACAGAATATATGACATCAACTGCGATTGGGCAAAGCTGAAAATGTGTATCCAGCCGGGATTCGAACCCGGGTCTCCTGCTTTCTCGGCAGTTGCGCTGACCCCTACACCACTGGGGACACAGTGATCACCGCACGGACTACCTAAGCACGCCTCCCGTCAGATACAAACTCCCAGCTTCGCCCTGCTCACAGTACTCAAACTCGTAGTTATGAAACTAATTCCCGTAAGAGTAAGGGCTTCAAACTTGCCCACCCCTTCCCTTCCTAAGGGAACTATTATGTTTTTGTTCTTAAAACTATAATGTCATGACACATCCAGTTTCCCTGTAGCAGAGACCCACAGCTGAATAAAGCTACTAATACTTCCACTCGTGCTACTAACAATAATGAATAATGGCTCAAGTGAGGTCTTCGTAAATCACCTATTCCAACGTCGAATGTTTGTCAGCAGCCCGGTAGCTTGTGCCTTGCAGTGCAGTGATGGTTTTGTTTACAGTGGAGTCGGTAACTTCCGGAGTGAAGGAATGTGTTCTTCACAGCTAGATAACAAGCTAAAATGGAGTCAACAAACGCATAACCTAAACAGAATCTCAGTTCGGCACGTTTTGATTTAGAAGTATCCTTCACTGTGTTGACCTAAAGACAAAGCTATCAGCTCGTTTTTCTTAAATTATGGTGTGGGACAATGCTCCTAAATTTATTAAAATTACTATTCGACAGGAGCAAGTAGTAAAAATGTTGTGTAACATAGATATTCTCATTGCTTGCATACGCATCTTCTAAGATAAGTCGTAATGTATTGCCTCCCGCGTTCCTACATTTCTCCTAAATCCATACTGATCCTCCCCGAGGTCGAATTCCACCAGTTTTTCCATTCGTCTGTAAATAATTCGTGTTCGTATTTTGCAACCATGTCTAATGCCATTAAGAAAACAAAAAAAGGGGGGGGGAATATATTTCTGTATTCCATGGGCGTGAACCCGGTCAGCTAGTAACTCCAGAGGTTGCAACGCTATCTGATACACTTCGTGTACACATTTCCCCCTATACAGTTTTTAGGTCTATTACGCATGAAAAATATCTTGTAATATGTTATGTATCTCTGACATAGCCTCACAAGGACGATCCTCTGATAGAATGGCGTTATACCGTAGCAAAGGAATGATATTCTTCCACGGCATACAACTTATATAAATGAAACACGTTAAATACGATGACCTTTAAAACTATTAAAATGTAGTTTCCGCTAATTTATTGTAACAAATCATATCTAAAATGAAGCGTTGTCAAAAGTTCCTCAATTTTCTGGCACTTTAAAAAATATTACATTTATTCGCCGTACGCTATAACGAATGAAAGCACGAAATACGGAGTTCCGTTTACAATATGGCGGCTCAAAAGTTCTGCTTGTTACGTGAAAACCAGGTCGCTTCTCACTGGCCACGTTCCACTCCACGAAGCAAAAATCTAAGAAACCAGATCCTTCCTTCCACGCTTCGCAGGGTAGAGGAACGTGTAATTCCACGCTGCGACGTCACCACTTCCTCCACGCGCGTTTTCACGTCCCGTGAGAGGAAGGTTTAAATTAAGATTCAGACTCTCTTCTGAAGTCAGCCTATAGGCGCTCCTTGGGTAGGGAGGGGCGAGGGGAAACGTTGCTATATAATGAACCTTTAAGCTGGTTAAGGTAGCTGCTCCTATGCTACTCGGCGTGATGGAAACGCACGAATTGAACCAAACACAAGACAATGTAGCTTATTCCCGCGTCTCATCTTGCGCATGTACCGAGCCTCCATGAAAACAACATTCACGCCTCAAAAATGTTCAAATGTTTGTATAGCTTATGGGACTTAACTATTGGGTCATCAGTCCCTAAACTTACAAACTACTTATGAACTAGCTAATACTAAGGACGGCATAGATATCCATGCCCGAGGGGATTCGAACCCCCGACCGTAGTGGCCTTGCAGAACGTGACTGGCGCGCCGCAGACCACTCGACCACCGCGGCCGGCATTCGCGCCTCACGGTTGCTTCTGTCGCATTGAAGATTTATCATAAACACGTCATATTCGGTAAAATTTCTCAAAAAAATGTTCATATGTTTGTAAATCTATCGGACCAAACTGCGTCGTCATCAGTCCGTAGCTTACAAACTACTTAAACTTAGGTAAACTAACCTAAAGATAACACACACCCATGCTCTAGGGAGGACTCCAACCGCGCGCTCTGCAGCGAGACGCTTTAGACCGCTCGGCTACTCCACCGCGGCAAAAATTTCTTATAACTAAATGTTAGCTAATTTCACACTAGCGGTAAAAGCCTTCAGAAGACCCAAGATGAATAATAATAATAATGTGCATGTAGGCGACTCCATCCGGAGTCTGGTTCAGGGCGACCACATAAAATTATTAAAATTGGAAGAACCAGCTTTGGCCGCATTGAAATCTTTATATATATATATATATATATATATATATATATATATATATAATACAGATGGATTTCGATCAGTGTCTGACCATACTCAGTGCTAGAATCCAAGCCCTGTGTTCCTAATTTAGTCAGCACATTCGCTGTTTTTCTTTACTTAAACCCATAGATTCAAGCTCACTTCTAATATTTATACTCCTCCTTCACTGCAGAAAAGACACTCTGTCCATATAAGCTGAAAATTCGTAACAAGAAGACGCAATCTGACAAGCCAAGAACGTTCCAAAAACGGTTGCGTTTACGTGGGCACGAAAATCAAATGTGGAAGCGGAAAATCGCATTACTGAAGCGGATTTCCAGACTCGATCTTGGAGTGTTTACATGACCAACCAAAACCGGGACTGGGAAATCGGATTACGAAATCCAGCTTTGATACTCCGGATCAAAATCCCATGCGTCTATAGAGCCATGAAGGCTTGAACACATAATTAAAATGTTACTTTAAAATAACTGCATCCACTGCGCTGTTAAAATGATCGTTACCATTCAGCTTATAGAATGAACGTCAGCCAAGATAAACTAGATGTACTTTTCGTGTCACATGAAATAAAATTTAATCATAGAATGTTAATGGTAATGTATTAAAATTCTTAATTACCGTACGGTCACATATTGCGTGTTAAAATTGAATCAGTTTTATTTTGACTGACGTTAGTTCCATATACGAGACGATAACAGTAATATTATTAGTGCAATGTATGGAGTTATTTTAATAATGTGTTAAGCCGTTACGGAATTTTATTGATCTGAAGGCAGCTTGACGAGTCGAGATCGCAATCACGAAAATAAACGATTAAAATTTAATTGCGATCGGGACCAAAGAAAATAAAGGATTAAAATTTAATTGCGATCGGGACCAAAGAAATTTTTATTCTCAATATCAAAATTTACGTTATATCGCTGTCACCAGCGTGTCAATGTCCGCAACCATAACTTTCCCACACTGTCATTCAAGAATGACGTCTTTTTTTCACGTAGGACATTTACTTGTGCAATGCAACTGCGCAAGCAGTTCGTTGGATGCGTCTAATTTGCTTCAGAGGAAACTTAAATGTTGATGGATATTTTTCGTATCCACCCCCATCAACCACAGACATTTCCGAGTTGGGATGACTTGCATGCCTCAGTGATATTGATAGCGGATCGAAGAGGCAACCACAGCGGAGATATATCTGTGGAGAAGCCAGATAAACGTGAGGCACCTTGAGAAGGACGTCACTTATGTACGCTCGCGGAGGCCCTGTACGATATTAGACAGGTGTACCAGTTTCTCTGGCTCTTCAGTGTAGGTTGCGTTAAATATCACATTGTGCCGCATGGGAAGTTTTCGAACATCACATCGAGTTGTGTAATGTGCAATATTGTCTGCCTTGATACATCTCAAATCATTGGTTATTGTTTTCTATCTGCCGTCTACAGAAACGGAAGCAAGTGTAGTCCACCATACTTCCTTATATCTAAACTAGTAAAGGCCTGTCAGTCAATAGAATTGCCCGCTGTTCTAGATATTATGAATTGTGATTACGAATATCTGTGCAGAGGTGTCTGCTAATTGCCACAGTAGAGTAGCCGAGCGGTCTAAGGCGCCTCGCTACGCAGCGCGCGGTTGCTCGCCGTCGGAGGTCGTGTCCTCCCTGGGGCATGGGTGTGTGTGTTGTCCTTAGGTTACTTTACCTTAGTTTAAGTAGTTTGTGAGCTACGGACTGATGACCACACAGTTTGGTCCGGTAGATTTACAAACATTTGAACATTTTTTGTCTGCTAATTCCCATTGAAATACCCAGGGCAGGCAGCGTGGACGCTCGTTTGATTACTGCCGCACGGAGTTCCCCCCTTCTACTTGCTAAATTGTTTAAAGTAGAGTGCAATGGAGGAATCTCTCGGAGCTACTTCACGGAAAACGTTTATAATAGCTATCGGCGACAAACTGACTCACATAAGTTGCAAAATTGTGCACTGCATCCGTGTAGCTGTTAAAGGAACTCGTCAACAACTCTGCGCATGCGCAATTCTATCGGCGACAAACTGACGTGCACCTACGCCGCTTCTATATAAAATAAATGCAGTCTTAATAGCGTACTTATAGCAAACTAGCTTAAACCTGCGGCTCCGTTCGCGTGTTAGTTGATTATGATAGATAATTTATCTTTCAGTAGTGTGCTATGAGACTGGTTTCTTATATATTCTTCGATAAATATAACATATAATCAGAAAAAAGGTATGGACAGTGAGAGAAGAGATAAGAGAATCCCCCCCCCCCTCGGGCATGGATATTTGTGCCGTCCTTAGTTGTAGGTAGTTC
Source organism: Locusta migratoria (assembly GCA_026315105.1). Classification (NCBI taxonomy): domain Eukaryota; kingdom Metazoa; phylum Arthropoda; class Insecta; order Orthoptera; family Acrididae; genus Locusta; species Locusta migratoria. The sequence goes on from CM048751.1 coordinate 65,551,963, forward strand.
ATAAGTAGTTTGTAAGTTTAGGGACTGATGACCCCGTAGTTAAGTCCCTTAAGCTTAACAAACATTTGAACATTTGAACTAAATGTACTGCGCGAAACGTCAAATCAAATTTTTTAAAGAGATGTATTAAAAGAAATTTCTTTTTTACTGCTTTATTTATTTATTCTTACATTTCCTTATTCGTATGCTTATCCTTACAGAGAAAGAGCTGAAGACATTGTAGCACGCATAGACCAAAGATATGGTCTATGCCATCACGTTTCGCTGTATGTAACCTCCTTGCTATAGAGTCGCAAACGTCATCGCTGGCCTTCAGTCCGAATTTTTTTATATTTTGACGACTTTCAACCACCATAATCCACCCCCTTATAGCTATCGGCATTGAACTACTATGGTGTACAACGGTAGACTTCCGGCAACAATTACACACAGACCATTCGTTTGCGTTCTGTAATTTTCGCCGCAGAGCGAAATATTAACACACACACACGCGCGCGCGCGCGTAGAATTCTATATAAACCGATAACTTTCCATCCCAATATACTCCACCCTTTTAACATTATCAATCCTCAAGCAACATTGCAACCAATGAAACCATTTTCAAAGAGTAAATGTAAGTTTCAAAGAATAATTATTGTTCCGGGTTTCGCATTATATTCTTCAAATTACTAAATATCTATCAGATCGCTATAAAACCGTGCCTGAAACCGTGCCTAAAACCTTCCTCAGGTATAAATTAATAACCGTACAAATTTTCAAATTTTTAAGTCTCTGCGTCTTGTCGCTCGGACGTGATAAGCGTACGCCGAACAGACAGTCGATCGCCATAAAACCATGCCTAAAGCCTTCCCCGGGTAGACATAAGTAACTGTACAAGTTCTTAGCTCTTTATGTCTAGTGGTTCAGACGTGAAGAACGTACACCGAACAGAAATTGACATTTATATATATAGATAGCTTATAAAGATAACAGCGGAAACTCCAAGGCATTTACATGCGTTTTCCAGGCGACACCACTAGCAGTGCTATCTGTTGACTCGAGCTGTACACTGTACCTGCCTTTACGTCCGCTATCCCGAGTTTATTTCCCTGCGTCCCGCAATTACAGCGCATGGTTTATATTTGTTGCGCCATTGAAGAAACTATCTTAGATGATAATTCATTTAAGGTGTAAGGTTAAAAAGAAACTATAGCGATCTGTTCTGTACAGTTTATTTAGGTAGAATTCGAACTGAAAATTATGCAATACTATGTTTTAATCCTTTACATGTACGTACATTTTGTGAGCATTTAGGCCTATTTGTGAGTTATTTTTCTGATATGTGACGCTGACGAATCATTTTTCTTATTAACAAATGCTTTGATTAGAACTATAAAATATTTTTTGAAACAACAACTAACTATTACACACGAATCCTAATTCGGCTCATTCATTCATGAAGAAGGAAACCAACTTGTTTCTCACACCATAAGTGCTTTCAATAAAGCAATCAAAATGTTGTCTAAAAATTTCTGACATTTTATATGACATACTCTGAGCACATCCACTGGGAAAAGCATTTTGTTTGTCATATCACTCACTGGTGCATTGAATATCAGTTTTTCAATTCATTTAATTATAGGAATGCTGCTACATCTATCTCACATTTAGTACCTTGAGAGAGGGAGACAACAAATTATTGACCATAACCGTATTTTGCAGTGCAAAATTTATAAGTATATGAAATCAACAGACCGAGTTAATGCCCAAAGCAGTTATTTGTGATCTAGCTGCAAACAATGTAAAGATGAGGATGCTTTTAGGTGTGACTTGTCATTAATCTTTTGTTCTTATATTACCTTCTTTTAAACACATGCAACACTTACCCTTGGCTTAGCATATTCTTATTCCTAAAATCTTTCTCCACGAAGTGGTATGAGCATACTACGTAGCTTTTATTCAAATAATCGGGACCCATCTTTCTCAAAATTTAATCCAAGTCAGCTCTTCGACTAGTAATAACCTACTGGCTGCATTTATGAACATTAAGACATCATAATTACTTCTCTTTATTTTTTGGAATGATTTTGGAGTGCTTTGATCAAATTACAGCCGTATACAGCGCATATACTTCCTCTTCCAACCATTTTCTAGTTGTATCGAATAAGGCTACGTATCAAGTACGTACGTCTTTTGGGTGTAACAGTGAAAAGCGGGTGTCCATGCGCTGTGTTAGTTTACAACTCGAGCCACTAGGAGGTGTTCGGGTGCGCTGTCGCCCGTTTCACGGCTGAGTTTCCGCTATTATCTTTATAAGCTGTTTGCTTATAGTATCGAGAAAACATAAAAGTGGCAGTAAGTATTGAAATAATCTTGTACAGTGCTGGAGTTGGCGACATGCTTCTGAATAAGACGTCTTTAGTTCTAAACGTTACCCATCTGGAGTTAGGCATGTATGTGCCGCTAATTTTGAAAGGTTTCAGCATTATCCACAGTCTGCTCTCTGCTCCTCTCTGTGAAAATATGTAATTCTGCCAAAGGTCATCTAGCAATTTGAAAACTTTTGAGGACTTGATTCATATTCACACCTAACACGTTGCCTGTATACCATTCTTGGTTAAATGTTATTTATGGTATCGGTGGTGTAATGTACTAATGTTGGCAACAAAATGTTTGCTGTAGGCCTATGAGGATAATTAATTTGCTGACCAGATAAGGATACATACAACCTGTCAACCATAGAGCAGGAACAGCATTAATTATTTATTTCATGGTCATTCAGAGGTTGTTGCCAACATTTGCACATATGTTGCTGAGGCCGCAAGTAAAATTTTTCTCCATTATCTCGTTGGCTACATAAAACCAACACCTTTTTATTTATATTGTACTTAACAGCATTGCTCTGGAGGCTCATCTGAAGACGGGTATACTGCCCTTCGGCTTTGACCCGTGGCATCTGCATGTTGTCGTGTGCCTGCATATTTGTAGGTGGCTTGTGTGATTGTGTGGTGGCTGAGTTGGGGTTGATGGTTCGTTTACGGGCGGAGCATGGATTGTAGATTGGGATTTTGTGTTTGACAAGTGTTCTGTGGCTTCACTCTGATGGTGAGGTGTGGGTTAACATAGACTTTTTTTTTTTTTTTTTTTTTTTTTTTTTTTTTTTTTTTGATTTATTATATATTTGTTTGTTTTATTTTTTCTTTTCTGTCCCGCAAGTGAGTGAAGGTGGAAATTTTTGGGCTGAGACCTGTGATTGATGGTACACTCTGTTGTGATTACTAGGTGTAATTACTAGGATAACCACAGATTATTATCTACAATACATAAGTATTAAGAGATTCTCTATACAGGTTTTCTGACATGTTGATGACATAGTGGGTCAAAGTTGATGGGTGGTAATCTGGCCTTCAGTTATGCTGCTCTGGAAAATCTAAATTAATACTTATGTATTGTAGATAAGAAATAATGTTGTTGTGTTGTTATGGTCTTCAGTCCGGAGACTGGTTTGATGCAGCTCTCCACCCTACTCTATCCTGAGCAAGCCTTTTCATCTCCTCATAAGAACGGCAACCCACATCCACTTGAATCTGCTTACTATACGCGTCTCTTGGTCTCCCTTTGTGATTTCTACCCCACACACTTTCCTCCAATGCTAAATTTACGATTCCTTGATGTCTAAGAATGTGTCCTACCAAGCAATCCCTTCTTTTAGTCAGGGTATGCCAAAAATTCCTTCTTTCACCAATTCTGTTCATTACGTCTTCATTAGTTATGCGAACTACCCACCTAATCTTCAGCATTCTTATGTAACACCACATTTCAAAAGCTTCTATTCTCTTCCTGTCCGCACTGCTTATAGTCCATACTTCACTCCCGTACAAGGCAACACTCCACACAAATGTCTTCAGAAAAGACTTCCTTACACTTAAATTAATATTCGATGTTAGCAAATTTCTCTTTTTCAAAAATGCTTTTCTTCCCATTGCCATTCTGCATTTTATATCCTCTGTACTGTGACCATTGCATGTTATTTTACTACCTAAGTAACAAAACTCATCTATCACCTTCATTGTTTCGTTACCTTATCTAATTCCTTCAGCATTGCCTGATTTTCTAAGACCGCATTCCATTAATAATGTTATCCTCTTAAATTACAGACTACAGCAATAAAATGACCATCAATTACAGGTCTCAGCCCAAACATTCACACTTTCGAAGCTCATTTGGGAGGGGGACCTCTCTCTGTTAGCTTAAGCCTCACTATTAGAGTGAGGCTGCGGATCACTTTTTGGGCGCACAATCTTGATCTGTAGTCTGTGTTCTGCTTGTGAACGAACTATTGTCTCTGGCTTGGCCGCCGCGCGGTTGCACATGCCACCTACAAACACCTCAAAACTACCGTGCAGTGATGACATCACACACGACAAACACGCTGATGGTAAACTAACCCAAAATTTTAACAACTCCAGGAAACACTGCGGCATTCTGTTCTACGTCAGTGAACACATAACACCACATTCTACTTCACTGTTACATCAAACTTCACTAATACCAACTTAGTTGATGTTATATATATATATATATATATATATATATATATATATATATATATATATATATATATATATATATATATTATAGAAGGAAACTTTCCTGGTGTGATTAAAAAAAAAAAAAAAAAAAAATAGAGAACGGATGACTTGCCCAAGGGACGGGCTCGTCAACGGACACAAGTGGAATCGCTCTCAAACACACATACAGGCTTTCGCAACTGTTGGTCACTTCTTCAGGAAAAGTGGAAGAAAGGAGAGGAGAAAGGAAAGGATATGGGTTTTAAGGAAGTGGAATAGGAGTCATTCCAATCCCAGGAGTGGAAGGACTTACCTTAGGGGAAGAAAAGGAAGGTAAACAAACACAAACACACGTGCACACACACACACACACACACACACACACACACACACACACACACACACACACATATCCAAACACAAACACACTAGATAGACATTTGTAAAAAGCCAATGGATGTGAAGGCTTGTATGTGTGTTTGAGAGTGGTTTTGTTTGTGTCTGTCGCCGAGCCTGTCCTTTTGGTGGGTCATCCGTTTTCTATTTTTTTATATTTGTTTATCCCACCAGGAAGGTTTCCTTCTATAATTTATATGTATAATGTTACTTCAAATGAACAAAATAGACAGAGAGAAGACATATGATAACTCTGAATAGAAGACATACTTTAGTGGCAATCAGATATCACTCATTCAAAGGCAAAGATATATAACAAGTAAGTAAAATCTATTTATAATATTGTGACAACAAATCAGGTCTATTCATTAAAAAAAATTGTGATTGCTATTAAGATATTATCTTGTATACAGGTTTTCCAACATGTTGTTAAATTGTGGGTTAAAGCAGACGGGTGGAATCACATCATATAATAATAGCATTTACTGAGGGGGCATAAATTTGGTGATAATAGCTTACATTATGAATCATAGTAGACCGCTACTTACTGCATAGAGAAGCATTTAGCAGCCAACACACATTGCAAAGTACACTTGGCCCAGTATAGTACACCTGGCAATCTAAAACTAATTCATATTCTTATTCCCCACCCCCATGAACCACAGACATTGCCGAGGTGGGGTGGCTTGCGTGCCTCAACGACGCAGATAGCCGTACCGTAGGTGCAACCACAACGGAGGGGTATCTGTGGAGAGGCAGAGGCCAGACAAACGTGTGGTTCCTGAAGAGGGGCAGCAGCCTTTTCAGTAGTTACAGGGGCAACAGTCTGGATGATTGACTGAGCTGGCCTTGTAACATCAGCTAATGTGGCTTTGCCACACTGTTACTGCGAACGGCTGAAAGCAAGGGGAAACTACAGCCGTTACTTTTCCCGAGGACATGCAGCTCTACTGTATGAAAATATGACGATGGCATCCTCTCGGGTAAAATATTCCGGAGGTAAAATAGTCCCCCATTCGGATCTCCGGGCGGGGACTACTCAGGAGGATGTGATCATCAGGAAAGACAATTCTGGCATTCTACGGGTCGGAGTGTGGAATGTTAGATCCCTTAATCGAGTAGGAAAATTAGAAAATTTAAAAAGAGAAATGGATAGGTTGAAGTTGGATATAGTGGGGATTAGTGAAGTTCGGTGGCAGGATGAACAGGATTTCTGGTCAGGTGAGTACAGGATTATAAATACAAAATCAGTTGGGGGTATCACAGGAGTAGGACTGATAATGAATAAGAAAATAGGAATGCGGGTAAACTACTATGAGCAGCACAGTGATCGCATTATCATTGTCAAGATAGATACGAAGCCAACACCGACAACAGTAGTACAGGTTTATATGCCAACTAGCTCTGCCGATGATGAGGATATAGAAGAAATATATGAGGAGCTAAAGGAAATTATTCAGACCGTTAAGGGAGAGGAAAACTTAATTGTGATGGGAGACTGGAATTCGGTAGTAGGAAAAGGAAGAGAAGGAAAAATAGTAGGTGAATATGGACTGGGCAGAAGGAATGAAAGAGGAAGTCGCCTGGTAGAATTTTGCACGGAACATAATTTAATCATAACAAACACGTGGTTTAAGAATCACAAAAGAAGGTTGTATACTTGGAAGAGACCAGGAGACACTGGAAGGTATCAGATAGATTTTATAATGGTAAAATATAGATTCCGGAACCAGGTTATAAACTGCAAGACATACCCAGGGGCAGATATAGACTCTGACCATAACTTGTTAGTCATGAACTGTAGGCTGAAACTGAAAAAACTGCAGAAAGGTAGGAAAATAAGGAGATGGGACCTAGATAAATTGAAGGAACGTGAAGTTCTGGTGAATTTCAGAGGGAGATTTAGGCAACAATTGACAGAAACAGGGGGACATAAAACAGTAGAAGAGGAATGGGTAGCATTGAGAGATGAAATAGTGAAGGCAGCAGAGGACAAAATAGGTAGAAAGGCAAGACCTGCAAAAAATCCTTGGATAACACAGGAGATACTAAATTTAATTGACGAAAGGAGAAAATATAAAAATGCAGTAAATGAAACAGGCAAAATGGAGTACAGACGACTAAGAAATGAGATTGATAGGAAGTGCAAAATGGCTAAGCAGGAGTGGCTAGAAGCCAAATGCAAATCTGTAGAAGAATGTATAAGAAGGGGAAAAGTAGATACCGCCTACAGGAAAATCAAAGAGACATTTGGGGACAAGAAAAGCAATTCTACGAATATCAAGGACTCAGATGGGAAACCAGTTCTCAGCAAAGAAGGGAAAGCTGAAAGGTGGAAAGAGTACATAGAGCAGCTCTACAAAGGAAATGAACTTAGAGACGATGTTGTAGGAAGGGAAGAGGAAGTAGATCAAGATGAAATAGGAGATACTATACTCAGAGATGAATTTGACAGAGCCTTGAAAGACCTAGGCAGGAACAAGGCCCCAGGAGTAGATGATATACCCTCAGAGCTACTAAAGTCTCTGGGAGAGCCAGCCATGACAAGACTATTTGAACTGGTGTGTAGGATATATGAGACAGGCGAAATGCCCTCAGACTTTAAGAAAAATGTAATAATCCCCATTCCAAAGAAAACAGGTGCAGACAGGTGTGAAAATTACAGAACCATCAGTTTGATAAGTCATGGTTGCAAAATTTTAACACGAATTATCTACAGGAGAATGGAAAAGCTGGTAGAAGCTGACCTAGGGGAAGATCAGTTTGGATTCAGAAGGAACGTAGGAACCCGGGAGGCAATACTCACTTTACGTCTTATCTTAGAAGATAGATTAAGGAAAGGCAAACCTACATTTTTAGCCTTTGTAGATTTGGAGAAAGCGTTTGACAATGTTGACTGGACTACACTCTTTCAAATTCTGAAGTCAGCAGGGGTACAATACAGGGAAAGGAGAGTTATCTACAACCTCTACAAAAGCCAGACCGCAGTTATTAGACTCGAAGGGCATGAAAGGGAAGCATCAGTTGGGAAAGGAGTAAGACAGGGTTGTAGCCTTTCTCCGATGTTATTCAATTTGTACATTGAGCAGGCGATGAAGGAAAGCAAGGAAAATTTTGGAATAGGGATTAAAGTTCAGGGGGAAGAAATAAAAACATTGCGTTTTGCTGATGACATTGTAATTCTGTCAGAGACAGCAAAGGACCTGGAAGAGCAGTTGAATGGAATGGACAGTGTGTTGAAGAGAGCGTACAAAATGAACATTAACAAGAGCAAAACAAAAATAATGGAATGCGGTCTTAGAAAATCAGGCGATGCTGAAGGAATTAGATTAGGTAACGAAACAATGAAGGTGGTAGATGAGTTTTGTTACTTAGGTAGTAAAATAACATGCGATGGTCGCAGTACAGAGGATATAAAATGCAGAATGGCAATGGGAAGAAAAGCATTTTTGAAAAAGAGAAATTTGCTAACATCGAATATTAATTTAAGTGTAAGGAAGTCTTTTCTGAAGGCATTTGTGTGGAGTGTTGCCTTGTATGGGAGTGAGACATGGACGATAAACAGTGCGGACAGGAAGAGAATAGAGGCTTTTGAAATGTGGTGCTACAGAAGAATGCTGAAGATTAGGTGGGTGGATCGCATAACTAATGAGGAGGTGCTGAACAGAATTGGTGAGAAAAGGAATTTTTGGCATACCCTGACTAAGAGAAGGGATCGCTTGGTAGGACACATTCTTAGACATCGAGGAATCGTAAATTTAGCATTGGAGGGAAGTGTGTGGGGTAAAAATCGCAGAGGGAGGCCAAGAGACGCGTATAGTAAGCAGATTCAAGTGGATATGGGTTGCCGTTCTTATGAGGAGATGAAAAGGTTTGCTCAGGATAGAGTAGGGTGGAGAGCTGCATCAAACCAGTCTCCGGACTGAAGACCATAACAACAACAACCCGAAACAGATTATGGCTTTAAAATAAAAATATTCTAAAATTATTTGTGGCTGGTTGCGTAATTCACCAATATTCATAAATAGCCGCGGCGTACATCGCTCCAGTATAGACATAATAACGTATTCACCTTTTGTTTTACAGTATAGGATCATCTCTCACTCAGATAATTAATGAGATTTTCTTTTCGCTAAAACAGTTTACCAAGGTTCTGTACAAATGGGCAGTGGGGACGAACGCTTTTGGAACTGTTTGTGGCGGTCACTTTGCTGCTCTGACCTGGTGGCTGCATTCAGCTGCAGCGGGCTGTATCGAGCGAACTTTTAATAGAACTGGCACGGCAGGGCGAGGTATCTATCCACACTGCAGGTCACGTCTGCACAGAAGAGCCAACCCGACCTCGTACGGCGCATCAAACGCTCTGCATGGATACAGTATTCGTACTGCTCCGAGACAACCGCGAGACGTCAGTGCGCATCAACATTTTTAAACCGATAAACTGTTCTCAATTTTGGCCCACTTAAGGTTACGGTATTAACACTAAAAGTGGGCCATTGCGATCGTTTTTTGACAGCTCGAAATTTAAATGAAAATAACGGCTTAACCATTCATCTGACACGAAAATTGAATAACCGAATTTGTAGAGGAGAAAATTATCTACAGTTTGCTCTTTTATGTTTTTTTCATATCTCGTATCGTTTCAGAGATATTTGCAAAAATAACGGCGATTTTGGGATGTCTGTCTGTCTGTCAGTAACGTGTTCCCGCTTTTTAAGACGAACCGTTCAACCGATCAGCACCAAATTTTACAGGCATAATTGTAGGCCGCCAGAGACCAGAACCTCCCTTTTTCAAATTTTTCGGACAAAAAATGTGGCAATAATACCAAAAAAATCCGTTTGTAATATAATTGTAATTTCAAACGAACCGTTCATCTGACACGAATATTGAATAACCTAATTGGTAGAGTGTAAAATTCTCTACAAGTCCGCTCTATTATGTTTTTTTTTCACATCTTGCATCGTTGCAGAGATATTTGCAAAAATACAGGAGATTTGACACCCTCCATTGATTTTACGAAAACCGGCCGTTCGCAGATGTCGTGACATTCCACGCTCAAAACTCACTCTGGCATACGCCATCTTGCGTTGCGTATTTGATGATTTTCTTATTATAACTTACATGTTGTTATTTCAAAGAAACGGCGCACTGAAGAATTAACATAAACACGTCGTTCTTCCTACGAAAAATGATAATCTAGTGTCTAAAAATGCCACATTAGCATCAGTTAACAACTGCCATCAATAGCACGAAAAATAAGGGCAAATTTCGTGATTATTTGCCGTAGTGTAGTAGGCAGCGTGTTGGATTGTGATACACATGGCCCGTGGTTCGATACCCAAAACTACGAAAAAAAAATTTCTCTTCTTTCTTCCTAAAAGAGTTACGTGTTGGGTGCCTAGATATTATCACAATAGTAGAGTCATAATCATATCACTATAATTTTTTATTATATTTTTATTATTTATTATGTTTGAAAAAATTATAAAACTACAAATTTAAAGTGGGCCGTAAAACAGGTCAGTGCGATTTTTTTTAACACAGACGATAAGCAATCGTTTCCGTTGTGCTCTTCACAGAACAAATATTCGAATCAATAGTTTTCTTTTTCATATCACGAGATGTATAGGTGACCTTGTCGTATTTTGTAATTAAGGGAAAGGACTTGAAGAGAAACTGATGCACCAGCCCAGTGATAGTGAAAACAATTCCTTGTTTCCCTAAATTACAGTACGTCCAGATCACGCTACTGAATCACAGTTCACAGGGAGGTGAGAAAGTGGTATTTATAAGAGCTCCAACTGAGCGTGTAAGAAGATACACGATCAAGGATAGCCTAAATCCCAAAATCGATATCAAAAACAGACTGAAAGCACTGTTGAGCAATGCCCTTGTTACACTAGGCCGCCAGATGGCGCAACCAGCCGTCTCTCGAGCCACGTTGTACCTATTAGTCTGGGTCGCCAACTACGCCCTTGGAAGTGCTGCCATCTCTCACTGTTCATTAGCTTCCCGTCAGTCTACATCTAGATCTACATAGATACTCTGCAAATCACATTTAAGTGCCTGGCAGAGGGTTCATTAACCACTTTCATTACTTTTGTCTACCGTTCCATTCTCTAATAGCGCGCGGGAAGAAAGAACACCCAAATCGTTCCGTTTTCGATCTGATTTCTCTTATTTTATTGGGATGGTCATGTCTCCCTAAGTAGGTGGGTGCTAGCAAAATATTTTCACATTCTGAAGTAAAAGTCGGTGATTGAAAGTCGCAAACAGACCACGCGGCAATTAATAACGTCTTTCTTTTAATGATTTCCACCCCAATTCGTGCAACATTTCCGTGACGCTTTCATCCCCGTAAAGTGATAAAACAAAACGAGCTGCCCTTCTCTGAACCTTTTCAATATCTTCCGTCAGTCCCACCTGGTGAGGGTCCCACAATGGGCAACAGTACTCCAGGAGAGGACGCACAAGTGTGATGTAGACAGTCTCTTTGGTGGAGCTGGTGCATCTTCGAAGCGTTCTGCCATTGAAACGTAATCTTTGGTTCGCCTTCCCCACAATATTTTCTGTGTGTTCTTTCCAGTCTAAGTTGTTCGTAATTATAACTCCTAGGTATTTGGTAGAATTTACGACCTTAAGGTTTGACTGATTTATCGCGTAATTGAAGTTCAGCTGATTTCTTTTAGTCATCATGTGTATTACTGCACACTTTTCTTTATTTAGTGTCACTTGCCAATTTTCGCACCATGTAGAAATTTTGTCTACATCGCTTCGCAGTTGCTTTTGATCCTCTGTTGACTTCACTAACCGATAAACGACAGCATCATCCGCGAACAGTCTAAGGGAGCTATTCAGATTGTCTCCTAAATTGTTTATAAACACAAGTAAGAGTAGGGGACCTATAACGCTTCCCTGGGGAACGCCAGCCGAGCAATCTATTTTCTGTTTTCAAATGTTTGTAAATCTATGGGACTTAACTACTGTGGTTATTAGTCCCTAGGATAACGACTACTTCAACTAACTTAAAGTAACAACACATCCACTCATGCACGACGGAGGACTCGAACCTCCGATGGCGAGCAAACGCGCGCTCCTCAGCAAGGCCATTCCACCGCGGCTGTTTTGTTTTCCTGTTTTCCGCAGACTCATAATGGCACACTGTTTTATTTACCTAATAAGGAACTTTCTGAAAGACAATTTTTATAAAAGACGATTTAGAGATTCGGAAGTAATTGAAAATTTCCAGAATAGTGATTTCACTCTGCAGCGGAGTGTGCGATGACGTAAGACTGTGCGCGGGAACTGGGAATCGAATCTGGACCTTTGCCTTTCGTGGGCAAGCGGTCTACCGACTGAGCTACCCGACCGAATCCGGGGGGTTGGAACACTTGCGCGGAGTGATACTTGCGCGGAGTGATACTTGCGCGGAGTGACACTTGCGCGGAACCCGGGGCCCTTGGGGCGGCTGATGGCTTTTCCTGGGTACAGGCATACCAAGAAGTTTAGCACTGCTGTTGTCAAGTTTCCACATTGTCAACGTAACACGAAACTCAGTGAAATTGCACAACCCTTTGCAAGCGGAAGAGCAATATAGTAACTTGTTCTAACTACATATTAATTCGTTGAGTGTTCCTCCTGAAAACAAAAAGGTATTTTAATAGTGATAATGTTTGGAGAGTTAGTCTCTGCTACTACAAGACTATGACTTTCCACAGTCATACCTCCTAAAAGCATATTATTCAGAACACTAAGCATATCAAGACACCTGCGCAAGCAATAAATATATTAGGCATCCTGCACAGATACGTTGATGTAATTGACCGCTATGTAGTTAACCCCACTATCACGCAACTTCCATCTCTTTAAAAATAGCTACTATGCTTTTTAATAGGAGATGCAACCTTAAACCTTCAATTAAAAAACGTTAATAAGTCAATGAGTTTTTACATACTTAAAGCGTTTATTCGTAGACCCCAAAACGATTTCGAATTACAAATACATTTAAGAAATATATGAAATACGGAAAGTGTAAGGGAATGTCACACACCGAAAATGCTAAAGATAAATTCCATTTTCCATCACCGTCATATAGAACCATTTTTACTCCGAACATGGCATAAACCAACAGGGAGAAACAAGTTGCAAGACTTCCAGGAAAAATGAAGCGAAATTGGCAGCCAATAGTTGGTTATAAATTACATTGCCTGTTAACTGTATAAATATAAATTACGGAATACGCGGAACTCCTGTTCAGTGCAGTCAAAAAGGTCTAAGGTAATAGGCAGTGGTTTACAATCAGATATCCGTATCACTCTCCTCCTCAAGAAGTCTGTGTGAAGATTTATATTCAGAACATTCAAGAAAAAGGTGTTGAAACTATAAGAAGCAGCTCATTTACTCAGGAAGGGAAAACGTTATGGTGCCCGTAAATTTTAATGGCTGTATCTCTTGTAGTAACATTTAATTTTTGATAAAATGTTAAAATCCAATATACCAGAATTTTGTTTTTCTAAACTCAGTGCCAACTTTTTTTGTCGAAATTTTTGCAGGAAGTAGTCTTGACGTGCTTTGATACTTCTATGCATTAATATTATCAAACATGTAATTTGTGTCACAAATTGCGCGGCCGGTCCGGTCGGAGGTTCGAGTTCTTCCTCGGACATAGGTATGTTTGTACTTTGCCTAAGTTATTTTAAGTAAGATTAAGTAGTGTGTAAGTCTAGCAACCAATGATCTAAGTAGTTTGGCAGCATAAGACTACACATATACACGTCATTTATTTATTTCATAACCACATTTAAGTACTAATAATTAAAGAAACTTAAAAGAGAAATTTGAAGTAAACTTACAAACTACTTATGAACTACTTACGAACTAGGACGGCACAAATATCCCTGCCCGAGGGGGGCTTCGAGCCCCCGACCGTAGTGACCGTGCAGACCGTGAGTGAAGCGCCTTAGTCTCCTCGGCCACCGCGGCCGGCGTGTGTAAACAGTTAAAGGTTATGAGTGCCACTGGAAAAATGCATAAGTAACACCTGTTGTTTGAGACTTGAAGATGAACTGAAATTAGCCGAAATCGATATCTCATAATAAACATAAGGTGTAGCAGTCTATATTTCATAATGCTATTCCTAACATATTTAAAAGCTGCTCAAAACCACCTACAAAAAACTTTTATAATGAGATTGTATATAATTCCACGATCAAATTGTGTTTTAGTTATTTGTAGTAATACACCCAAAGATCTGCCCTTGCTTTTAGTGCCTTGATCAGCTGTTTATTTTTAGAGGTATTACCAAGGACAGGAAAAATTCGCATTTGCGATAAATGCGAATACAGATGCGAATTCTGACTCAAAATGCAGTAAATCCGAAATTGTAGTTAGCAACGGTTGCGCTCAATTCCGATTTCATCACATTCTTCTTCACATGGTACTGTATTGTAAATCGAGTGATATTTGTATGACGTGTTATCTCCCTGTTGAATGAGGCTGTGATATCTCCGGGCCGTTACTACTGCTCCTACTCGCTCGGTGGGCCTTTCCCTGAATACGGCACAGGTAGCGGCTGGAGGGCGTGGAGTAGGGGTGGTGTATCCCTACTTCTGGAACACCCTGTTCACTACCTGCAGCGTCCGGGTCTCCGCGCAAGTGTCTACACATTCCGTTTCCGCGCAAGTGTCACTCCCCGCAAGTGTCACAAACTCCGAATCCGGTTCCTGCACACAATTTTAATCCGCCAGGAAAGTTTCGTATCAGCGCACACTCCGCTGCAGAGTGAAGAAATCATTCTGGAAATAGCTCCTAGGCTGTGGCTAAGCCATGTCTCCACCACATCCTTTCTTCCAGGAGTGCAAGTTTCGCAAGAGAGCTTCTGTGAAGAAGTTAGAAAAGTAGGAGGCGAGATACTGGCAGAAGTAAAGTTGTGAGGACGGACCGTGAAGCGTGTCGGGATAGCTCAGTGGGTAGGTTACTTACATCTACATCTACATGGGATACTCTACAAATCACATTTAAGTGCCTGGCAGAGGGTTCATCGAACCACCATTATACTATTTTATCTTCCATTCCATTCTCGAACAGCGCGCGGGAAGAATGAACACCTGAATCTCTCCGTTCGGACTCTGATTTCTCGTATTTTATTATGATGATCATTTCTATCTATGTAAGTGGGAGTCAACAATATATTTTCGCATTCGGAAGAGAATGTTGGCGATTGTAGTTTCGTAAGTAGCCCACGCCGCAGCGATAAGCGCCGTTGTTATGATTCCCATCCCAAATCCTGTATCATTTCCGTAACGCTGTCTCCCCTGTATCATGACAATACGAAACGAACTGCCCTTCTTTGGACTCTTTCGATGACCTCCGTCAAACCCACCTGATAAGGATCCCACATTGGGCAGCAATGCTCCATAAAAGGACGGACAAGCGTAGTGTATGCAGTTTCTTTAGTAGTTCTGTTGCATCTTTTAAGGGTTCTGCCAATAAAACGCAGTCTCTGGTTCGCCTTTCCCACGACATTATCTACGTGTTCTTTCCGGGAAAGGCAAATGTCCCAGGTTAGAATCCCTGTTCTGGCACACAGTCTTAATCCGCCAAAAAAGTTTCAATTGAAAATTTATTATTGCCTGAATACAGTTGATAAAATACAGTGTGCTACATCTTAAATAATGATGACAATTTAAATAACGGCAAGTGTGAGGTTGTTCACAAGATTCCGTCCGTTATATTTTGATTATGAGACAAATCAAACCAAACTCAAGGCTATTAATTCAATTAAATATCTAGGGTTTAGAATTACAAACAGGTTTAACTAGAATGAGCACACAGACAAACGTATGGGGAAAACGAGGAAATGCTAGGTTTTATTGTCAGAACATTCGTAATCAACGAATGCACTAGAGACTGTCTACACTAACGTGTCCACCCTCTGCTGGAGTATTGCTATGTGGTATGGGACCCACACCAGATAACATTGATGGAGGACATTAAAAAGTAAAATGAAGGGCAGCTCGTTTTGTCTTATTGTGATATAGGGAAGAGAGTATGACGGGATAGCTACACGAGTTGGAATGAGAAGCATTAAAACACTGGAGTTTTTCGTTGCAGCAAGACCTTTTTACGAAAGTAAAATCACCAGTTTTCTCCTCGAGTGAAGGCGCTTAATTGTGAATTACAAAGTAATAACGTAATAACTCTTTAGATTTTCTTAATAATAACATAGCGTCTACATGTATCTTTCTCTCCCTTCGCCTTCAGCTTTCCATTAAAAGTACGAGGAGGGGCATATAATTACGAATATTCCTGTTGTTCAATATGTTCCCTTATGTCTAGTGGGCAGTAGACTGAGCACATATTGGCAAAAGTGAAGTGTGATGATGGGACTGGCTGCTGCCAGTGTAATAGGCTCCGTATGACGTCATGCCCCACCAAAACGACGCAATCAGTGGCTGCCGGCCTGGTTGTGGAGCATGGCAACAAGAATGAGATGGCACCACTGACCGACCTAGTCTAAGGCCGGTATTGCACGGGCATATTTCTTTGTCAAGTATTTACATCATATATTTCAATCATAAAAATTTGATAGTGTAATAGGGAACTTTGACATATCTCTGCTTTCGTCAAAAATATGATCATATCTAGTGCCTCACAGTAGATTTGATCATAAAAATCGTTTGTCTACTATTCAATGCAATGCGAAATGTAACCGCTTGGAGCGCTAGCATCGCTGTAGCTCTTGGACAACGCTTATTTGAAAACAAACGTCCTTGTTTGAAAAAACATGACGAAACTTTCTGAAGCATACGAAGCACTGTATAATCCCAGACACCCTAAATATGAACAGATTAAGGAGACTCGAAAGTTACAAGATAATGGTGGAGTTACTTGACGGAGAAATTCGGCCTGGGTGTAAGAAGAAAATTAATGGCCTCGTGTGTTACATCAACCACAAAAATTAATAGAAATGTATGAAGCAGATTTTTATAAGTTCTCCACTCTTCTCAATCTAATAATAATCGACGCTGTTCCTGCTCTGTTTTTGACAGGTTCTTGTATGCGCTTTTGTCCGGCCAGTAAGTTAATCCTCCTCGTATAGCAAAAATTTCATTGCCAACGTGAACACGTTACGCCGCCGCGCCGTAAGTAAAATTTAACCCCAGTAGCAAGAAATTGCTGTCATTGTAAATCTGTTTACTGCCGATATAGTCTTTTCACGTGTGGTATACTGATTTTTAATGTGTGGAGCCACTTTACTGAGTAGGCCTAAATACCGATATGTCGTATCATCCAGTCTCTAGCAATTTATATATGGCTCCTGCAACACGAAATGATTTCCACTGTTTCCCCTAAATAAGCCCCTCTTGTTTCTTGAAAAGGCAGTTTTCGTAGTAGCAATGAGAGCGCATGATAACATGTGTTTACTGTCAGTCATCTTGAAATATCATAAAAATTACGACGACAGTGTAATAGTCCTTTTTAGCGTCATGTCAAAGATTTATATATATTACGAACTTTTGATGATATTTTTATGTCAAAGATTTGAACAAAAATTTTACCGTGTAATACCGGCCTAATAAGTTCCATGTGGATGTAATTGACGTTTATACCTATTACTCTGCTAGTATAATGCTTTATTTATTTATTTACAATGAGCTCATTTCGGCTTTTATTACCATCATCAGGTTTTTTGTAATAGGTACAAATGAATTAATTTATAATTAGTAACTATAGTTAGATAAGCTGTCATATGTAAACTTTTATGGCTATTAGGTTCAAATGTTCAAATGTGTGTTAAGCTTATGGGACTTAACTACGGGGTCATCAGTCCCTAAACTTACAAACTACTTATGAACTACTTACGAACTAGGACGGCACAAATATCCATGCCCGAGGGGGGATTCGAACCCCCGACCGTAGTGGCCGTGCTGAGCGTGACTGGAGCGCCTCAGTCACCTCGGCCACCGCGGCCGGCTGGCTATTAGGAACTTACATTTAATGTCGTTCTTATTGCTTAAGATGTTACTGATTTTATGCAATTATGATGGCTTATATGCCTGTAACAGACTATTTATTTTCTGCCTCAGTAAACATGACAGATATAGTCAAAGTGCTTCAACGACATTATATTTTACATACGTACGCAGAGATCATTGTAGTTGTCAGCTAATTTATTTTCCTTGAT
Organism: Locusta migratoria; assembly: GCA_026315105.1. Taxonomy (NCBI): domain Eukaryota; kingdom Metazoa; phylum Arthropoda; class Insecta; order Orthoptera; family Acrididae; genus Locusta; species Locusta migratoria. The sequence goes on from CM048751.1 coordinate 65,570,098, forward strand.
ATTATAACTTTGGTGAGTGACGTTTATGTTTTTACTATGGAGTGAATATCTATAGCATCTTCGTGGGTATCCATTTTCGTGGCTGAAAATATGAGTAAAAATTACAATGTATTTTTTGTGTTTTAGCTCTGTTTGCATTGAAAATTTTATTCATATTTTCAGCCACGAAAATGGATAGGCACAAACATGCCATAGATATTCACTGCATAGCAATAAACTGTATGTATGACTCTGGTGTCTGAGCATAGAATTTCAGATTACCTACACTTCATATGTATTACACTCAATTTCGCACAAGGAGGTTAGAATAAGGGAAGATGGCGTTACCTATGCTGGGAACAGACATTGGTTGAAGCCAGGAGACCACTATGTTGTGCCCAAAACCAGAATATTTAGCTTAAAATCCTGTGTGAATATTGCCTTCTTTACGTATTTCCACTAAATTGATGGTCACATTGGAGTATTTACTTAGATATAATGCACATTTCAACGACTAGAACTACTTTACCACATAATACGACCAATTCTCTCAGAGACTGCATAAGATCTGGAAGAGCAGTTGAAACGTAATGGACAGTGTATTGAAAGATGCGTATAAAATGAACATTATCAAGAGCAAAACGAGGGTAATGGAGTGCAGTCTAAGGAAATCGGGCAATGCTGATAGAATTAGATTATGTAACGAAACAATAAAGGTAGTAAATGAGTTTTGTTACTTGGACAGTAAAATAACACATGATGGTCGCAGTACAGAGGATGTACAATGCAGAATAGCAATGTGAAGAAAAGAGTTTTTGAAAAAGAGAAATTTGTTACCATCAATATTAATTTAAGCCTAAGGAAGTTCTTTCTGAAGGCATTTGTGTGGAGTGTTGCCTTATATGGGAGTGAAACGTGGACGATAAACAGTGCGGACAGGAAGAGGATAGAGGCTTTTGAAATGTGGTGTTACAGAAGATTGCAGAAGATTAGGTGGGTGGATCGCGTAACTAATGAGGTGGTACTGAACAGAATTGCGGAGAAAAGGAATTTCTGGCATACCTTGACTAAAAGAAGCGATCGATTGGTAGGACACATTCTTAGACATCAAGGAATTGTGAATTTAGCGCTGGAGGGAATTGTGTGTGGCGTAAAAATCGCAGAGGGAAACCAAAAGTTGAAATAGTAAGCAAATTCAAATGGATGTAGATTGCCGTTCGTATGAGGAGATGAAGAGGCTTGCTCAGGATAGAGTAGGGTGGAGACCTCCACAACAGAAACTAATTAGGGCACAACTTTCCTAACATTAATTGTGAAACAAATAATACCTACTTTAGTACTATGAGAAAAGAATTTACTTAGCCTTAACAGAAATACTAATTAGCATATTGTCAGAAATATGACAATACGCCTCTTGCATGAACTAATTAATATTTGCTAATTAAATAAACTTCTGCGACGTCAAATAATAGTAAACAACTTCAGCTAGTCACGTTAGAAAAAATAATAACAAAAGTTTTGGTAAAAGAAAATGATAGTAGACTAACTACATTCGTAACTATTATTATGCAACACTGGTATGGGGAGTTTCAGTAATGCAAGCAGATGGGAATAAATCCCGACATGTTTCGTTACAACTGGGAAAAAGGACACGTAAAGAATTTCGTAAGAGCTCTGATTTCTCTTACTTTAGTACAACCATCATTTTCCCCTCTGTAAGTGGCTGACAGCTAAACATTATCGTTTTCTGGTGAGAAAACTGGTGGTCTTACTGTCATATGAAGATATTGCTGCAACGAAAAACGCCCCTGTTTTAATGATTTTCATAGTTGTAAAGGCCTCAGGCAGTGAGGGCACCATGTGCGACTGGAACAGGAAAGGGCAGTGGAGCTCAAAGTACACTCTGCCATACACCATAAGGAGACTTGCGGGGTCTATATGTAAATGTACCGGGTGATCAAAAAGTTCAAAAAATGTCGGACAGATGGCGCGTGATTCTGGTTTTGTAACTGCTATCGTGACAGGTGAGAGGTACGCGGATATGTTACAGAATCGCATCATCCCTGGCCTGGAACACCTGCTGGAACGCACGATTTTTATGCAGAATGGCGCTCCACCCCACCCATATTGCTAGACGCGTGAAAGATCACTTACGCAGTGGCGTAGCTACCATAGGGCTAGGCGGGGCAGTGCCCCGGGGCCCCCGAGCTCAAGGGGCCCCTTGGCCTACGTGAGCGACGTTCGAAAAAAGTTACCGTAGATCCTTGAACACTTTCATGTCCGCCAATTACGTCGGGTAATCGAAGTTCAGCTGTATATAATAATTTAGGTCAATGAAGGTTTTCCGACTTTGAACTTTTTGAACCCTGACAAACAAACCTCAAACGCATGAAGTGAAATCCAAAAATTATTCACACCCCAGAATATAAACATAACAAGGTCCTTTGCTTGTCCACTAAGACGTGGACCCTGCCATCGTCAGCGTGTTATCGGTTAAAATCGGAGTTGCCGTGCCTGCCAATGTTTGCGAAATAACAGCGAACGGTGCTGAACTACTAGCACAGTGTTTGACAGTAGACAGTGTGACCACATTTGAATATGAAGTCTCTGCAATGTATTATTACCGAATGGTATTATTATGGTAACTCAACTGTTTGTGTAGTGAATTCCCCAACAGTGTGCTCCATAACCATAGATCCCAATGAAGTGCTGTAACCAATTGCACTCTTAAATTCGTGCAAGTAGAAGAGAAAATATGGTTACTTTGTCACAATAGTAAGTTGTGCATTCAAGACACTACCCTGTATCCCACTGCCACTATAATAAGCGAAGATGTCGACTTACTTATTTTACGTATTACTTTTTCCTCGCCAGACATTAATATATACTTCATGAAGCCTGGTAGGGGCACGGGTCAAACCAAAGTATTCCATCAAACAAATTCCGGCAACTTTCTTTTCTGAAACCATCCTACACGAATATTTTGCTTCTTTGATTGGGCTATCAACGAAATTAGGCTGCTCGGTACGGAGCAATGACCTCACAGAGAGGAGTTTAGCGACAGTGAGATGTCGGTACTGACAACAGTCCGCCTGCCTGTCGCCGCGAATTCGGCTGTTCCCGGTTTGCTTCGCGGCAGGGGGCCATGTTTTCATGGTTAAGTAATACTTCTTCATTGAAAATTCCTGGCAGATTAAAATTGTGTTTATTTTTTACTAGCTTATGCCTGCGACGCCATTCACCTAGTATGGAGCAACTTCGGAAACTATCCCAAGGGGTCGTTTATGTCGTACCCAGGTCCAAATCTATCCCTCTGCAAAATTTCATTCAAATTCGCCCAGTAACTCTTGCGTGAAAGCATAACAAACAAACCAACTTTCACAGTTGAGAGTAAAATTAAATATTATCTGCTGCGTGACATATTATAATTTACTTAATAGTAAACTTAATAGCTGATGATGTAGTTATGCATCTGTATAGTTTTAGTTTAAAGAGGGCCTCAATGTCATTTTTGCCCCGGGGCCCTTGGTGACATAGCTACGCCACTGCTCTTACGCGCGTCGTTTGGTGATGATCGTGTGCTCAGCCGCCACTTTCGTCATGCTTGGCCTCCCAGGTCCCCACACCTCAGTCCGTGCGATTATGGGCTTTAGGGTTACCTGAAGTCGCAAGTGTATTGTGATCGACTGACATCTCTACGAATACGACGCCAATGCCTCACCATAACTCCGGACATGCTTTACAGTGCTGTTATCAACATTATTCCTCGACTACAGCTATTGTTGAGGAATGATGGTGAATATATTAAGCATTTCCTGCAAAGAACATCATCTTTGCTTTGTCTTAATTTGTTATGCTAATTATTGCTTCTCTGATCAGATGAAGCGCTATCTGTCGGACATTTACGTTTTAATGAACCGCGCGTTGCATGTTGGAAATATCATATAAAATTAATCATGGAGAAAGGCAGATGCAAGACTAAGATTCATGGGAAGAATCCAGAGAAGTGCAGTCCGACAACAAAGGCAGTAGGTTTCAAAACACATGTTTAACAGACGCGTTTAGTAAACACCAAACCATCAAAGAGAGCATCAGGAAACTCCAGTGACAAGCGCTATCAGAAAGACATTCTGAATCGCGGTACAGTTCCAACAGCATACGGGATATTCAATAAGAAATCTGACGAAAAATCAGAAACTAGACCTAGTACTTTTTTTCAATGATCAAAAATATCTACATGTGCCAATTAATGTTACAGGAAACAATTGTCATGAAGTTATTTCTTGAATTATTAATATGTTTCGAGTTAAAATTTGGTGAAGTTAGTTATTTTCCGAGCGCGACATTTTGTGTGCTGTGTAACTCAAGAACCTCATACTGGAATTCAGTGAACTACGGTCCATTTTTAACCTGAACATCCAAAGTTGATGTAGCTATATCACATGACAATAATTAAATCATTGTTGTAAAACATCTTCTTTTCATTTATTAAAGTAATTGCAGTTCTCATGAGGATTAACATTACAAAGGCCTGAACTTGTTTATATTACACGTTGATTTCCGTTTTAAGCGTTATGGAGTCCCTTATCTGCAACGTGGATAAAATAAGTAATATACACATAAGTTCGCGCTGCACTAACAAGTTCGAATGCGACGAGCTGCCGTCCGCCATTCAACAAGGGAAGACGCCAGACGCCTCGCCTCGTAGCTGGACATCATCAACAGCGACCGTAAGAACTGACAGGTTGCATACAACACGGCGTATCGCAGCCGCTAAATTTGGGGCAATTTCTAGATACATTTGATGTTTTCTACATCTCGGTGTGGGTTCCTGTAGTCATGTCCTAGTTCATGAACCACGGGCAACGTATGAGTGGACAAGTAAGTGGTCCTGACAGTTAGTATACCAGTTACTGTGGAATAAGGTTGGGCATCTCGGACATATTCTGAGTCATGGTCATCTTTGAGCTCAGACGGCAAAGACCACAGGTTAGTCTCTCAACCGTTAGGGGTAAAACCCAGTGGGGCCCTGGGCAAGTAAGGCTAGCAACCTGCTTTCCAGGTACTTCAGTAGCATGCTGGCAACAATCAGAGCAAAATGCCTCGGACCTTTGGAGGTGACGGAGTCCCACCTCTAATTGACAGACCAGGGACTCCTCAGAAACGACTTGGCAGTCATCAATGTTAGCAATGAATAGATCATGGAGGAGTTTTATTCGAGGTACTATGTTCCAGACTGAACGCTAAAAGACATAATCAGTCTCTAATGATGATGATGACTCTGTATTCAAGACACCACAAACTGTTTACTGATACAGTTTTTAAATCAAATTCTAAGCAATAAGGCGAACATTTTATTCCATTTAAAAATGCACTTTACAAATTATTAAAAGTACATGAAATTTAAAATGTAAAAGACACTGCATAACTACCACGTCAATCTATACAACAGTGCCCTCGTTTTGTAATTTATTTGAAAATTTTTACTTTGAATAGTTTCTGAGCGATAAATGTCATAATCGCGTGATTCCACGAAATTACGATACAAAAACAACCAGAAGCGTTTGTATATCACAGCTGCGATTTTGTCAAAGATACGAAAGTTAAAAATTAATAGTGGCAGCACTGCTGTGGAGACAGTATGCAATGGAATCTACTATTGTCGCTGATAGCACGCGTTGTTAACATACCTACCTTACCTCCGCGACTGTCCGTTGTATTTCGTTAAATTTGGAAAACTGGGAAGAGGGACGGTCACTGAGCTAACCCGTGAAAACCAATCAAAATCGTCTACAAGGTTTTTACTTTTTCGACCGAAGATTTATCTCTGTTACGAATGACATGCTCTGTTGGCTTTAAACTTTTCAGTACAATGACACAGCTGGGGTAATTCCGCCATCCTCTTGAGGTAATGACGGCATATGCTTTTTTAAAAAAAAAAAAATAAATAAATAAAAAAAATAAAAAATAAATAAATAAATAAATAAATAAAATTGAAATGCAATAAAAGACAGTTCAAATGTTTGTTAAGCTTATGGGACTTAACTACGGGGTCATCAGTCCCTGAACTTACAAACTACTTATCAACTACCTTATACTAAAGACGGCACAAATATCCATGCCCGAGGGGGGATTCGAACCCCCGACCGTAGTAGCCGTGCAGACCGTGACTGTAGCGCCTCAGTGTCCTCGGCCACCGCGGCGCCGGCCGTCAATAAAAGATAGTTTAAGTGAAATGTAAATTTATTAAACCAAAAAATACAATCAATACATGTTTCAATTACATTTATGAACATGGTAGGTAGTCCAAAAAACTTACTTAGTCTACACAATAAAGTGTCTTAATAAGTTTAGCCTATGCAAAACAACTTATGTAGAAATTAATAATGTAATTTAGAAACTAAATTAACTAGAATCCTGCCAAAAATAAGGTTTTATACAGTTGATCTAAAAGCTGGCAAAAATCGCATACATAATTGTTTGTGGAGTCTGCACCAGTACATTCCCATTTTCCACACATATTGCATCTATACCAAAGTTCATTAAAACTGTACTCCACACAAACGAGGCACAGCTCAACGTCTTTTGAATCGATGTCAAAGGCATTGTCATCTTCATCATCATCACACAGCGCTAAATCCATGTTATCTTCACTTGAAGATTCTTCAAATTTTATTCTTCAGCTTAAAGACAGTTTTTTGGCTTTCTTGGGTGGGACATCACTTTTACTGTCTTTTTTGCCCTAGTTTACTTCTTTTCAGGTTGTATTTTTGACACAGTTTTCGCGCTACTTTCTAAAAGTTTGATTGCTGCTTTTTTGGCAGCTAACTTTTTATTGGAGTTTTGTTAATTCTTTTGGCTTCTCTTTGTTCAAGAGCAGCTTTCATCGGAGTGGAAATGAGAACAGCTGAGTGACTTTGCTTTGAGTTTTCTTTGACCTGGTTACCAGCTGCTTTGGGAATTGGTGATAACTTATCTAAAATTTGAGAAAATACATTTCCATATTTAGACCTAGGACCTGATGACGTTCCAGAACAACCAGCAACCCCAGGCAATCCATCTACATAAATGCCAAGTTCTTCACAATCTAATGCTGTGTTGTTTGTCTGCTGTGGGCATGTTCTCAATTGAGGGCTATTTGAGTTGCGACGATAATCTTCAGATATGCTGTCTGTGTCAGAACGACTGACATCTTCATCTTCTTGTTCATCAATCACCAAAGGCTGTATAAATTGAGCTGGCGCAAAGTCCTCATCCTTAAATCTGTCAGCATTTGTTGGGAAGATTCCAGTGCTTGCAAACCCAGAAACACCTTTTTCAATAGTTGCCACATTGATATATGCAGCATTGAAAATCTCAGCAATGCCGTCTGGTGTTATCTTCCTGTACACATGTGATCGCATGAATTTGTCACATTCTCTGTTGAATGAACTTTTCAGGGGACCAAAGAATGTAACATCAAGAGGTTGCATCCTATGAGATGTGTGCAGAGGGATTAAGATCATATGAATGTGGTTTGCACGACAAAACTTATACGAATCCAGGGATATGTAGCTTCAATGATTGTCTAGTACCAGGAGAACGGGCTACTGTTCTGATGGCTTAGCAAACTTATTAAAATGTTTAAGCCAGTGAAGAAAAAGTTCTTTGACCATCAGTTGTGAGAGTATTTATACAGTGCACCTGCTGGTCCACCTCTCTCAAGTAAGGGCATCATCCTCTTTCTGGAGAAAATAAACATTGGAGGTATTTACTACCCTAACGCACTCATAGCACATACAGCTGTAATAATACGTCCTCTCTCCCAGCTTGTCGCTCCTCCAACCTGTTTTGGGACTTTAAGCCCGAAAATATGGCCTGGTTTTTGAACTGAAGAGCTACCAGTCTCATCCACATTATAGATTCTGGATGGTTCAAAGTGATTCTCCATTGAGTTTATGTTTTTGAAAAATAGGTCAACTTCCCCTTTATTGAACCCTGTCACTCTGCTGATGCTTGTTGGAGATGGTTTACACAATGAAACTTCTGGATTTCTTCGCTAAAATCCTGATATCAACTCTTGTCGCGCCAATTTTCTTTCTTGGTTGAACGTGTGTTTAATTTTAAGTTCCTCGGCCAAATCAAATGCTAACCTTCTTTAATCTGTAATCGTAATTCCATAAAAGAGATTAGGTAGTTTGACTCTTTTGGTGAGTTCTGCTTCCTGTTCCTGGCTAAAACATGAAGGTCTACCCATGCTGGGACTAGAGGTTTTGTAGTTTCTTAATCTCTGTCGAAGTGTAGATCGAGGTATTTGAAAAGGTAGGGCGACACTTTTACCTGATTTTCCTTCAGCAACTTGCTTTATAGCCGCCTGTAAGTCTTGATCAGTCCATCTTCCTTTCATGGCACTCCTTTTTCAGACACACGCATCTGAAATCGGATGAAAATCGCATAAGAATCATTCCACTTTGATCTGGGGTAATGCCGCCACCTTTCCAAGATGGCGGCATCACCTCTTTCCAGGATGGCGGCATTACCCCAGTCTGACAACATGGCGAACAAAGGGAACGTATCACAACTAGGAAATAGAAAAATAAAAATTAAGGGCAGTAATATGTGGCCAACTAACAGTAACTTACATACCAAACTTGTATGACTATCTCTAATGCAATATAAACGTACCTCTCATAGACTGAAGGTGAAAAATTACAAGAGATTTGTGAGAAAAAATAAAATCGTTTCTCACACTTGACCAGTTCACTGACAACTATGGCCACCACAGGCACAACTTTGGGCGTTGTCCGCTAGGTTGCAGTACCTATCACAGCATCTCTTACCAAGCATTTATTCAGGGCCGTATTTAGACTTAAAAGGCCCTAAGCTATTTGAGATATGGGACCCTTTATATGTCCAAATATTATACGTTGTGTCAAATATGATTTTCTTGTACCTAAAGGATTTAATTGGTACACAATTATAGATTGGGAAATAATGAATGTTTAACTTAAATCATTTTTATTTTGCACAGGGAGCAGCGCAATGCTGGGATTCGTGTTTCGACCTTTCGACCACTTCGTTGTCCGATTGCACCCTCACTCCTTGTGTAATGGTTCCAGAGGTATTTACTTTGTTTCAACCATATCCAGTCTACCCTATTAGGAAGTGTTTTGATGATATGTGTTAAACACCCCTCCGCCATTACATGACATTTACTCTACAACGTCACTAACCTGCTGCTGTGCTGACGTTGTACTGATGTGGGAAGTGCCGGACGGTTTCTTGCGCTCCTGTGAATTCCTTATGAGCTCCGCAAACCGGGTGCCTGACTGACCACATTCTGTAGCCCAGCGAAGGCAGCGACAAGCAAGCAACAGAAAAGACTTTGGGAACTCTATTTTCACGGCGGATTAGCCGTGGGTACTGGGGTGCCGTGCTGCAGTGCGGACAGCCGTTCGCCATTGGGGGTCGGGTACCCTTTGGGCATGGGTGTTTGTGTTATCCTTAAGTTAGTTTACCTTAGTTTAAGTAGTTTGTAAGCTACGGACTAATGACCATGCAGTTGAGTCCGATAGATTTACAAACATTTGAACATTGGACTCTATTTTGGCACTTTTGTACAAAACTTTGCGTTTAACTTGGCTGTGGGGCAGTGCTCTAACATCGCTGGATGAAAGCAAATAGCATTTAAAAAAATGACACTCAACTAAACCTAACTTACACATTGAATTGCATTACGCCTGCAACGAATGAAGCTTTTGCACACAATTTTCTGGTGGGTGGGATGGGGGATGCGTTAGTGCCCCCACTACCTCCCCCCCCCCCCCATGCGGAAGCATATGTGCGCAAGCTTCTTCATCAATCAGTAAGAACGACAACTCCCATCGCTTTGAATATTTTGAGTATTTGTCTGACAGTCGACCTCTGTAATTTTAACCCCCCCCCCACACTTCGCTCAAATACTAAATTGACGACTACTTCATACCATAACCAATAAGCTGTGGTCAGAGTCTATATCTGCCCTTGGCTATGTCTTACAGTTTAAATCTGCTTCTGAAATGTTTTACCATTATAAAATCAATCTGAGACCTCCTGGTGTCTCCTGGTCTCTCCCATGTGTAAAGCCTTTTTTGATAGTCTTGAACCAAGTGTTTGGGATTATTAAATTGTCTTCTGTGCAAAATGCTCCAACATGACTTCCTCTTTCAGTCCTTTTCGCTGGTACATATTCACCTACTACTCATTACTATGCAAACACGGAAATAACAATATACTCTCAAGTTTTCACATTACTTTAATATATGAGAATTCTGCATATCACAATTGCTCGCTCGGACAATTTTATGGGGCCCTAAGAAAGTGGGGCCCTGATTCATAGCTTGTTTAGCTTATACATACATCCTGCACTGGGTTTATTATACACGTGGGATGGCAGAATTACTCTGGGTGGCGCCATTGCCGTGGTCTCCTCTACTTCTTGGAAGACAAAGGTACATGGTATCTACATGGGCGCCAGTTTTCCCTACTAATTCTGCGTCTCGTGGATGAAGAGAGAGATTTCTTATGGACAAATTTTTTGTCTCCAGAAATGTCATAATACTCTAACATAAAACGTCTTCCAAAAATCTACAAGTGATTGACGTCAGAGATATAGGTAACCATTGCTGAAAATGGGAAAGACCTGTGGGTGTTTTTCTTTCCCTGGTCAGGATCTATTTGCTCCTCTAGAGATCTACGGTAAACTGCTACTAGAAGGGGACCAAGTTCCGTGTGAAATCGAAATGGTATCCCAACAGGTCAAACAGCTTTTTCTATGCCAAGCGAGTTCAGTTCCTTTTCTATCTCTCCGACATTTATTTCAATGTAGTGGGTGATCAAAAAGTCAGTATAAATTTCAAAACTTAATAAATCACAGAATAATGTAGATAGAGAGGTAAAAATTTGCACACATGCATGGAATGACATGCGGTGTTATTAGAACCAAAAAACAAAAGTTCAAAAAATGTCCGACAGATGGCGGTGGACAGCAAAACATCAGTGACTGCGCATGAAAATCGTGTATATCGCATAATGAGAGAGAGAATCAGATGCACCAGCAGTTGCAGCGTGGTTGGCACTTAGGCGTACCCTCCAATGCTATCCTTACAAAATCCATCGGCATCAAGAACTCTTACCTGGCGATTTAGTGAAGCAAAGGGCATTTGAGATGTGGGCGTTTCAAAAGATGGCGGAAGATGACGATTGGTTGAGTAATGTGTTGTGGACTGACAAAGCTCATTTCATGCTCCGAGGGTCTGTCAACACCCACAACTGCAGAATTTGGACTACCAAAATTCCTAGAACTGTCGTACAAACTTCATTGCACGACGAGAAAGTCACGGTATTGGTTGGATTTACCACATCTACCATTATTGGGCCGCTTTTCTTCGAGGAACTGCGTGATTCTGGTTTTGTAACTGCTGCCGTGATGGGTGAGAGGTACGCCGATATGTTAGAGAATTGCATCATCCCCAGCCTGGTTGATAAACACCTGCTGGTACATACGATTTTTATGCAGGATGGCGCTCCACCCTATATTGCTAGACGTATGAAAGATGTCTTGCATGCGTCGTTTGGTGATGATAGTGTGCTCAGCCGCCACTTTCATCATGCTTCGCCTCCCAGGTCCCCAGACCACAGTCCGTGCAGTTATTGGCTTTGGGGTTACCTGAAGTCGCATGTGTATCGTGATCGACTGACATCACTAACGATGCTGAAAGACAACATCCAATGCCAATGCCTCACTATAACTCCGGACATGCTTTGCAGTGCTGTTCACAACATTATTCCTCGACTATAGCTATTGATAAGGAATGATAGTGAACATATTGAGCATTTCCTCTAAAGAACATCATCTTTGTTTTGTTTTAAATTGTTATGCTAATTATTGCATTTCTGATCAGATGAAGAGCCATCTGTCGGACATTTTTTGAATTTTTTTGTGGTTCTAATAAAACCCCATGTCATTCCAAGCAATGTATGCGTGTCAATTTTTACCTCTCTATCTACATTATTCCATGATTTATTAAGTTTTCAAATTTACGCTGACTTTTTGATCACCCGGTATGCCATTTTGTCGTCCATACGGTGGTAGAGATGAAGAACTACAATATAATCTTCGTCTGTGAAATAGCTTTGGAAAATACTTTTGTGTGTCATTCTATGTTTCAATGCCATTACAGTCACAGAGTGTCTGGATATATAGTTTCAACTCCTTTACCGATTTAACGTAAGAACAATATTTCTTAGGGTTTTCTGCCTGGTTGGAACACAGAAGTTTGCTTTCAAAGTTGATTACCTCTAGCATGGCCTCCTTACTCTTAATTTTGGCATCATATGATATTATTTGTCTGCAATACTTTGGCTAAATTTATATTTGCAGTGAAGTTCTCTTTACTTTCGTAGCAGTTTCCTAAATTGGTTATTGAACTAAGATGGATCTTTCCCATCTCTCTTCATTTTACACAACACACACTTGTTAATGCGCAGTGTACGCTGGGCCAGCTTCAAGGATTTTTCTGCCCTGTGCGAAAATTTCAAGCACTGACACTCCCCCCCTCACAATATAATTAATTTATGATGACTTATTTTCACATACTACCCTCATATGTCTCTTCCTCGTGACTATGTCAATATATGAATATAGATCAAACCAATGTCAGAGATTCAGATTGGTTGACTTACCCAAAGCACAGACTCGCCGATAGAATCAAAAAGCACACACAAATATTCAAGCCTTCGCCACCACTGGCAGAGCTTCTTCAGGAAAAGAGGAAGGAAGGAGAGGAGAAAGGGAAGGATACAGGTTTTAAGGAAGTGGAAAAGGAGCCATTCCAATCCCAGGAGTGGAAAGACTTACCTTAGGGGACAAAAAGGAAGGTAAACAAATACACACACACTCATACATATCCACATGCAAACACACCTAGGCAGACATTTGTAGAAACCAAAGAAGTTGGACAGAGATACCACTTCAGGCAGAGGCTCTATCCACAGAACCGAGGTAAAGATGTTAAAGATGGTGGGCAGGAATTAAAATTTAGCGGAGGTTGAGACCAGGTGGGCAACGGGGAGAGAGAATGTGTTGAAGGGCAAGTTCCCATCTCCGGAGTTCTGAAAGATTGGTGTTGGTGGGAAGTATCCAGATAACCTGGACGGTGTAACACTGTGCCAAGATGTGCTGGCCGTGCACCAAGGCATGTTTAGCCACGGGGTGATCCTCATTACCAACAAACACTGTCTGCCTGTGACCGTTCATGCGAATGGACAGTTTGTTGCTGGTCATTCCCACATAGAACGCTTCACAGTGCAGGCATGTCAGTTGGTAAATCACGTGGGTGCTATCGCAAGTGGCTCTGCCCTTGATCGTGTACACCCTCCGGGTTACGGGACTGGAGTAAGTGGTGGTGGAAGGGTGCATAGGGCAGGTTTTACAATGGGGGCTGTTACATGGGTAGGAGCCAGAAGGTAGGGAAGGTGGTTTGGGGATTTCATAGGGATGGACTAGGAGGTTATCGAGGTTAGGTGGGCGCTGGAAAGACACTCTCGGTGGAGTGGGAAGGATGTCATGAAGGATGGATCTCATTTCAGGGCAGGATTTAAGGAAATCGTATCCTTGCTGGAGAGCCACATTCCCTCAGCCACATACTCCCGCCGATCAAGTACCACGGTCGTGGATCCCTTGTCGGCTGGGAGAATGACGATGGAATGGTCAGCCTTCAGATATGGCTTGGGATTCAGCTGTGGTGATGTTGGGAGTGGGATTAAGGTTTCTCAGGAAAGACTGTGAGGCAAGGTTGGAAGTAAGGAATTCCTGGAAGGTTTGAAGAGGGTGATTTTGCGGAAGAGCAGGTGGATCTTGCTATGACGGAGGACGGAACTGTTTCAGGGAAGTTGGATCATTAGGAGTAGGATTATTTTTCTTCGTGGCAAAGTGATATTTCCAGCAAAGACTACAAGTATAGGATATTAAATCTTTGACAAGGGATGTTTGGTTGAATTTAGGAGTAGGGCTAAAGGTGAGGCCTTTGGATAGGACAGAGGTTTCAGGTTGGGAGAGAGCTTTAGATGTCACAACGTAACATTACCTCTGATACTAGTTTTGACATTAATACTTTTCCTCAATCACATATCATCATACGTAATGTACCATGCTTCAAAAGTCTTCCAATAGGAATTTTGCGATCTCTGGAGATTCTGCAATCGGCACAGTTTTGGTGAGAGCGTAGCAGGTGAGGTAGTCAGTTACCAGTTGTTGACTTTAAGATTACCACCAACCAGTTGTCCACAACAATTAATGGCTACTCCAAAATGGTCGCCACGAGCAAATTGAAGTACCCTGAGGCACAACATGAAACTGAACATAACTTGCTTGATTTAAGTGGCTGCTTCACAACTTATACTATCTGGACTCTCCCCCTTACTTATCCTATTGTCTCCATATCCTTCACTCAAAAGTGCCCTCCCCCCACCTCTTCCTCCTCATAATGTCCCCTAAGCCTCATTGTACGCTACACTCTGCCAACATACCCACCAGGATAGGATAGGATGTTTTGGGCGCACAACAGCAAGATTTTTAGTGCCCTGACAAGAGAATTAAACAACAGTAAATGAAGTAAGCCTTGGCAACAATAAGAACACATATTGCAAATCAGTGATGTAAAGTGGCAGACCGCAGAACCCAACCTTACAAGTCCTTAAAAGAAAATGTCAGAGTATAGAGGGAAGCTGATTGCTGATGTTAGGGGCATCAACGAGCCCTCCTGTAACACACTAAAACCTCCGGCCTAAGAGCTTAGGCTAGAGTCAGGAACGTTCATAAAATTGTAAAACGTTCATCACACTCGCCTTGTCATCAGCTAAAACAATGGGTAGGGCATGACCAAGTTTAGCTGCTGCCCTCTCAGCAAGATATAAAATACACTCAATTAAAATGTGGCGTATAGTGATTTGCACGCCACAACCATCACAAATCGGTGGATTCTCCCGACGGAATAAAAAACTGTGGGTCAAAGGGCTGTGCCCAATGCGAAGGCAGTGTCACTTCGAAACGCCTGAATGGCTGGCAGGAGGTTTACTATGGTCGGACAGTTGATTTAACCAACCACAGTTTATTATCTGTCACTGCCAGCCACGTCTCCCACAACTGAAGGGACCTCTGGCGCAGCACAGAGTAGACGTCCCGCAAGGAAATGGCACACTCTTTGACATTTGGGTCACTGCAGGCCGCCGCATCAGCTGCTTCATTTCCCCGTATCCCAACACGCCCAGGTACCCAAAGAAATGACACCTCTTTACCCCACCGTTGGAGGAGGTACAGTTGGTCATGGGTCAATTGTGTTATAGGTTCAACCGGGTACATGACCAGCAGTGATTGGAGGGCACTAAGGGAATCGGAGCAGAATAGAAATTTTGTACTTCGAGCATGCCGGATGTGTTCCAGTGCCTGAAGGATAGCATGCAGCTCTGCCGAGAAAACGGAGTAGGCAGCGGGCAGGCGAATCCCTATGATGTGACCTGGAAACACTGCAGAACACCCCACCGAGTCCCCTTGGTTTGATCCGTCAGTGTACACCACTGTACAATCACGATGCTTATTTAAAATGTTAAAAAATTCGGACTGAAACGCCATGTCTGGGGTGCAATCTTTTTTTTAAAACTGGTTAAATCTAAAAGGAGGCTGGGCCTCTGTAATAACTAAGGGGGATATCTACTCCATCCTCGATGCAAAACAGTAAAATCTGATAACACCCATATCTAAGAAACAGTCCGTAGCACGAATCCCAAAAGGCCTCGTAGCTCGAATCCGATTACGAAACAGCCATTCCATACGCGGCCAAGCGACAGTATCGTAAGCAGGTGTATATGGGGTGGACAACGCTGCATACGCCTGACGCACCATGAGGAGCTGTCGCCGTATGGAAAGCGGTGGCTCAGCAGCCTCGGCGCAAAGGCTTGGTGTTGGGCTGGTTCGAAATGCCCCAGTAGCCAACTGAATTCCTTCATGGTGCACCACGTCCAACATTTTTAGGTAGGAAGGTCTTGCAGACCCATACACCGTGCAGCTGTAATCAAGTCGGGATCGTACAAAGGCTCTATAAAACTGGAGCAGACGAGTCCTGTCAGCTCCCCATGAAGTGTGACTAAGACACTTTAAAATACTGAGTGCTTTGAGGCACCGCCTCTTCAAATCTTTAAGATGCGGCAACAAAGTAAATTTACAGTCAAATGTGAGCCCCAGAAAACGCACAGTGTCTTTAAAATTCAGAATAGTGTCCCTCATCTGTAGTTCGGGTAAGTTAAAAATAGAACATGAACGGTTAAAAAGAACACACACAGACTTCTCAGTTGAAAACCTAAAACCGGTCTTCTGTGCCCATTCATTGAGCCGTCTCAGAGCGAGCTGCAACTGACACGTTGTGGTTGCAAGGCCAGTGGAAGAACAGAAGACAGAGAAGTCATCAACAAATAGTGAACACTGGACAGGACTTTTCACAACAGAAGTAATGCTGTTAATAGCAAACAATGTCACACTTAAAACGCTACCCTGAGGGACACCATTTTCCTGCTCATAGCGGTCAGAGAGCATGCCACCAACTCGATACCTAAAAAAAAAAAACGCGGAGAAAGGAAAGACCGAATAAAAATTGGAAGAGAACCTCGAAATCCCCATTCGTGAAGCTGCCGAAGTATAAGATGCCTCCAAGTAGTATCATAGGCCTTCTCGATATCAAAAAATACACCCAAAAGGTGGTGACGTTGCAGGAAAGCCTGTTGTATAGCCGCCTCCAGAGAGGCCAGGTTATCGAAGGTGGAACGATACCTCCTGAACCCACACTGGAAACGACTAAGGAGCTGCCTAGATTCCAACATCCAGACAAGGCGGCGATTGACCATCCACTCTAAGGTCTTTCCAATGCAACTAGTGAGGGCAACACTACGATAGCTGCTTGGGCATGTGCGATCTTTCCCAGGTTTTAGAAGGGGGATTAAAATTGCTTCTCTCCACGAATCAGGAAAGTGACCTGACGACCAAATGGCATTAAAAAGATTCAGGACGACTTCTTTATTTCGCTGTGTTAGGTGCCTCAGCATACTGTAGTGGATGCTATCAGTGCCAGGGGACGTATCATGCGCCACAGACAAAGCAGAATCCAGCTCCCACAGTGTGAAAGGGCAGTTGTAATCCTGATGACCAGTGGACCTGAAGTCCAAATTGCCCCTCTCAGCAACCACTCTGTGGCGCTGGAATACCGGATCCTGATTGGCAGTAGCTGTAACATTGGCAAAATACATAGCCAAGTGCTGGGCAATATCCCGTGGGCTGGTGCGGAGAACGCCATTCCCCATGATAGCAGTCACTGGACACCTCCCCCCTTATCCAGAAATCCTCCGTATGGTCTCCCATACAGTGGAACTTTTGGTGGAGCGGGTAATGGTACTCAGGAACTGTTGCCAAGGTCTCTTTCGGCTTTCTCGTATTATCTGGTGACATTTTGCCCTCGCCATCCGAAAGGCCGCGAGGTTGTTTGCAGTTGGCCGACTCTTTAATCTACGCAGAGCTGCATGCCTGGCCCTAATTGCTGAGCGACACTCAGCCGTCCATCAAGGGACAGGCTGCCGTTTTGGTTGTTCTAACGACAGTGTCATAGTTGCATCAGCAGCACTGTGTGAGTGATAGAATCCACCCAGTCCTGGACATTGCCGCAAATTTCCAGCTCAGCGAGTTGGCTGAAAAGTGTCCAGTCGGCTTTACTGATCACCCAATGAGGTGGTCTGCATTTGGGCCCCACTATGTCTGGCAGGTGAAGCCAGATGGGGAAATGGTCACTACCATGCAGGTCATCGACCACTTCCCACTGTGTTGAGTGGGCGAGGGCTGGAGAACAAAGCGAGAGATCTATGGCTGAGAACGACCCCGTCGCAGTACAAAAATGTGTGGGCTGTTCCGTGTTTAATAAATGTGCGCTCGATGACAAGAGAAGCCTCTCGGTTGCTCGACCCCTGGGGCAGGTCCTGGCAGAACCCCAAAGCACATTGTGTGTATTAAAATCCCCACAGAGGATGAAAGGGTGGGGGAGCTGCATCAGAAGGTCTTCAAGGGCCGCTACATCAAATGTGTCATGAGGTGGCAGATAGAGGGAGCACACTGTCAAACGGTGGCGCACATAGACAGAAACTGCAACGGCTTGTAACTGCGTAGTGAGAGAGAGGGGCTCAGAGTGATAAGCTCTATTAGCAAAAATTGCCACTCCGCCTTTCGCTCTCTCTCCACTAAGATTGTCCTTCTTCAGTACATAGCCATGGAGCTCAGGGTTGTCAGTGGTTTTGAAGTTTGTCTCTTGAAGGCATATACAAATTGGTCTACCCTGAGTCAATATACAGAGTTCCTCCACATGCGTCCTGAAACCCTGCAAGTTTCACTGCAGTACTGGGACCATTTATCAGGGAGGTTGGATCTTTACCCTCTCTTTCTTTCGAGATGGAGAGACTAAACGTGGTGGAGGTCCAGAATGGGGGCGAGAGGGTTGCCCCTGAGGGAGATCCAGCTACATGAGGTCTGGAGCTGGGTCAGACGAAGGCTCAGGTGGGATAACTTCAACGAAGTCTTAAAGGTTCACGACTGATTTTGCCTGCGACTGTGGTTTGCTGGTAACCTTCTTCGGTTTAGGTGGCTTGGTGGTGGAGGCAGAGGTCGTGGTTGCAACTGTGGTGACGGTGGTGGCATTAGTGGTGGGTGTGGTGGTGATGGCGGGCTCTGCAGGAAGAAGTACCACAGGCTCTTCAAAGGCAGTATCCATACCTTTGTCAGCTGTCGTCAGTGGGGCTACGGAAGGTGCAGGTTCCGCGGCCTGACACGTGCACTGGCAAGTGCACGTGTTGGTGCCTACACTGACAATCTCCATCTGTGTGCAGGCATCAGCTCTGGCTACTGGCTTTTGCAGTACTGAGGCAAAGGAGATGCAGGTTGCATGGCCTTGAAGGTCTTCTTGGCCTCTGCATAGGAGAGACGCTGAGTGGTTTTAATTTTTTGTATTGTCTTCTCCTTAAGGTAGACTGCACAATCCCTACTCCAGACTGGGTGGTCGCCTGAACAGTTGACACAGGTCATAGGTGGAGTACAGTCAAACTCATTGTGTGCTGCTTTACCACATTTGCCACAGGTAGCTTCTCCCTTACATCCCAAGGTGGTATGCCCAAAGCGCTGGCACTTAAAACAGCGCATGGGGTTAGGGACATACGATCATACATTTAAACGCAGAAAACCCGCCTTAATATGCTCAGGTAGTCGGGGGCTATTGAAGGTGAGGATGAAGGACTCAGATGGGACAAGTTCTCCATTCATGTTCTGCACATCGACTATGCCTTCTGAAGCCCATTCTTCCTTCAGTTCATCCACTGGAATGTCAATCAGATCTCTACAGGAGACTACACCCTTGCTGTAGTTAAGAGTACTGTGTAGCTCCGTTTCGATTTGATATTCCCCAAGACTCTTAGCTGTTTGTAGTTTAGACGTCTGTTCGGAAGTTGACGTTTCCACCAACAGGGTGCCATTATGCAACCGCTTTACTAACTTCAAAGGACCAGCAATTCCTTCGAGACCTTTGTTGATATAGAAGGGCGACACCTTCTCAAACGAACCTTCTTTTCTCTTCACAACAATAAACACATTCTGGTTAACAGCCTGTGTTCTGTTACTCTGAAAAAATTGTTTGTTTGAAGAACCTAAATCCGGAGGACTGGGTACCCGAGTCCTCTTTTTTGATTGGGTGTTGGTACCCCCCAGTGGTACACCCATCCCACTGGAAGGTTCATGGGTTAAGTTAGATTTTTGCATCTAGGTCACACGAGTAGCTAGGGAAGTATGTGTCCACCTAGACAGAGCCACGCATGCCTAGGTAAGCCTTATACAACTGAGGTGTGGCAGTACCCCAGAGGTTGCTCGCTAGCGACTGTTCCTCTTCAACAGTCATGCATCCCATCAGCACGTGGCACACCTTGGGATTGAAGGGTTTTTTATAGAGGTTTGTACCATCCTCACGACCCAGGCGGTCAAGCCAAGATCCCCATTCCCCAGTACACACAACGTTCCACCGCCGCGCCACACAGTGGTCGCTAAAGCGTGCCCACAGTTTACGGTGTCTAGAGGACTGGCGGTGCTTACCAGTTCCCAGCTCAGGACCCCGGGTTCGCCAAGCCCGTACTCAGCAAATTAATGCTGAGCCCCTGAGGGGAACATACCCACCAGTCTTCTACCCTTGCTGTGTTCCTCTCCTTTACCACCCCTCACTTCCTTCTTGCCTCTCCCTGCCCCATAGCCTACCAGTGCTGCACCTAATATCTTAGCCATCTCGTCCTGCTTGCTCTCACCTCAACCATGCCCCTTTATCCCATCATGTTCCCACACCATTATATACTGCAGCTTCCATCTACTCCTGTTATATTCTGGGCAGAGCAGTTGCAGATTGTGATCACATGGATGGATTGTTTGATTTTTAAAGGGACTAAACGAGTGATCACATGTTCATGAGTTACACATGTATGATAGTTTTTCTTTTCTGAAGAAGGCTTTGACTGTAAGCTCAAACGCATAACAGTGTTCTCATCACGCCTGTCTGAAACTATCTTTATGGTGAGTAGATGTCTGTCTTTCATACTATTCTTGGTATCCCAATCTGAACTTTTCATTATTCACATTTTTAAATTGATTTAGATTTTTAAATCAGAAATGACTGCCTGAGCATGTTTAATTATAATCTAAATAGTTTTTTTATACTTGCCTATTATGTTATTAAACACAATTACTGACAGGTAAGCCATATTCTTTTCGGTACTATGCAGTTTTCAATTCTCTTTTTACTATATAAATAAATGTTGCTTGTGCAATATTCTAATGTATGCAAGGTTTAGAGAGATTGAATGAACAACTGTAATAAGTACAAATAGATTTGTAAACAAGCTTAAAATTGAGGGTAGCTGAATAATAAGGAACAGTAATTGCTTCATCATTTTAATGACAAAATTGTGCTCTTTATTTATCACATTTTAACAGAAAAACTACATTTCAAAGATATTCTTTGGATCCATATAACAAAGACTGTTGAAATTTCTGTATAAAAGTACAAAAATAATGACAGATTCAGTTATTGGCGTTACGAAAATATAAACTGGAATTAATGCCTTTGAGGCAGCAACAACTGTAAAAAAAAGATGGCATACAGCTGCCAATATTTTTTCAGCATCACAGTACTCAATGAGCAACATAGCAAATTTTCAATTTGCATATTGATACCTATTGTACTTCATTACAAATGCTTATTTCTAAAATTTTGGAAATAACTCTACAATCAACATTTAATTTTAATAAACAGGCTGCAGTACATTTTCTTGTGGTTTCAATACCTTACACGAGAAATCCTTTTTATCTCGTGTACATTTAACCATTTTCCCCACATTTTTTTAAATTTCATGTTTTCACTTCCTGGTACATACTAATGAACAATTATGGATAAGATGGGTTAGAAGAGTCTGGGAAGTATGTATTTAAACACTACTTCATATTTATTCCAAACACTGCTTTGAAGAAAATACATTTAGGAAGCAAATTTATTAGCAGTCATATTCCTCATAGTGACACAGACTTTCCTGCTGAATTTTCTACCCCACATAATCAATATTCACATAATATTAACAACATTCTAAACTGGGAAGATGTGTACACAATTTGACACTGATACAAAGAAATTGCATGCAAAACTGAAATCAAATGCAAGCTTCTGCAACCAGGAGTAAGTAAAGCAGATTTCAATTATTATCTGTTTTAAGTTTACAAAAATGTAATATATACTTCATAGCTTTGCAGCCAATGTTTTATATAAAGTAAAAAGAAAAAAAATTAAGAAGTGAAAAATTAACTACATTCTAAGAAGCCAGAAATTAATTTCATATGAAGCCAAATTTATCTGCTTTAAAATTATTATTAAGGAAAACCTGCAATGTTAACCATTATTGTACCTCGTTTTAAATTTTCTGTGACTAGAAAAGAAGCAGAGTGGCTCGCAGTTATAAGCAGCAGCAACAGTGTTGGTTTAACATCAACCAACATGGATGAAAACACACTGTAGGTGAAGTGACTAACAGTTAAAGGAGATAAATTAGTTACATTTGTAAATTACACACACAAATCAAACAAGGGAAATTCCAGGAAGGATTCAACAATATTTTCATGAAGGATACCACAGTAGGAAAAAATATAGTCGCATATCTCTCTAATCCAATTAAGCAAAAAGTTGATGAATTCCACAGGTATCACCAGAGCTAGAAGCTAGGTAATCATATGAAGTACATAATCTTGTTAATGTAAGTACTTTATATGTCAGTTACTATACATGTGAAATCTATGAACTGCTGCATATGAGGAAGTGCAGCTCCATATTTCTTTCTTCCATTTCACATTTGTATGTAACCAAGTTATATCATTATATTATGGACATAAAATGTAAATGTTACTGCTGTTCATTAAGCACTCATAGGTCACTATTCACCAGTCGGAGTAACAGTTTTTGGAATGTTTCTTTTCCAACAACTTCAAGGGCAGTTCTATGGCTATAATTAAAGAAGTCTCACCTGGAATAAAAAGTCATAAATCTTTACACTTTAAAATCATTCTCCAGTTTTTGACGTATTTAGTCATTCAATGTGTAAAAAACCAAGCAGTCCATAAAAGGTATTTCACTGCACCTTCAGATAGCGAAATTTTTCTTATTTTGCAATTGCCCAACTTTGAAATCATACAATCCTTAATGATTTCTGGCAGCAGTTATTTGTAATAATTGTACGATATGGAATTTATGCTCAAAATTAAATAAATTTAGAGATGGAAGTCAAAAGTTCATAATATCCATAACCAAGTTATAAGCAAGTTACAAAACTTATATTTACATGAATAAAGGAATTAAATATAAATTCACAAAAACACACACTCACACACAGGTATTACTAAAATTACAGTATATTGCAGCAGTATGAGAAATATACATTACAATTTGAAAATATCCACACAAGAAATATGTAAGGATATCATGGTGCCGGTCAACCACACACAAAAGGTGCAAATGCTAATCATACAAATATCCCTGGGTACATGATTCTGAGCATTTTAAAATCTATTCATTAGTTATTCAATGCAGGCAACAAAACCATAGCGAATATTTAAGACATAAATTGTGCGTATGTGGTAGAAAGATACACAGGATGATACAGGGGGCAAATTTCAAAAAGTTGTGAACTGTGAGATTACACATTTAATTGTAGCAAAGACAGAACGTCAACAGACAAAAATTTTGAAATTGTGGAGAGTACAAGCAATGGTTTCTCTTAACATTTTGAAAACAAAGTAATTAATTCAAAAAAGCTTATATTTCAGTCTTATTACTGGCCAGATCTTTAGAAAGAACTAATCAACATGAAAGTTACAATAATAGGTAATGCCATTTATCATTTTTTGCAACAACCACTGCTTTCTCTTCCACTTAATTGATGCTTACATATTTCCTAATGGAGCTTTAGAACTGTTTTTGGCTGACTGTTGAAGTTACATTTGACTAAAATTTATGTTGACAATCTTTACTATAGTATGATTAATGGACTGCATTCTTCCATGTAAAACTTTTTGTGAGTTAGGTAAGTTAGTTAATAATATTTACATTGGTACAAAATTAAGAGTATCATACATCATCACAAGTGGCAATAACATAAAAACTTTACATGCCACATGAATATACTATTAAGTAGAAAAAAAAATAGCTGCCCATTAGATAAAAAACTAAGAATTAAAATTACATATCCACAGCAATGTTTAAAAGGTATGTAATCTTATCTCACTCTCACAATTCTCCTGCACAGCACATCAAAGAAACATACCTTTGTACCACCACACAAGTTGTGCCTCAGTCAATTTATCAAATCATACCTTAATACTTCTGGAGTGACCCTGTCAATATATTTCTAGAAAATAGATTACTGTTTGTTTAGTACAGAAACTAAACAATATATAATGGAAATATGGTAATTTTGCATGCCCCAAACCAATTTTAGTCTCTTGTTACACAGTGGAGACACTTATAGAAAAATCTAATATATGAAAATAAAGGGTTCCTCTAAAAGTCTTATCTTAACATGTTATTGATTTCATATGGAATGTTATGAGTGAAAATGCCATTAGCCTTTGCTTTATCAAGATTTTCACAAACAGGACTAAGTCAACATATTATATGTCAAACAATCTACAAAGCACTGCCATCCATACAAAGACTAACAGCATCAGATCCAAAAGTATGTAGCTGCCTTCATTTGGCCAGACAACAAAACGATAATTAATGTTTGGTGTTGAGGTTTCTGCAAGCAAAAACACATTAATCATTAGTAAAAGTTTATCAGGATTTAATGATAATCCACTAACACGTGCAAGATTATTTAATAACATTTCATTTTAACACAAAGCTATTGAAATAAATTATACTTATCACTTCACATACTTGACAACTACAGTAACACAAATTTTTATAAGAAATATGCAGGCACATTCACAAATTCCTATTGGGACACACAAATTGCTCATGTAATTCAAATGCATAAACTAATGATAACCGTGGGAGAGTCAGCCATGATGAAACTATTCCACCTGGTGTGCAAGATGTATAAGGCAGATAAAATAACCTCAGACACCAGTAAGAATGTAATTCCAGTTACAAAGAAATCAATCTCTGAAAACAACAGTTAAAATTTAGGAAAAATGTAGGAACATATGAGAAAATATTCAAGTTACAGTAAAGCCAAATACCACATACAATGTACCAGGAAAGGTAGATCTTGGAGAAAACCTTTCACAAAGTTGACTGGAATACACTCTTTAAAATTCTGAATGTAGCATGGCAATGTAGTAGAACTTGTACAAAAACTAGATAGCAGTCATAAGAGTCAAAGAGCATGAACAGAAAGCATTGGTCGGGAAAAGAGTAAAATGGGGACATAGCCTTTCCCCAATGTTATTCAATCTGTACATTGTGCAAGCTATTAAGGAAAGCAAGGTTAAATTTGGAAATGGCATTAAACTTGAGGAAGAAGAAATAACTTTGCAGTTTGACACTGACATAGTAATTCTGTCAGACATAGTGAAGGACATGGAAGAGCAAATGAACGGAATAGGCATTGTGTTGAAAGCAGGATATAAAGCAAACATTAAAAAGAGCAAAACAATGATAATGGAATGTAATCAAATGAAATCAGATTGAATGAATTAGATTAGGAACAAAACAATAAAAGGTAGTAGATGACTTCTGTCATATGAGGAGTAGAATAACAGCTGCTGGAGGGAAAGGAGGAGATGTAAAATACAGATTGGCAATGGCAATATATCATTTGTGAAGACGATAAATTTTGTTAGCACTGAGTATTAATTTCAGGGTTAGGAAGTCTTTTATGAAAGCATTTGTCTGAAGTGGTATCTCATACAGGACTGAAACATTGATGAGAAACAGATGACAAGAAGAAGATAGAAGTTTTGAAATTAAATATTACTGAAGGTTGAAGTATATATCATATAATTAATGATAAGGTACTGAACCAAAATGGAGAGAAAGGAAATTTCTAGATTTCTTGACTAACAAAAGGGATTGAGTGGCAGGACGCATTCTGAAACACCAAAGAATCATCAATTTAGTATTGGAGGAAAGTGTGCGGGAGTAAAAATAGTAGAGCGAGACCAACACATGAGTACAGCAAGTAAGGTTGAATGGATGTGGGTTGCTGTTCTTACTCAGAGATGAAGAGGCTTATAATAAAGTAGTCCAGAGAGGTGAATCAAACCTGTCTTTGATTTGAAGATCACAACTACTACTGTTTTTACTCCTTTGACTGCTGTGGAAGAGTTGGCTCATCATGCATCACCACTGCCCGGCTACTGTGAATGTGTATAAATGAAGCTTCTGAGTTTTTAAGTGTTCCTGACATGCTTATTACCCTGTAATGCTAGATCCCCCACTGCTGCTAACAAACTTCCATATCTCAATGAATACAAATATTTCAAGTATTTATCATAGAATAGATGTGATTCGTAGTGGGCTATCATTTGCCAAGTAAAAAAAACAATGCTTATTTCAATAGCTCGAACTGTTTATGAAACATGGCTTGTTATGATTGCATGATTCGCATAATTAAGGACTGAATTGGGCAGTGTTTCTACCTCTGCAAAACTAAAATTTTGTGCATTCCTTTACTAACTTGATATAGCACATCAACTACGAAAAATAATTAAAAGTAGGAAATGAGTTTTGTTATATGGGTAGCAAAATAAATTCCGATGGCCGAAGTAAAGAAAATATAAATTGCAGAATGGTTTATGGGAAGAAAAGCATTCCTGAAGAAGCTAAATTTTTGGAATTTAAATGTTAGGAAGTCTGAAGTGTAGCATTGTGTGGCAGAGAAACAGACAATACGGAGTTCAGACAAAGATGATATGTTGTTTGTAGTGGCCATTTAAGCAGCAGCTGAATACTATGTATTTCACTGTAAATTTTTTTAAGGAAAACGCGTTTTGCTACTGCGAATGAAGGTTTTGTTTTATAATTTTTATAGTTATAAAAATAAAACCCTTCATTTGCAGTAGCAAAAGGTGTTTTCTTTAAAAACATTACAGTGAAATACAAAGTTGATTTGACTTTGAAATGTAATGCTACAGACGAATTCTGAAAATCAGATGGGTAGATTGCTTAACTAAACATGTGGTGCTGAACAGAATTGGGGAGAAAAGAAATTTCTGGCATATCTTGACTAAGAGAAAGGATCGCTTGGCGGGACACATTCCGAGACATCATGGAATTGTCAGTTTAGCATTGGAGGGAAGAGTATGGAGTAAAAATCGAAGTGGGAGATGAAAGACGAATAACGTAAACAGATTCAAACTGATGTGGGTTGCCATTCTCAAGATGAGATGAGAGACTTGCACAGGATAAAGTAGGGTGAAGAGCTGCATCAAACCAGTCTTCAGACTGAACATCGCAACAACAATATCATCCTCATCATACGAGCACAAAGATATCAGGCTATAGGATGTGCAAATAGTTTACAAATAATCAAATGATAGAATTTTCATGGCGACTAGATCCCCATTTCTCAGTGAAGGTGAGTACCGGTAAAACAGCAAAAACAAAAGTGCACTCAACAAGGGATGCAGAGAGCTCCCTGTTATAGCCAAATGGTTAAAAAGCATAAAATTTTTTAATACAAATTTCTTCTGTGTTGTAATGCACTTAAAACTATTCTATTACTTCATTGTATGACCACACCGTATTGCAAAAATATGATAGGTTCTGCCTGCTATCCCACATAGGTAACTGAATATTTACTAAATAAATGAATGCAGGTTGTCGTTCTGTTACAGTGAAGATAAAATAAAAGTAAGATTTAGAAATACAAACTAATCAGGAAGGTTGATATAAAGTAACAGACATCATTAAGTACTCAAGACACACATTTGAACAGTACATAAACATGCTACAGCATAAGTAGTATGCTTCCTTACTACTGAATGTAAAAAATAAACACATAAATAAAACCTACCGATGCAATGCAACTATAATAGTTGAGATGATAATGAGAGCCATGCTAGTTGATATTTCTGCTGCATCTCCTCCATACGCTTGACCACAGGCAGGGGGACAAACAGGGATAATGGTTTCTGCAAACAAAACATGGCAGCATGTGCCATTTCGGGGTAAACATAACAAGCAAATTGCACATTCCGCAAGATATGAATAGCATTAAGATACTGCTTTACTTATAAATTATAAACAAGTCACTCTCTTCAAAAATGCCACAAGAAAAGCAGTTTAATATTTAAAAAAAAAAACTATTTTTATATGCAATCTAAGCATTCTATTCACTGAAGGCAAGGTAGCAATTGAAACAAGTACTACTTCATGACAAATTGGCAGCACCATACAGTTTTAAACAATATGCTATACATGACAATAATAATAATAACATAAAATTGCAGAAATAACAGTTACAACAATATTGTCATGATGTCATCTTACCAACAAGACTCCCCTACATTACCACATGCTTTCTAGGCATATGGGATTTTAAACGAGTCTAAATTAGGTATCAACAATACTTTGGAAAGGATAGGTTGCTACTCATCACAAAGACATCCCGATTCACAGAAAGGCACTTACAAAAAAATTACAGGTTTGCTAAGATTTTGGCCTTCTTCAAAAACACACACACACACACACACACACACACACACACACACACACACACACACACCAGGGCCAGTGCAAGGCACGTGCAAAACATGTGGCTACATGGGGCGGCACCAGACAGAGGCAGCGATAGTCCCTGTTGGACATGGCGAGGCAGAGGAGCCCAGCGGAATTTTTATGACAACTCGTTTCTCTCTTTTGAGAGTAGCCATTGTAGTATTTCTGTTTTCACTATGAAAGATATTGTTTCAATTGTTGCCTTCACTTTCAGAAGAACCTTTCTAGCCATTGTTGCATTCCTTATGAATGAGTAACACAGAATTCTTATTGGCAGTTGGCCTATGGAATCAAGACCAATCAGACACAATTTTATTTATTTATTTATTTTTTAAATCTAGCAAGAAGAGGTGCATCACAATTTGTTATAACTCACAATTATAGGCCACAATTTAATTTGATGTAATAGGAAAGTGCTTTTCATGTCCAGTACAGTTAGACTTTCCAAATTGGAAGAGTAAAATATGTGGAAAATATTTCAGAATGTCGAGATTTTAGAACTTTTAATGGGAGAAAAAATTTTTATTTTACTATTCAAGTCAATTTCCTATAGAAAGTCTGAACACTACTAGCAGATAATTAGTCTGCATTTAATTTCTTCGTCCATCTCATAGTTGGATTTTATAGAGCCAACCAATCTGTGATCCTATAATAGTATTCAGAAAAGATGTAACTTTCAAATGATTTTCATAAAATGACAACCTAATTATGAACTCGTGCTTTGTTAAAGATAGACAAAAGGAAATTTTTGACTTTAGCTACCAATGACCTTTGAAATAAACAAATGAAAATTTGTGGTAGGCCACATTTCCTCGGTACAATCATGCTGGATCTTGTTTTACAACAGTTTTGCATATGCCAGTCACTTATAATGGCTCCTTACTCCCTTCCTTAAAACCCTCATCATTTCCTTTTCCCTCTCCTTCCCTTCTGCCTGATGAAGCAACTGGGTTGCGAAAGCTTGCGTTTGTGTGTGTGTGTGTGTGTGTGTGTGTGTGTTCATTTATTTATTTGCGATGCTGTCACACCTGTGCTCCTTTAAATTCAGTCAAAGCCAAAAGATATCCTTTAATAGGTTGAGACGAATCCGACACAGAGGCGCAGACGAATACCACTGCCATACCTGGATGCACATTAAAAGGTGAAGAGCAGATGGCTCATGCAATAAATACTGATGTCAACAATGTATGAACCACTTAAGACCATCACACAGTTTTTCATATATAATTTTACCTGCTAGGAATTTTTCGTCTATAATATTCGGAGAGAGAGAGAGAGAGAGAGAGAGAGAGAGAGGTAGGTAGGTAGGTTTGTACCGTTCTCGCGACCATGGCGATTGAGCTCTGGAACATACAACGTTCCACCGTTGTGCAACACGATGGTCGCTGAAGCACGCACAGAGCTTATGGTGTTTCCGACTGTTCGCACGACGCAGTACTCAGGTCAGGACCCCAGGTTCACTAAACCCGTACTCAGCAAATTAATGCTGAGCACTTCAGGGTTACAGCGATTTCATGCTACTGGGATTAAACGTTAATTACGGTGCGGCATTGCAGCTATGTTCAAACACACATACACATCAATTAGCAACAGCGATGTTAGCGCACAGAGTGGTTACATTTTGAATTGCAGCAAACAGAAGATTCAAGCATTCATTCCAGTGTTGCTGTGAGTACATTTTCAGAGTAATATGTTACGAATGAAATATTTTTCAATTTGAATGAGAAAGATTAGTAGGAAAAATACGAGAATTTTATGGGGTTGGTATGAGATCCGCACGCTCCAAATATGATAACCCTGCGCACCTCCCTCCCTCCCTCCCTCTCCCCCCCTCTCTCTGTGAGATGTCAATTGTTTTGATATTTACGAGTCATTTTGAAATTTAACAGATGTGACATCCCAAGATGGCCGCCCTCACATGCTTGTTCAAAGCTGACGGGTGGTATCCTCATCTACACAAATCTGCGCATTGTGTCGATTTTCTCTTTTGGGGGGAGTGCATGGATTACTCGAGTATACACGGTAATTTAAATGGGGTGTCACAACAGATGCTGGTGTGTGAAATGTAAAACCCACCAGTCAAACAACTGCACGAACTGCGCAATGAGCCTGTAACTGCGCATGTGGCCACAAGAAACTCTACTGCTGATTATGCAAGTCAAAAGGCAAGGGGTAATGCAACACGAACATTAGTAGAATAAGTACTTAAGCCCTCCGACTGGTTGACACCATTGCTGGTGTGAATAAATAAGATGGGACAAACTAGGGCAAACTGCAACAATACAGGCTACTCAGAAAAACAGACTGGACTTTTTTTTGTCTCAGGATGTGTCTAATGTGCTGTGTGGAACAGATAAAATACTTTTTTGAACACTGAATACAAATAGGCTTCCTTGATACATTAATGTGCTGAGCCACTCTTACATCTCCAAGTAGAGAAAGTGAAGTGTCAATATTCTTGCGAGAATTGACAGGGTAATTGTGTGTATGTAACTCCAGCTTGGTGAGTGTACACAGCCACTAAATTTAGACTAAAAATATGATCAGTCTTCTGCCTCAAGTGAAACTTAGAGAAGTATTTTACAAATTAAATTCAGTCAAAGCCAAAAGATATCTTTTAATAGGTTGAGACGAATCCGACAGAGAGGCGCAGCCGAATACCACTGCCATACCTGAATGCACATTAAAAGGTGAAGAGCAGATGGCCCATGCAATAAATACTGTTGTCAATGATGTATAAACCACTTAAGACCATCATACAGATGCATGTTGACTGGAAGAGTCACATACAAATTCACGCAGAATGTACATCTTTACAAAGTTTTGATGTAGTGAAGTGGAGTCGTGTAGATTGCCCATTTGAGATACGAGACATGTAATACTGAAGTATGGTGATTTCAGTTCCCAATCACAAGTTTACATAACAGTTTCTTTTGTTAACATTTTTGTTATATAGGGGCCTAACATGTTTTGTTTGATTTATCATTTCATTCAGATTCTCCAGAAATGTGTAGGATTTTCCTTTCATTACCAGAAAATTTTTGAACCTAATGTTAACCTAACTATTGATTAATAAAACTTCTATACACATCAAACAGCCTGTTTGTTCTAAAATTAAGGTTGCCCCAATGTATTGATGAATTTTTAAATACACCAGAGCAGCTATAGTTCTGTGATCTAACTTCTGACCCCTTATATAACTCCTATTTGGAGTAGGTTCCAATAAAAACTGTTGAGGGGGGAAATGTATTCTGTCAAAGAATGAATGTCACTTTACATCTCCAAATACAAGTGTGTTAATGATGCAAATGACAGACTTACAAACTTAAGTGTGTCACATTTTCTTAAATGTGTGTTGATCATATTACATAAGATGTAATTTGTATACATTTTTCTTTGCTGCACATCAGCAAACAGTTTTGTAAATGAAACTTCCTGGCAGATTAAAATTATGTGCCGGAACCGGGACTCGAACCCGAGACCTTTGCCTTTCGCGGGCAAGCGCACTTTTGTAAATGTTTCATATTACAGCTTCTGCCACAAACAAAAAAGTTTGCCTTTATATTAGCAACAAGCAGCATATATGGAGACATGCATCCGATATCCATAAAAATCATAAAAATTCATTGTACTACAAGACAGGTGTTTTAACGGATTCTAACAAGGACACATGCTCATACCATTCTAAATACTATCACTCCTGATAGCTGTAGAAGACTCACCAAACAGTTCCACTTCCTCCCGAGCTTCACCCAATTTGTTAGCAGCCTTGCACTGGTACTTGCCATATTGCCTTTTCTCAATTGTTATGACACGAAGTGTTGTATCAGTAAATTCATCGGCTGTTGCAAAATGTGAGATGCTGCAAAACAAAAACAAAAACAAAAAATGAGTTTCCTGCACAGAAAGTAATATACTGGAAAA
The DNA here is from genome assembly GCA_026315105.1 of Locusta migratoria. Lineage (NCBI taxonomy): Eukaryota > Metazoa > Arthropoda > Insecta > Orthoptera > Acrididae > Locusta > Locusta migratoria. Next base: position 65,602,341 of record CM048751.1, read on the forward strand.
ATGCAATGGACTGTTGGTTTCTTATCCTGCTGCTAGTGCTAAATATCAGTCTTCAGGAGTGTGGGGTAATAAATTTATACATCTGTGGAGAGGGAAGTTCAATTCTCAAGTGCAATAAATTCATTCAGATCAGTATCCACAGTATTTCCAGCTGTACTGTTATAGCTATTCCAACATTAAAAATTGGAACACAGGTTTCAGTGTGTGAGTGACTAAAAAGATGTGGTGGTTGGGCGGGAAGGTTGTTGGGCACACTATCATGTCTCCAATATGTAGTTATGTAATACTTTAGTCCAATCAAACATAAAAAAATATGAATGCAGAAAGAATATTATACAGGAAAAAATTCCTAGAGGGGAAATATATAAATAAAAAGTAGATGTACATTTGTGTGTGTGTGTGTGTGTGTACCTGTGCTCTTTTGCCTGGTAAGTAAACCACATCAACTTTTCATGAATACAGAGAGAGAGAGAGAACACATTTTTGGGGCACGTAGCCTATGTAAGGAAGGTTATGGTTTAACATTTAATTTATGACAATGTGACCAGAAATACACCTGAAACTATTACTAGAAATGGCAAGGGAGAACAAATTACTCTACGATCAGAGTATTATATTCTTAAGGAGCCCTTACATGCTCAGTGTTTATTGAGCGATAATAGTGTGTATATATATTAAATATATATAATGCAATGTCATGAATATCCCTAGGATACACTGGTTGAAACTCTGCCTTCATACTGAACACATTGACACTCTACAATGTGGTTCCCACACTGATGTTGAACGAATTATCTTGAAAAACAATAGCAGAAATGATGTGGAACAGCCTAAAAGCATCCATGAAAAGCATTTCTGTGAACAAGGAGCTCATTCACTGCAACATAATACATAATTCACAACTATTACAAAGGAGGAGGACTGTAAGTCATCACAAACATGTGGTGTTTTCTATGTACTTGTAGTAACAACTGCTGTAAGTGAAATAAAACTACTATTTACTGTTTATTGATTGAAATATTGCACAATCAATATTATTATTATTATAAATTTACTGTATTATTGTTATTATTATTATAATTTTGTGGGGCTCATTGGCCTGGTGCAAGTCTTTCAATTGGATGCCACTTTCGCAACTTATATGTCCCTAGCCTACCCCAGTTATCCAGAAGCTGAACCACGTGTCGTTCCAGGCAACTCGTCACATCGTTAAGAGGTGAAGGATGGGTTAAAACGCAAACTGAAAAAATCCAAGGTCCGACTGGGTTTCGAACCTGTAACCCTTTGGTTTCCAGTCAAGCACTTCACCCAAAGATCATCAGGCCCAACAATCTTAGGTAAGTATTATGAGCATTATTACAAGGTGTAGTGTGCCTGTGTGATTACGTGAGTGTTCTATTTTCTGAAGAAGGCCATGGCCGATACCTAAAAGTGTTGTATGTGTGTGTCTTTTGTATGTGCCTGTCGCAGCTCGTTGCCACACCTTTGCGGTGAGTTGTAAACTCTCCTTACTATATTATTAATTCCAACCTGGACTTTCCATTAATATATTATTACAAAGTAAGTATAATGAGAATTATTGCAAGGAAAAAACATATGTATACTCACTGGAGACCTATCTTGGATATATTTACCATTTATGAAAAGTGATACAAGTAAAATTAACGCTTCTGTTTACAGCCAACACCACATTCTTAAGGTATCTCTGTTTCTATGGACAAGGTAACTGGCTTTTCCTAATCGATCAGTACTTTCATTTCTCAAAGTACCACAAGATGCTTAATATATATCCTCCAGCAATACTCCTGAGTGGATCAAAGTGAATAGAATTTCTTTTGTTCTCAGCACAAACTGGCATTTACACCCAATACCACGTTACCAAAGGACAATATACCTTGACTCAGTGTCAAATATTTTTATAGCTCGACAGTCTCCAAAACTGCAAAATATAAACATTATTATGCAATTCTGAGTATTGTGCAATACATACTGACCATCTAAGGGCCTCTTTAGCAGTCGTCAAACTATCTTCTGCCTATGAAATTATTTGGAAGTGGTAATGAAAGGCATGTGGTGGGCACATTACTCTCTCAGCCATTTTCAATTTTCAAACCCTGTAGCAGCAATCAGTTTTGTTTTAGGGCACTAAATGCCAAGGCTGAGTGCATGTCATTCTAGTTCTTGGGACAAAACTGTAATATGGAAATTGGCCATATCATTTTCAAAGAAACCATCCCATTATTTACCATAAATGATTTGTGGAAGATGAATTTTTGTAACATGGTCCATCCAAAACTACAGTCTTAACCATGAAGTACCATCTCTTTCATTCAGTATATGTGAAAAGGTGAGTTAGGGAGGACAAACGGGAAAGAGCAACTCAAGCGGAAGATTTGCATAGCTAAAATTGAACTATGAAAGCAGCCTATTATTTGATATCTCAAACTTATCATCACAAAGAAGAATCATGTGGTAGGTAATGCATGCATAAATGCAGCAGATAGGAATCCTTTACAACTAACTAGGTACAAATTAACACTCCAGTAGCTGCTCCATTTTTTTCTGTTTGTCCTACAGAGGAGTGGCTATGAGGAGGATAGAAGAAACTTGAGTTGATATGGAAGAGGAGACAGTATTAATACTGTAATAGGAATTTTGAAGACTTGCGAACAAATAGGGTGGAGGGCATAGAGAAGATTCTTTTGAAATTTCTAAAAATCATTGTGAAAAGTGCCTGGTAAAAGAATTCTCAAGTTATTTTAGACAATGTACAAGTCTTGAGACATAACACCACACTTCCGTAAAATAGAATCCACACTCCCCCACCTGAGGATAGTAAGAGCAGATAAATGCAAACCCTAACACATGATCAGTTTAACTGCTTATAAATTCAAGCTGTTATAAATACCAGAAAGACAGAAAATCAAGAATGCATTGGATAGCAGTCAATTTGGTTTTAGGAAAGATAAAGGTACCAGGGAGACAGTTTTTCAAACATTCATGATAAGAAGAATAATTTCTGCAATCTAATTAGCAACAATATGCAATTTAAAAACATGATCCATCATCTCTTTGCTGTTGTATTAACCCTGTGACTGCTCCTGACATGTTAATGTCTCTCTCCATTGACGGAATCTCACTACATGTGTGCGAGTAATAGTGGATGTAGGCAAGAATGGCATATGGAAGTTTGGGTCTGGCCGGGGAAAGTGTTCAGATGGCCGGGAGTTTAACGCAACCCTTCCTTAAAGAGGGACACATGGGTTCGAGACCCAGTCCAGCACAAATTTAATGTCATAGACAACCTTAAGAAGAGCAACTAAAGTCAGCAGTTTTCACAAATTTCAAATTAATATTCATATGTGATGAAAATCTATGGTGGTCCATATAATTGAATTGAAATTTATTCGCAGTAGTGATGTTTTTACAACTTGTGTAAGGTGTAGATGTTTTACCAGATGGTGGCAAACAACAATATGTGACAGACCATAACATGAACCTGTATTTTCCGCTTTTTTGTGAACGGTCGCATACCATTACACTATCTGAACATGTTTGCAGGACCAACCCATACTTCCATATGCCATACTATGAACAAGACAATCAACTAACACGGGTTTAGGAAACATCGTTCATGTGAACGATGTTCATGTGAAACTCAGCTTGCCCTTTTCTCACATGACATCTTGCGAGCCATGGACGAAGGGCAACAGGCGGATTGTGTTTTTCTCGACTTCAAAAAGGCATTCGATGCACTGCCACACTGCAGACTGCTAACGAAGATACGAGCTTATGGAATAGGTTCACAGATTTGTGACTGGCTGGAAGACTTCCTAAGTAATAGAACACAGTACGTTGTTCTCGACGGCGAGTGTTCATCAGAGACGAGTGTATCGTCAGGCGTGCCCCAGGGTAGTGTTATAGGACCGCTATTATTTTCTATCTATATAAATGATCTGATGGACAGAGTAAGTTGTAATTTGCGGCTGTTTGCTGATGATGCTGTGGTGTATGGGAGGGTGTCGTCTGTAACTGACTGTAATAGCATACAGGATGACTTAGACAAAATTTCTAGTTGGTGCGAAGATTGGCAGCTAGCTCACAATGAAGAAAAATGCAAGGTGATGCGCATGAGTAGAAAAAACAATCCCATAATGTTCGAATACAGCATTAGTAGTGAGCTTCTTGATGCTGTCACGTCATTCAAATATCTAGGCGTAACATTGCAGAGCAATATGAAATGGAACGAGCATGTAAGGACAGTTGTGAGTAAGGCGGACAGCCAACTTCGGTTTATTGGGAGAATTTTGGGAAGATGTACTTCACCTGTAAAGGAGACCGCATATAAAACGCTTGTACGACCACATCTTGAGTATTGCTCAAGTGTTTGGGCCCGCAGCAGATCAGTTTAAAGGAAGACATAGAGGCAGTTCAGAGGCGAGCAGCTAGATTTGTTACCGGTAGGTTCGACCAATGCGTGAGTGTCACGAAAATGCTCTGGCAACTCAATTGGGGATCGCTGGAAGAAAGACGACGTTCTTTTTGTGAATTTCTGTTAAGTAAATTTAGAGGGTCAGAATTTGAAGCTGAGTGTAGTACGATCTTGCTGCCGCCTACTTACATTTCGCGTAAAGATCACAAAGACAAGATAAGAGAAATTAGGGCTTGTACGGAGGCATATAGGCATTCTTTTTTTCCTCGTTCAATTTGGGAGTGGAATAGGAAAGGAAATGCCTAGTAATGGTACAGTGTACCCTCCGCCACGCACCTTACGGTGAATTGCGGAGTATGTATGTAGATGTAGAACTACATTCATCTCATGGCACTTGCATCATCAGGGGAAATGGATACTAGGAGGCATTATCCTACCTCGTTATCTTAGTCCCCTCATTTTTAGGCATTTTACTACTCTTATATGAAGCTTTACAGTGGGCCATACAATTTAATCAAAATTAATAAGGAATACAAAATAGGCTGCGAGCGCCACGGGATGAATAAATGTCTTGCACACAGTCATCGTGGCATATGGAGGTTTGGATCAATACTGGAAAAGTGTTTGTATAGCATAGTGTTTAACATGACCATTCACAAAAAGTGGAAAATTTGGGCACAAAAATTTTCATCAGCCACCATCTGGTAAAACACCTTACACAGTGGAGTTGTGAAAATTCATTATTACAAATAACTTTTGATTAAATTATTTAATATTAATTTGTACTATTGTGGTGACAATGTGTATCTTGACTATGATAATGTGTTCACTATAATGTTCTTAGAAGCTTAATTTCTTATTCATTATTAGTACTGAATTTTATTTATGACTCTATACTCACCTGACCCAAAACCTTCTTTATCCTGCCACTGAACTGAACTGAACTTCACTAATTCCATTAAAACTTCAATGTATCCGTGGGCCTTTTAAGACTTCCTAACTTTCCTGCTTGATTAAGAGCTAAAACATTCCATGCTCCATAGAATTCCCACTTACTCCAAGAATGAAATGTTTTATGCCTGCGCCTCTATAAACATAATGCACCTATTGTTTTTTAATACTTGTCCATGCACTGTGGACCACTTTTGTGTTCACGAATCTAAATATCTCTCTCTCTCTCGCACACACACCTACCTCTACTTTTCCTGAAGGTATTAATAAATGATGTGGGCCATACTAACCTGTAATGCTGGTTGTTTGAAAGGACAGTTTCATCTTTTAACCAGGTAATAGCAGGTGGTGGGTAGGCCTCAACATGGCATTCCAAGTCCATATCATACTGTAACGCCTGCCCAAGACGAGGTCTTGGTACTGTTATCACAGGCGGAAACTCTACTTCAACAGCTATATTGCGTCGTGCCCCTTTGCCAACACCGTTTTCTGCCACACAGTAATATGTACCTCTATCTTCTTTCCCAATTCTGGAAATCTTCAATACGTTCCCTCTGAAATAGAAATCATATAGGGTTTTTATTTCATAAAAACATTAACTATTAATAACCACTGACAACATCTGAGTTACCTGAAACATAACCATTAAAAATAAATTTAATTTTTAATTTTTTGCAGTGAAGACAGTTTAAATCGATATCTGATTACACTGATAACATAATCATTTATGGTTGAGGTACAACAAATGGGGCACACATTGATGCAGTTGAGAAACAAAGTGGTGAGAAAAATGACATTTTTTTAAACAAGAAGATGACTTGGATCCAAAAATGAAACCTTTAATAAACTCTTAGTACAGTGATATCGTGGATTTTTAAGCCATAAACATATATATGGGTTAAATGAATAGGCTTCTATTGACTTCAAATGTACGTAGTAACTTGCCTTAACTGATGCAAATAAGTTATCATGATACCAATATCACAACTAATTGATTGTTAACTTTTAGCCATTTCTTATTGGCTGTGTGTTCCACATCCAAATATAGCAGAAACAGAAATCTTGCTCCTTCTGTGTAATACATGGAAACTAGTATATTTATCAAAACAAGTTGATCTGCAAAAAGATTATTTGGAATGTCTCAAATAACAAATGCAAAATATTAAGAGGCACAAGTCCTACTAGAAATGTATTCTGGTTACGGATACTCCAACTGAAGAAAAGCAACACTAATTTACACTGACGCTTTGAGAATTAAGATGGATATGAATGTACTTACAGTGATAGCTTTTGTCACAGGAGTAAGAACAAATAATAATTTTGACAGGAGAGGTTATGGCTATGTAACAATCACCTCCATATGACAAAAACCATCTGCATCACCACACTGCATGCCATTGCTTGAATTACTGAGATATTTATTATTAATCCTAAGGGACCAAACTGCTTGGGTCACCAGTCCCTAGACTTAAGCACTACTTAAACTAACTTATGTTAATAACATCACAGACTCGAACCTCTGATGGGAGTGGCCACAAAATCCATGACATGGCTCCTCAAACTGCACAAACATCCCCGCATGGCTGAAATGCCTTTCAGAAGATAAGAAATCACCAAGTGCTATGACTTGGTAAACTTTACATTGAAACGAAGAAGCACAAGCTGATGCAATCACTGATGATTGCAAGAAAGAACATATTGGAGCATCATTTGCAAGTCTTTAAAATATCCTCAAACTAGTAATCAGACTGGAATCCAGAATGGCTCGTCATTCAAATACACAAGCAGAAACATTTCCAAAAATTACCTTGGCACTGGTAACTACCGTATTACCGGTAATCCAAATCCTAGCCACACTTTTTTCTCCTTTTTTGGATCCAAGAAATCACATGCACTTAGAATTGGGTGCAAAGCACACAGATGTTTTGAAAAATGGTGCTTGGAGGCACCACAACTAACTTTTTCCATTGAATGTGAGCAGTGCTACACATGCCACTGGTATGGAAACTTCTGTACAGGTAAAAATATGGATAAAAAAATTAATGGCCAAGGATTGCCAACACCAGACGAGCTTAATGTGCAGATTATATAAGAGCCAAGACTCGGCCTGTCCTGGTTTAGATTTGGTCTACCTAGGAAGTACCTAGTTGGGAGCAACATTTCATTTACAACTGTGGTGCAGTACTTTTAATCTGGCACAACTCTCTTCAGTTCAGCAGAATCAGTGGGTCAGCACAAAAACATGCTATCTACTGACCTATCGTCACAAGCCTTTAAAAATGAATGGAATGACAGAGACTGGGATGAAAAGTATAAACATCTTTTGCAGAGTTGGCATAATCACAGGGTACTGCAAATTTACTATGAAATACTACAAGACAATGCAGAAGGAGTTTAAAGATTTAACTGATAATGAAAGAGCAAAACTTAATTACAGACAGATGGGATTTGTTGTTCTGTACATCAAGAATTATTCTGTTTGTGTTGAAGTTGCAGTCAAGAAGAACATCAAATTCATGATATAAAAGGAGTGAAAAGATGCCCTCATTATTCCACTGTCAGTTACAACTGTTTTTGAGAGAATTACATGAAGAGTATGACAATTTTTGTTGGTCAAGTCAAGGGGCATGCCTCAAATGATAATTTATGCAAAACTGTTTTGGATTTATGAAGGAAAATGAGAACAAGAATGAAAATTGTAACATGTGGAATGGATTGCAGATATCATATTTTAAACAGACCACATGGATTACCAAAAGGTCCATAAACAGGATGTACAGCTTCAACCAATTGTAAGCAATATTGGTGCAGCCACCTACGCTACAGCCTCACACATAAAGATGATGTTAGCACCATATGTGGGAAAGTGCGTCCATTATATCAACAATTCAACTGAATCTGTGGAACGTCTCAAGAACCTACTAATCTCGAACTCAGACATCACGGTCAGCTTTGATGTTGTGTCTGTATTCATGAGAGTACCACTCCAGGATACACTCGATTTAATCAGGAAGAGATTTGATGTACTGGACCTATTCAAGCACATTCTGACATCGACTTACTTTCTTTGTGGAGGCCAATTCTGACTGAAGGAGAAGCGATGGGTAGCCCCTTATCCCCAGTGGTAGCTAATCTGTTCATAGAGAATTTCGAGGAAGAGGCACTGACAACTGCTGCCTACCAGCCAATGTGTTTCTTCAGATATGTGGATGACACATTTGTCATTTGGCCACATGGCCAAAATAAGCTGGATGAGTTCCTGGACCGTCTGAACTCAACAAGACACCACAACATTAAGTTCGCCATGAAACTAAAGAACAAAGGTCAAATTCCATTCCTGGATGTCCTGGTGAAGAGGAAGCCAGACAGCACTTTAGGCCACAGTGTGTACAGGAAACCGAAACACACTGACTTGTATCTACAAGCCGACAGCTGCCATCACCCAGCTGAGAAAAATGGGGTACTGAGAACATTGGTACACCGAGAAAAAACACTCTCCGACTCTGACAACTTATCAGTAGAGCTGGATCATCTTCAGCAAGTGTTTAGATACAATGGTTACTCGAGTAGAGACATCTGCAAGACGCTACACCCCACCAGACGCTCAGATACAACAGGGGAAGAAGAAGAAGAGACCGGGGAGGTTGCCTTCCTACCACATACAGGGCCTGTATCTGTCAACATCAGCAGAATCTTAAGGAAACACAAAATGAAAAGTGTTTTTTGCCCACCAAACAAGATTAGGGCACTCATTGGGGGCATCAATGGTGATCTAGGACTACAAAAACTGTGTATCCACCAGATACCATGTGAATGTGGTATGTCTTTATCAGTCAGACTACCAGAACCGTTGACGTAAGATGTAAGGAACAGCAAAGACATACCAGACTACGACAGGCCACAAAATCTGCTATAGCAGAACATTGTCTGGAGTTGCATCATACTATGGATTAGGACAAAATCAGGATCTTGGTTCAAACCCCCAGGATTTAAGTCAATTGAAATCAAGATGGGGAGGACCTAATAAACCAGGAAACAGGATATCAACTCAGTACTGCGTAGAATCTGGCACTGGAACTGCTACAGAAGCAACACAAGAAAGACACCCCCTCCACAGAACCAGGGAGAGAGCTACAGATGACAACCAATGCTCCGAGTAATTCCGATGGTGTACCACCCCAAAAACAGCTTGATGTGACGGAAAGCATGTCTAGCAGGTGCACACCAAACTCTGAAGTCCAGGAGATTACTGTGGCCACAATAACATTCTGTAATGGTTACCAAAAGCAGGAGGATTGCCCTGAAAGTGCTAGGAACGCGCATGGCGGGCGCAGACTACCTATGGAACGCCATGAGACTGAAACGGCCGCCACTGGGCGCGGACCGACGATGGATCATCATACATCAGACACCACCGCCAGACTGGAGTACATTAGACACGGACCACATAGAAAGCACCAGATGCCGCCTAGGCATAAATATGGGACTTGATTAGCACCAGGGAACACCTGAAGAAGACAGAGTTATGGTGTCGAAATATCGTGTCTGGAAGACGCGGAACACAGGCAGTACACCCGATTCCACAAGCTGTCAAAATATATCTACATTTTAAAGATTATTATTGTTAGAGATGTTCTCATGCAAGTAAATAAGAGTACTGATTCATGTCCACCTACTGACCCTGTGTTATGGTCTTCAGTCCGGAGACTGGTTTGATGCAGCTCTCCACCCTACTCTATCCTGAGCAAGCCTTTTCATCTCCTCATAAGAACGGCAACCCACATCTACTTGAATCTGCTTACTATACGCGTCTCTTGGTCTCCCTCTGCGATTTTTACCCCACACACTTCCCTCCAATGCTAAATTTACGTTTACTCGATGTCTAAGAATGTGTCCTACCAAGCGGTCCCTTCTTTTAGTCAAGGTATGCCAAAAATTCCTTTTCTTACCAATTCTGTTCAGTACCTCTTCATTAGTTATGCGATCTACCCACCTAATCTTCAGCACCACATTTCAAAAGCCTCTATTCTTTTCTTGTCTACACTGCTTATCGTCCATGTTTCACTCCCATACAAGGCAACACTCCACACAAATGCCTTCAGAAAAGACTTCCTTACACTTAAATTAACCCTAAGTCTTCAAATTATGCAATAAAACATGTAGTTAAGGAAGTAATTTTATTTTCACATGCTCTGACACTGGTAGCAGTTTGTAACACCAAAAACTGTGAAATAAGAGACAAATGCCTTATGTACATTTACAATATGGGCTGAAGTCTAGAATATGGCCTTGGCTTCATCCGTGTGATTTCTGTATCACTCATAGGTTGGCAAAACATACTTTACATAGACAAAGCATGTCAATTTCAGGTCAAAATTTTGCTTCCCATATCAGTGGTCTCGTGCATTTATATGGCAGTATCAATAACATGGTAGAAAATCTTTGCCAAGATGTTAATACAGAATCTGAACCACATAGAATGACTTGATTAATGTTATGTGCAAACATGAAATAAATAAATAATGCTGTTCCTGCTCTATGGTTGACAGGTTCTTGTATGTAGCCTTGTCCCCTCAGTGAAAGTAATAATTACCTTTGTAAAATAAAGATTGCACGACAAAACATATGCATTGTAGTGTGATTGGCTAATGCCAACATCACATGATTGCTGGCATTCAGCATCAATTGCAAACATTATCACGCAAAGTTGCCAGGACAGGAAGTAAAATTTAAACTCAATTTTGCATAACTAATGAGACACATGAAAAAATGGAATTTGTCTATAGCTCCAAACTAAAAGCAATTGACTGGTTTACTATTTTTGAGAGTTGATGTTTGTGATTGTACGTCACACATTCTCCCAGGTAATGGTATATCACTATTTTTGTTAAATATTCAATAGGTCTATTTGTTCTGTTATGAATATGTCATTCCACTATGTCATTACATTTTACAATACACGCTAATTCAGTTACGTTCACTCGTCCACCTACAGTTGCAGAGCACAATACTTAATATTGAACTCTTAGAACTATAATTATCATGGTAGTGTGATGCTCACAAAAGTAAGTGCACAAAGCGACAGCTGTTTCATATGGATCTCTACAAGTGTGCTTCTACCACGTTTTATGGATATTCTCATTGTTTGGAACATGCAAAACAGAAATATGTCATCTTTATAGTTTTATTTGTATAGTGCAGTATTATGCAATATTTGTAGACCCTGTGCAGCATAATGTCAATGTCACAGATATCCATGACTCAAATTATTTGATCTCTCCCCCCAACCCTTCAATACTGAAATTCATGAGGAAAAAATATACATCAAGCAAAGCAACAGGAAAAGGAAACGATCTGCCATGGTCCACAGACAGAGTTAGAAAACAGTTATGAAAGTAAAGAGAACTTCATTGCCAACATAAATGTAGCCAAAGCCTTGCAAATAAGCAATCGAATCTTCGGAATGTCGAACCCAAATAATCTGTCTACTCAACTACATGCATTTAAAAAGAATTACTACTCCATCACAGTCAGTTATGAAGAAAGCATTCTGGGATGGATCCAAAATGGCAATATTACAGTAAAATTTAAGAAATTAAAATTTCATTTAGACTTTTATCTTAAATCTTAAGGATTTTTAATATCCCCCTCCCCTTAAAACAAATTTGTATGAAACATTTGGGATATATGTTGTTTAGATACTCTACAAGAAAATTAACTTTCTTCACGCTATAACAAATGGTTTCATTTCGATGAAATAAATAATAATTCCATAATGGTCTTAGATAGGAAAGGATTTATTTATTTATTTTCAAAGGGCAAGAGTCAAAAATAAAACCTAAAAAAGATGAGTAGATATTTTGGAAGTCGGAAAAATATATCCTTGAAAAAATAGGATGTGTAAATATTAAGTAATTTTATAGTGACATATCAGGCATTTCATGAGTGACGGACAGGACATTCAGACAGAGAGAAATTTGTGTTAATTCGACTTGTGTGTACCTGTTATTGCCTCGAAGATATTTCAGAACTGCGAAAAGTACTTAATGCGCAGATTGTGCATTCCAGAGGGTTAAGCAAGGGTATTTTGTCGATTTATTTATTCTTTCAAACATTTAAGATCACGTAACTTGCCTGCACAGAATTTATATTCATAGAAGATTTAAAAATGAATACTAGAAGTCAGTTGCTGTGCTTCATTTCTAACTATTCCTGCTCAGCATAAGAATAATACAAATGTAAACATTAATGTGATGCATATATTCTCCCGTGTTCGCCGTTGTCCTTCGGGTGTGTTAGGCGGACGGAATTTAAATATGGTAACAGCCAACACGGAAGATTGCATGGCATAATGTTTGCATTTGTATTATTCTTATATTCTTATGATGTAGATAGTGTGGAATTTACGAATCACGATTCATAGGAACAATCCCTTGCCCCTACTGTAGTGAAATTCCCGGGAATTTAAAATCGAGGAAATATTCCCAGCGAATATTGCTGGCAATGTTCCCAAAATTCATAAATTCCCAGGAATTTATGATTAACTAGCCAGATAGCTCCATAAGAATTAATACGTTTAAGGCGGTAATTATATAGTTAAATCAAACACAAAAACTGAAATATATGTTAAGAAATAATTATAATTAAATAAATTTCTTGGGAATTTATAATTTTAAAAACTAAATCGCTCAAATTAATAGGTCAATTTGGTAACTGTGTTATTAAAACAAACACGAACAGTCTTATATATCTCAAAAATATTATAATTGAACAAAAAGCGCAGAAAAATAGCCTGAATGCAAAATTTACGATTCTTATGTTTCCTAGAATGGCCAACCTCTAAATAATCAACCTTTAGAAAAATCAAATTCATAATATTAATATGCCATCTGGTTAGTAGCTACTAAATACTGAAAAACAAAGGGAGATTTTTTTTACTCAATTTTTTTCTGTTGATGTTAGTGATTTTTATACTATAAAGTTTAGAATAAACTGGTGCGAAATTTGTAAACATTAGTCCATGAAAATTGCATTTTGGGGAAAAATTATGCAAATAAACTGGCCTAGATTTATGATTTACTTGAAGATACAAATGATTTCATTGCCATAGAACATTGTAAAACATTCATTAAAGATTCTAAAACAGAAATTGATAGAGATATTTTAGAAAATAATATTTTACAAATCATAATTCATCGCAGGAATTCAGGAGTATTTGAACTCTGAAAGTGAAACACCTCTAGTCATTCGTTTGGAAATATTAAAAAAAAAAAAGACAAATGATGCCCGGTTGAGAATTATGCATCCAGAGAAATATTTTGTAAGTTTAGGTTTCTTTCGGAGAAATGTAGGGTTTCAACTTGCCAAAAAACTGTAGCCCTAGCAAATATTTTTTTTCCACCAGACTTAAAGTAAATGATGTTCTGCATGGACTTAGAAAGGAAATTAATGCAGAGAATGATAAATCTTGGATTAAATGTGTGTATGACCATTCCATCATCATTCTCCCTGCCGACAAGGGATACACAACCGTGGTACTTGATCGGCGGGAGTATGTGGCTGAGGGACTGCGCCAGCTTTCAGACAATACTACCTACAAAGTCTGTCAACACGACCCCATACCTGATGTCCAGGCAAGGATTCAGGGAATTCTCAGATCCTTAGGCCCCCTAAAAAACCTTTCACCCGAGTCCATCAAACTCATGACCCCACCGACACACCGCACCCCTACCTTCTACATACTTCCTAAGATTCACAAACCTAATCATCCAGGCCGGCCAATTGTGGCCGGTTACCAAGCCCCCACAGAACGAATCTCTGCCTACATAGACCAACACCTTCAACCCATCATGTGCAGTCTCCCATCCTTCCTCAAAGACACCAACCACTTCCTCGATCGCCTGAAAAATCCTTACCCAGCCTGTTACCTCTTGAAACCATCCTTGTAACCATTGATGCCACTTCCTTATACACAAATATCCCACATGCCCAGGGCCTCACTGCGATGGATTATTTCCTTTCACGCCGACCACCTACTTCCCTACCTAAAACCTCTTTCCTTAATACCCTAGCCAGCTTCATCCTAACCCACAACTTCTTCACCTTTGAGGGCCAGACATACCAACAACTAAAGGGAACAGCCTTGGGAACCAGGATGGCCCCCTCGTATGCAAACTTATTTATGGGACGCTTAGAGGAAGCCTTCCTGGATACCCAAGCCTGTCAACCCAAAGTTTGGTACAGATTCATTGATGACATCTTCATGATCTGGACCAACAGTGAAGAACTCCAGAATTTCCTCTCCAACCTCAACTCCTTTGGTCCCATCAAATTCACCTGGTCCTATTCCAAATCCCATGCCACGTTCCTCGATGTTGACCTCCATCTGTCCAACAGCCAACTTCACACATCCGTCCACATCAAACCTACCAACAAACAACAGTACCTCCATTATGACAGCTGCCATCCATTCCATATCAAACGTTCCCTTCCCTACAGCTTAGGTCTTTGTGGCAAAAGAGTCTGCTCCAGTCCCAAATCCCTGAACCAGTACACCAATAACCTAATAACAGCTTTCACATCCCACAGCTATCCTCCTGATCTGGTTCAGAAGCAAATTACCAGAGCCACCTCCTCATTCCTCCAGATCCAGGACCTTCCACCGAAGAATCCCAGAAGTGCCCCTTTTGTCACCGGATACTTTCCGGGACTGGAGCGGACTCTGAATGTGGCTCTCCAGCAGGGATACGACTTCCTTAAATCCTGCCCTGAAATGAGATCCATCCTTAATGACATCCTTCCCACTCCACCAAGAGTGTCTTTCCGCCGCCCACCTAATCTTCGTAACCTCCTAGTCCATCCCTATCAAACCCCCAAACCACCTTCCCTACCCTCAGGTTCCTACCTATGCAACTGCCCCCGCTGTAAAAGCTGCCCTATGCACCCTTCCACCATCACTTACTCCAGTCCTGTAACCCGGAAGGTGTACACGATGAAGGGCAGAGCCACTTGCGATAGCACCCACGTGATTTACCAACTGACATGCCTGCACTGTGAAGCATTCTATGTGGGAATGACTAGCAACAAACTGTCCATTCGCATGAACGGTCACAGGCAGACAGTGTTTGTTGGTAATGAGGATCACCCTGTGGCTAAACATGCCTTGGAGCATGGCCAGCACATCTTGGCGCAGTGTTACACCTTCCGGGTTATCTGGATACTTCCCACCGACACCAACCTTTCAGAACTCCGGAGATGGGAACTTGCCCTTCAGCTTATTCTCTCCTCCCGTTGCCCACCTGGTCTCAATCTCCGCTAATTCAAATTCCCGCCCACCATTTTTAGCATCTTTGCCTCAGTTCTGTGGACAGAGCCTCTGCCTCAATTGGTATCTCTGTCCAACTTCTTTGCTTTTTACAAATGTCTGTCAAGGTGTGTTTGCGTTTCGATATGTCTGAGTGTGTGTGTATTTGTTTACCTTCCTTTTTTTCCCCTAGGGTAAGTCCTACCACTCCTGGGATTGGAATGACTCCTTTTCCACTTCCTTAAAACCCATATCCTTCCCTTTTTCCTCCCCTTTTTTCCTCTTTTTCCTGAAGAAGCTGCCAGTGGTGGCGAAAGCTTGTATGTGTGTTTGTGTGTGATTTTATTTATTTATTTATTTGTTTCTATCAACGAGCCGGTCCTTTTGGTAAGTCATCTCTTTTCTATTTTTTATTTTTATTTACTTAGTTACCTAGTTATAAGGTTCTGTAACTTGATAAGTGTTAAAACTTTCAAAATCTAAAAATTTTCAGAAATTCCCAATTTTTGCAATCTTCCCGGGCCAAAGAAATATTCCCATTTTATTAGTTACTTCCCACCGGGAATATTCCCGGCCCACATCACTACTTACCCCCAATAGAAAAAACACGTGAGTTGTAGCACAAAAGCAGTGGTTGTAGCGTCAGGCATATTGACGCAACACGGGCTTGCCAGTCAGCTTTACGTAGTAGCTTTTAGATAAGACTTCAAATGTACGGCTATTGTAGCAACACTAAACACTTACCAAATAAGAATGGAAATAACTTTGAAACTAAATGCAGAAATATAAAAAAATTAAATTAGACTTATAATACAAATTTTACAAAATGTTTATAATAGCAATTAGATACCAGTATGGTAATTCTGAATCACTATCACTTGATTCCTTGTAATTCAGTTCCTTTGTACTACAGAGCATCATCCCTCGTACAATCTAGTGCATTCGATATCGAACATTTTGAAATGCTTGTTACCCAATCTGAATTGGAACCCACTTCCATGTATCAATCCCTGGCCCACTTGCGTGTTTTACATGACCCATCACTTTTCGAAAGGCAGTCGGTGTACATGTGTTTAAGCTTGACCTTAAATGATTTATTGAAACCTTTCAGTCAAATGGCAGTCCAATCATTTAATCAGACATCAAGTGGTTGCTGAATTGACGTCATCCCGTATGGATGGTACACAATTAAAACTTTTTTTCCATATAATAAATAAGTTCCTTCTTGAAATCCTATTGCTTCGTACAGTTCATACACACCAGCACTTCACAAAATTAAACGAAACAATATGTGAAATCAGACTGAGGCAACTCATGCAAGAATCCTAAAGCCTTATGTATTGTTGGTATTTATTGAAAATTTCCATCATTAATCGAATTTACGTAAAGAAATTTATTTTTGTTGCTACTAATATTTGAAGGGCTGCTACATTTGAAGTTGAACAATACTGAAGTCCTATTTCCTTCATTGAATGGTGTATTAAAATTCAATAGTTGAAAATAAAAAGGAAATTAGACTCGTCTTCCTTTTTTTTATTTTTATTTTTACGGGCGAAAAAGTTTTAACGCCAGGATTTATATTTGCGCCTGAAAAGTAAGACTGTTTAGCACTGCTTATATTAGACATGAAAAGTTACTTGTGGCAGCTCCTAGCGTCATTTTTGGAACTTCAATTGCTTTGCACTAGATTTAAACTGCAAGCAATTTTTTTGGTACATCAGAAACAGGAAAAAAGTGCCACTTAAATTTGAGTAAATACACTACATTGTTTTCACAATAGCCATGCAGCTGTGTAAGTTTCGTAGTGGTTTCACTTGAATAAATTCAAAGTGAGATTGTTTTGTTTTATGAGGTCACACCTTTCAGTGGATCTATGGAAAATAAAGTAAAAAACGCAAACGAAAGCACACTCTTCTGCAAAGTAAACTATAAAATTCGTAACTGAAGGTTTCCATATAACACTTTGGATTTTAGGGTTCGGTAATATTCGGCCATTATGCATCAAATCTCGAATCCGAAGCCAGTGTGCCAGATTCAGCGAATAATGGATTCAACTGAACCACTCGGACACAACGCCAGAATTAACATGCTTTTGAAAGCAATGACTACGTGAAAACCAGCTTGCGCTATTCGCCCACAAGGCTAGGAAAGCAGCAGCTACTGGCTCCTAGATAGACTTTGTTTTTCTTGACTTCTACAAGACACAAGGTTCTCCATAGTGGCCTAATGAACAAAATAAGACTGTACAGAATATCGCCGCAACTGAGCTGCCTGACAGACAAAAATCACACAACTTTTAATTTTTGGTCTTCTTCAGAAAGAGAAACACACAAATTCACACAATTACTCAGAGAACTATACACACACATAAGCACCATGTGCAGCCATTCCAGTGCTACAACCAGCTTGACTGTGAGTGAGGTGGAGAGTGGAGGGGTAGGTGTGGGGATAGAAAGTTTTGTGTCATGATTGATTGTAAATGCTCTGATAGGCCAGTATGTGAGATGTGGCATTGAATACACTGAAAGGAAAGGGTGGGAAAGAATAAAATGAAGGCATAGAGGAGTGGAGGGATTTCAAAAAATAAGAAGAAGAAAAATAAAAAGTAATTAATTAAGGAGATATTGTATGGGCTGATACAGAGTTGCAACAAAGACATGAAATGGAGGCAGGATGATAAGTGGGTGAGAAGGGGGGGGGTATAATTTTAGGCATTGGGTGTAGGAATGGCTAGTTATCTTAGGTTGAGGCCAGGATGGTTGCAGGACCATAGAAAGTGTTGAAGGGCCAACTCCCATCTGCACAGTTCAGAAAAGCTGGTGACAGAAGGGAGGATACAGATGGCTTGGATAGTAAAGCAGCCATTGCAATCCGGAGTGCTGTGTTCAGCATCATGTTGTGCCACAGGGTGGTCCATCTTGCTTTTTCTCACAGTTTAATGGTGGCCATTCGACCTGACAGACAGCTGGTTTGTCGTCATACCAATATAAAATGCTGTGCAATGATTGCAGCAGAGTTGGTAAATCACTTGTCTACTTTCGCATGTGGCCCAACCTCTGACGGGGTAGGATAAGCCTGTGACAGTACTGGGTCTTCCACAACAATATGATCCCTGTGGTAAATGGTTGGGATTGGGAGTGGCATAGGGATGGACTAGAATGTTGTGGAGGTTGACTCACAGTCAATATGCTTGTGCTGCTGGAATGGGTGGACATCGTGATTGTGTGTGTACAGATTTCTAAATGATTGTGTGAATGTATCTGGTTTTTTTAAGACCATGGCTGAAAATTTAAAGGTGTGTGAATGTGACTGTCTATTTTTCGTGTTTGTCAGTAGCTCGGTGAGCCTCTGTACTCCATTATGACATTCCAATCGGATTTTCCACTGTTAGGATATCAGACAAACTGTGTGTTTGACAGGTTTCATGCATACAGAATGCAGCTTGTCATTCTCAACAGTCTCAAGCATTCAGACGTGAAAGTTATTTCTGGCAGGCCCCAAGGGAATCTCTTAAGACTATTGCTGATATATGACCTCAGAAGTGGGGATGTTGTAGTCTTTTGAGAAGTTGCAATGCTGAAAAACTGTAGCAAAATGCAAGAGAATCTGCAGTGCATTGAGGCATGGTGGAGGGATTGGCAACTAACTGAGTTTACTTGTAATCTTTTGTGTATGCATTTCTGCAAGTCATCAAGACATCTCCGTGGCAAATAGCAACCTATCCTTTTGAAAATATTGTATAATCCTTCCCGGAATTTCCTTAGTTCGATACTGCTATGAAAACTTGACAAAAGCTATGTATGTAAATGCATAATACCTGAACCAGCTAATATTGCTTACAAAAATATTTGGAAAATTCTCGTGTTGTTAATACAGCAAGAGAAATTTCACAATTTGAAAAAATTACACGTTAACACTTGTCGAAGCATATTCGTTATTCCACTGGTGTTAGTGCAACTTGTACCCCACAAAAAGCTTTAATATGATGAATTTGGAAGACCTGCTTTATTGCAATTTGGGCACTTGTCAATAGTGTAGATGTCGAGAGGTAATTCTCAATCTACAATTCAGTTGTGACAAGAGAAGTTGAATGAAGTTAGAAATTACTGTCAGAAATTGCCCACAAACTACAAAGGTCTCTTATTTGTGTTCCAGTCTATACACAGTTTTAAACTCGCAGCTAGTTTTACACAAGTTTTAGTTTTTATCATTCAGAAGGCAATAAATATATCAATTGACTACCTGATTATAACATTCAGGGCCACTGTACATTTTATGCAAAAATATTCTCAAACTCAGTTTAACCCAAAAGATACTGCCCCCTCCTCTCAATCTTGTAAGGTAAATAATGAGAGTTTTACAAAGAACTTGTTACAGCATCTTTTCTCTTATGTAGTCAACACATGAGTAGTAACAAACAATAACTGGAACACAACAACACTAATTTCAATTCGTCTTTACCTGTATATAGAGCCACCAGTAGGAAGGATAGCATTATTCTCACGACGCCAAGAAACACGGGGTGCAGGATAGCCTCCAGCGTAACATTCCAGTCTTACAGCCTGTCCTTCACTTACAACTAATGAGCGTGTAGAGTTATCTGAAATCACAGGTGGCCGGCGAACTTGTAGATCTACTTCAGCTGTGATTTTGTTGTTTAAACCAATGATCACTTGACACTGGTAATAACCAGCATCGGTCTCTTGAATATCCTTTATCTAAAACAACAACACACCATCACAAACTGCACATTTTTACTTCTAGTAACTATACAAATACATAGCAAACACCCAGAAACTAATGAAAAGAAAATAGTTTTAATGTTTCAGTCTACAACATTATGTACATTTATACCCTGTTTATATCCACATGCATTTAAAACAACCAAAAACCAAAAGAATGGAAAACAATTATGCAGCAAGAAGGATAAAATAATTCCATATGAAAATGGAAATGAGGTAGGGTGGTGTCAGTGTAGTGAGCTTGACAACAAAATGTTTCCTTTACGATGATCATTAATTTACTGTCCGAAGAACACAAGAACCAGTCAATCACACAGCTCAGGAACAGCAGTAATTGTTCATTCCATGCTCAACAAAAGGATTATGCCCCTTGTTGAAAGGCTAAATATAATACCACTGATTCTCACAAAAGGATAATGACAAGTTTTATTAACAAGAAAAACTGCTACAGTTATCTTTAACTCAAGAGGCACACAACCATTAGGCAAGAGACAAAGAGCAGTAAATCTACTAAAAGTCTGTATATGCATTTACTCTTTGCAAAGAACTATTATGCCAAAGCATAGACAACTGCAAAGTGGACAAAACATAAGACAGTAGCACAGTACTTTAAAATAATAATAATAAACATTTTTAATTGATTATCACAACACTCCCACTTCAATTAACAAATGTTTAACACTTCTGTAGTCTTCTGTCAGCAAGAACTTTAGCATCACCAACATAAAGTAGCTGTCTTATTTTTTCAAAATTGCTTCTAGTGAGTGGTTTGGTAAGAATATCTGCTTGCTGATCTGTAGAGCTTACATGTTCAAGGTTGAAGATTCCCAACTTAAATTTTTCTCGTATGAAATGATACTTCACGTCTACGTGTTTTGTTCGTTTGTGATACTCAGGGTTCTTGATCAACCGGATGGCACTTTGACTGTCCATATACAAGGTGGTAGTAATTTCTTTCTGATTAATAATATTTTGTAAAATTGACTGTATCCATACAATTTCTTTTACAGCCTGACAAGAAGCTAAATATTCTGCTTCAGTTGTTGATAATGCCACCACTTTTTGCCTCTGAGAGCTCCAAGCTATAGTAGCTTCACCAAACTTAACAACAAAACCTGTGGTCGATCTTCGAGTAAGAACATCTCCTGCATAATCTGAATCACAAAATACAGACAAACGAATATCCTCATTCCTTGGATAATACAAGCCATAAGAAATAGTTCCCTTTAGGTACTTTAAGATTCTCTTCACAGCATTCCAGTGCATCTTTTCTGGTTTTTCAAGATGCTGACTAGCATTATGTACTGAAAAAGTGATGTCAGGTCTGGTTGCCACAGACAAATATAGTAAACTTCCAACAGCCTGACGATATGGAGCATTGATAATTTTTGAGTCATTCCCCACCTCAGAGTACATTTGTCCACGATCAGCAGGAATAGCTACAGCATTGGTATTTTCCATGTTGTACCGTTCCAGTACAGCTCTTGCATATGCCTCTTGGTTTAAGAAGATGGAGCCATCCTTGAACTGCTCTATCTGCAAACCGAGATAATGATTAACACTGCTGGTTGTTATCTCAAATTCTTGTTCCAAATCACTCATTAGTAAATTAATTACTTCCATAGATTCTGATATGATTAGTCCGTCATCAACGTGAATGGCTAGAATGGTCAAGAATTCACCCTTATTATTGACAAAAACACAGGGGTCTGCACTTGTTTCTGTCAGTCCAAATTTGTTCAACACACTGGTGAATCGTTTATTCCATAGTCTAGAAGCTTGTTTAAGCCCATAGATACTTTTCTTCAGCTTGCATACCTTTTTGGTACCATCCTCAAACCCTTCTGGCTGTTTCATATATATTTCAGTATCTATTTCACTGTATAAAAATGCAGTTTTCACATCAAACTGCCTCATATGCATTGCTTTGGATGCTGCAATAGACAAGATTATTCTTACGGAATCAAATCTAACCACTGGACTAAAGGTTTCAGTATAGTTCATGCCTAATTTCTGTCTAAATCCTCTAGCAACAAGTCGAGCTTTAAATCTATCCACAGTTCCATCAGTTCTCCTCTTCACTTTGAACACCCACCTATTGTCAAGTATTTCTTGGTTTTCTGGGGGCTCAGTCAAGATCCAAGTTTCATTAAGATTAAGAGAATACATTTCTTCTTGCATAGCCTGTTTCCAATTTTCTGCATTGTCACATTCCATTGCATCTTGATATGAGATGGGTTCATAGCACTTCGTTATGCAGGTAGAATTTACAGTAGTATAGTTGGCGTATCTGACAGGCTTTTTGATTTTTGACCTGTCTCGTAGGCTGCTTCTAATTTTATTCTCAGATTTGATTACCTCTTGATTGTCATTTTGCATAGAAGATCTACAGTTGGCTTCAGTATTTGATTCTTCTTCAAAGATTCTAATTTCTTCTCCTGTTTGATTCAGGATTTCCTCTTGAGTAGTCTGCTTGTCATCAGTTGTCTCAGATATCAGGAAAGGTACACATTCAGTATTGAAAGTTTTCTCTGATTGACAGTCCTTATATAATTTGCCCATGAAAACAATGTCACGATATATTTTAACTTGATCTTTATGAGAAAACCAAACACGATACCCCTTTACTTCTGTATCGTAGCCAACTAGAAAACCTTTTTCACCTTTGGAATCCCATTTCTGCCGTCTCTCCTTTGGAATGTGTGTATAAACCATCTCTCCAAATATCCTGAGTTTGGTCACATCATAATCCAATCCATTCCACATTTTGTGAGGTGATTTGCCATTGACACTGCTTGTACCTGTTCTATTCAAAATATAAGTTGCTGTATTAATGGCTTCAGCCCACAGTCGTATTGGCAGCCCACTTGCATGAATCATTGTTCTTGCAGTCTCCACCAAAGTTCTGTTCTCACGTTCGGCTGCACCATTCTGTTGAGGACAATGAGTTACTGATTTTTGATGTGTTATCCCATAATTCTGCATTATTTTTCGCACTTCATGGTTAATGAATTCTAGTCCATTATCAGTTCGGATCACTTTAATGCCATTTTCAATTTGTTTTTCAGTAGTTTTTATGAAAGATTCCAAGTGTTCCGCAACTTCAGATTTATGTCTTAGAAAATACACAGTTCTCCAATGTGAATAATCATCTTTTAACAAAAGAAAGTACCTTGAACCACCAATAGAATCAACTTGCATAGGGCCACACAAATCACAGTGAATCAGTTCACCTGCCCTTTTTGACTTTGAATCACTTTTGTGGAAAGGTAATTTATGAATTTTCCCAACGACACAATCTTCACACAAACTTTTATCTTCTTCCTTAAATTGAATCTGCCTATCTTTCAGAAACTTTTTCACATGGGGAAAATTTTGATGAGCAAGTCTTTTGTGCCAAATTTTAAGATCTTCCTTGGTAGCCACATTTGCTTGAACACTGTCATTTTCACTAAGTGAAATCTTAAATTTCATCCTATACAACCTTTCTTCACGAACTCCCACTGCAACAACATTCTCTCCCTTGAAAAGTCTGCATGTTGCCTTGTCAGATTTAAATTGTATGCCCTTGTCTAATGCTGCTCCAAGTGAAAATAAATTAAACCGAATATCTGGCACATATAAAACATTTGACAAATACTTTTCATTCCACCGTTTACCATCAAAGGCTAGAATGTTTATGTCGCCTTTCCCATATGAAGTAATATAACTACCATCACCAATACAGATTTGGACTTCACTCTCAAATGGACTGTAATTTACAAACCATTCAATTTCATTACACATGTGATCAGTAGCACCAGAATCTAAAAACCATGCATTTTTATTTACATGATTGGCTGCAAAAATTTTGCTTATCAAAGCATCCCCTCTTAGTTCACACTGATTCTGACCTTGATGCTTTGATACAGTACTTCTGCATTCTTTTGCACAATGACCGGGTTTATTACACTTGAAACAAATGGTTTTGCAATCTTTAGCCCAATGACCAGGTTTATTACATTTGAAGCACTTACCTTGTTTTCTTGAATTTTTATTTGTAGGACAGGGATTATTCTTAAAATGATTATTTCTTCCTTGTGTACCTGCTGCAAATGCTTCCCCCTTCACATCTTCCTGAAGATTAAGGCGTTTTTCCTCCATCAATAATCTTGATGTCAAATTTGCTAATGTCTGTTGATCCGGATGTGTTGATTCCCATGCACTCAGAAAATGGTTATAACTTTTTGGTAGTGTCATTAACAGTTTTGTGATCACCATAGAATCTGAAATATTTTCACCTTGATTCCTTAACCGATGTACCAGGTCTTCTAATTGTGAAATATATGTAGCCATATCATTTGAAATATCCTTTTTTAGGTTATACCATTGCTGCTGGAGTAAATGTATGCTTACACTGTTTTTCTGTTCATAAACTGAAAGTAATTTGATCCACATAGCAGCTGAAGATTCACAGTTAATGATATGTAGCAATGGCTTGTCTTCAATTGATGTTCCAATAACTTTCTGAGCTGCATTGTCCAACTTATTCCATCTTACAAGATCTTTTTCATACTTCAGCCTTGCTTCAGTATTCATGTTGTCATTACACTCTGGTTTAATTACTTCACCTGTGACAATGTCCCAAGCTCCCATAGCACTTAAAGTAACACGAACTTGAAATTTCCAGGCAGACCAATTTTCAATGCCTTTGAGTTTTGTAATTCTAGAAATTTCGTTTTCCATCATTTTAACACAGCAGAAATAACCTTAAAACTTTTGCTCACACAAGTTTAATACTACAATAATGCACCCACTATTCAGTTTTACTTTTGTCAGTTCAAAACTTGTCACTCAGTGATTACTGGGCCCATAACCTGTTGAAAGGCTAAATATAATACCACTGATTCTCACAAAAGGATAATGACAAGTTTTATTAACAAGAAAAACTGCTACAGTTATCTTTAACTCAAGAGGCACACAACCATTAGGCAAGAGACAAAGAGCAGTAAATCTACTAAAAGTCTGTATATGCATTTACTCTTTGCAAAGAACTATTATGCCAAAGCATAGACAACTGCAAAGTGGACAAAACATAAGACAGTAGCACAGTACTTTAAAATAATAATAATAAACATTTTTAATTGATTATCACAACACCCCTCATTATATGACAAGTAAAATTGTATATACTAAGGAATAAATTCTTTGTGTTGACATTCAAATAAATGATTACTGCTGTTCCTGCTCTACAGTTGAAAGGTTCTTGTTATGTGTCCTTGTCCGTTCACTAAATTAATTATCATTGTAAAGGGAACATTTCATTGTCAATATTAGTTCTTGTGCCATATCGTGACAAAACAAATCATTAAATGGGTTTATTTACTCCATGTAAGAATCTAGCACATCTCATTGATACCGCATATTACCAAGCAATTGGCTAATGGCAATTTTTATCAAAATTAGATGTGTGCTTACAGGGAGTTCATGCGATCCCGATTCAAATTAAATACTTCAATGTCAGTCTTTATACTGCTTATATTTCTTAAAAGACAAGTCATTTAAGAAATAAAAGTGATCCAAGTCTGACATTATAGTAATTAATGACGACGTCACACAACTCTTGTAATTTTCTCTGTTGCCAACATCAACACGTTATGCCGCCAGCATCGTACTATTTGGCCACAATAACGTAACGATTTTGTCAGAGAAAATCAGCACTAGTTGAAAGATCTTCATTTATTTACAAGCGCTGCCAATGTTACAATGCTCCTTGACGCTAAGTATTGCATAAACGTTGTTAGGGTCAAGGTTCTAGCACTGCAGCAAGCAACCAATCCTGCATTCCCCTCACTGCTCCACTTCCCATGGTACTATAATAGGCGTGTAAGATAAGTCGGGTCATTTATAGGACGTGATTCCACCCATCGGCTTTGACCCATGACATCATCCAGCGCGGTAGTTTTGAGGTGCATGCATGTTTGTAAAGGCGTGAGTAATTATGTGGTGGCTGAGTTAAAAGACGAGTTTTTTTACAAAGAGAACAGATTAATATTGTGGGTTTAAAAAGTGATCTGTAGCTTCCCTCTGATGGTAAGGTATAGGTTAAAAGAAGGATTTTTTTTTTTTTCCTTTTTCTTTTTGCATGAGAGCGCACAAATTTTTGGGCCGAGACCTGTGATTGATGTTACATTCTTTTGTCTATAATTTATGATGTTAACTTATTTCTTATCTACAGTACAGAAGTATTAAGATGCCCCATATACGGGTTTTCCAACATGTTGATGACGTCATGGGTCAAAGCAGACGTGTGGAAATGTGTCGTAAAATATTGCAGACAAGCCTCCTGCAGCTCCCAGCACTCACAGCAGAAATCTTCACGTTATCATCGGCAAACAGCAAGTAAAATTTAACCGTTTGTAATAAAGACGCATTAATGTAATTTTGTGCTTACTTACCTGTAAGGTGTATGTTGAACTAGCTGTATCATATCTCAAAGCAAATCTGCTGTCACGAATAATCAGTGAACTTCCAGTTGATATAGGTAACGGATCTACTTGTCTATTACGATCCACTTTCATCCATAGGACAGGATAGTCCTGGGCATATTGCACTGAGCATTCAAGTTCTACTGTTCCACCAATATCTTTGATTTGCTCTTGTGATATGTATGATATTGTAGGTGTCCTCTGGGCATAAACTGTTATAAAGAAAACAACAAAGAACATTACTAAAATTAAATCACCTAAACAATTACTTACTTTGTCACAAACTTAATTCATTTTGCAGTGAGAAACTATTTTATAGTACACTTCACAAAAAGTGTACTTTGTCACACTTTTGTTATTTTCTGTCCCTCATAACATTATGAAACAGGATTTTGGTATAGAATTAATCCTCAGGTAAAGAAATTTTTATACTAAAGAAAAGAACTAATAAAATTTTGTCAAAAAGAATTCCATAGGTACAGTACACTAACTCACTCAAAAATAGTGTGACAACTTATATAAGTTTCATCATATGAATACAAATAAGTATACATACAATAAAAGAGCCACCTTCACAATTTGCAAACAGTCTGATTCAAAAATCATAATTGAACTTCTTTAGAGACTATTGAATACTTTCATCAGATAATATAAAAATAAGCAGGGTAAAACATCTCAGAAACTATGCATACAAATAGTTTTAGATCTTTATTATGGACGAAAAATTCCTAGCAGGAAAAATATATATTTAAAAAATAGATAAAGTTTACTCACCAGGTGAAGGAGCACAGGTGGTGATAATAGCACAAATAAAACACACACACACACACACACACACACACACACACACACACGAACGCAAGCTTTCGCAACCCAGTTGCTTCTTCAGGCAGAAGGGAAGGAGAGGGAAAAGGAAATGATGAGGGTTTTAAGGGAGGGGGTAAGGAACCATTCCAATCCCGGGAGAGGAAAGACTTACCTTGGGGGAAGAAAAGGAAGGTAAACAAATACACACACACCCACACATTTACACAGACGCAAACATACCTAGGCAGACATACTGTAGTATACATTTTTTTCTTTTTCAAGACACCACTGGGCGTCATTTTTTTTTTTTCCACTTAACTTTTTATTGTTTGTATCACTTGATATTGCTCTTCTACAGCACAACACCAGTCTGCATTAGTACACAGCATATGTGAACACATCCTACTCATTCTTTTATTATTAAGTTAAATTATTGTACTTACACCAGTCATGTCATGTAGGCTATTAAAATGCTGTTTCAGACACACATAGTAATGGCTTAATACTGAGGCCAAAAGTAATTGTGAGACCTTAAATAATCTTCAAGTCAATCACAGTTGCAGAAGTCATACAACCCAATTATGGAGAAACTAAGTTTTTAGTTGTCAAGTAACCTTTATGGTCACATTTGGATAATTTCCTGCATTCTTCATTCTATTGCTATCCAATTTTCTCATCACCTCAACAGTGACAGCCTACACCTAATTCTAAATACTGCATCATTTTGCATTTACTAATGTTGGCCCAACTGAGACTTTGAAAGCCGATGTTGGCATATGTTGTTTTTATTACATGAACCATCAATCATTTTCAATGCACATTTTTATTTTGAACCTGTGATCACTTCCTACAATACAAATCAACCAATTCATTTTCCCCCATCCGCCTATTGAGCAGCACCATGTAATTAAAAACAGTAATTACTAGCAACTTTCTTTGCTTATAAAGGGAACTATTTGGCAGAGAACTGTGCCAAAGGAAAGATTCTTTTTGAGAATTGAACTTTTCTTTTAATGTTTTTGTGTTTCACAATGTTGCCTACCCCACCTTCTTCTGATAGTATGTCCCCACCCAAGACATCATGCATCAAAGCAAATGGCTGTATCAGGACCATCATAATTGCCCTAACATTTCCTTGCTTGAAATTAACATTGGTGTCAGACACCAGAAAGAGTAGGGAGTAGGCCTATATGTGAAGAAACATATGGTTCACAGCTTTCTTCATTGACACTTCATCATTATGAGTATTTTATTTAACTGATAATACACAATAGTCTCCAAAACTTGCACTGTCAGTCTATTGTTGCCAATGAGTGTCCCATAACTAAGGCAAACCTTTTCTCTTATGGAGACATACGGTTTTGAAGACAGGTCCTTATTCTCTTCTGCATATTTCTCACACACTCCTACATTTGTAGCCAATTCCAATAGGATTTGGATGATACAACTTCATTAAAGGCACTGTACATTTGATCACCAAAGTACATTATGAATTGTGCGTCATAGAAGAAACAGAAATTTGATGAGCCCATCAACCCTTTTAGACAATGTTTTATTAATTTGTCACCACAATAGCTAAAACAACAACAGGCCTATGCAGTCAGTGTGTGATTACTAGCAACATACTAGGCTATACATTAAGCAATTGTTATAATACTAGTTTCGACGATGTACGTATAACATTAGGTTTCAAAGTTACAGAATTTGTCGCTACTAGCAACCCAAAGCTAGATACAGAATATTACATATTTCTCTCGCCTTTAACCTAACTTGAAACTCATGTCCGGCAAATTTGTGAACGGCGTAGTAGACCTATTTAATTTCATCCAGCATGTTACTAGTTACAGATGATAGGACTACAAAGTGTTTTAATTCGGCCAGTGCACAGTCCACTAAGTATTTAAGTCACGTCCGAAAAACAATGTCATAAATATCGAATCACTAGAAGACGAATAAGAATGCTATTATTACAATTGGTTACACAAAACAAACATAACCGTAAACAAGTGACATTTGCAAAATTTAAAAGTAACATGTTCAGTTGAAGTATAAAACTCGCAGTGTCAAAAGACATGAAACATAAAAGAACGTGCAGATACATGAAAGTTGATATAAAATAAACCTGTAACATTCTTTCCTCATACATTGGCTACGCTTAATACTTCTCAGGGCCGTACTAATAAGAAATAAAGATTAAACTTACCAACTGAAAAGAGCCCTAGCCAAACTGTTGTAAACAGCCGCAAATTCATTTTAGCTATCATAATCCGAAAAAATTGTTGCGAAAATAACAGCAAGACGCGGAACTTATGACGAAACGCTTATTAAATCGAAACCTTGCAGTTTCCCAGTTGCTATGTTTTCATTTATAAACAAACGTAAACATATCACTTGATTAATGGCGGAAACCAAACACACCCAGTTGCAGAGATGTTGTGATGTAGGGTTGGGTTATCGGACAGCGATATATCGTAACATCCATATATCGACAGTAGACGTTAGGGGTTGATGCATTCCTCTCGGAAAGCGGATTGTATTTCTGCCGAAATACATTGCGGAATGTTCTGACGGACGGTGACGTGACGTGACGTGACGGACAGTGTGAATTGGCCTATTTGTACATTTCAGATTTATGACAAACGCTTCGATTTGGTACATTAAGTGTCAATTACAAGCGAATATCAATTAATTATGAAAGACCCATAAAAATGTTTAAGCAGAATGTATATGAATTTAAAAATTAGTGCGTAGAATAGGTCAACCACTCTGGTCTTGTGGTTAGAGCTCTAGGCTGAGGCTGACTAGGCCTGTACCATGTGCCTGACAGAGTGACAGCCCTTTTCCTCAGCTCTCAGATGATGCTGTGGCGCCGTAATCCCACATGCCTTACCATCCTGTTGCTGGAGGCCTTTGCGCCGCGCTCTCTCTTGGCTACTATCATGTTTTCAGATTTTTCGGCGCCATTCTTTTACTTCCGTAGCTTTTTTCTCGAACTATGTCCACACTGCGATACTGCCGACATGCTTAATTTCTACGAAGGCGATCTACAGCTTTCTTCAGAACAGACCACCAAATGTGATTAAAGGGAAGCATCCCAGCGTCAAATGGAGTGTCGTTTGGCGCTCGGTGGGTGCTCCTTACCTTGCCAGAATTCATCTTGCAGACACACCACCTATGATCAAATGGACACGGACGAGCATCGACTGGTATGCGGATCGGCGGAAGGCGTCTGGGTCTTTGTGCGACAGATTCTGGCTTTGATTACCTGTACGAGCCCTCATCACATACTTCCCCATATGCTCCTCTTTCCAGACTCGGAACATTGCCCACAAACGAAGACAAATGCTGTGAAATGGATTTGTGAACATACTGTTCACTACTTGTCTGTGAATGGAGAGAAAAACGAACTTGATTTTTAGAACTTTCTGAACGAACGACATTGCATAGTTGTCCGCAATCCAAAATACGGGCAATATACCTCAGATTTTCTTTATAGTGTTTTTCGTAATCCACCCAGAAGTTGGAGTGTTCCTGCCATGAAGTAGTTGATCCTTACATCTTCTTTTGAAGGTTAAACAAGGAGAAAATAAAGATAAATAAATAAACGGAATAAAAAAGAGCTGTGAAAGTAGAGAAAGGGAAGTTTTAGGGTTGGAATCCTGTTAAGACTAACAATTTTAGTTTTATTATATAGGCCCTGTGTAATAGAAAAGAGAACGAAAATATCAATTTATTGCAAGTCTGTTTTACAGTACTCGCTAGTTTTTTTTCCATATTTGTTATGATATATCAGAGTGAATATGTGCAGGAACGTAACAGGAGAGTTTAAATTGCTGTGACTGATGCGAGTACGAATGATATTTATAATCTTCCTTGTCACATAGACGTAGTTGGCTGCCTATTTCGAATATGTGGTGATTTCACAAACAGTTGGCTGCTTATATATGAACATGTTCCGATTTGCATGTGTGAAATTAGCCAGGAACCTAAGCAAACTGCTCTAATGTGATTGAAATAAGTACCATCGACAGTTGTGTTCCCTTAAGTCATAGTTATCTATGTAACACAGTAAAACTGACAGTTGGTCTAGTCACGAGTGACGAATGATGTGTATTAATGAATTGGTAAATTGTGGGGGACCACAATCATGAATAATTTTTTGAAGGGCATTAGCCTGCCATCATTTATTTCTTATGTCACAATTAATGTGGATCGTATAACTAATTTCATGTGTTACCAAAGTCCTTCCTCTTCTGTAGAGGGGAGTAAGTAGGAGTTTGTGGTCCTAGGGCTCTTACTCCACTAGGAAATGGTAAGGAATTATTGGCTAGGACTTTTCGGGTTTAAATTGATACGTGAGCAACTGTTTAGAGTTACATGAACTTCCAGCTCTAGAGCAGGCGAAGGATGGATTTTATTGATAATGATGGACCAGGATCGAAGGTTGCTACCACAGTTACCTACTGTCTCGATGTCTTCTAGCTTTGAGTGACCCTGTAGCGTCCCGTCTTCTAGGAGTTACGGCCGCTGAGTGGTCCTCTTCTGGGCTTGCTTCTCCAGGAACTTTCGCTTCCTGGCGTCTTCCTTCTGCTTGTTGGCCACATTCTTGATGATGGCGTCCCATTCATCTCGTGTGTGGATTTAGTACATGGATTCCAGGTAAACCCATACATCTTCTTCTTCTTTCCCTTTCAGCTCAGCTTCCAAGACCTTCATCTGTCAAGCACTTAAATGGTACTTTTGAGAAGGGGGCCTTCTCCCAGGCTGCTTCTCCGGTCGCAGCGTGTGCGACTGTCGTCTCTTCTTTCGTGGCTTTTGGTGGAGACGTCTCCTCTCCTTTGTCACTTCCTCAATGTCCTGCATTGCTGCAGGGGCCGGGGACTAGTCCACCTTCGGGTTTTCGACATCCGGCGCCGTGCCTGTGGAGTCCTCGTCATCTCACTGTGTGCCCGCGTCCATTTCAATTCCCGTTCGCATGGGACAGGAATGGTGGGGGTGGCCGCTACTTCTCTTGTGGCATACAGCTTCTTCAGCTCCACCACCTGGCAGTGAAGCGCGTCGATTTTGGGGTGGAGGGCTGCCCTCTCTTCCGCCATTGCGACCTTGAGGTAGGCCACCGTGTCGTTAATCATCTTGTGAAACTCTTCTTGTGGTTTGCAATCATCGATCTTTGGCTCTTCTTGTGGTGCCTTTTTCCTTTCTGCAGTCACCTCAGGTACGTGCGCCTTTTTACACCCATTGGAGCTATTAAAATAGCTACAATGACGGGAGTTGGCGGCGTGAGGTCCGCCACAGTTGGCGCACTTCTTCGTCAATCCAGGCAACATCTTGCACATGCGTTTATCATGCACCTTGGTGCTTTTCAGACACGCATATGTCCGCTGACATGACTTGGCCTGGTGGCCAAGCTTCTCACAGCAGAAGCATTGAAGAGGCCTCTTCTTCTGCTACTTTCTTGGCGTGGACATGAGCAGCACTTCGGCAGCAAGTTGCTGCATAAAGGCAAAAGGGATGCCAGACTTGGACTTTCCCTTCCCTATGTGTCCCTTTCCGCATCCACATATGGTGACGAGAACGGCAGCGAGCGAGTAACAACGATGCGCACTCTATCGCTACTCAAGCGGGACTGCTGCTGCGCCAAAGATCATCAGCGGAAATATACACCTCTTTCCAGGAGTAATGCATCAGCCCCTAACGCCTATTTTGCTCACTCCAGAGATATCTACTCTATGGCTGGGCCATGGAGATACCTCCACGGGCTGGGCACTGCAACAACTATCTGCAGCATAGCTAATATACAAGCCATCTGTCATATCAGCTTGCTGGCTTCCTATATAAGAGAGATGTAAGGCACTATGCCACATCAGCAGAAAAATGGACAGAAGTTCTTTTGCTCTTAGGGCAGGAAACTGCCCACTAAGATGGAAGAATCAGTAATGGTCAATGGAATGTGGACGCAGTAGGTAATGTAAACCAATGCATTAAAAAAAAACATAATGTGGGGGGCTGGGGATTTATGCCCTTTCTAAACAACGAAGAAATTGTTAGCTGTTGACATTTTTAAGGACATACTGTAGTGTAAGTTAGGTCTACATCCTCTAAATATCTGTTACCACAAACTTTTTAACATCAGCGCCCTATGGAAAATAATATTCATTCATCGCTGCTTACGATTACTCACAATATTATACTGACTGACATGAAAATATGGTCATAAATCTAAAAATATTTCATTTGGAAT
Source organism: Locusta migratoria (assembly GCA_026315105.1). Classification (NCBI taxonomy): domain Eukaryota; kingdom Metazoa; phylum Arthropoda; class Insecta; order Orthoptera; family Acrididae; genus Locusta; species Locusta migratoria. The sequence continues at coordinate 65,636,284 of CM048751.1, forward strand.
TTTTTATGGAGATTGCATTTACTGCTAAAACTATAATTCATTTGTTAAGTTTGGTTGGAAAATTGTAAACACTTGAAGACTTCATTAAACACAATAAAAAATTTTCGGAATTTTAAAATATATTGAAACTGGCTAAATTAAAATAATTTCAGGAGATGGGCCTTTGTATTGGGAGGATTAATGACAATGTTGAATTACATAATCACACCAATGAAACAAAAATTTTTAATGTACACCTCAAAATGTATGATGTTTCCATTTACAATATATTTGGAGGCTATGGTCACACACAAAAACAAAAAAACTTTATCACTTATTTACTTACTCTTACTTCTCCTAAGGGGAAAAATTTTGGCAGACAATTACATATTGCCTTTGTTAATGGTATTATAATGACATTCCAATGCATGTTTTTTTGAGCTGATAATCATGGGTTGGCATAATGAATACTTTACATGGCCTTCAAATAATACAAAAAATATTGCAATTCCCATTCCATATAAAACGACATGGCTTACCCTTTTTCCTTCTTTCATTTTTTTAAAAATTATCCAATGTGGAGACACTATAGTGTTTCTGATACAGAACATAAATGCATTTAAGACATTTTGTGTTGCTGGTAAATTGGTTGGGGTTGTTCCTGTACCTCTTTGCCATCCTATCCCAGTCACCACTGTGCTTGAAAACACTGGGCAAGAGCATGGCCGCAGCACTCAGTGTTCTGTTAGTCATGCCCGTCATCATTAGTGTCATTATATAAAACTACTTCTCATCTTGACATACAGACTAGAATCTACAAATACAAGGAAACAAGATACAAGTAAGATGAGACGTGAATCTTCTTTGGTGTAGTATTAATGAAATCAGGTGAGACAGAAGTGGAAATAACCTTCCTAAGAACACCTACAGACTAATTTGAATGGAACATAGTTGGTAAGAGACAGACCAAGGGACATCTGGCTAATCACCATTTGTATTCTCTGCAACGGCAGGTTTTTACATAGTAACTCTCCATGCTGTTCTGTCTTCTGACATCTTATTCAGACCTGCGTATTTTTCACTCCCCTCTATGTCGTTTATCAAATTGTATCTCCTCCTTCCTTTTAGTCTTCTCCCACTAATTAGTCCTTCTAAAGCATCTTTTAGTAAACACTCTTATTTCAATAAATGTCCCAGCTTTTCTTCCTTTCTGTTATAACCTGCAGCAGTCATCTCCTGTCACCAACCCGGGGCCCTGAGCCATAAGTTGTGTCGCACCAACAGTCCTCTACACCGTAACTATCGTTCGGCGCGATGGTGGAACGCCAACATTCTCCTCGGAATGCGAAAATATATTGTTGACTCCCACTTACATAGGTAGAAATGATCATCAGAATAAAATACGAGAAATTAGAGCCCGAACGGAGAGATTCAGGTGTTAATTCTTCCTGCGCGATATTCGAGAATGGAATGGGAGATAAAATAGCATAACGGTGGTTCGATGAACCCTCTGCCAGGCACTTAAATGTGATTTGCAGAGTATCAGATGTAGATGTAGAACATCTCATTGCAGTGTTTTTTGACTTGCAAAAGGCCTATGATACAACATGGAGACATCATAACCTAAGGAAATTGCATGAGTGGGGCCTCCGAGGCCCAGTCCCAACCTTCATACGGAACTTTTTAATATTACGTTCTTTTAGAGTCAGAACATTGTATAGCTTACCCCATATTCAAGAAAATGGGGTCCCACAGGGCTCAGTATTGAGCGTCCCCCTCTTTTTAGTGGCAATTAATTGCCTAACAGCAGCAGTCAGGTCCTCAGTATCGTCCTCGTTATATGCAGATGACTTCTGTATTTATTTTAGTTCTTCTAATCATAGTGTCACTATGGGGCGCCATTCACAAGGCGCAGTCTTGGGCGCTAACCCATGGATTCCAGTTTTCGGCCACCAAGACATGTGTCATGCACTTCTGTTGCCGACTCATTGTTCACCCTAATCCAGAACTTTACTTAAATCACAAACTGCTGAATGTAGTGAATACTTACCGCTTTTTAGGTTTGGTTCTTGAGTCCCGTCTCATATGGCTCCCTCACATCTGTCAGCGTAAGAAAAAGTGCTGGCAACACCTAACGCTCTTCGCTGCCCGAGTCGTACTAACTGGATTGCAGACTGCTCCACTCTCCTATGGCTGTATAAAGCCCTAATACAGTCCTGTCTAGATTACGGGAGTATTGTATATGGTTCTGCAGCACCTTCATCATTGCAGATCATAGACCCTGTACTCCACGCTGGTGTCCAGTGCGGTTTAGGGGCTTTCCGAACAAGTTCAGTGAATAGTCTACTTGTTAAGGCTGGGGTCCCTCCATTGAAGATACAGTGCTCCCTACTGCTTGAGAATTATGTTGCACGAATAGCTAGTTTGAGGAAACATCCAAATTATAATATCCTTTTCCCAAATATAGAGATCCAACTCCGACCACGACGGCCCAAATCAGGGGAAACGATTGCTGTTCGCGTTCGTTCCCTTCTGTCTGATCTGGAATCCTGGCCTCTCCAACCACTATTCAGGGCTCATTCATGCACACCTCCATGGTGTATACCGGAGGAAATGTTTGCAAAACTAGCAGGAGGCCAATATTTTTCGAAAATAGACTTATCTGAGGCTTATCACCAGCTGCCTTTGGACGAATCTTCTCGTCAGATTCTTGTTATAAACAAACCATTCGGTCTTTTTCAATATCAATGTCTCCCCTTTGGTCTGGCAAGCTCGCCGGCCATTTTCCAACGTTTCCTAGAGCAAATATTAGTCAACATACCGGGGTGTGTAAATTACCAGGACAACATTGTGGTCACCGGCAAAACAACCAAGGAACATCTTGCAAATCTATAACAACTCTTTTTGGTTTTACAGACTGCTGGTATTAAGTGCAACCTACAAAAATCACAGTTTTTTCAACCCTTGGTGGCAGTGGCGTAACTATGGGAGGGGGGGAGAGGGATAGCAGTGGCGTAACTATGGGAGGGGGGAGAGGGATAGAACCCCCCCCCCAAACCCCCCCACCCTGGCAAAAAAAAAAGGAAAGAAAGAAATCGTATAACAGCAATCTGGTAAAGGTAAAGATTGGAAACTTGGGTGTTTTACCATAAGCTTTCATTGGATGGGAGTGAATTAGTTTCTCCGATGGGAGCGATAGATGGTAGTCTATTTGGAAACTGACTACAATTTTGCTCATCAAGCAGAGCTATCCCCCCCCCCCCACCAAAGCCAAGTCCTAGTTACGCCACTGCTCGGTGGTTTATCTAGGGTTCAGCTTTCCCGTGAGGGGATACTCCAAAAATGTTCAAATGTTTGTATAGTTTATGGGACTTAACTACGGGGTCATAAGTCCCTAAACTTACAAACGACTTATGAACTACTTACGAACTAGGACGGCACAAATATCCATGCCCAAGGGGGGATTCGAACCCCTGACCGTAGTGGCCGTGCAGACCGTGACTGGAGCGCCTTAGTCCCCTCGGCCACCGCGGCCGGTGGGGGATACTCCCACTCCGCGAGGACGTGGCGGCCATGAAGGCACTCCCAAGACCTCAAAATGTTGAAGAGTTGCAAGCTTTCCTGGATGCAATTGCCTACTATCATAAATTCATACCATCTGTAGCCGAGGTGGCCCATCCACACCGTAGGCTCCTCCGCAAAAATGTCTCGTATCATTGGATAAGGGAGTGTGAAACGTCATTTCAGCACCCGAAAACTCTTCTGCTTCAGGCTCCATGCCTAGCTACATACACGCCCAGACAGTTGCTTGTTCTTGCCACAGATGCCTCACAACACAGCATCAGAGCAGTACTAGCCCACCAATACCAGGACGGTTCAGAACGTCCCATAGCCTATGCTATTACTCACAAATTGAAAAGGAGTCACTGGATATAGTGTATGCCCTAAACAAATTTAGTGTTTTCCTCTATGGCACAAAGTTTCATCTAATCATGGACCATAAACCCCTGGTTTCGCTGTACAGCCCTTCTGCTTCTTTACCTGACAAGGCCACACATCGACTGCAAAGATGGGCCTTGTACCTTCTCGCTTTAATTATGAGATCCACTTTCGCCCAGCCACACAACATGCCAATGCAAATGTATTACCTCACCTCCCCAAAGGCCCCGACCCCGCCTTTGATAAGAATGAACTTCTCTGTTTCCATATTGACGAAGCAGAACAACTCGCGGTGGATGGATTTCCAACCACGGGGGAACAGCTAGCTGCAGCCACGGCTGCGGATCCAGTGATGCGACAAGTTCTCCAGCACATCAGGGAGGGGTGGCCTGACCATCCACCCAAGAAGGTGTCAGATTCGCTTAGGAACTACTTCTCGCTGTGACTCCGACTCACCTCTCGCAACGGCGTGGTTCTTCTTTCTACAGAAGAGGCTACACCGAGAGTAGTCATCCCTCTCAGCCTACGGAATGAAGTACTGAAACTATTACACTGAGGACATTGGGGAATCTCCTGAACAAAACTGCTTGCCAGGTGTCATGTGTACTGGCCGGGCATCGACACCGACATCGCGCACATGGTGGCGAGCTGTGAGGTATGTGCCGCCCAGGCTCCTGCCCCTAAAACATCAACAATTCCTTGGCCGCCGCCCATGCACCTGTGGGAACGTGTTCACATTGACTTTGCCGGGCACTTTCTCGGCAACTATTGGTTACTGGTAGTCTACTCTTATTCCAACTTCCCATTTTTCTTCAGATTATCCTCTCCCACAACAGCAGCCGCCTTATCCACGTTATCAAAGGTTTTCACCCTTGAAAAATACCCAAAAACAATGGTATCCAACAATGGCCCTCAGTTTGTATCCTCTGAATTCTTAGACTTCTGTGCCCACAGGGGCATTAAACATATCACATCCCCACGCTTTCATCCTCAATCTAATGGCAAGGTTGAGCGCCTCATCAGGACCTTCAAAAATCAAATGAAGAAACTCTGACCTCTGCTTCCACTGAAGAGGCACTTACCAACTTCTTAGCCTCTTACCATTTCACACCTATGGGCATGCACAACTCTGCAGAGGTATTGCATGGCAGACAGCCGCGCACACTTTTACACATCATTCGTCCCCCACTCAATGCACAAGCCCCTGCTACTTCCGGAAAATATTCCCCTGCTGCAACAATATGGGAGTGGAAGTGGATGAAAGGAAGAATATTGGAACCAAAAGGACGGCAATTATACAAGGTTCACACGGCCACAGGAGAAGTAGCTCAGCACTACGACCAACTCCGAAACCGGGTCCTGCCGTTACCAAGTACGTCCCCTGGTACTGAACCCAACACATCAGACATGGAGGTTGACCCAGCACCCTTTCTTCAGCATCACCGGCAAATGAAGAGCCTGTCAAGCTGTCCCAAGCACCGACAGGCGAAACCAACGAGGTATCTGGTATACCAATGTCACTAATGGTCCCTCCATTCCGGCATATGCAACAGGGCATACTCCAGTAAGGCGAGTCTCCAGTACTGGGATCCATACAGCCTCCACATCGCCACTTTAGTCCATACTCTAAAGTCCCCTCAAGAGACTTCATGACAAATACTGAAGAAATGGACACTAGTGCCGTGCAGTGTATCACAAAACAAAACAGCCACATGTCACAAGTGATTTTCCAGTGTTTGAGTGTTTCTAAAGAATTTATTCATTTTATTTTATTTTATTTTATTTTATTTTATTTATTTATTTATTATTTTTTTTTTTTTTTTTGCAACAACCCTGTGCTACGTAGAAGGGCATTTTTCAGTTTTTCTGTTTTCTTTTATACAAATGAGTAACAGTGCACATGAGACAATAGTCGTGAGCAAAGCTTGAACGCCAAAGTATGTGTCTATGCCTCGTGCTTCTCTCCAGCAGACATCTAACAATAATTGTATATATTTGTCAGTGACTTACCTTCAGGGTATTTTCTTGTAAATAGCATTTTATTTCTCTATATTAACTGTACATTGTGCTTATCTACTCATATTTATATGTACCAGTAATTGGAATCTTATCACCATGGTATGTTATATGAGGGTAATAACATTTGTTTCATTCATATCTTGCCTTTTTAAGAGGGAGGAGATGTGTTGTGGCCATGCCCCACCTCGAATCGCCCGCCCCCCGCCGGCTCGCCACATACGGCGCTGCACTCAGCTGCAATTAGCGCCACCTAGGTGATCGGTGACCGGCCTGGCGGTCGAGCGGGATGCAAGGCAGTTTCAGATGAGTTTTTGAATGGCCAACCAGTGGAAGATGTATCTCACATGTGATTCAATAAAGTACTTTTGAGATACAACAGCTAAACCACAATATGAAAATAGTGCTTGATGACTTCAATGCTAAGGTAGGAAGAGAGAGAATTCACAGGCCTGTCATTGGAAATGCCAGTTTACATGAAAAAAGTAATGACAATGGTAACCATTTGATTACATTCACTACAGATCATAACCTACGCATATCTAGCACCATGTTCCCCCACAAAAACATACATAAGGGGACATGAATATCACCTGATGGCCAAACTGTGAACCAAACAGATCATGTATGTATCCAAAAACGCTTTGCAAATAGCATCAAGGATACCAGGTCATACAGAGCAGCAGACTGTGATACTGATCATTTCCTAGTAATAGACAAAATGGTAGTAAAATTTAAGAAAGTCACAAATACAAAGACCAAAAGTGTAATTTATAATGTAAACATGTTAAAGGAACCAGAGAGAAAGGAACAATTCATGGCGGAACTATCTGGGAAGATAACAAATATGGAGAAAATGGAATGTGGTCATAATAGCATAAATAAAGATTGGCAAAAAATCAAATCACCTTGAATGAAGTAGCTTCAAAAGTTTTGGGAAAACGGAAAACACCTAACTGGGTATGGTTCAGCTAGATATGCAAAAGGAAAATTGAGGAAAGAAGGAGAGCCTGAAAGGAGTGGTTAGAAAATATGAATAATACACAACTAAAAGAGAACTTTACTCAAATAAGGAAAGATATATCAACAGTTCTTAGGCAGGAAAAAAGGAAATATTACAATGACATACTTGATGAGGCAGAGAATGATCTGACTCACTACAGGACTAGACAAATGTATCAAAATGTAAAGAAATGTACCAAAAAGTATGTAAAGAAAGAACAGTTTATTAAAGATCAACAGGGAAGAATACTAGTAAATGAAAAATAGATAGGGCAAAGATGGGCAGAAGACATCTCCCAGCTCCTTAATTGTGAAGACCCCACAGAACTTCTGCCTTTTGAGTTCCCACAAACTGTGGACAGAGAAGTGGCTACTCCGAAGGAATACGAAATCACACAAATAATCAAAAAATTGAAAAACAACAGAGCCGCTGGGGAAGACCAAATTGTTACAGAGCTCATAAAAATGGAGGACCAGACCTTGTGAGAACCATGACAAGCCTCATAAAGAAGGTCTGGGAGCAAGAAACTCCCAGAAGATTGGAAAATGGCCACCATCTTCCCATTGCTGAAAAAGACCGACCCCTTGGTATGTGACAATTATAGGGGAATATCTCTACTAGATGTCAGCTATAAAGTACTATCACTATGCCTCCTAAATAAGATACTACCACTTGCTGAAGACATTGTAGGAGACTACCAATGTGGCTTTAGATGCAATAGAACAACAGTGGACCACCTGTTTACCCTATGATAAACAATGGAGAAATGCTGGAAGTATAATACTGACATGCACATGCTCTTTATCGACTTTAAAAAAGCCTACAACAGCACACACAGGGGTACTATAATCAAAGTACTAAAAGAATTTGAGTTTCCATCTAAACTAATCTGCTTGGTAGCAATATGTCTAGAACACTCTGTAAAGTGTGGTCAAGTACTGGTCTATCAGAACGGTTTGAAGTTTGAACTGGCCTCAGACAGGGAGATGCACTCTTCCCTATATTATTCAATCTTGTGGTAGAAAAAGTAGACTGGGAATTTATGAAAACTGGCCCCATTGGAATACCCTTAGATAACATGTTAGTGACTTGACTGGCTTATGCGGATGATGTAACCCTAATCAGCGGCAGTAGGGAAGAGCTGAGAAGAATGGCAAGTTCATACTAGCACATTGCCAGTAAAGCTGGCTTGCAATTCAGTGAAGACAAGATACAATACATGGTCCTAAGCAAGTCAGCTAGTGTGGGGACCCGCTCACGGTGGACAATCTCTGTTCAAAAGGCCGAGTACTTTCAAATATCTTGGTAGCCTCATTAGTGATCAGAATCTCTGTGAAATTGAAATAAATACAGGAATTTTTGGAGGCAATAAAGCATACTTTAGCCTTCAGGATGTGCTAAAGAAAATGTCCCTGACAAGAAGTTTCAAGACCAGGTTGTATCAAAGTATGGTTATGCCAATGGTTATGTACAGTTGTAAAAGCCTCACCCTCAGAAGAACAGAGGTTTTCAAATGAAAAATCCTCCAAAAAATCTATGGTCCTGTAATAGATCCACAAACAAGAGAATGGAGAATTTGAAAAAAACAAGAATTAAAAGAGCTTTACGCTCAACCGGACATTATAAAAAGAATGAAGAGAAGAAGATTGACCTGGGCTGGACATGTAGCAAGGATGAGCAAACGGAGGATACTCCATGATGTGTTGCTGGGAACGGTAGCTGGAAGGAGATACTGGGGATGACCACGGACAAAATGGAAAGACAATGTTGAAAGAGACACCGAGAACATGAGACTAGGAGCAAGTGATTGGTTGCAAGAGGCTCACAACCGGGAACGATGGAGGAGGATTGTAGAGCAGGCATATGGTCACTAAGGCCCAAGCCACGGATAAGTAAGTAAATAAACTAAAACTACCATCATCCACTGCATAACATCACTCAAAACAAACCTTGAAATTTATTTTTGACACCTCAAGCGGTATTTAATGAGAGGATGCAAAAATAGTGGCACCTCTCAATGTGATCTAACCGTCTAATCTTCGTCATTCATCTGTAGCACCACATTTCAAAATCTTCTATCATCTTTTTATCCTTATCATCCACATTTCACTCCCATACAATGCTACACTCCTTACAAATGCTTTCAGAAAGGATTTCCTAACATTTACATTAATATTGGAAGTCAATAAATTTTGCTTCTTCAGAACTACTTTTCTTTCCATAGACACTCTGCATTTTATATCTTCTTTACTTCGGCCATAAGATGTGATTTTGCTACCCAAATAACAAAACTCATCTACTACTTTTATTGGCTCATTGCCTAATCTAATTCTTTCAGCATCATCTGATTTTCTGACACTATACTCCATTACCCTTGTTAATGTTCATCTTATATGAACCTTTCAACACACTGTCCATTTCATTCAACTGCTCTTCCAGGTCCTTTGCTGTCTCTGACAAACTTACTATGTCATCGGCAAAATGCAATGTTTTTATTTCTACACCCTGAACTTTAATTCCTTCTCCAAATTTTTCCTTACTTTCCTTTATAGCTTGCTCATTGTACAGATTGAATAACATTGGAGAAAGGTTATAAGCCTGTTTTACTTCCTTCCCAACCACTGCATCCCTTTCATGCCTTTCAACTCTGACAACTGCTGTCTGGCTTTTGTGCAAGTCGTAAATAAGCCTCCGTTCCCTATATTTTACTCCTGCTTGCTTCAGAATTTGCAAGACTGTATTCCGATCAACATTGTCAAAAGCTTTCTCCAAATCTACAAAAACTAGAAATGTAGGTTTGCCTTTCCTTAATCTGTCTTCTAAGATAAGCCGTAAAGTGAGTATTGCCTCCCGTGTTCCTACATTTCTGCTGATTCCAAACCGTTCTTCCCTGACATCAGCATCTGCCAGCTTTTCCATCCTCCTGTAAATAATTTGTGTTAAAATTTTGCAACCATGAATTATCAAACTGATGGTTCTGTAATTTTCACACCTGTCTGTGCCTGCTTTCTTTGGAATGGGGATTATTACATTTTTCCTAAAGTCTGAGGGTATTTCGCCTGTCTCATACATCTTACAAACCAGGTGAAATACTTTTATTCTCCCAGGAACTTCAGTAGCTCTGAGGAAATGTCATCTACTCCAGGGGCCTTGTTTCGTCTTAAATGTTCTCAGTGCTCTGTCAAATTCATCTCTCAGAATAGTATCTCCTATTTCTTCTTCATCTCAGAATTGGTTTCCATCTGAGTTCTTGATATTCATAGAGCTGTTTTTCTTGTCTCCAAATACCTCTTTTACTTTCCTGTAGGAGGTATCTATTTTCCTCCTATTTATACATTCTTCTATAGACTTGCATTTGCCTTCTAGCCACTCCTGCTCAGTCATTATGCACTTCCTGTCAATCTTATTTCTTAGTTGCCTGTACTCCATTTTGTCCATTTCATTTAGTGCATGTTTATATTTTCTCCTTTTGAGTACTTCCTGTGTAGGTCTTGCCTGCCTACCTATGTTGTCCTCTGCTACCTTCACTATTTCATCTCTCACTGCTACCCATTTCTCTTCTACTGTTTTATCCCCCCCCCCTTTCCATATCCATCAATTGTTGCCTAAAGGTTCCTCTGAAACTCTTTAGAACTTCAGGGTCCTTCACAATTTATCCAGGTCCCATCACCTTATTTCCCTACCTCTCTGCAGTTTTTTCAGTTTCAGCCTACAATTCATGACCAATAAGATATGATCAGAGTCTATATCTGCCCCTGGGTATGTCTTACAGTTTAAAACCTGGTTCTGAAATCTATGTCTTACCATTATAAAATCTATCTGGTACTTCCTGGTGTCTCCTGGTCTCTTCCATGTATACAACCTTCTTTCATGATTCTTAAACCAGGTGTTTGTTCATTATCAGCCCTATTCCTGAAATACCTACAACTGATTTTGTATTTATAATCCCGTACTCCTCTTTCCACCGAACTTCACTAATACCCACTATATCTAACTTCAACCTATCCCTTTCTCTTTTTAAATTTTCTAATCTCCCTGCTCGATTAAGTTCATTCCACGCTCTGATCTGTAGAATGCCAGACATTTCTTGATGACATTTCTTGATGACGACATCCTCCTAAGTAGTCCCTGCCCAGAGATCTAAATGGGGAACTATTTTACCTCCAGAATATTTTACCCAAGAGGATGCCTTCATCGTATATTCATACAGTAAAACTGTATGTCCTCAGGAAAAATAATGGCTGAAGTTTCGAATAGGTAGCAACTAAATGTAAATAGGATCATTGAGCCATAGACAGAAACATTCATACAATCACTCAGATATAACTGAAGCATAAAGACCACCATCACAACAAGTGCCAATTTTCTAGATGTCTCTGATGTTTCCTACCAATCATTCCTTCTTTTATTCAGTATAAGCCAGAAATTTCTTTTCTCCTCAGTTCTGTTCAGTACCTCCTCATTGGATATGCAAACTACTTATCTCATTGTCAGCATTTGTGTGTAGAACATTTTGAGAGCTTCTATCATACTTTTGTTTAAACTCCTTACCATGCACATTTTGCTCCCATACAATACAACACTAAGAGAAATGTTTTAGAAGGACTTCCTAACATTTAAATTAATATTTGATTAAAGATGGAAATTCTCCTTGGAGATAATAAATTACTTTTCAAAAGAGATAGATTGGCTGGCAAGTACTTACCTTTGTGCTGTACCACCGATAGTGACACAAATTAAGCAAAACAGAAAAGACAGGCTTTCAGAACACAGTTCCTTCTTCTGCTGGGAAAAGGAACTGTGTTCCAAAAGCTTGTCCTTTTTTCTTTTTTCTTCATTTGTGTCACTGTCAGCAGTACAGCACTGGTCAGCCACTCTATCTCTTTTGAAAAATAATTTAAAATTAATATTCGATGTGAATAAATTTCTCAATCACATAAAAATATGTTACCTGCAAACCAAGAAGTGTGGAAGGGTAAAAGGATTTACAGAAGGAATGTTTCAATAAGAATGTGAGATGGAGGAGGCATTTGCTTGGTCAGTTCACAAGTTTGTGTGGCACAGGGAAATAAATAACACATGTAAAAATATTGAAGGAAGAGGGATTAAATATGTATATATGAGTAAGTGACAGTGGCAAGAATTGTATGCTGCATCAACTATGTGAGCAGTTGCAAAGCCATGTGTTTTGTGCAAATGGAGCCATTAATATAATGCGGCTCAGAGGTGATAAAAATACACAAGAGAGAAGAAATGGAATGGATTGGCTTTAGAGAACAGTAATTAAGGACAATCACATGGTTATGAGACAGAAGCAATACCATTAGGCAATATATAATAATGGAAAGTCCTGGTTGGAATTCAACAATAAAATGAGGTTAGCATGTAACTCACTGCTTTCAGACACACCCTTATACAAGCAGTCATAACTCATTAACACCAGATTGTCGTCTCTAGCTGCTGTGTTCTGAGTAATGCTCAACTCAAAGTGGAAATTGGAGGAGAGGGGAAAGGGAGGGAGGAGGGGAAGGATGTTTGGTGAGCCATCGCAGAGCGGCTGGGCGCATTGAGGCACTATGCTCTGATGTGCGAGGCCGTTCCCCGTTGGGGGTTTGAATCCTCCCTTGGGTGTGCTGTCTTTAGTATAAGTCAGTTCATAAGTAGTTTGTAAGTTTAGGGACTGATGAACCCACAGTTAAGTGTTATAAGCTTAACAAACCTTTGAATGTTTTGATGCTTGGTGAGGGTGCGGATAGATATTGCACTGCCTTAAGGAGGATGTAATCATTTCTGGGTGGAAAGAGGTGGAGCTTATGAATGCCGGGTAAAGGAAGGGGATGGCAAAGAAAAGGGAAGGAGAGCCAAGTGGGAAGAAAAAATATTGTGCAGGCATTGGTTAATAACAGAAGAATTACAAGAGTTACAGGGCAGAGGGGGCAGGAATGTTGAATGTGGGGAGTGTGGGGATAATAAGTTACCTTATTTGTGGCCTGAATAATTTTGGGATAGGCGAATGTACTGTATGGATAACTCCCACCTGTTCAATTCAGAAAAGCTGTTAGTGGGTGGGAGGATCCAATGGTCTGTGCTGTGAAGCAGTGATTAAAATCAACCATGGCCTGTTCAACTGCCTGTTGTGGCACATGGTGGTCTATCTGCTTTTGACCACAGTTTGGTGTTGTTGGCCATTCATTCTGATGAACTGCTGGTTGCGGTGATTGTAGCAAGGTTGCTAAATTACGTGGTTGCTCTCACATTTGGCCTAGCCTTTCATGGGGTAGGGTAAATGTGTGGGAGGGGGATAGCAATTTCTGGTGTGAGGATTTGGCAGTTCTTGCAATGAGGGCTGTGTTTTGGGGTGGAACAGAGACGGACTAGAATGGTGGGGAATTTAAGTGGGTGACAGAACACAACTTTAAAAGGAGTAGAAAGGTTCTTTGGCAGGATGTCTCTCTTTTCAGAAAGAAAATCTGCTGCTATTTTGTAGCTGGTTTTTGTAGGTGGAGATAAGATCAGGGATGTGTGCAGATAAGGCATGATAAATGTGTTTGTGAACTAAGTGTCGAGGATAGCACATTCCAGTGAAGGCCTTTGTGAGACCTTGACCATATTGAACAAGGGTGTTCTCATAATTTCAGATACACCATACGCGGCTGGCCAGACTTCCCTTCTCTCCTGCCCTGCATTCCAAAGCTGCATCTATTTCCACCCTTGGGTACCCACATCCTCCATAAGGCAGCACTATATCAATCCCCACCTTATCCTTGCATCCTTCCCCCACTCTCTCCCTCTCCTCCTATCTCCAATCTAAGTTGTACTAGCTGCAGAGCATTTCTCAGTAAGCAGCAGCTGGTGATGACAGTAGCATGTTAGTAAGTTGTGCAGGTGATTGTATGAATGAAGATGTGTGTATTCTGACTAATGAAGACTGTGGTGAAAAGCTATAAGTTGTGTGTGTGTGACAGAGAGAGAGAGAGAGAGAGAGAGAGAGAGAGAGAGAGAGAGAGAGAGAGAGAGAGAGAGAGAGAGAGAGAGAGGCGGGAGGGAGAGGGGGAGAGGAAAGAGAGATTGCTTTTCTACATATCTGCCTGCAGCTCAACAACCATCTTTGTGATGAGTTGCAAGCTAGCTTCATTATATTGTTGAATTCCAACCTGTACTTATGAATAAAACATGTATAATTCACAAAGTGCTTTTCTTAGATATGCGCAAAATAAAAATCATGTGTGTACATAATTGTTATCAGTGATAAAAGGAATTACATTATATCATCTGTACAACTTTGATGTTACCTTCCTCCAATTGTGTATTAAAATCTGTATCTGTCATAATAAGTAAAATATGAAAATTGAAGTGCTACTAATTCCTGTCCTGGTACGAATCAGGTGCTGTGGTTAAAATGCCACATAAAAGTAAAAACAATCTGGGAATGTTAAAGTTTAAAATGGTCCATTTTCAGTAACACATACATACCAGGTGCTGTCAGCAGTAAATAAAAAAAATGCAGTGACAAAATCTGTGTCAATTTTTGTTACTTTTCTGTAAATGTAACTTTGTGTTTATTTTATTACATTACCACAGCATATGAAGTAAGTTCCTAATTTTTAATTTCTCAATTTTTAATATCTACAATGAGGAAAAGAGGAAACAGTAAGAGGGATGAAGAAGGAGGGAATGGGCAGAGAGATGAGGGAGGAGGAGGCGACAGAAGACTGAAGGAAGGCAAGGTGAACAGTGATGGCCAATGGGGGATGGATAGAGGGATGTACGGGGAGGACTTAGACAGGAGGAGAGAGAACATAGGGGAGTCAGAAGTACACATACAGAATGTAGATACTGATTGAATTTTCAAGAGCAGTTACACATTGCATGCCCAAAAATTGGTAAACCATCTGACCTGTATATTTAGGCAGACAATGGACAGACAAAACATATATAAACACTGGCTTTACAGCTGGTAGTTTACTCTTCAATTTATGTAGCCTTCTCATCCTCTTACACTAAGGAGGCATATCAAAAATAGCTTTACAAATACACTAGGCATTTAAATTAAAAAAAAATACAATAATCACACAACAGTCATTTTATGTTTTTGTTGCTTTTTTTTGCAGTATTATAATTTTAGGTGTAATTGCAACAATATAGAAGATGACACTGTGCATTGAATATTTCAGAAGAGGATTTGTAAAGCTGTTAATCTCTGGCTGCAGCTACTATGCTGTACTATTGACTGCTCCTGCTATATTCACGAGGGGTCGTACATGGCAGGCTGGAGGGCAAACAGGATCTTCTGTTTCTAAAAATAAAAATTTTGTGTTTAATTATAGAAATATACTCAGTTTGTTCTTCTTAATAGACACAGTTAGAAAATAATGAACAAAATTTTTGTGTGTGATCTATTCAAAAGACGGACATCAGTAACTTCCTGCCACAAGATTTCGGAGCAGAGTGCCCTGGCCATCTTCAGGTAAATCCTGGAAAGAATCTTGATCTCACATGCACAGTATGTACAGTTAGTATTGAACTCCTGTTTCCCCAGATGGATAACTGAGGTAGGTTAGGGAGACACAAGTCGTCAAAGTGGTATATAATCGACTTGTGCCAGGCCACTGAGCCACATGAAATAATAATAATGCATTACTTAAACTCTTATGCTACTACTGCAGGCCTGCATACTGCTCTGTGTGCCTTTTGTGGTTAAAACTGACTATATTGATGTCAGTTCAATTGGCTTCCTGTGGTACAGTCCAAGTACAATGCCAACTACGCATTTTCAATGATAGGGCTCAATGCTGAATTTAACTGGAAACTGTCAACTCAGTTGATATTGGAATTGGAAAGCCACATTTCCACTGATTCATTCATAATGGAACTCCTGAAGTTTGTCATATGGGTCACAATCTTCATTTCATTGTACTGTATTTCATTATATGGCCTGTGGAAATACAATGTTCAGCAATACAGGACTTACTGGCTTGAAGGGTATGAGTACACTGTTGGTGTTCTGCAAAGTGTTCCTGCACAATGTGCATTATTTGCCCTATATAAGATTTGCTGCATTCACACAGAATCCCATATCAATCAAGATGATAGCTTACAGTTAAATTCAGCATGGAAATCTGTCTTTGATAAACTTCATACAATGGTTTGTTAGCATTGTATTGCAATTTTAAGAGGTAATCAAATTTATATCAATCTGGCAAGCTTTCACCATGGAGGGTGCTCAGAGCAGCACATAGACTTGCAGGAGAAGCACATGAGCTCAAGTATTAATATGCATCACGTGCCATTGGGGATAGGACCAATGACCAATGTAGTTTGGTCCCTTAAATCAGAAACCAAACAACCAACAGGGCTCAGAGCATTGTCACCAGTATTCACTTGAAGATGACCATAAGACACTGCACTGAAATGTCACAATAGGAAGTGGTTGACATCTAGTAGTTCCCCTGAAATTTTATGGAACCATCTGTATGCCAAGAATATTTTAAATTTCACATATTCCAGAGATACCCAGCATTCTGAGAACCACACATAAGAAGAATATAATTTAAATCATAAAGATTGTAAATATCTGCTCCTCTTGTTAGTAATGTGTTATGAGAGGTGAAGGTCAAATAAGCTACTATGTAGTCAGAGCCGGCCTTAGGCATGTGGAAACTGTGCAGTCGCTCAGGGCCCTGCACTTCTAGGGTCCCCGCGCAAAATTTTAGAAAGTAGTTTGAAAACTGTCATCTGTAATTTTGTATCGGAGTTGAAGCAAACAAGGGTTATGATACTGATTCGCTGTTGTAATATTCAGTGTCAAGACATGACTATTTCTTATGCTTAAATTGAGAGGAATGTGATTCATTGTTTCTCAGGACCTCTGTGCACCCTTTCTACTTATTGTTCAATAATCAAACATTACAATCATCTCTCGGCAGATGTTTTCCACAAGACAGGATGTTCCAGCTTCAGCTGAGCTCCACAGCACTACCTGCTCCATTCACTCTGAACAGTTAAATGGGACAGCCAAACACACGACCACCCGCAGCTGGCACGGCGAGTTATTTCGCTTATCTGCTGTGCCTTTTATGAGCACCAAACTTATAACTGCTATAGCGACATGCTACCACAGGGAAGTAGGAAATGAAAGTAATGATGATATGGCTTTTATTGGCTAGGATATCCCCACTGGGGTTCATCGCCTACGGCAAGCCTTTTGATCTGACAGCAAAATTATTTTTATTATTAACATTTTAGTAATTATCGTACTTATTAAGATTACTTCTCCGGTTAACACATGAATGTCTGGCATAAGTCACCCTGGTTGGGGCAGCCGGACTGCTATTTCTAACAAGTTTTTTTAATTACAGCTTTCTAACTATGAATCCAGTAATCAAGTTTGCTGCATCACTTGAAACAATGAAATCTCTTTTATCTATTAAAAAAATAAAGATTACTGAATATTAAAATTAGCAGTTACACAAAATGTTTTTATTTCCAAAGAAAAACTTTTACCTGTGATTCTTACAGGTAGTCAGCTTCTCCATCTGAACCGGAATTGTCTATTTTCTCTTGCTGGACATTGAAAACATCACTATCATCTAGATTTTCTGTGTTGAGTATATGCTGAGTGTGAGCACTTGACAGACAGTTATACAGATAGTCGACGAAAGCCGTGTTGGGCTCAAAAGAGAGCGGCAAATAGAAAGCCTTTTTGTTGCATACAAATAATCAGAACTCGTCTCACTATGTAGCGGCACAATGTCGAGAACCTTCCTGGTTACCAACTGAGGGCAGGTTGTGCAATGGCAGCTATAAATTTTTTTGCGTTGCACGTGTCAGACTCAGGTATCGTCCGCCTGAGTAACTACCACTGAACGGGCCTGGCTCAGGTACCGTCCACAATGTGTTAATTACTTTCCTATCATAACAGTAGGTCTGCTTATATTAGTAGTGTGTCAATGACGAAACTTTGAATTATTTTGAAAGTGATTGTTGTGGCGTAAAGTCAGCGCCACACGCCAGTTGCAAGAGAATGATCGTGGAGAAGACAGCAGATGACATTCGGCAGCCCATCACACAATGGCGCCACGCATCATGGAGGAAGTAATGGAGATATGCACCCTCTACAAGCTGCTATATTTAGGCCAATATGCGTCTGGATGGCCCGTGAGAACTCGACTATGAACTAAGTAGTCACTATGTCACAGCGCAGCTAGCATCGTACAGAAGACAACGATGCAAGAAGAGAGAAGAGAAGAACAAATAGAAGTTGAGTATTGTATTCTGCAGTCAACAAAACTTGTATTACTAATCTATATAGAACTGTTCTAGATGTCTATGAATCCTGCACCGAACCTTTCCTGAAAGCTAGACCGTGATGAGAATGCAACAGTAACAAAGGTATATAACCTGTGCTGGAGGGGGGGCTAGTAGAGCCGGCTCTGTATGTAATTCACATTACTTGGATTCCTACACATGTATAACTTTACAACAAAAAGTAGCTGTTTGAAAGAGCAGAGATAGGTAAACTGTATGAGTTTTAATTATCTGTTTTAAAAAATAAAGTTAATATTATAGAAGGACACTTTCCTGGTTGGAAAAATATGTATAAAAATAAAGATTGTTTGACTTACCCAAAGCACAGGCTCGCCAATAGACACAAAAAACACAAATAAAAACACACACAAACATTCAAGCTTTCGCAATCGTTGGTCGCTTCATCAGGAAACATGGAAGGAAGGAGGGGAAAAAGGAAAGGATGGAGGTTTTAAGGGAGTGGATGAGGGATATTTTTCCTTCCAGGAATTTTTTCCTCTATTAGAGAGAGAGAGAGAGAGAGAGAGAGAGAGACCGGCAAGTATATGTGTATATGAATATGAAGTCGACAGTAAGATTGAAAAATTTAACATGAATTGGGTATGTTGAAAAAGCTGCAAGTATTTTTGTGTCTAAATTTTAAAAAGCAAATGCTTAAGAGGTTTGTTCTTGATATTAAAACTAAAATGGATTGTCTCTAGAAAGTGTCAGAATTACTTACCAAAAAATTCTACTGTTTTATTGGATGTTCCACTTCCATTAAATGCTTTACACATATATGATCCATAATCATTTGCTGCAACTTTCATTATACGTAAAACAGATGAGGAATGGCCTGCACGCATGCTGAAGTAGGCTATCCTGTCCAACAAACAAGATACATTTATTCATAAAATAATATTGAACAGAAATAAAAACATCTGTTAGCATTAACTGTAACTGTATTTAATTTCTATTTTAAATGAAAAATTCACAAATTTTCTATTTTGTTTTACAAAGAAAAATAAGAGTTGAAATAATAACAAATTTGTCATTTGTATTACTTATACTAAACAAAAAAAAAATGAACTTTTAACAAGTTCAGTATAGTTATGGGATAGATTTTTACAAAGGTAAAGGTAAAACTTTAAGAAATGGTGGTACTGCTAATAAGACAGCCTACATTTGCAAAGTGACCCATGGGCATTGACTCCATGTTTGGAATGTAGGCATAACTGATCCACTAGATGCTACTAACACACATTTAGCTGCCCATTCTGAGTAGTGAGTAACAGACCATCAGTTGTGGGTAATTCATGCACACGACAGCATTGTGTCTTGGCAATTCTAGTGAAGTATATTCTGATTTTATTGTATTTATGTCTGAGTGACATAGTGAACTGTAAGTGGACATTTTGTATTTGTGTCTGTATTGTGCACAATGAGAATTGATGCAAACAAGGTGTTAGACATGTTACATCAGACTTACTTAATCATGTGAAGTACATGAAGAAGAAAGAGAAATTGCTAACACTATCTCCGGTTTGATCAAGACACCTCAAGGTACCACTATCACCAACATCCTGGGAGGTGAACTGGTACAAAGGCCTTCTGAGGACATTACTTATGTCAAACCTATTTATGAGCCTTTTATTGATGATACAGCTAATGACTATGTTCCTTTAGAGTACGCCAAGAAGATAACTGAAGCAAAACAGAAAGGCTGGTCATTGAAAATAATTATGTATCACTTCAGGAGGCTCAAGGACAGGAACTATCTATCTCATTATAAGAGATTTTATGGACAACAAGGAACCAAACTTGAGAAACTGGAGTATGTTTGGTTTATTTTTCAAGAGGCAAGGGCTAAAGTCATGGCTGTGCATGAGGTTGCTATCAGACGGTGGTCATACAAGAGAACTGGAGCACTTTGACTGATTTCAAAGCTGGACCTACATGGGTGCGAAACTTTAAAGTAATTCACAAGATTGTGAGCTGTAAAGTTATGCAGTTTGTAATGAACAAATGTATTCAAGTGCTAGAAGAGATGGAAAATTCTGAAATTGCATTTGGTATTGCACTCATGGACACTATAATTCCTAATTATTCAGCAGCTAAAATTCTTAATACCAACCAATATGGATTTATTTATGAAATGTACAGAAACTGCACACTATCTACTATTTGCATCAGAGATACAATTGTGGGAGTGAAATCAGTGTCCAGGATATCACATTCACATAGAATCCAGCCAAATATTTCCATGGAAGGTAGACTTCTCTCTCCACTACTCATTGTCTTCCATGGACCAAGTGATACATTCAGTCCCCTTGTGCAAAAAACTATAAACTGTCATCTGAGCATAGATTAGATCAATACTTGTTCCATAGATCATATATACAACATTTCATAATGATGTGGAACATGTCAGTTTAGTAAATGTTGTCTATACTTCACAATCAATATTTTAAGGATTTTTATTACATTTTTTGTTGTTTTTTATTTTTTAAGTTTTATCTAAAAATGCATCTACATTGTAGAAGGAGTTGCCATTCAGAAATTCCTTTAATTTCTTTTTAAATACTAGTTGGCTATCTGTCAGACTTTTGATGCTACTTGGTAAGTGACCAAAGACTTTCATGGCAGCATAATTCACCCCTTTCTGAGCCAAAGTTAGATTTAACCTTGAATAGTGAATATCATCCTTTCTCCTAGTATTGTAGCTATGCACACTGCTATTACTTTTGAATTGGGTTGGATTGTTAATGACAAATTTCATGAGTGAAAATATATATATATATATATATATATATATATATATATATATATATATATATATAATATTATAGAAGGAGACCTTCCAGGTAGGAAAATGGTATAAAATAAAGATTTTTGACTTACCTAAAGTACAGGCTGGTCGATAGGAACACTAAACACACACAAAAACACACAACCATTCGAGCTTTCGCCACCAGTGGTGGCTTCTTCGGGAAAAAGAGGGAGGAAGGAGAGGAGAAAGGGAAGGATACGGGTTTTAAGGAAGTGGAAAAGGAGCCATTCCAATCCCAGGAGTGGAAGGACTTACCTTAGGGGACAAAAAGGAAGGTAAACAAATACACACACACTCACACATATCCACATCCAAACACACTTAGGCAGACATTTGTAGAAACCAATATATATATATATAAAATATAAAAAATAGACGAAGATTACTCACCAGGCGAAGGGGCACAGGTGTGACAGCATCACAAATAAATAAATGAATACACACACACACACAATCGCAAGCTTTCGCAACCCAGTTGCGTCTTCAGGCAGTAGGGAAGGAGAGGGAAAAGGAAATGATGAGGGTTTTAAGGAAGGGGGTAAGGAGCCATTCCAATCCCGGGAGAGGAAAGACTTACCTTGGGGGAAAAAATGGAGGGTAAACAAATGCACACATGCCCACACATTCACACAGACACAAGTACACCTAGGCAGACATACTGTAGAAAGCAAAGAAGTTAAGTTATAGAAGTTAAGAAGTTAGACAGAGATACCACTTGAGGCAGAGGCTCTGTCCAGAGAACTGATGCAAAGATGTTAAGAAGGTGGGTGGGAATTCAAATTTAGCGGAGGTTGAGACCAGGTGGGCGACGGGAAGAGAGAATATGCTGAAGGGCTAGTTCCCATCTCCGGAGTTCTGAAGGATTGGTGTCAGTGGGAAGTATCCAGATAACCCGGACGGTGTAGCACTGTGCCAAGATGTGCTGGCCGTGCACCAATGCGTGTTTAGCCACAGGGTGATCCTCGTTACCAACAAACACTGTCTGCCTGTGTCCATTCATGCGAATGGACAGTTTGTTGCTGGTCATTCCCACATAGAACGCTTCACAGTGCAGGCATGTCAGTTGGTAGATCACGTGGGTACTATCGCAAGTGGCTCTGCCTTTGATCGTGTACACCTTCCGGGTTACGGGACTGGAGTAAGTGGTGGTGGAAGGGTGCATAGGGCAGGTTTTACAACGGGGACGGTTACAAGGGTAGGAGCCAGAAGGTAGGGAAGGTGGTTTGGGGATTTCATAGGGGTGGACTAGGAGGTTACGGAGGTTAGGTGGGCGGCGGAAAGACACTCTCGGTGGAGTAGGAAGGATGTCATGAAGGACGGATCTCATTTCGGGGCAGGATTTAAGGAAGTCGTATCCTTGCTGGAGAGCCACATTTAGAGTCCGCTCCAGTCCCGGAAAGTATCCGGTGACAAGAGGGGCACTTCTGGGATTCTTCTGTTGAAGGTTCTGAATTTGGGGGGATGAGGTAGTAGCTCTGGCAATTTGTTTCTCTACCAGATTAGGAGGATAGCCGCGGGATGTGAAAGCTGTTAATAGGTTGTTGGAGTACTGGTTCAGAGCTTCAGGACTGGAGCAGACTCGTTTGCCACGAAGACCTAAGCTGTAAGGAAGGGAACGTTTGATATGGAATGGATGACAGCTATCATAATGCAGGTACTGTTGTTTATTGGTAGGTTTGATGTGGACGGATGTGTGGAGTTGGCCGTTGGACAGATGGAGGTCGACATCGAGGAATGTGGCATGGGATTTGGAATGGACCAGGTGAATTTGATGGGACCAAAGGAGTTGAGGTTGAAGAGGAAATTCTGGAGTTCTTCTTCACTGTGTGTCCAGATCATGAAGATATCATATTGGTCCTATTCCAAATCCCATGCCACATTCCTCGATGTCGACCTCCATCTGTCCAACGGCTCGTGTGTGTGTGTGTGTGTGTGTGTGTGTGTGTGTGTGTGTGTGTGTGTGTGTGTGTGTGTGTGTGTGGGGGGGGGGGGGGGGGGGGGGGTATTATCTGAAAGCTGACGCACTCCCTCTGCCACATACTCCCGCCGATCAAGTACCACTGTCGTGGAGCCCTTGTCGGCAGGGAGAATGACGATGGAATGGTCAGCCTTCAGATCACGGATAGCTCGGGATTCAGCTGTGGTAATGTTGGGAGTAGGATTAAGGTTTCTCAGGAAGGACGGGGAGGCAAGGTTGGAAGTAAGGAATTCCTGGAAGGTTTGAAGAGGGTGATTTTGAGGAAGAGCAGGTGGGTCTCGCTGTGACGGAGGACGGAACTGTTCTAGGCAGGGTTCGATTTGAATGATGTCTTGGGGAGCTGGATCATTAGGAAGAGGATTATTTTTCCTCGTGGCAAAGTGATATCTCCAGCAAAGACTGCGAGTATAGGATAGTAAATCTTTCACAAGGGCTGTTTGGTTGAATTTGGGAGTAGGGCTAAAGGTCAGCCCTTTGGATAGGACAGAGGTTTCAGATTGGGAGAGAGGTTTAGAGGAGAGGTTGACCACTGAATTGGGATGTTGTGGTTCCGGATTGTGTGGATTGGAATTTTGAGGTTTGGGAGGGAGAGGAGTTGGGAGTGGGAGATTGAGTAGATGGGAGAGACTGGGTTTGTGTGCAATCAGAGGAGGTTGAGGTTTACTGGAGAGGTTGTTGAGGGAGAGAGTATTGCCTTTCCGGAGGTGGGTGACCAGGAGATTGGATAGTTTTTTGAGGTGCTGGGTGGCATGCTGTTCTAATTTGTGTTTGGCCTGAAGGAGGATATTCTGAACTGCAGGTGTAGATGTAGGAGAGGAGAGGTTGAGGATTTTGATTAGGGATAGGAGTTGACAGGTGTGTTCATTGGCGGAGTTGATGTGTAGGTTAAGGATTAGGCGGGTGAGGGATATGGATTGTTCAGTTTGGAATTGGTATAGGGCGGGATGAAAGGATGGATTACAGCCAGAGATGGGAACTTTCAGTGTGAGGCCCTTGGGAGTGATTCCAAATGTCAGACAAGCCTGCATAAAAAGAATGTGGGAGCGTAATCTGACTAGGGAAAAAGCATGTTTACGGAGGGAATGTAAATAAAACTGGATGGGGTTGTTGTAGGGATGTTGTAAGGAAGGCATAATATATGGATGAAGGAAAAGTGAGAAATATGGGCTATGTAACAGGTTGCAATGAACGAATAAAATAATATAATAAAATAAAAAAATATGTATAGAAATATATATATATATATATATATATATATATATATATATATATATATATATATATATATATATATATAAAAATTTAAATAAATTTTTTTCTTTTTTCTATTTCCTTCCTTTTTGCTTATCTGAATTACTTTTCACATTCATTTTTTAAAAAAATTTTAAAAATTTATATAATGATCCAGCTCCCCAAGACATCATTCAAATCGAACCCTGCCTAGAACAGTTCCGTCCTCCGTCACAGCGAGACCCACCTGCTCTTCCTCAAAATCACCCTCTTCAAACCTTCCAGGAATTCCTTACTTCCAACCTTGCCTCCCCGTCCTTCCTGAGAAACCTTAATCCTACTCCCAACATTACCACAGCTGAATCCCGAGCTATCCGTGATCTGAAGGCTGACCATTCCATCGTCATTCTCCCTGCCGACAAGGGCTCCACGACAGTGGTACTTGATCGGCGGGAGTATTGGCAGAGGGAGTGCGTCAGCTTTCAGATAATACCACATATAAAGTTTTTCGAGGCGATCCCATTCCTGATGTCCAGGCAGAGCTTCAAGGAATCCTCAAAACCTTAGGCCCCCTACAAAACCTTTCACCTGACTCCATTAACCTCATGACTCCACCGACACCCCGCACCCCCACCTTCTACCTACTTCCCAAGATTCACAAACCCAATCATCCCGGCCGCCCCATTGTGGCCGGTTACCAAGCCCCAACAGAACGAATCTCTGCCTACATAGACCAACACCTTCAACCCATCATGTGCAGTCTCCCATCCTTCATCAAAGACACCAACCACTTCCTTGATCGCCTGAAATCCTTACCCAGCCTGTTACCTTCTGAAACCATCCTTGTAACCATCGATGCCACTTCCTTATACACTAATATCCCACATGCCCAGGGCCTCGCTGCGATGGAATATTTCATTTCACGCCGACCACCCACTTCCTTACCTAAAACCTCTTTCCTTAATACCCTAGCCAGCTTCATCCTAACCCACAACTTCTTCACTTTTGAGGGCCGGACATACCAACAACTAAAGGGAACAGCCATGGGGACCAGGATGGCCCCCTCGTACGCGAACTTATTTATGGGACGCTTAGAGGAAGCCTTCCTGGACACCCAAGCCTGTCAACCCAAAGTTTGGTATAGATTCATTGACGACATCTTCATGATCTGGACTCACAGTGAAGAAGAACTCCAGAATTTCCTCTCCAACCTCAACTCCTTTGGTCCCATCAAATTCACCTGGTCCTATTCCAAATCCCATGCCACTTTCCTCGATGTCGACCTCCATCTATCCAACGGCCAACTACACACATCCGTCCACATCAAACCTACCAATAAACAACAGTACCTGCATTATGACAGCTGCCATCCTTTCCACATCAAACGTTCCCTTCCCTACAGCTTAGGTCTTCATGGCAAACGAGTCTGCTCCAGTCCTGAATCCTTGAACCAATACACCAATAACCTGATAACAGCCTTCACATCCCGCAGCTATCCTCCTGGTCTGGTACAGAAGCAAATTGCCAGAGCCACTTCCTCATCCCCCCGATTTAAGAACCTTCAACAAAACCCCAGAAGTGCCCCTCTTGTCACCGGATACTTTCCGGGACTGGAGCGGACTCTGAATGTGGCTCTCCAGCAAGGATACGACTTCCTAAAATCCTGCCCCAAAATGAGATCCATCCTTCATGACATCCTTCCTACTCCACCGAGAGTGTCTTTCCGCCGCCCACCTAACCTCCGTAACCTCCTAGTCCACCCCTATGAAATCCCCAAACCACCTTCCCTACCTTCTGGCTCCTACCCTTGTAACCGCCCCCGTTGTAAAACCTGCCCTATGCACCCTTCCACCACCACTTACTCCAGTCCCGTAACCCGGAAGGTGTACACGATCAAAGGCGGAGCCACTTGCGATAGTACCCACGTGATCTACCAACTGACATGCCTGCACTGTGAAGCGTTCTATGTGGGAATGACCAGCAACAAACTGTCCATTCGCATGAATGGACACAGGCAGACAGTGTTTGTTGGTAACGAGGATCACCCTGTGGCTAAACGTGCCTTGGTGCATGGCCAGCACATCTTGGCACAGTGCTACACCGTCCGGGTTATCTGGATACTTCCCACTGACACCAATCCTTCAGAACTCCGGAGATGGGAACTAGCCCTTCAGCATATTCTGTCTTCCCGTTGCCCACCTGGTCTCAACCTCCGCTAAATTCGAATTCCCACCCACCATCTTAACATCTTTGCTTTGGTTCTCTGGACAGAGCCACTGCCTCAAGTGGCATCTCTAACTTCTAACTTCTTTGCTTTCTACAGTTCTACAGTATGTCTGCCTAAGTGTACTTGTGTCTGTGTAAATGTGTGGGTGTATGTGCATTTATTTACCCTCCATTTTTTCCCCCAAGGTAAGTCTTTCCTGTCCCGGGATTGGAATTGCTCCTTACCCCCTTCCTTAAAACCCTCATCATTTCCTTTTCCCTCTCCTTCCCTTCTGCCTGATGAAGCAGCTAGGCTGCGAAAGCTAGCATTTTTGTGTGTGTGTGTGTCTGTGTGTTTATTTGTTGCTATTACTGCCTGTGCCCCTTCGCCTGGTAAGTGTACTTCATCTATTTTTTACGTATATATATATATATATATATATATAAATAAAATAGAAAAGAGATGACTTACCAAAAGGACCGGCTCGTCGAGAGAAACAAATAAAATCACACACAAACACACATACAAGCTTTTGCCACCACTGGCAGCTTCTTCAGGAAAAAGAGGAAAAAAGGGGAGGAAAAGGGAAGGATATGGGTTTTAAGGAAGTGGAAAAGGAGTCATTCCAATCCCAGGAGTGGAAGGACTTAATATATATATATATATATATATATATAGAAAAGAGATGACTTACCAAAAGGACCGGCTCATCGATAGAAACAAATAAAATAAATAAAATCACACAGGCAAACACACATACAAGCTTTCGCAGACTAGCTGCTTCGTCAGGCAGAAGGGAAGGAGAGGGAAAAGGAAATGATGAGGGTTTTAAGGGAGTGGATAAAGAGTCATTCCAATCCCGGGACAGGAAAGACTTACCTTGGGGAGAAAAAAGGAGGGTAAACAAATACACACACACACCCACACATTTACACAGACGCAAGTACACTTGGGCAGACATACTGTAGAACTGTAGAAAAAGGAAATGATGAGGGTTTTAAGGGAGTGGATAAGGAGTCATTCCAATCCCGGGACAGGAAAGACTTACCTTGGGGAGAAAAAAGGAGGGAAAACAAATACACACACACCCACACATTTACACAGACGCAAGTACACTTAGGCAGACATACTGTAGAACTGTAGAAAGCTTTCTACAGTATGTCTGCCTAAGTGTACTTGCGTCTGTGTAAATGTGTGGGTGTGTGTGTATTTGTTTACCCTCCTTTTTTCTCCCCAAGGTAAGTCTTTCCTGTCCCGGGATTGGAATGACTCCTTATCCACTCCCTTAAAACCCTCATCATTTCCTTTTCCCTCTCCTTCCCTTCTGCCTGACGAAGCAGCTAGGCTGCGAAAGCTTGTATGTGTGTTTGTGTGTGATTTTATTTATTTTATTTGTTTCTATCGACGAGCCGGTCCTTTTGGTAAGTCATCTCTTTTCTATTTTTATTTTTGTTTATCCCACCGGGAAAGTTTCCCTCTATAATTTTCGTTTCATCAAAATATATTGTGAAGCTACGGTGAAGATCACTAGATTCCTAAATGAATGTCTGCAGGATGCTCTTGGGTGGGCTCCAGCAATTATTCTGATTACACGCTTTTGTGCAATGAATACTTTTTTACTCAATGTTGAATTGCCCCAGAATATGATGCCATATGAAAGCAGTGAATGAAAAGAGGTGTAGTAAGCTAATTTACTGAGATGTATATCACCAAATTTTGCAATGGCCCTGATAGCATAAGTAGCTGAACTCAAACATTTCAGATCTTCAATATGTTTCTTCTAATTCAGTCACTCATCAATGCAAATACCTAAACATTTTGAATGTTCTACCTTAGCTACAGATTTATGTTCAAAGTCTAAATTTATTAATGGTATCATGCCATTTACTGTATGAAACTGTACATACTGGGTTTTATCAAAGTTTAATGACAGTCCATTTGTAGAGAATCACTTAATAACTTTCTGGAAGATATCATTTACAATTTGATCGGTTAATTACTGTTTATCAGGTGTGATAGCTATACTTGTATCATCAGCAAAAAGTACTAGCTTAGCATCTTTGTGAATGTAGAATGGCAAGTCATTAATATATATTAAGAACAACAAAGGCCCCAAGACCGAACCTTGTGGGACCTCCATTTTTGATAACTCCCCAGTTAGAGGAATTAATTGTTTCATCTGTATCATGTGAACTGCTTATTTCAGCTTTTTGCACTCTTCCAGTTTGTTTGATTTAAACCATTTGTGCATCTAGAAGAATCCCATGAATTACACAATCAAAAGCCTTTGAGAGATCACAAAAAATCCCAACTGGTGATATCTGATTATTCAAAGCATTTAATATTTCATCAGTGAAGGTACCAGTATATATAGCATTTTCAGTTGAACAGCTTTTTTGAAAACCAAATTGACATTTTGTTAGAGCTTTATTTTTACTAATATGTGACGCAACTCGAGAATACATAGCTTTTCAATAATTTTGGATAAAGCTGTCAGAAGGGAGATGGGGCAGTAGTTGTTGACATTGGATGTATCCCCTTTTTTATGCAAAGGTTTAACAATAGCATATTTCAGTCTTAAAGAGCTATTACAAATAAAAGAGCTTTAAAGAGCTATTACAAATATGACTGAGAATCCTACTTATATCCTGGGAACAAGTTTTTAATACCCTGCTGGAAATGCCATCAATTCCATGTTTCTGTTTACTCTTGAGAGAGTTTATTATTTTCCTAATTTCTGAAGGAGAGGTGGGTGGAATTTCAATTGTATCAAATTGTGTGGGTATCGCCTCTTCCATTAATTGCCTTGCTCCTTCTAATGAACATTTAGATCCTATTTTCTGTACAACATTTAAAAAATAATCATTTAAATGTTTGCAACTTCTAACTTTTTGTTAATAAAGTTTTCATTTATTTTAATGGTAATATCCTTTTCCTCTGCTCTTTGTTGCCCTGTCTCCCTTTAGTAATATTCCAAATTGTTTTAATTTTTTTATCAGAGGACCTAATCTCAGACATGATGGTCATGCTTCTTAATTTTTTAATAACTTTTCTTAATGTATCACAGTAGTTTTTATAATATCTTATTGTTTCTTGGTTATTTCTCTTTCTTGTGGACAGATATAGTTCCCTTTTTCGGTTACAAGATATTTTTATTCCTTTAGTAAGCCCTGGATTTTTTTTCCCATGGTTTCTTACAACTAAATTTAACTAATTTCTTGGGGAAACAGTTATCAAATACCCTTACAAATGCATCATGAAATAAGTTATATTTTAAATTAACATCATGTTACTTATAAACCTCATTCCAGTATAACTGCTGTAAACTTTCTTTGAAATTTCTAGTTGTTAAGTCATTAATCGAGTGCACAATTCTGGAGGACTGTTTCAAATTACTGAACGGAGCTATTTCATATACTGTTACTAGCTGTGCACCATGATCAGAAAGATCATTCTCAACGGGCCAAGCATTTATGTTTTTAAACTTATCTTGGTCTATAAAAAAGTTATCTATCAATGTACTGCTGTCCTTCATTATCCGAGTAGGAAAATCAATAACAGGTGTCAGATTGAATGAGCCAAGTAAGACTTCCAGGTCTTTCTTCCTATAACACTCTTTCAGTGAATCTACATTGAAATCACCACAAATAATAATTTGCTTCCCCCTATCTGACAGAGAGCACATATTGATAATGGCATCAAAATCAGGCAAAGTGGAAGGTGTATGCTTGAACAATGGTGAGGTAACAGTCTCTCTCCCATTGTTGGAACAAAATACTGTCTGGTTCTAGATTCATTTTCACTCCATCAACAGAATCTGTTCATAATTCCATATACTTAAAGCTAACAACCATTCTACCTACTGCAACATGCCTTGTTCAACCTTTGAGTGTTATAATGCCACAGAAGACTGAACTTGTATTCTGAATTATTTCATACCCAATTTTAAAGGCCAGGAACATGTTTTTCAAATCATCAACACTTATAATGAGAACGTCACAAGATAACCTTATATTTCTAAGATATGTCATATGTAATACAGATCCATCTTTGATCTAAAAATCACATCATTATGCAGCAAAAATGTGTTAAATGTGATTTTGCTTTGTGTGGGGTCTTTGAGGCACATCTCCTCCTCCTCCTCCTCCTCATCACCATCTCCTCCCATCCTCAACCCATTTCCTCCTCCCCTCTTTCTGCCATCTCCAACTCCAACCTCTATCTTCTCTTTGTCCCTCTCCCTCTGCCCCCTCCCCTCTGACATCTGTCTGCTCTGCTTATCTCCTCTTTCCTCCTTCACTTTCTGCCCTATATCCTCCTCCCCACTCTCTCTGTTCATCTCCTCCTGCTTTTATGTCTCTTTACATCTCCTCCTATCCCTCTTACCTATCCACTCTTCTGCCCTATTTCCTTACTCAATCTCCTGTTCCCCTATCCATATCTCTCTGACCTTCCCCTCTTTCTTCATATTGTCTAATGCCTATATCCCTCCCCTCCTCTCTTTGTCCAATCCTTCCATCACTGATTTCAACCTTTCTCTAACTTTGGCCATCCACATGTTCAACTCCCACACAACAGATCAGTGAAAAATACTTCAATGCACCACCACCGTCACGTGGTTCTAAAACCATTTTTTTAGCCATGATATGTAACTGTCCTGCACTGCTGTTCAAGAAAGCAGGCTGATACTATTCTGATACAACAAGCAGATCAGTGAAACACACCAAAACTACTTCAATGCATCACCACTGTCATGTAGGAAAAGCTACAAATTGATGGTTCAAAAACCATTTTTTTAGCTGTGACATGTAGCTGTCCTGCACTGCTGCTCAAGAAGGCAGGCTGATACTATTCTGATACAACAAGCATTTTTTGTGCATGGTAGCCTATGGCAGAAGCAGAATAAAACTTTTGGTTCATATCTCCACTTCTATAGGGACTAGGAGGTTATAAACGACACAGTGCTCAGACGTGTAATTTGTTGTTTGCAAGCCAAATTTGACTGAAATCAATCCAGAGGTTTGAGGCAAGATCCTGGGCAGACATACATGCACATGAGAGACATGAGAGAGAAATGTTACCAACTTGTAAAAGAAATGTGTGTGTGTGTGTGTGTGTGTGTGTGTGTGTGTGTGTGTGTGTGTGTGTGTGTGTGTGAAAAAGAGGAAGGGGGGGGGGGACATGCACATTGTGTATGTCAACGAGTTTTCACCTTCACTTCATGGTCCACATCCTTTTTATTGTTTTGTCCTTTCTTTGTCTGTGACCTATAGTTTACATCTATTATGTGAAGTTTTATACTTCCTCATCATTGTTTTCTAAGAAGGCCTGATTCTGAAAGCAGTTTCTTTTGTACAGAACTGAGGTAAATACTGGTCAGACACTATCCTTTTTAGCCACATCTCTTTAGTATAGTTTCATATTAATCACTCTTAAATTATTTAAATTCTACCACATTTATTTATTTTTCACAATCACTTATATTGTGCAAAGCAGCAGGCACAATGAGTCTGGGTAAATCACTGTTCGCCGGGGTGGCTGTAATATAAAAAACTTCTGCACTGATGGACTAGGCAACCATAGTACTACACTTGACAACAGACATTGATAAGTATGTATCCCATAACTGTTGTTGTTGGGTTTTGGAAGGGACTAAACAGTGATGGTTATCAGTCCCTATCCCATAACTGTTGGTAATCTTTGAAAATTAATAAATACACAGCTAACATCAGTTGTTTAACACAACCAGCTGCTGATATTTTCAATATGGAGCATTTTACTTGCATAACTTCACAGTCACACAGAATTAGTGTAAACATAACATGTACGTACAAAAAAATTTCATGATTTTCTGATATCATAATGATTTGTGGAAATATGCCTAAGTCCTTATTTAGGCAGTGAGGCTGTTTTTCACTGAAGACTTTATGTGCTCAGACAATTCCGTCCTATGTTGTCGTTATTTAAATTTGGAACTTATTTCAACCTGTGAAGGTGATGTGGCTGAGATTTTTTATAGCTTTGAGATAATTGGGAAGGGGGGGGGGGCACGGGGGTAGCAATCAAGTGTCACATACAAATGCCATATGCAACTGATTTTCCATTTAACAAGATGTATTTGTTCCTTCTCATTGGATCCAAATTGGACTCTGAATATTATGACTTTTCTCTGCTGTCTGATTTCAATTTACAATATTTACATGTTAAAGACTGTGGTTCTGATGATTTGTCTCAATCTGAATTTCCATATTGTTGCATTGTTGAATTTTTCTGGACTTATCAGATGACTTGGAATAACACTAGAGTGGTTTCCATATTATTTGTGACATGTACCACTAACAGCAGGGGCAATTAAATTAGTATTGTTTACAGTGAGCAGTGTGTTGGTGGGTTACAGGATTAATCAGAAACAGTGTATTGAACATAGCATTAGTTTTCACCCTAGAACAAACAGCAAAAAAAAGGATGGGCTGGGTTTGACAGACCCAACATCTTATTTACATTCTAAAATGAGTAAAAAATAAGCTTTCAAAAAAAGTACCCAAAATACATGTTTAATTAGAATTCTTGAATATTAGTCTCCAGATTGCTTTTATTTTCTAGAACATTACGGTTTCAGGACAGCTGCCCATCTTCAGATCTGTTAAACAAATGTTACAACTAAATGTAAGCTACTATTTACAAAGTATGTTATCTAAAAAGTTAATGGAAAAAAATATTAAAAACCTACAAAATTTATGAAGTTTCAGAGTAACCTGTCCTTTGATGAACGAATGTTCACAGTCGTTACTAAAATGTAGTAGCTTCCTGAGGCTTTATATAATGTACTTAAAATCATCGGATTGGTGCAGATCAACTTCTTTAAAATTATTCTCAATAAGTAATTATCAACTTACATATAAAATCAATTCTGAAGTCAAGGTGTAAGATAGTAGTCAAGGTATAAAATAGCCGTTACAAATGAGATAGCAGTCAAACTATAAAAGGATGTCTTGACTTCAGAATTGATTTTATATGCAAGTCAATAATTATATATTGAGAATAACTTTAACAATAATGATCCCCACCAATCAGATGATTTTAAGTACATTATATAAAACCTCAGGAAGCTACTATATTTTAGTAACGACTGTGAACGTTCATTCATCACAGAATAGGTTACTCTGTAACTTCATAAATTTTGTATGTTTTTAATATTTTTTTCCATTAACTTTTTAGATATCATACTTTGTAAATAGTAGCTTACATTCAGTTGTAACACTTGTTTAACAGATCTGAAGATGGGCAGCTGTCCCGAAACCGGTAATATTCTAGAAAATAAAAGCGATCTGGAGACTGATATTCAAGAATTTTATTCATATGACAATCGCAGAAACTCCCTCGAGGCCCACAAGTCTTGCTTTGATACATCTTTTATTGTTTACTGGTATTTTAATGCAACAAAATTTCTTTAAAAATAATAGTGTAGTCCATAAAAAATCTGAAAATCTTATTATGCTGTATTTATGTATCTTCCTGAAAACTTAGATCGACTATTTCCTTTTTTTTTTTTTTTTTTTTTTTTTTTTTTTTTTTTTTTTTTTTTTCCCTTCAAATTTCTTATTCTTATATGTTACGAATTTAGGATTATCACATACATTATTACACCATATTACACGTTTAGTCCATAGTATGATGAAATAAAAAAATGTTGAGATGCTCATCACTCATTTCACTCTCTGTGTCGTGATCACTATCAGGAAGAAAATCATGATATATATCCGAATCATCATTGTCACTTACCAATAACAGTTTTTGAATTTCTTCCTGGCTTAGTGGACTCTGCCAAGCCTTTTTTGGGCACTTCTGTCACTCACGGCCAGTACAACAATAAATCTATGCAAGCAGATAAAAGCTAACATAAGCGGACGGGCTGGGTCTGTCAGACCCACAACACGTTTTTTCCTGTGCCAACAATCAACTGGGGAACATAGAGGAATAATAGAACAAGTAGTGGCTTCTAGTAACGTTAACTGAAAGCTACCATAAGTGGCTCTCTCATAAGTTGTGTACTCTTGCAGGTATATATAAAGCAAAATCCACTTGGGTCTCACAGACCCAGCCTGTCCGTTCTAGGATTAAGAAAGGTTTGCTCATTCTAATATTGGAGTTCCCAATTACTGTACAAGGTTGTAGTGTCTCTACCACTACATGCTTTCCCTAGCTAGAGAAGATGACCAAATGGATTAGTTTTGGGTATTTATGGAGGTTTTTTGCTTGGACTATTACTGTCCTGGGCTATTTCTTTCACAGGTGAATGCCCAGACAGGGACCTATTACTTCACATGAAAAACATATTTAAAGGGTACTGTACACTAGAATGAACTCTGTGGATATTCATAGTAAAGAGATGTTAAAGTGAAAGTGGAGATATTGATGGTGTTTTGTTTTGTAATTAGTTACTAGAGTTGACCTGAACTGTTCACATGTTCTAAGCTTGGCCTCAGGAAATTGTATAATTATAACTGGATGTAAGAGTGTAAACCAGATGGTTGAGTTTACTGGTGATGTACAAAGGGTACACTAAACCCCAGTTACTGTTCAAATATAAGCGAACTGTCTTCTCATTTAAGTAATGAGATAAAGTTGGACTGCGATACTTCATCTCTTCTGAGCATAACTTACATAGAGAAGAAGTCTGATTGACCTCAATTTCAAAATAACTGTTATTCTAGGCACTGAGTATCAGGACCTCTACCAATATATACTACAATAAACAACACATGAAGATAATGATTAATTATGTGATGGGATTCTGAAATAAGTAGAATCACATGGTCACATCACAAGGTATACATTGTAAACAAAACACTGAAATATGATGAGATGTTTATACGTAAGCTCTACTTTTTACCATGTGTATTCTTTCTTGATTAACAGCAAACTTTGACAGTGCTTTTAAAGTATACTTACTGCTAGGCAACAGTGTGGAATGTAAAGTAAATAGATAATACATATTCATGCTTACATGTGACAATAAGAAATAAATTATTTTTCAAAAGGGATAGATTGGTTGGTCAGTACTTACCTTTGTGCTGTACCACCGATAGTGACACAAATGAAGAAAAAAGAAAAAGGATGAAGTGAGTTAACAAATACACAAGAGAGATTATGATCAAGGTACCAAATTTACTGTTGTGTTGCTACATATGCAATAACTGAGTTAATGAAATGAAATGCCCCTTTGCAGATTATAATCAAGATACTCAAGTTCACTAAGGGACTCCTCAATAAGCAATAAGTATGAAAGGAGTATTGAAGAAGGTAATATAGGCTATTATTCACTATTTCTCTATACATTCATATGTAACTAGTCTTGTGCACCTCATAACAAGGCCAACTAAAAACCTGTAAGCACATTCCTAAATATCTACTACAATGAACACTGTTTCTTTATTTCTATATATTTCCTTATTTCTTATAAACTCATTCATTTCATTATTTAGTAACCCTTTACTTCCTCCTTTTTACCTCAATCAATTTTTTCTTATACTGCAATTAGTTCTGCAATACTCCTTCAACTGGTTCCTGAAGATTATTCTTCCATCTTCTCTTTCATATTGGTAATCTTGTTCTGGATGTAGACTTCTTTCTAAATTTATTTACTCTTCTTCCATTTTCCTGGTATTAAATATTGTGAATTATTTTTTCATTTGATTCCAGATCATTATCATCACAGCAGCCTTATTTTTATGTCTATGTACATGGACTTGTCTTATTTTCTCTCTTATTGGTGGTAACAAAACTTACATTCATATTCCATATTCTCTGTGGGAGAACCATCTCTCTCTGCCTCACTCTGTGTGTGTGTGTGTGTGTGTGTGTGTGTGTGTGTGTGTGTGTGTGTATTTGGTGAACTATTAAAATTAACATTGAATGCTAAATTGAATTAGTTATATCTTCAGCTTTTAATTTCTTTATACTGTAATGCTGTAATCTACTTACCTGTATTTGTTGTTATTTTCTAGCACAGTCCCATTTTTAATCCAGTGTACTGTAGGATCTGGTGAACCATCCACAGTACATTCTATGTCTGCATCGTAGTGGAGTGCCTGTCCTATTCTCGGTCTGGCAACATCAACTATAGGGGCAAATTCAACATTCAACTCAACAACTCTTGTAACTGGCTTGCCCACTCCATTATCAGCCACACAATAATAATCTCCTCTATCCTCCTTTACGACAGGGTCTATTTGTAATATTTTGCCCCTGTAAAAATCAACATACTCTTAGTTGGCTCAGTCAGTCCATAATATATATGAGGTTGTATTCAGGATAGGATAGGATGTTTGCATGTCTGCAATGTAAGTTGGCCTAATAAAGTAGACAGTTGTAGAAGTACTTAAAACACAATACCAGTGTATAGTGGCCGGCTGATCTCTGATAGAAAAAGGATTGGCCAGCCATTCTTTAACACACTAAAACCTCCAGTCTAAAAGCTTAGGTCAGATCTAGACAGTTCACAAAATTGTAAAACTTTTGTTACACTCACCTTGTCACCAGCTAAAACAGTGGGCAGAGCATCACCAACATTAGCTGCTGCTCTCTCAGCATGATATAAAATACATTCAATTAAAATGTGGCTTACAGTGATTTGCACACCACAGGCATAATAAATTGGTGGGTCCTCTCAACAGAATATAAAGCTGTGGGTCAATGCAGAGGCACATCAGGGTCACTTCAAATTGCCTCAATAACTGGCAGGAGGGTCGCCAAGGTCAGATAGTTGGTTTAACCAATCACGATTTATTACCTGTCACTACCAGCCAAGTCTCCTCCCACAACTGAATGGACCTCTGCTACAACACAGAGAAGACATACCACAGGGGAATAGCATAATCTGTGACATTCAAGGCACTTCAGCCCACTTCATTACCCTAAATCTCCACATGCCCTAGTAGCCAAAGAAATGACACCTCCTTACCCCATCATTGGAGGAAGTACAGTTGCTCATGGAGTTTCAGATGGAAAATGACCTGCAGTGATTGTAGGGCACTAAGCGAAAGAGAGCAGAGAATAAATTGGTTACCTTGAACATGTCAGATTTCTTTTAGTGTCTTGAGGATCAAATGCAGCTCTGCGGAAAAACTGATTAGGCAGTGGGCAGGCGAATCGTCATGACACAATCTGGAAAAACTACAGAACATCAGACGAGTCCCGTTATTTGGATCCATCAGTGTACACCACTGTATAATCATGATGCCTATTTAAAATGGTAAAAAATTCAGACTGAAACGTAATGTCTGGAGTGCAATTTTTTTTAATTTGTCAAGTCTAAAAGGAGTCTGGACCTCTGTAATAGCCAAGGGGAACATCTGCCCCAACCTCAACATGAAACATGAAAACCTGCTACACCCATATCTAAAAAACAATCCTTAGCACAAATCCCAAAAGGCCTTGTAGCTCATTGTCAATTATGAAACAGCCTTTTAATAGGAGGCTGAGCAACGGTATTGTATACAGGTGTATATGACATGAACAGTGCGGTATATGCCTGATGCACCATGAGGAGCTGTTGCCGTATGTGAAGTGGCAGCTCAGCAGCCTCGGCGCAAAGACTTGGTAGCCAATCAAATCCCTTCATGGTTCACCATAGTCATTATTTTTAGATAAGAAGGTCTTGCAGACCCGTACACAGTGCAGCTGTAGTCAAGTCAGGATTGTTAAAAGGCTCTATAAAATTGGAGCAAACGAGTCTTGTCAGCTTCCCGTGAAGTGCGACTTTAAAATACTTAGTGCTTTGAAGCACCATCTCTTCAAGTCTTTAAGATCCAACAACCATGAAAGTTTACAGTCAAATGTGAGGCCCAGAAAATGTACAGTATCTTTAAAACTCAGAACAGTGTTCCTGATCTGCAGTTCAGGTAAGTTACAAACAGAATGTGAATGGTTAAAAAGAACACACACAGGGGTCTCGTTTGAAAACTTAAAACCAGGTTTCCCTATCCATTCATCCAATTGCTGAAGAGTTAACTGCAACTGATGAGTTGTTCTTGCAAGGCTAGAAGAAGAGCAAAAGACAGAGATTACACAACAAATAATGAACATTATACACGACTTGTCACGACATAAGTATTGTTGTTAATTGCTATGTCAAACAGTCACACTTGAAACGCTACCCTGAGTGACATTGTTTTCCTGTTCAAAGTGATCAGAGAGTAAGTAACTGACTCGATACCTAAATTAATGTGGATTGAATAAAGACTGAACAAAGACGGGAAGACAACCACGAAATCTCCACTTGTGAAGCTGCCTGAGTATAAGATGCCTCCAAGTAGTATTAAAAGCATTCTTGGTATAAAAAAAAATACACCCATAAGGTGATGATGGTGCAGGAAAGCCTGTTGTATAGTCGCCTGCGGGAAGGCCAGGTTATCAAAGTGGAACAATATCTCCTGAACCCATACTGGAAGTGACTAAGAAGCTGCCTGGATTCTAACATCCAGAGAATGCGGCAGTTGACTATCTGCTCTAAGGTTTCCCATATAGCTAGTGAGGGCAACACTACAATAACTGCTAGGGCATCTCCAATCTTTCCCAGGTTTTAAAAGGGGGAATAAAAGTGCCTCTCTCCACAAGTTGGGAAAGTGACATGAGGCCTAAATGATATTAAAAAGGTTGAGGAGGGTTTCTTTATTGCACTGTATTAGGTGCCACAGCATGCTATAATGGATTCTATCATAACTAGGGGATGAGTCAAGAGCCACAGACAATGCACAATCCACCTCCCACAGGGTCAAAGGGTGATTATAATCCTCAATAGCAGTAGATCTGAACTCCAAATTTCCCCTCTCGACAACCACTCTGTGGCGCTGGAATGCTGGATCCTGACTGGCAGTGGCAGTAAAATGAGAAGAATAGACAGCCATGGTCTGGGCAATGTCCCACGGGCTGGTTTGGAGAGTACCATTTCCCATTACAGTGGCCACTGAACACCTCCCTCCTTTCCCCGAAATCCTCCTGATGGTCTCCCATACAGTGAAACTTTTAATGGAATGCTTAATGGTACTCAGGAACTGTTGCCAAGATCTCTTCTGACTCTCTGATAATTTGACGACTTTTGCCCTCCCCCATCTGAAAGACTGCAAGATTTTCTGCTGTTGGCCGGCTCTTAAATCTGTGAAGATCTGTACACTTGGCTCTAATTGCAGAGTGACACTCAGCACTCCACCAATGGACAAATGGCCATTTACATTGTCCTAAGGACTGCATCATAGATGCTCCAGTAGTATTGTGGATTGTTTGATACTATCCACCCACTTGTGGACTGTCACGAGGTTCCAGCTCAGCCAGTTGGCTAAACACTGTTCAGCATGCTCTACTGATCACCCATTGACATGGCTAGCAATCAGGCTCTACTCTGAATAGCAGTTGAATCGAGATTGGGAAGTGGTCACTTCCCATTGTGTAGTGTGGGCGAGGGCTGGAGAGCAAAGTGAAAGATCTAAAGATGTAAGACACATAATGACCCTATACAAAAATGTGTTTAGTAAATGTACTCTCGATGACAAGAGAAGCTTCTCAGTTGCTTGACCCCTAGGGCACGTATTGGCAGAGCCACAAAGCACATTGTGTGTGTTAAAATCACCATAGAGGATGAACAGGTGGGGGAGCTGTGTAAGATCGTCTTTGAGGGCCTCTACATTAAACGTGTCATGAGGGGACACATAGAGAGAGCACACTGGCAAACAGTGATACACATTTACAGACACTGCAAATGCTTGTAAATTGTGGTGAGAGGGAGGGGCTAAAAGTGATATGCTGTGTTAGTAAAAATAGCCACTCTGCCTCTTGCTCTCTCTCTGCTGAGGTCGTCCTTCTTGTGGAGAACATACCCACCTAACTGAGGGTTATCTTAAGACAAATACACACTGGTGTATCCTGCATGAGCACCCTTAGTTCCTCCTCATGTGGCCTGAATCCTTGCAAATTCCACTGCAGTATGAGACCCATATACTATGGAGGTTGTATCTTCACTCTCTTGTTCCACCAAGGCGGCGACACTGAAATGGGTAGGGGGTTAGTCTGGGGGCAAGATGCTTGCCCCAGATCAACGTCCATCTTCATAAGCTCTGGAGTGGAGTGAGGAGAAGTATCTAGTATAACAACAGTGAGGCTTACTTCCCAGTTTTGTCTGTGTCTGGGACTTCCCAGTGGCTTTTTTGGCCTTAGGTTGCTTGGCAGTTGCGGCAGTAGAAATACTAGTGGCAACCCTCTACTGCTGAAGGAGTCAGGGGTTCTAAAATAGTAGTATCCATAGCTTTGTCTGATGTTGTCAGTGGAGGTACAGGCCCTGAAGCTACCGCTGCCTAGCAGGTACACTGGTAAGTGCAGGTGTTGGTGCTAATACTAACAACCTCCATCTGAGTAGATGCATTAATTTTTCCTGGACCTTATTCTCCTCAAGGTACACTTTACAGTCTCTACTCCAGACAGGGTGGTTCCCAGAGCAGTTTATATGTTTGGTAGGTGGTGCACATTCACTTTTGTCATGGGAAATCTTACCACATTTGCCACATATCACCTTAACCTTACAATCCAAAGTGGTATGCCCGAAAGTGCTGGCAGTTAAAGCAGTACATTGGGTTTGGAAAATATGGTCTGACATTCAGACACAGAAAGCCTGCCTTGATGTGTTCTGGAAGCTTCAGACTGTTAAAGGTGAGTCAGATTTGACCAACTCCCCATCAACCCTTTTTGTAATATTTTGCACATCCACAATGCTCTTAGAAGCTCACTCATTCTTCAGTTGCTCTTTTGGGATAGCTACCAGATCCCTACACATGGCAACAACTTTCCTGTAGTTTAAGGTGGAGTGCAACTCAGTCTCAGTGACAGATTCACTGAGGTATTTCACTGTCTGCAAGTTAATTGCCGGCTGGGAACTCGATGTCTCAATAAGTAATGTCCCATTGTGCAACCATTTAACGGATTTTAAACTTCCAGTGATTCCCTCCAAACACTTCTGGCTATAGAACAGATGAAACCTTTCCAAGGGAGCCCTCTTTACTTAAAAATACCTTCTGCAGAGCAGCACTTTTTTGTTTCACTGAATCTAGATGACTGAGTACCCGAACCCTCTTATGTGATTGCCACCCATCACACTCGGAGGTTGAAAAACACTCGAAAGATCCATCTTCCATCTTGGTCCCACGAGCAGCTAGGGAACTAAATGTCCATCTAAACAGAGCACCACATGCCTAAGTAAGCCTAATACAACTGAGGCTCGGCTGAATCCCCAGTGGTTGCTCACTAGCGACTGTTCCACCTCAACAGCCAAGCATCCCATCAGCACATAGCACACGGTTATTGCTGAAGCATGTCCAGACATTACAGTGTCAGAGGTCTGGTGGCACTTACCAGCCTTCAGTTCAGGAAGCCCAGGTTCGCCATGCCTGTACTCAGCAAATTAATACTGCGCACCCTGAGGGGAGCTTGTATTTAGTCAATGACATCTTCAACTAAATGTTAGCACATAACATGTTCTTTGCCACTAATGTCCTGTGTGATAGAGTAACCTGTTTCAGGGCTACATTAACCCATTACAAAGTTCTAAGAAACAAAGAAACAAATCATTACATTTGTTTACTACATAATGACACCAGGCACATCCAATTATATTACTCTATAGTATTACACATTTTAAATTCAATATTTCATTTTATACCAGTACAAGTAAAAAGTGTCAGAATTGTGATATGGAATATACGTGCAAAAAAAACTTTTAAAGTAAGGTTCAAATAGCATAATAAGAAAGAGAAGGTTCATCAGCAAGTCTCAAAGATACTATATTTACTCGGCTATAGTATCCACATTCTTTCCTAACTTTTTTTACTTCTGAAATTTGAGAGGCAAAAATTCAACTGTGTTATGCTCTTCTTGTATGGCTGTCCATGACTAGCAGAATCCACATACTGTTACCTGTTAACACTCGAATTACAAAAACTTCAAATACATGAACTGCCACATGGACAGAAATATTCATTGAAACATGACAGCTCTTAATTTAAACAGTGCTGTAAAGCTAATTTTCCAATTGCCGGTATTCATTTTTGTATGTTGCTCATGATATAGACTTGCATTCAACACTACTTGTGTGAAAATGCGAGCCTAGTGATACTGAATGGAGAGTTGGGAGTGAAGGATTCACCTATTGTCACTGTTATGTCATAGAAATACCATTGTTCCAAGAGCCACTGTCAGGAAATGTTGCTGTTGCTGAGTAAAGTAGTGCTGCCAAATTTAAAATAATCAACAAATCACGATTTGTTAAAAATTTTTATTTTGATATCATAAATGGTGGTGGTGGTGGGGGGGGGGGGGGGTACTATAGGCAGTGGGGTACTACAGCCGAATAAATATGGTAGTATGAATATATAGAAGAAAATCACTGGCTGCTGTCAAATTTAGAGAAAATAGAGATTATTTGCACTTTAAGAGGCCAATGTGTCAGCAAGTTAAATGAAAAGACAGAAGTTTGAAGGCACATTTTTGACAGTTTAGCAATGACCTCGTTAAGATGCAGCTTACAACATAATATTTTATGAGTAGCCATTGACAACAAGAATTTTTAAATTCAATGTTTTATCTAGATTTTCCTGGTCATCACAAGTTATTTTTTTGCTCAATAGATTTAACAAACATACTATACTAAAAATGTCACGTTACATAAATTTTCCAAGCTGAACTGCATCATGTTATAATGTACACCATGTAGAATGTAATGAATTATTAAGTCAAGTATGCACAGTTGGAGGATACTGCACATCATAATGGGACAGAGCTGTATTTACACTGCTGGCTTTAACTGCTGCTACAAGCCTCGGCATTGTTGGGGAACAGCAGTCCTCATTGCTTCCACATATTGCCAAAGTTGATCTGGTGAAGCAGCAGGTAGTGTATCTCAGGCCAGTCATTCCACATTCATCGACTAGACGTTATCGATACATGAGAGATCTGGACAACAGAGAGGCCGAGGCAGCTATGCAATCTGATGGATGAGGAAATAGTCTTCAACATTGTGTGCAATTTGTGGGCATTGGCAAACTGTGAGGGTATGAGAGACAACAAGCTCCAACACTTCAGATATATAATTCTGGGTGGTTATTGTACCAGCAATGTACACCCTAGGAGGGTGTAGGAGTGGAATCCAATACCAATCCCAACCATAATACTGGGTCCAGTATGCCAATGCATAAGCCAACAGTTCAACAGTTTCTCACCATGGTGTCTCCAGACTCTAATCCAGCCATTGTGGTGAAGCAGATGGAATTGGGATTTGCCAGTAAAACCAGTCAATTCAATCCTGGTTTTTCCTCCACCATCATGATGGTTGGACTGGAGTCTGGGAACTCTAGTGAAAGACTGCCTGTTGCCTTGTGCGTAACCATATTGGTCCTTCACCCAAAATTTTGGTTTGGGGTGGAACCAGATTTCAGTCCCACATCCCCTTAGTGCACTTCACCAGTACACTAACCAGCCTGTTGTCCTCCCGAACCTTAGGAACTTGCCAACAGCCACAATGCAACAGGTAGCAAGCAATTTTCAAGACTTATTTGCTGTTGTTGGGGTTTCTTAAAGGGGGACTAAATAACTGGGTTATCAGTCCCCTGTTCCAAAGTGAAGAGTACACATCATGTGGTGAACTGTTGGAAAACAAGCACTTCACAGCTGGTTCACCAGGTTTATGAGGGACAATGAGTGCTAAAATGGCAACATAAAAAGGAAAACCATAAAAGTTGAGGATCAAATAAACAACATTGCTAAAACTTCACAGCTGAACATTGTGGCTGGCTGATCTCTAGGATAGTAATGGATGAGA
The DNA here is from genome assembly GCA_026315105.1 of Locusta migratoria. NCBI lineage: Eukaryota > Metazoa > Arthropoda > Insecta > Orthoptera > Acrididae > Locusta > Locusta migratoria. The sequence goes on from CM048751.1 coordinate 65,680,611, forward strand.
CAGCCACTCCGCACTATACTAAAACAATGAAAATATGACTAACGAGATGAAAGTGATGCGTGCCTGAAAGATCAAGCTTAGGGAGTCACCATTAAATCATATGACAAAAACCAGCTGTGTGAATAAAACCTAAAACAAAGTCAATCATGGACGCATCATCAGCTAAAATCAAAGGAAGCACAGAAGGCAGCGTAAAAGACTGCCGCAGCGCAGCTAAAAGTGGACAGTCCAACAAGATTTTTGACCACGGTCAAAAGAGTGCTACAATGGCAGTCTGGTGGGTCCTCACAACATAAGAGGTGGCTGTGCGTTAGCCATGTATGACCTATATGCAGGTGACAGAGGACAACTGAGTCCCTTCAAGAAGGCCTGAGGGAGGTCTTCCAAGCTGCTGTTGACGGTTTGATCACACGGATCTTATTTGGTGTGTTCATTGTTGATCATTTGGAATTCCAGGCCATGGAGATCAAACATGTCTCCCTTTCTGGGGTATTGAAATCCAGGCGCCAGGAGGTGATAGCCTGCTTGGCCAGCTGATCAGCTTGTTCATTCCCTGGATGCCAATGTGGCTCAGGGTCCAGATGAAGATCACAGAACAGTCAGACTTGCCACGAGTGAACACGGAGACTTGGATGGACTGCATCAAATGGTGTTTGAGGAAACACTGGTCAAGAGTTTGCAAGCCACACAGGCAGTCACTGTGTGGTCTAGAGCTCGAATTATTGCAATCAGCTCTGTCGTAAAGACAGTACAGCCAGGGGACAGAGAGCGTTGTTTGATGTGGTCACCATGAACATAGGCGCAATCCACTCTGCCATCTACCTAGGAGTCATCAGTAGATATTACTTCTGCATCACAGAATGCACCAACTATGTCCAGAAACTGGTGATGAAGTGTGTGTAGTGGAACTGATGCCTTTGGGTCACAGGACAATTGTAGGTGGAGCGGGTAAGCGAGGGATGGCCAAGGAGGGATATGGGATTGGCAGGATAATGCGATACGGAGTGGTAGGGACTTGATTGAGGAAAGGAGACTATGAACCCGTATCACGATTGGAAGACCCGATCTGAGTCAACGTTGTGGAGAGGGAAGGGCAGTAATTGGAAACAAAAGCCTGTGATTGGGATGGTGGGGCGTAGCAGGGACGTAGGCAATGTAGGAAGCCGGTGGTACCTCAGGGGAGGGATGCCAGCTTCATTGAGGAGGGTTGGCACAGGGCTGGTGCAGAAAGCCCCCATCACTAAACATACACCGCCATGAAGAATGGGATCGAAGATCCGCAATGCTGAAGGTGACGCAGGAGTCATACTTCTGGCTCCATACATGATTGGATTAGGGCCTTGTAGAGCTGCATGAGAGTTTGATGGCCAGCTCCCCAGATAGTGTGACTGTATTTTAGATGCCACCAGCACTTGTGCTTTAACTGACGAAGGTGTGTGGCCCCCAACTCAATCGGTTGTCAAGCAGTATGCCAAGAAACCAACGTGTTTCTTCGAGGCAAAGCTGTTCATCAGCTAGGTAGAGTTCTGGATCAGGGTGAATGGTGCGATGATGACAAAAGTGGATGGCCCAGGTTCTGGAGACACCTTTCAGCGACACCAATGCTAGGAGAGGCAAATAAAGAACAGCAAACTGATGACACCACTGTCGCAGCAAGACCAATGATTGCAATTAAAAAGAGTGGTACACTAAGGATGGACCCCTGTGGAATGCCGTTATCCTTGACTCAGGGGGAGCAGAGGGAGGTACTAACTCTAACCCTAAAAGTGCGGAGCAAAAGGAAATTCTGGATAAAAATTGGGAGTGCACCCTGTAAGCTCCAGTCGTACAATGTCGCAAGAATATAGTGGCGCCATGTAGTGTCATACGCCTTCTGGAGGTCATGCCAAGAGAAGGCTGTGCAGATGGCAGACTCCAGTGACACTAGATTGTCAATACTGGAGCAGCCCTGACAGAAACCCCCCTGCTGTAAGGCAAGGAGACTCCTATCTTCAAGTGTCCACAAAAGCCAGTGACTCACCATACACTCAAGCAACTTACACAGCACATTAGTTAAGCTGATGGGGCGGTAACTATCAACTGCCAGTGGGTCTGCTCCTGGTTTCATCACAGGGACAATGATACTATCCCTCCACTGGCATGGGGAAACACCCCCTGCCCAGACACTATTAAACAAGGCGAGCAATTTGTTTTGAAATTCTGCTGACAGTTGACGAACGAACTGGTTGTGTATGCCGTCTGGTCCTGGGGACGTATTAGGGCATGCAGTGAGAGCAGTTTGGAACTCCCACTCAGTAAATGGAGCAGTGTACAGTTCCCGGCAGCACGTACAGAAAGATAACCGAGTCCGCTCTACTCGCTGTTTGAGGGAGTGGAAGGACGCACTATAGTTTGCCGTCGCGGAGCAATGTGCATAATGTTCTGCCATGCACTCGGCAGTAACAGCCAGATCAGTACAGAGGGTGCCCTCGATGTTCAGAGATGGCATTTCCACCGGAGGGCAGTTCCTGAAAAGTCTCCGTACTTGAGACCAGATGCAAGAAGGGGAAGTATGAGAACCAATGGAGGCGATGTATCTCTCCCAACAATCCTACTTCCTTCGTCAAATGAGTCGTCGAGCTCAGGCCCATAGCCTTTTAAAGGCAATTAAGAGTTTCCAGTGTGAAATGGCACCGGTGGTGTTGCAGTGCTCGCCGACTGTCTCAGGTGGCCTCAGCAATCTCCAACATCCACCAGGATACAGACTTGCGCTGTAGTGGTGAGAACATTAGCCTCGGCAGCAGAAACTATGGCAGTAGTGATCTGTTGAGCCACTCTATCTGTATTAGCTGGTAGTGGATCAGGAACCACAGCAGCCAAGGTGTAACCCCGCCAATCAGCTCAATAGAGACACCACCTAAGCGGGCAGTCTGCAGGGTGAAAATGCAACAAAATGAAAGGGAAGTGATCACTACTGTAAAGGTCATCATGGGCCCTCCAACTATGATGTGGCAGAAGGCTTGGGCTACATATGTGCCATGTGTGGCGCTGAAGTGCGTAGGAGCACCAGTATTCAAAAGGCACACATCCTGCTGTGCCAGCAAAGCTTCAACATCCCTACCACACCCTGAGGTCTGAGGACTACCCCACAAAGGATGGTAGGCATTAAATTCCCCCAATAGGAGGAATGGAGGGGGAAGTTGCACGACCAAGGCAGTGAGGTCAGTGGGAGAAACAACCTCATCTGGGTAGGTAGAGACTTATTTGCCACTCAGTGGTTTGCATTGCTGTCATGACCTTCTGTTTTCCTGATCTCTGGCCTATTGAAAATGTCTGGTCAATAACTGTGGAACAACTGGTCAGGATACAGTACCAACTGCTAAACCAGATAAAATTTAGCAATTTGTGAAAGCAGCATAGATTGTTAAACCACAACACATCCAGAGCCGCTTTGATTCAATGATCTATACCAGCAACTCTCAATACTGATTTCATCATCTCTACCACATCACATGGGTCAAGTATTTTTAACCACGTGAGTAAAGTGATAAAGGGCAGACACATTAAAATACACAGTAACATCTCAACATCTAATGACCATAGAGTTTTGCAGTTCATCTGAAAAAAAAAAAAAAAAAAGGAGGTTGATGCACTAGGACAGACATGGCCAACATTTCCGCTTGGCGGGTGCGCCTGCACCCTGCGAATGGAGTACACTGTAGTTGACCGCACCGGCCGTGATCATGTGTTGCTAGTGCCCCACACATCGTTGTGCACAGTGAATGGGGCAGGGGCACGGCCAAGGCTGCCCACAGGCGACAGTGCAGGCACGGTGAGGGTGACCGTGGGGCGGTGTTTGGCCATGCCTGCACTAGGATGTAAGAGTTTTAGAAATTCATTTTTAATGTTCAGAAAATTCTGATTAATATCTTCATACCTACATTGGCTCAGAGAATCAAGAAGATAGCTCAACAAAAACACATACATTTCAATTATTCATCTAAGATGGTAACACCATTACAATAATTAAAAACTATATTTGCAGGTAAAAAATAAGCTTAACTAGTTGACTGGTTTGCAACTGAGTATTCATTGTGTCATGTACAAAGCATTGCAGTATCATATATATTGGAACTGAGTTCAGTTTGTTTGCAGAATGTTTATGAGCTTGGCTTATTGGCATAGTTGTCCAAAGCATTTTTTCCCTATTGTCAAAGTATTCAGTTTTACATTGCACCAAGAACATAATGCAACCATCTGTAATTTCGTTTCATATGCAACCCATGAATAAATGACTTTAAGGTTGATTCACACTTGGGGTGAACATGTAAAATATATAAGCGGTAAACTGTCTAGAGTAATTTATTTGTTAAAACGTCTTGTGGATTGTGTGCCTACAAAATATGTTAGAATATCTTATTTTTAATTTTTTCAAAGCATATTATGCTATGGTATTATTTTATAGGGAAACTGCAGTCAGATACATGACATTTTATTATTGCAGAAAAAGGCAATTAGAGTAATTACAGGTTCTCCATATAAGGCACATTGTAAACCTTTATTCTATGAACATAAAATTATGACTGTCATAAGCTTGTATATATATTACGTTTTAATCTATACAAAGAAGAAGCTACCAGAAGTAAAACAAAGAGAAAATATACACAGTCATAACACAAGGAGGAATAGTTGTATCTATACTCCATATCATAGACTATCAAAATCAATTAACAGTTATGAAATTATAGGGCACAAATTATTTAATAAACTTCCTCAAGCTGTGCAAGACTTACCAGAGGAAGCATACAAACAAGCTCTTTATGACTGGTTAGTTGCCCATCCATTCTATGATAATAAATGAGTTTATAAGTTGTAATATTATGATGTGATGTAAATAAGTATGAACTATACTGTATTCATGTTAATTAACTGTGAACTGTACTGTACTCTAAGTGTGACTTTGTCTATTGCCTCAATGGCCTAATGACAATAAAATTATTATTATTATTATTATTATTACACTATCTGTATCCTCTACTAGCCAAATCTGTTTCTTGAAGTCTCTGTTCCATCTCAAAGAAAGGAAGCTCAAGACTTAACTTCCCTTCGACAATGTGGTCATTTGAAATGGAGCACAACGTCGAACTGTATTTTTGTTTAGGATTGGGAAGCAAATCGGCCATACCCTTTCAGAGAATCATACTAGCATTTCCCTAGAGCTATTAGGGAAATCATTGAAAACCCAAATGTGGATGGCTGGAGACAGATTTGAACTGCTACCCTCTGAAATGAGAGTGCTAATCACTGCACCACTTCGTACGATGTGTTCACTCATAGAAACTGTTTCCTGTTATTACTAACAAGACTTCAATATGAGCTTGAACAAAGTTTTAAGTTTGAATTATCAATATGCTTGGAAGCACTTGGAAGAAATTCTGGAAGAAATTTTTCAACACAAAATCATGATTAACATATCTAATATTGAGGTAATGTCTTAATATAAAATAGTGTAGGACATTTATTGCAATGTGAAAATTTTGAGTTAATCAAAATCATCATTCTTTATAGCTGTGATTTCGCTCACCTGTGCCCTGCAATAACATCACATCCCACAAACTGAGCCACACAGGAAAAGAAATTATATCATGTCACATGATTTGAGATGTTGAAATAAAGAGAGCAAACTCTGATAATATTGGAATATGTTCTCTATCATTTGAATTCTTCTTAAAAAGCTCATAAATTGATTTTGAATGAAAAAATAAAATGATGAATATTATTACAAATCCAGGTCATTTCCAGGTTTTCTCAAATTCAAAGATTTTTCCAAGTTTGGTGGTCACCTCTGTAAGTGGTCTCGTGTAAGTGTGTGTGTGTGTGTGTGTGTGTGTGTGTGTGTGTGTGTGTGCGCAGAATGCTCTTTGAACTGAGAGCTTAAATTATCAATAAATCTTATATGTGCCTGTCTGAACTCATTGTGATATCTGTGTGGTGAGAAGCAATATACCATTTCCAAACTATGTTGTTGATCTTTCCTGGACTTATGATTCTTTGATTTTGCAAGACAACATAGATAGATTTAAATGGTTGTCAGTTTCTGTAGTAAGATAATGCAATGATTTGTGTTTAGTTGTTTGATAGAATTCCATAATAGGATAGTGTCCTCATCAAACGTGTTGTGCCGGCCACGGTGGCCGAGGGGACTGAGGCGCTTCAGTCACGGTCTGTACGGCCACTACGGTCGGGGGTTCGAATCCCCCCTCGGGCATCGATATTTGTGTCGTCCTTAGGATTAGGTAGTTCATAAGTAGTTCGTAAGTTTAGGGACTGATGACCCTGTAGTTAAGTCCCATAAGCTTTACAAACATTTGAAACGTGTTGTGGAAAATAAATTATACATTTTCAGCAAATGATGCACAACGTAAATAAATATTAATATTTGTCTATCAATTATTGTCAGATGAAAATGTTAATATCACACATGATGATGAAAACCTTATACACAAAAAAAGTTATTTAATTTAGAGTCTTCTTGTCATCAGTCTGGTTTGCTGTAGTTCTCCATACAAACCTAACCTGTTTAAACCTCTTCCATTAGAACCTGTTATGTATTCATCCCTTGGTCTCCCTCTACAGTTTCTATCTCCCATATCCCCTCTCCAGCACCACCACTTCCTCCTCCTTCTCCTCCATCACTATCACCATCCCAACAAAACTTAACTGATATCCCCTCAGTAGCAAACTGACAATTTCTTCATGCCTCAGAATATTGTGCCTAACTTTGTTTTTCCTCCAATTTAATTCTATACCTACTTCCTTGTTAGTTGCATGAGCTATCAGTCTGTCTCAGCACTTTTCTACAGCATTACATTTCAAAAAACTATACATATTTTGATCTTACATATTTTAACAAACTACCTAATGCTCCTTTAGTTGGCCCTAACAAAATTTAAAAGCATAATAACAAAGTAGATAAAAAACAAAACTTTTTATCCACTGAATGAATTTGAAGAATGTATAATAAATGATGTGAAGTTTTGGCAAAGGGGTAAATCTAATTACAAACAGTAATAGTTATTAAGTTACTATTATTTCCAATGCTACACTGTATTATAGAGATTATTATAATTATATACAGGTAATATTGTTAATTTTCATGTCAACATGGAAATTGAAGTACCAATAATTAATAGCTAACTAAACAGATTATAGTAGGAAAGTCCTCTGTCTCTGTATATGTTTGCCAGTGATAAACTAAAAAACTACTGAATGGATCTACATCTACATCCATACTCTGCAAGCCACCTCAGGGGGTTTGGCAGAGGATACTTTGCTTAGCATTGCCACTTCCTCCTATTCCAGTTGTGTATGGTTTCGGAAACTTCATTGATTCTTATAAAGGAGACTTCAAATCTCTAGAAATCACATAATATTCAAAACACAACATGTGTTCCAAAATTCTGCAACTAACCGATGTCAAAGGCACAGGTCTATTGTTTTAAGCATCTGATCAACAACCTTTCCTGTAAATAGAAATGACTTATGCTTTTTTTACAATCCTTAGGAACGCTTTGCTCCTCTAGAGACCTTCAGCACACTGCTGCTAGATGGGGGCCAAGTTCCTTCACATGCTCTGTGTAGAACCGAATTGGTCTCTCACCTTCTCCAGTGGCCTTTCCTCTGTTGAACAACTTCAATTGCCTTCCTATACCTCTGACACTTATTTCAATATCTGTCATTTTGTCATTCATGCCATGGCTTAGAAGAGGAACTACAGTGCAATCTTCCTCTGTGAAATGGCTTTGAAAAAAGACATTTAATATTTTGGCCTTTTGTGTATCATCCTTTGCTTCAACACCATTAAGGTCATAGTGTTTCTGGTTGTGGCACATTTACAGATTTTCATACAGTTTTCACCAAAGGACAGTGTAACTCATGAGGATGAATTAGGTATATAATTCATTAAAGTGCATGACAGTCAGTGAGTGTAGTAAGCAAATATCAGTGAAATATAGAGCATAAATACTCTTAGGAATATATTGTGTGACTTACAACCTTTACTATACATATCGGGTATTCCATCTATTCTGTTTAGGTTTTATGGTTTTTGTGATGGTCAAGATTTCTTCTTCGTCTGCTGGATACAGATACAATGAGTTAGTAGAACTGATGATCTTACTAAGGGTGTTGTTGAATTTTGGTTAGTTGAGTTAATCTTGCTTATTAGTCATCCACTTACAGTTGTAAAATAATTGTTGGAAGTATTTGCCACTTTCCTTGGGTCTGTTATTTTCTCTTCATCTTGGCACAGCTCGAAATTGGCAGTCCTCAAAGTGTTAGTACCTGTATGTTGTATCACAACTTTCCATATAGCTTTTGTCTTGTTTTCTGTAGTTAGTATATTTTCTTTCACTTTGCTTCCTTTACAACTTTTTTAAGTACTGTCTTGTATTTTTATAGTAAACACGATATTCATCACACACCTGCTATGTTTTTATTATGCAGTACAACTCTCTTTTTCTTGCTTGAGACCTTAATTCCAGTTGTTATCGAAGACTTGGTTTCATTACTCTACCTTAGTCTGTTTCTTCCATGGGAAGACAGTTTCATAGTAGTTAGCAAGTATTTCCAGGAAACTTTTGGTGTGTACTGCTACGGTCATATACTGCATCCCATGTTTCTTTGGCTACCAGTTGTGTGACGGTCGATCACTTAAGAGTTTTTCTTCTTCCACTAATTCTGTTTACATTGTGGTTTTTGGTGTAATATGGAAAACTACATACTGTCCATTATGGGCACTGAAGTCTGTATTTATGGTTCCAGCCTGGAAGTACTCATTTTCTACATTTATAAATATTTGGTCAGTAGTAGCACTTGTGTTTTTTGTTATTCTGGTGGGAGAGTTTATAGTGGTCTGTAAGTTGTATGTAGAAAATATGGTCATGAGATCTTGTTTTTCATTTAAATTTTCTTGGAAGTTTATGTTGATATCACCACATACTATTAGATCTTTCTTATTTGCTTTTAGTTTGCTTAGTTTATTGTCCAGTTTCTTTAGGAATGCATGTAAGACCCTGGCTGGACTCCTGTACAAACAAATGATAATTGTTTTCATTCTAGTTATTTTTGTAGCTGCAATTCAAAGTCTTTTTCATTTCCCAGCATTTCTAAGGAGTTTAAGCAGTGGTGTTTCATATTGTTTCTAACAAAAATGCATGTGCCACATTGTTCAGATGATATTCTACAGAGTGATGAAGATAGCATTAATCATGGCTGTTTTGTGACTGCCAACATATCTTTGCTCAACCAATGTTTACTTAAGCATACAATAGAAGCTTCCTTTAGCTTATCTGACAAAAGAATTTAAAATTCACTATTTTATTTTGAAATGATGGTACATTCTAATGATAGAGCATAAATTTTGTACTTTTGTCTGGTTCAGACATATGTAATTGAATGCTTATCTCCTTTTTTGTCCATTCATTTTTACAGCTGGCATCTGCTTGATCTTCTTTTTCTGGTGTGGCCATAAAAAAATCTTCATTTCTTGTGAGTGAATCAAAACTCTATTGTGCCAGTGGCTGGACATCTGTGATCTTTTGAATTCTTATTTGGTTTTTCACCTCACTGTTTCCCTTGCTTGTTATTATTTTGCACAAGTTGGTAAACATCCTACTTAATGTTTAAGACCCCGAACTATTCAGATGCAGACCATCCTTTCCTAGGCAGTTTTCATTTACAAATTTATTTGGGTCTATGAACACCGCTCCAAGCCTTTCACATTGTTCTTTTAAGACACCATTCTGTTGTGTTTTGTGCAAGTAGAGACCAGCTTCCAGTGTGCAAAGATTTTGGGGAACTCTACCAAATTTGCAATTGTTTGAAGTCAGATCACTATTATGCAGTGGAGATTGACATGAGTAGTTCTAAAACTCAATTTATGAACAGATGAATTGAGCTTGCATTATCCAGTCACAATTTTTGATGAGAGAGCATTTACTTTTGTCTTATTGTAACAACTGAGTACACCTTCTGAATAAGCATTGTCACTGAGGAAAACTGAAGGGTCTTCATCATGTTGGATCAATTTGTTGAAAAACAACTTCTGCTATAATATGCTCTGGTCTCAGACTGTTCACTATTCCAAGACTGCTGATATCTAAGACACACACACACACACACACACACACACACACACACACACACACACACACACTGCACCTCCATTTTCACTCAATTCCAAGCTACATCTCATATACATTTCTGTCTATCTGTGCCTTTACACTCCTCCATGCAGTGTGGAACATTCTAGTCCCACCTTTGCATGGCATTCTTCCCCTTTCACTCCCCTCCCTTCCTCTCCTCACTCACTGTCACGATGTATTTGTGCTGGAGTGACAAGAGATGGTGGTCATGTTTGCACGAGCTATGTCTGAGTGATTGTGTGAATCTAGTGCATCTTTTTCTAATGAAAACTATGGCCAAAAGTTTAAGTTTTGTCATTGTGATTGTGTATTCACGTGCCTGTCTGAGGCTCAGTGATCATACTAATGGTGAGTTGTTACCTATCTCCAATTATTGACATTCAAACATGGACTTCCCATTGTTAAAGTTATGTAATTAACTTTTTATAAAGATGATTGCTGAGCCACAGAGAGGCACGTAAAACAGACAATCAAATCCAACACTTACATTCACACATCAACTACCATAAGTATTGGAGTGGCCATAGATGGTGGTCATGTGAGCTTGAGTCATGTTTCAGTGAGTGTGAGAATGTATGTGTTTTATTTAATGATGAAGAGCTCACTGATTGTCTTTAAGGTGAGTTGTTACCTATTCTTTTTCAATTTATAGTAATTAACTTTTCGTTTGTTTGGTGGTACACGTTCATGCTCTTAGTTATACTAAAATCCCAGAAGCACAGTACCATAGTTTGCTGCTAGATCAGCTGAAAGATAACAGTGCAGGCCATTTATAAAGTGCAGCCTCATTCATTAACTTTTTTTTAGCAGTAGCAGAAATGTTGCAGCTGAATCAAACTAATACAAATCACTGCTTATGCTGTCCAGATTGCTCTGACACAGCCGTAACACTTACACTGTTAATGAAAATTGATTTCTGCACAGTATTCAACTTTATCAATGTGCTGTGTCAATTTTTATTGACTCTTCTGGCAGTATGTCATAGGTATTCCAATGACGTACCTGCAAAAAAAAATGTGCCACCTGGGGATGGAACCAGCATGTGACAGTTACCTTCAGTTTTTCATCACTGTGAAAAATATTGATCAAGTGATTTTATACTCTCAACATTGTAATTCAAACTTGCTGACTACCCCTAATAATTATAAGTTCTTGTCTCCACCTTCATAAGTAGACAATATTATTGCATATTTAATGCTTTCAGACAGATATCCAGACTCATTGACTGTTTGTAAAGGCAGCTGTGGGTGAATGCAAAAATAGTAAAAGTCTTTCAGGTAACAATGAAATACATTCTTCAGGCCCAAATCCACACACTGTATTATTATTTTTCAAGAGTCTGACTCAAGTTAAACAATAGGACCTATATTTACCTGTAAACAGTAGCGCCTGAATGAAGAGGGATATTGTTCTCTCGACGCCAAGAAATCTTCGGTGGAGGATAGCCAGTAGCAAAACATTCCAGTGTGACTGTATCACCTTCTGTTAGTGTCAATGTGCCTGTTGAGTTGTTTAATATCACAGGAGGCTTACGTATTTGTAGTTTCACTTCTCTAGTAATTCTTTCATTTGGACTAATTACCACCTGGCATTGATAACTTCCTTCATCTGTATTCCGTATTTCTCTTATCTAAAAATTAGCAACATAACATTATAGCCACTACCTTTTTACAGGAAAGCAAGAATATATTTATGTTTATAAGCATTAATTCAACAAGAATATTCTACAGATCGCATCACTCAAGATGTGCACTTGATATGAGGGTCAGTAACAAATTGAGTCTATCTCTCTCTCTCTTCTCTATTTCATCTGAAAACTTTTATTTTTCATTTATTTATTTTTATTTTTTAGATAATTGCCACCATATGACACTTGTTATTTTCCAGTGCCTTAGAAGGCTACCATCTGGGAATGGAACCAGCATGGGCAGTCATTTTATCATGATGAAAAAGCTGACCATAGAAATGGAAATATTTGGACATGCAGAAAAATATGGTATTCACTGGGAGCAAAGTCAGGTTGTAAGTTGGTCATCATTGAAGATGGAAGGTCACACAAAAATCTTTCTGATATGGATATTTTAATTAGTCAATAATGGAGGATAGATAACAACTCACAGTGAAGAGGCTCACTGAGCTACTGACTGGAGCGAAAAATTACATTCACAAAACTTAAATCTTTAGCCATGGCCTTCATCAGAAAACGAAACACATATGTTTACACAATCACAGGGATATTGTGAGAGGCGATGCACAGGTGCAAGAGAGAGATGAATAGGAGAGATACAGGATAATGAGTGGGGAATGAGGGGAGGTGGGGGAGATGTTAGGCATAGGTTGTAGGTATGGGGAATTATCTTAGTTGAAAGCCAGGATAATTGCGGGACTGTAGAATGTGTTGAAGGGACAACTCCTATCTGCGCAGTACAGAAGAGCTTGTGGTAGAGGGGAGGATACAGATGCTCGGGTAGTGAAGCAACCATTGAAATCCAGAGTGATGTTCAGCCACATCTTGTGCCATAGGGTGGTTCATCTTGCTTTTCACCACAGTTTGGCAGTAGCCATTCATCCTGATGAACAGCTGGTTTCTCATCATACTAATATAAAGTGCTGCACAATTATTGCAGCAGAGTTGGTAAATCACATGGCTGCTTTCACAGGTGGCCCAACCTCTGATAGTGGAGGATAATCCTGTGACAGGACAGGAATAGGAAGTCGTGGGTGGGTGGATTGGTCTGGTTGTGCATTGGGGTCTACCACAGGGAAGTACTAGGATGTTGTGTAGATTGGGTGGGTGGCGGAACACCACTTTAGGAGGGGCGGAAGGATCTTGGGTAGGATGTCTCATTTCAGAGTATGATGACAGATAATCAAAGCCCTGGCGAAGGATGCAATTTAGTTGTTCCAGTCCAGGGTGTTATTGGGTGACAAAGACACTCTTTTGTAATTGGTTATTGGGGTTGGAGAGAGAAATGGTTATGTGTGGCAATATGGCATGGTAAATCTGTTTGCAGACTAGGTCAGAACGGTAATTTCTGTCTGTGAAGGCCTTTGTGAGGCCTTTGGCATACTGGGTGACGGACTACTCATCGCTGCAAATTCTCCATCCATGAGTGCTATACGGGTGACCATAGCTGAGCCACATATTTGATTGTTTACTTTTCCTTCAAAGGAAAAGTACTTGTTTGTTAGGATGGAGTTGGTAAGGGTTATAAGGAAAGAGATATTGGGCTTGGAGTTTAAAGACACTGACAAATGTAGTGTTCAAAAGCAGCAAGACCATGGGCATGTGGGATACTGGCATATAGTGAAGTGGCATCAACAGTTACAAGTAAGGATGCAGGAGGTAAAGGAGTGGGGATGGTGGAGATTCAGTGAAGGAAGTGGTTGGTTTCCTTGGGTGTGGGAGGTTATGTTTCAAACAATTGGTTGGAGGTTCTGGTCAACAAGGGTTGAAATTCTTTTAGTGGGAGAACAGTGACCAGCCCCAATTGGGTGACCAGGATTGTTTGGTTTATGGATTTTTTGGAACATGTAAAATGTAGGTGTGTGGGGTGTTATTGGAGTGAGGAGCGAGATGGATTCGGGGGGAGAGGTTCTGGGAAGGGCCATTAAATTTTAACAGAGATTAAAGGTCATTTTGGACCAATGGCATGGGGTCATTCTGGCACAACTTGCAGGCACAGGAATCAGACAACTGACATAGGCATTCTGTCATGTAATCACTGTGATTCATCACAACAGCCCCTTAGGGGGCTCAGCATTAAGTTGCTGGATGTGGGTTTAGTGAACCCAGGGTCCCTGACCCGGGGACTGAATCGCGCCAACAGTCCTCCACACCATAAGCTCTGGTGTGCCTCAGCAACCACCTTATGGCACGACGGTGAAACATTATATGTTAAAGAGCTCAGGGGTCTTGGCTTAATCACCTGGGTCATGAGGATGGAACAAACCTATATTAAAAAACCCTCAATCACAAGGTGTGCTACGTGCTGAGGAGATGAATGGCTGTTGAGGTGGAACAGTCGCTAGCGGGCAACCTCTGGGGAACCTGCCGCACATCAGTTGTATTAGGCTTACCTAGGCAAGTGAGGCTCTGCCTGAGTGGACTTTGCTCATGAGAACACCATGAAAAGAGCTGAGAATGTTGTAAGATGTACAACCGCCATCTGAAGCAAGGAAGGCCTGATTTAAATGCAGCAATGTATGACCCCCAATCGTACCCTTTCCTGACCACACCATGGGAGGAATGTAGGGCTTGTCAACAAGGTGAGGCTTATTCCCTAAAACCTGGTCTGTAGCAGGACAGTTGGGAATCCTACATGATGACAAAGCCTTATTTTTTGTGGACAACCTGGAGGACAAGTTTGGAGAGGTGGAGGGCATGTCTAAAATGAGATCAGGTGCAGTCCTCATAATGACATCATCCCCGGTGCAGTCGCAGGCATTGCTTGTGACAAGTTGGGTGATGTCCCCATTATGGTAACACCTCACAAGAGCTTAAATTTTGTCCAGGGTACAATACTTCATAAAGACCTTCATAGGAGTTTGAAGCACAACAGGGTTCCTACCGGTGCCTTCATCTTGGCTTTCGAAGGTGATTCATTGCCTATGATGGTCAAGGTGATGATGTACCAGTGTGACATTAAATACTACATTCTTCCCTCTATGCATTGTTTTAAGTGCTGGAGGTTTGGGCTTATGTCCTCCTGGTGTGATGCCAACCCCACCTGCCCAATGGACCTTGTATCCTCCTCAGGTCTGCATCAACTGTGGCCAGCACCATGCCACTGCTCACCACATTGCACAGTTCTGCACAAAGAGAGGAAAATTGTGAAGTACACGACCCTGGACAGGCTGACCTACTCCGAGGCTTAGCGTATCGAAAGCTCCACCCTGTGAGCATGACCAGCTCCTATGCCACAGCTCCTTCACCGTCACTATCTCCAGCAACAAGGCCCCAATCTGTTCAGCCAGTTCTAGTGGCTCAACAGGCCAACTCGTCATTCCCAGAGGCTGAGCCAATGAAGCCCTCCAGACAAGAGAAGCCAAAAGAGTAGTGAGAGATAATCAAAAAGAAGAATGAAAATGGTAAAATGAAAGAAACCCCAGTGGTTCCTCCCACCACTGCCCCATACTTCTGCATCCAAGTAGGAGTTGGAGATTCTAGCATTCCCTGAGAACCTAGATCTCAACGGACCCTTGGAAATGATGGATATCGATCCAACAGCCTCACCAGCAAGCGATTCTGAGGTATAAAAAGCCTTCTTTAGTGCCTTATGTCTTCCAAGACCATCCTCCAGTGGAATTGTGGTGGGTTTTCTGACACCTGGCTGAATTATGACAACTCTTAAGCACAACACCTGCTTTCTGCATTGCCCTCCATGAGACCTGGTTCCCGGCAATGCGGACCCCTGCCCTTATTGAGTACAGGGGATGCTACAGAAGTTGTAGTGTTTATTGTAGGGTTTCAATTGTAGGGTTTCAGGTGGAGTCTGTGCCTATGACTTTAACACTGTTTTAGCAACTGTACCCCATCAAATGCCTTTAGAAGTTATGGCTGTCAGGGTAAGGATACCACATGAAATAACTATCTGCAGCCTATATCTCCCAACAGATGGTGATGTACCACCAAACATATTGACTGCACTGATCTCCCAACTCTTGCTGCCTTTTCTACTGCTGGATGATTTTAACACCCGTAACTCTTGTGGGGTGGTGCCATGGTCAATGGCTGTGACAGAGATGTTGAGAACTTAATACTTACCGGCTTGACCTCTGCTTTTTAAACACCTGTGCTCCCATGCATTTTAGTGTGGTGCATGTCAGCTATTTGGCTATTGACTTGTTGGTTTGCAGCCCTGGTCTCTTACCATCTGTTCAATGGAGTGCACACAACAATTTGTGTGGTAGTGACCACTTTCCTATCTTTCTGTCATTACCCCACCGTCAATGCCCTGGATGCCCTCCCTGATTGGCTTTAAACAAGGCAAACTGGGAATAATTCAGTCCTGCTGCCATTCTTGGACCTCTCCCCATATGACACAAGTAACATAGTGGTTGAGAGTGTCACTAAGAAGATTTTATCTGCTGCCAAGCAAGCAATCCCCCATTCATCAGGTTGCCCACCGCAAAAGACAATGCCTTGGTGGTTGTTGGAAGTTCCGGAAGCTATTAGAGACTGTAAGTGTTCTCTAAAGCACCATAAGTGACACCCATCACTAGAAATACTTAATGTCTTCAAATGACTCTGTGCTCATCCTTACCAGATAATACAAAGACAAAACAGTAATGTTGGGGAAGGTATGTGTGAACCATATGGTCGCGCACCTCTCCTTGGCAAATCTGGACAAAGATCTGACACCTGTATGGCAACCAGACCCAGGCAGCAATATCTAGGAGCTCTATACATGAGCTGTCTGTATGGATTGATGTGCCATCGCCGAGGCTTTTGCCGAGCACTATGCTCGTACTGCTGCATCCCAAACTATCAACCTGCCTTCCATACATTAAAATAGTGGATGGAATGCAAACACCTCTCATTTACCACATGCCTCCCTGAGGTGTATAACGCTCCAGGGCCAGACAGAATCCACAATTAGATGTTAAAAAATCTGTCTGAGGATTCCAAGTGACATGTTCTAGCCTTGTTTAATTGTATCTGGAGTGGTGGTCTCTTCCCATCACAGTGATGAGAAAGTACCAACATTCCAGTGGTTAAGCTGGGTAAAGACCCACTAGATGTGGATACTTATTGGCCCATCAGCCTTATAAATATTACCTGTAAATATATAGAATGCATGGTGAGCCGGCAGTTGTGTTGGCTTCTTGAATCTTGGGGTCTGCTGGCTCCGCAAGGGGCGCTTGACTATGGATAACTTGGCCTACCTTGAATCTGCCATCTGGACAGCCTTTTCTCAATGTTAGCACGTGATAGCTGTCTTTTTGACTCGTCAAAAGCTTATGACAAGACCTGGCGATACCACATCCTTAACACATTGTACGAGTGGGGTCTCATGGGCTCACTCGCCATTTTTATCCAAATTTTTTTGCACTGTATACCTTCTGTGTATAGGTCAGGGCCTTCCATAGCTCTTTACATACACAGGAGAATTGGTCCTCCAGGGTTCTGTATTGAGTGTCCCCTGTTTTTAGCGGCTATTAATCGCCTGGCAGCAACAGTAGGGACATCAGTATCTCCCTCATTTAAAGCTGATGACTTCTTCGTATATTTTAGTTCATTTAGCATGTGAGTTGCTGAATGCCAGCTGCAGTGAGCCATATGCAAGGAACAGATGTGTGCTCTCCCATGGGTTTCAGTTTTTGGCCATCAAGACGTGCATTATGTCGGCATTGGGCAGTTGACCCATATCCAGAGCTTTATATTAACAATCAACTGCTCAGTGTAGTGGAAACTCAGAATTTCTTAAGACTGGTATATGATGATCAACTAACATGGCTACCACATATCTGCCTGCTTAAGCAGAAGTGCTGGCAGCTCCGTAACGTCCTCAAAGCTTAGCAGTACCGCTTGGGGTGCAACCTGCAGTACACTGTTGTGTTGCTACAAAGCCCTTGTTCTGTCGCGATTGGATTATGGGAGCATAGAATATGGTTCTGCAACCCCCTCGGCATTGCAGATGCTGGATCCCATCCACCACTGCGGAGTTAGGCTTGTGACAGCGTTTATCACAACCTGTCCTGTGGGCAGTCTCCTTGTAGAAGCTGGGGTACCTCCTTCGTGAATCAGAAAGTAACAACTGCTGGCAAATTAAGCAGCTAATATCCATGGTTTGCCTACTCATCCAAACCACTATCTTCTTTTTCTGAACACAGTATGCCATACTCCACAACAGCGGCCGAGTCGGCTTTGAAAGCTGATGTCTGTGTTAGATCTCTTTTAAGTGCATTGGAGTCTTATCCCCTACCATTTCTCTTCAACTTCCAGTTGCGTACACCACCACGATGTATAACTCGACCTATACTTTGACTGGAATTATCACACCACTCTAAATACTCAATTCACCCAGAGACACTTCGCCGCCAATTTCTGTCAATTCTTGATAGGTACCAGGGCTCCACAGTGAATGGCAGAAGGTCATGTCGGCTTTGCATATATGCATGCAGGACACAACAAACTGTGTTCCCTGCTGGATGGTTGCAGTGTATTCACTGCAGAGCTGGTAGCTAAGCTTCGTGCAATTGATGATATTCATTCCAGCCCTAGGGAGTCCTTCCTCATTTGCAGTGACTCCCTAAATGATCTACAAGCCCTGATCAGTGCTTTCCTCACCATCCTTTGATAAAGGCCATGCAAGAATCCCTATTAACATCAACCAACTTCGGCAGTCAGTAGTATTTCTCTGGACTCCAGGGCACATTGGGATAGATGGAAATGAGCTAGCTGACAGGTTATCAAAAGAGACTACCCATAAACCTATCCTTGATATAGGTATCTAAGTTACTGATCTCCATTCATTGTTACACAGTCGAGTTCTTAGTTTGTGGAATATTGAATGGTGCACCCTATGCTCTGCGTAGGCCATACTTCGCTGACACATGGTCACCTTCTCCGTTGCAAGGACTCTCCACAGGGTCAATGTGGTGCGCATTTAACAGTCACCCCCATCTTACTGGAATGCCCCCATTTCGCCACTTGTTTTAAGTGACAATGCCTCTGTGGCTGGTTCTGTAATAAATTTTATTTGTAATAGTGAATAATATAATTCCATCTGAGTTTTACTGAGTATCCATTATCTATATGTTTTAAACCTGCTTAATACTTTTAGGTAGGTGATTTTATTGTGTTATAGAGTAGCTGAATATTCTACTTTTATTTTTGTGAACACTCAGTATATACACTCTTGCATTCTCTTTTAAATCTCTCCTCTTTCTTCCCTTTTATTTGCTTCTTTTGTTTCTGGCATGTCACATCTACGGTTTGATATTGTTTAACACTTTGTTCTATGTCCCATTTTAGCGAATTTTCATGTTAACTCTGTGACTGGAAAAAGGGGCTGATGACTGTTGTAGTTTAATTGCTTTAAAAACATAACTAACTAACATCACAACCGTGATGATGGAACAGCCGGAAGTGGTGGTTGTGTGTATATAGTTGTCAGAGTGATTTTGTGAATGTTATGTGTTTCTTTTTTTGATGAAGACCATGGCTGAAAATTTAATTTATGTGAATGTGATTGTCTATTTTTCATGCGTATGAGCAGGTCAGTGAGCCTCTTTATGTTGAGTTGTTATCTATCCTCCATTATTGACATTCCAATTAGATTTTACTTTATGTGTAATATTTAATGCTAACATTATACATTAAACATTGAATATACTGCATCTTGTGTTAAAATGATGAAGCCCATATTATTGTAAAATGATTTACAGCAAATAAAGATTCTTAATATTTTATTTCTTGATTTTGTTTCTCTCCAGAGCTACACTAATGAGCACATTATGATGATGTTTTTCCTTAGATATGTTGAAAAGAAGATTGAACCCTCATTATTAAAAACATCAATTATCTCTAGGTATAGTTATGTCATGGTGGTGTAATTATTTGTACTTACCAGCAGAGAGTATGTTGAGGTGACTGTATCAGTTATGACAGAATATCGTGCATTATGAGTAAGAAGTGAGGTACCATTGGATATAATTAATGGAGTCTCTGGGTTTTCAGGATCAATTTGCAACCATAACACTGGATAATTTCCTCCATTATTTACAGTGCAGTCTAACTGTACAGTTTCTCCTGTATTTATGGTCTGGTCTGTTGATATAAGTATTGTTGTTTCCAGCTGTGGTAAAGCTGCCACAAAAAATTAAAAACTCACATTGAAATTCATTGTATCTATACTACTAATAAGTTTAGACAGTGAAAATGTTCAGTGCCTGTGAACAAAATGTGTTATGTTATCCGTATTTATAGAAGACGTACAGCCAGATATGTTGTATGTATGTGAGCACTGGCTTGACAAAGAAGAGGGTGAATATTACAAACATATTGAATACCTGGAGATGGTAAGTTCATGGCCTCAAGAAACTACCACCAATGATGGTGTGGCTGTGGGTGCCAACAAAAATCTAAATGTGAGGAAAGTGGGTCTGAGAAATTACTGCTCCACCATAGAATTAGAACTGGCTGGTTTAGATACAAATATGGTTATTGTTTCCATTTACCAAATGGAAATTCTGAAAAATTTATCTCAAACTGGATCTCTGTTGGATGATGGTATGACCTGGGAAAGACAAGGTTCAATGTTTGGATTACCTTCACTATGGTTAGCTGGATTGGTGGCAAAGTAGTGTTTCCATTGTAGGGATTGGGAAAAGAAGAGTAGTTCTTTGATGAGATCAACATGATTGAATTGGGGTGTAGGACTGAAGGTAAGACCTTTGGATAAAACAGAAACTTCAAAGCAGTTGAGGTTTTTTGTGCACAGGTTAACCACGGTGTTCTGGGGTTGTTTTGGAATTGAATTTTGTGGAGTGTTGGTATGGAGTTTGGAGGGATGAGGTAGGCTCAAGAGGTCAGCTAAGAAAGGTCTGGGTGCTATTAGGGGCTCATGAGCAGGAACACTGTGGGTGTGATAAGTATTGGATATAGGTGCTCCAAGGTGGCACTACGATGTCAGCAGGCTGGACAACTTGTGGAGGTGGTGTTTGGAGTGCTCCTCCAATTGCTGGAGAGCAAAGGATTCAATGTGAGTGATGGGATGTAGGTAGCTTGGGTTACATAATAAAGATATCTTACAGAGGGAGAGGAGGTAGCTGAGAGATTTATGAGCCATGGAGAGATGATTTTGTAGAACTAGGGTCGTGAGGGATAAGGATTGGTGGAAACTGAAAAGGTGCAGGTCACTATGGAAGGAGGGATGGGATCCAGAGAATGAATTTTTTATGGTTAGACCATTGGGAGAGATTCCATGATTCAGGATGCATTTTAAGAATAAGATGTTGGATTGGGTTTTGACCAGGGAAAGTGATACTTTTCTGAACTGATGCAGATAGATGGAGCACGGGTCCACTGGGGCAGGGATGGTGTAAGGAAAATGGAAAAGATAGAAGATATGGTGTTAGGAGATTACGAGAAGCCTAAGTTCTGGGAAGAGGTGCCTCAAAAATACGCTAATTCACACAAACAAGGTCGCAAACACACGCCAAAGCACGGGAAATTACGCCCAAGCACACAAAATAACGGCAAATAACGCAATGTTAAGCACAGAAACGCGAAATTACGCACAACAAAGAGAAATTACGCACAACAACGCGAAATGACGAACCTGAGCAAGCGGTGAACTACAAATATTGCGCACAAATATGTAAATCAACACGCCAATAGGAAAATTCGCGCATCGAAATGCAAAACAAGGATCGTACAGGTGCTTGAAGATCACGAAAACATATGGCACAATCAATTTTACGTAATTCCTGTGTTATGACGGAAGGGGAGATGGATTTATAGGAATGAAGCTAATGATTTCGTGTGCATATGCACGGGCGGGCCCGTTGGTGCAAAATATTTCGCGGGCTAGCACTCTACCGACCGCGAAAAGTAGATCCCAGGTTCGAATCGCGGTTACGACACACGATCACCCCGTTTACATGGGCTCCCAAAACCGGATTTCATAAACCGATTTCCCAATTCCGCTTTTGGTTGGTCATGTAAACACTCCAAAATCGATTCTGGAAATCCACTTCTTTAAAGCTGTTACCAAGTTCTACAATCGAATTTCGTGCCCATGTAAACGCAACCGGGTTTTCTTTTCTTTTTTTTTTTTTTTTTTTTTTTTTCTTTTTTAATGCGTTCTTGGCTTGTTAAGAATTTTCGGCAAATATGGGCAGAGTGACATTTTCTAATCTAATATATAAAAATGAATGTTTGTGTGTTCGTATTTTATGCACGGCCGTACCGATCTACCGATTGTGATGAAACTTTGTCAAGATATTCCTTGCATTTTCGTGATGGTCATAGGGAACATTAAATGACTCGAGAAATAGTTCAGGAGATATGACGTAATAAACTCTGACATGCGTGGAAAATTGCTGCATTATACGACGCCTGCTTCTAAACCACTGTACCGATTTCTACCGAATTTGGTACACATATTTCTTCCATGAGGTAATAACGTAGGGGTAAGTACTGCTTACGACATATAGTACAGAAGATATGACGTCATAAACAATTATATGGTTGAAAACCTGTGACGAATAAGGACACTTTATTCATACTAAAATCTTCATGACATTTTGGGCACTTGATCTTCAGAACAACAGGAAGGTCACTGTCACATAAAATTTTGGATGGTGCATGACGGAGGATACGTTACATAACAGATTCTACAGTTGTATTCTGATCCTGATGGAATTTTTAAATATCATTGAACAATTCATTTTATCAGTGCAGTACTAATATATTCATATTACCTACAATCATTTCAATTAATTAACTTGGCTAAACACTCAATTTTCAGATTTCGGCAAAGTTTCGAATGAAATAAAATTTCTGAAAATTCTAGCAGCTCTCTCTGGAAGTTACATTTTTCAGGGTGATGATAATCAAAGACACATTTAAAACATAAAATTGTTCACACCATGTGAATTTTATGGAAGCAATTTCAAGTAAGAAAATATTTTAAAAATATGCTTCAGTGGAAAGTATACTTCATTCAGATTTTTAAATGACGGGTTTTTGGCTGACAGCTTTGATGCATACCAAGCGTAACGAATCATTGGGGTGGAAACCACCAGCAGATGGAATTTGGTGTTACCAACGTATGGTTTTAATGCAATTTGAAAATAAATCTAATATACAAAAATTAATGTTCGTTTGTTCGTCTTTTTGTTCGTGTTTTATGCATGACTATATCTTATATCCGATTGCGATAAAACTTTGTCAACTCATGGCTTGCACTTTCGCGAAGGCATACTAAAATTAGAACGGTGCATGACGAAAGGTGTTTTACAATTAGGTAATTCGTTTCTTACGCTTTTACGCTGAAATGCCTGGACAGATATGAATGAAATTTGGAACAGAGGTAGCTTATACCCTGCAGTAATACATGGGCTACCTTTCGTAAGCCACCGTAAGGTGCGTGATGGTGGGTACCTTACAATGTGTTAATACGTTTGTTTCTCTTCATGCTGAGACAGCTGGGCGTATTTGAATGAAATCTGGAATGCAAATAGCTTATACCCTGAATTACAGCATGAGCTACCTTTAGGAAGGCACCGTACAGTGCATGGAGGAGGGTACAATACGGTGGGTTAAGACGTTTGTTACTCTCCATACTGAAACCTTTGGACGGAAACGAATGACGTGTGTAATGAAAATATCTTATACCCAGAATTGATACATGGGCAACCTATCGTAAGCCTTCGAAGGTGCATGGTAGAGGGTACGTTACAACAAACATCCGAATTGTTTGACTGGTCACCATACAAATCGGAATATAAACGCATGGCCGTGGTGGAGTGGCCAAGCGTTCCAATGCGCCTAGCTGCGGATCGCGCCGTTGCTTGCCGTCCGAGGTTCAAGTCCTCCCTCGGGCATGGGTGTATTGGTTGTCCTTAGCATAAGTTACTTTAAGTAGTCTGTAAGCCTGGGGACTGATGACCAGAGTAGTTAAGTCCCATAGAGTTACAAACATTTGATCATAAATATATGATTTCATGATGGAGATTTTTTGTCAGTGAATTTAGCATGGCGGAAGGAACCTGGCGACTTTGACGCCGTTTGATCAGTCACCATGAAAATTGCCGCATATACGAGGGTAAGTCAATTATTATCCGCAATTTAGTTATATTTTTGTTTATGTTGGTGGCACTGTCGTTTTACGTTGGAGACGCATGCTTTGTTTATTTGTTGTTATATCTTTGCAATTTTCGAGCTGATACGTTATTTTCGTTGTCGCTGCCGTGCTGTTAATCATGGCTGCTCCTCTGTCTATTTGCACCAAAGAAGAGCAACGTTCAGTGATATGTTTTTTGTGGGCGGAAGGTGTATCAGGGGCCGAAATTCATGACTTTCAGTACAGTACGGGAGCAGTGTTTTGCCACAACGAAGTGTGTACGAGTGGATTGAAACATTCCGAAATGGTCGCACGAGAGTTAAGCACCATGAAGGAGCCGGACGACCTTTACCGCCACAAATGAAGAAACCATTGAGCGATCGCGTGAAATAACTCTCTTAGTCAGACGATTAACTATTGATGAAGTGGCTCATCGTCTTCAAATTAGTCATGGTTCTGCCTACGAAATTATTCACAACAGACTTGGGTTTCGTAAAGTTTGTGCAAGATGGGTCCCAAAACAACTCACACAGTTGCATAAGCAAACGCGCATCGACATCTGCAAAAACATTTGGATCGCTATGGTAACGAAGGGGACAACTTCTTAGACAGAATCATTACTGGTGACGAAACATGGATCCATCATTACGAGCCGGAGAGTAAACGGTAGAGTATGGAATGGAAACATCCAAATTCGCCGTGCAAGAAAAAGCTCAAGACCCAACCGTCCGCAGGAAAACTAATGCTTACGGTTTTTTGGGATGCATGAGGTCCTGTACTGGAACATTATGGTGAAAGCGGCACAACAATAAACAGTGTACGTTACAGTGAGAAGCTTACTGACAGGCTAAAGCCTGCAATTCGAAGCAATCGACGATGATTGCTGTCAGAAGGTGTTGTGTTGTTGCACGACAATGCCCGCCCGTATACTGCTGAAACGCTCCAGACACTCAAATTCGAAGAACTGGATCATTCTCCATATAGTCCCGATCTTGCCCCTTCTATCACTTGTTTGGTCCACTCAAACAGGCATTAAGGGGCCGTCAATTTGACTCGGACGAAGCAGTGAAGGAAGCGGTGCATTCCCGGCTCGCAGCTCAACCGAAAACCGTCTTTTATGATGGCATAAGGAAGCTTGTAGAGCGATGGACGATCTGCATTGAAAATCAAGGAGACTATGTCAAAAATGATGTTCTTGTAAGTTTCGTATTTTATTACAATACAATTTTATAACTACTTTGCGGATAATAATTGACTTACCCTCGTATGTATGTTTTCGTGTATAGGAGGGGGTGCTGTAGGTGGAGGCGGATATGTACTGAAAGGGGAGAGGCAGGAGACGGACAGAGAGAGGGAAGATGTGTTGCATGTAAATTTGGAAACATAGTGAATTTTAATCTGCCAGGAAGTTTCATATCAGCGCACACTCCACTGCAGAGTGAAAGTTTCATTCTGGTAAGAAACTGTCTCCAGCGACTACAGTTCTTGCGGTCGCATCTGAACAGTTCCTGACTCAACTCTTTCAGTACCACATTATGAATTCGGCTTTGGAAAAATTAAAATCCAAACATCAAAATATGTGTTTTAAAATTTTGGATTGAATAATTGCTTTTTTATGTCATGTATTTCATGCGCAACACAGCCGCTCGGTTTGCCGTGTGGTCTAACATACCACTTTCCGGGACGGGGAGGCGTACCAGCCCCGTTTCGAATCCGCCCGGCGGATTAACGAAAGGGGTCGGAGTGCTGGCCAGCCTGGATGCGGTTTTTAGGCGGTTTTCCACATCCCCCTAGGTGAATACCGGGCTGGTCCCCAAGTCCCGCCTCAGTTACACAGTTCGCAAACATTTGCTAACAATTTACACTTCCGCACACTTATAACACTATACGCAAACATTTGGGATACACATTTCCTCCTGGGGGGCAGGGGGTGGCGGCAGGAAGGGCATCCGACCGTCCTGTAAATATTAACCCATGCCAAATCCGCGTTTAACACACTGCCGACCCTGCATGTGCGGGAAAAGGCCAAAGAGATAGGTAGATAGATAGATTTCATGTGCAACACACGTTTGTATCGAGGTATTTTATTAATTGGGGCGTTATTTTGTTCATAAATAACACTGACAGATAAGTAATGCTAGCATAATTTTCGCCACAGCATCAAAGACAATTCACTGCTGAAATAAAATACGAACACACTCACGTTTACACTCAACAGCAACAGATAGACGACATCCTAACACAACCTCCAAGACGGATAAATTAATGCCTCATAAGTCGCTACAAGCCGTACCAAGCGGCAAAATGTTGTAGTAGAAGCATGTTATTCATCAACAACAATGCCACTTTAAAGACTGATACACAAAAATACGGTATAAATCAGCTTTTAATACGTTGTTCAGGAACAACAGTGGTTAACAACATAATACTGTTCCTCATTTGAAGCTGACAGTCACTGTAACCTGATTACGCGAATCTTTGTCGTTTCCATAATTTATATACAACAATTATAGCTCGGTAGAAGGCGGGAGCATCGGTGGGATGCCAGCCGTGGCCGAGCCGACAAACCCACCCCGCATGGTCCTAATAGCTGAGCCACTTGACTACTTATACACTGTTTGGACCGTCTTACTCACTTATACGGCACCAAAATATTAGTATAACATTTTGCGTCATCATGTCATCTGTAAAATAAATTTTAAAAAATGGGTGGTTTCTGTCACATATTGTGTAGGGCGTCGTGAAGTCCCAAAGATATACCTTTACCAGTCTTTCACTATACACACATTATAAAATAACTAAATATATAAACACGTAAAAAGAAAAGACAGACTCCAGCACGGCAAATTAAAGTTATCTAACAACTTCGTTATAAAAATAATGCATTGTAAAATTACGTGCTATACAAAATAATGTCATCCCTCTAATCTATAACGTATTACTGTTACACCTGGGAGGTATAAATTCGATTACAAAAGTAAAAAGAAAGGATGTTTCGAGATTAACTCTATTGATCGCAGTTATGATGTCTGATGAGTAAAATTGCATCATCCTCCTTTCTAAAAAATATTATCATTAATACTTTCAACTTTCCGCGCAAGTCAATCAGCATGGTAGCACACCAATGTATAAATTTGTCAAGGGTTTTCCCTGGAATTTTAATTGTCTTTCTTTTCCGACCAAAGTGTATTTCACTTGTATTACACATGATGTAAGGGATCACAATACTTTTACTTACACTCTGTGGTATAAATGTGTAAATTATTTCTTACCTTATTCTCAATAAATAAGTACGTATACAGATTCTTTCCTTCACTAAGAAAACAAGTTCAGAGCATATAATTTCTCCACAACTTCAGTTCAATGTGCGACACTGGCAAAAAATCACTTCTTATTTCTTTATTATATACCTTTTGTAAACAATGTCTCACGAGTGCGGGCGACACTCAGATTAGTCCTCTAGGAGTTGAGAACCGTGTACGTAAGTATAACCTAAGTAATTTCATATTGCTCTATGCTGTTTTAGATGGGTGCGCTGTTGACTTTTGTATTCTGCTACATCCATTCTTAATACTCGTACATTATACAGAAAACGAATGTTGTAGGTTATTATTACCAGATGCTTTCTAGCAACTGGTGTATATCGCCTTATTATGAGTAAAATCTTGGCTCGCGGCCACGGTTTTTAGTTGTTGTAGTTTAATA
The DNA here is from genome assembly GCA_026315105.1 of Locusta migratoria. Lineage (NCBI taxonomy): Eukaryota > Metazoa > Arthropoda > Insecta > Orthoptera > Acrididae > Locusta > Locusta migratoria. The sequence goes on from CM048751.1 coordinate 65,708,296, forward strand.
TTTTTGATGAGTTACAGGAAATTTGATAAAACCTAAAAGGCGCGGGGCTCCTAGTACCCGAGGCTGTGGGCGGTCACCCATGTTTTGTGCTGCCTCTGCTCTTGAATTCTCACAATCACAAACTAAAGAATTGAACCTGTCTTCCATCAATTTACTACTGTTTTCTAGACTATTCGCCGCACTGACCTCGTTAAGAGCCATTGGAAAACTGGTGCGGCAGTTATCTTAAAATACAAGCAGATAGGCAGACAGTAAAAAACATTACATATGCAACAATGCAAGATTACTCGGCTTCTGATGATTTTATATTTAGAATTACAGCACTTTCGTAGGGTTTTGTATGACTCTATAAGGGTCCTCTTTTTTAATGATTTTATTTTTATTTTGTAGTAGTTTAATAATATGTTGTACATTGTACATGATGACATTGGACTTGACTGTAGTAATGACAGAGACTCGTTTGTGTTTACAAGTAATGGCATGTTATATTTTACAAAACTGTATAATTATTGTAGTTTTAGGTCGAGATCTAGCAGCCCTAAGAAAAGCGATACTATTCTTACCGTGACAAATTATGAACCAGCCTGCTACTAAAATGACACTACTGCACTCAAGCAGCAAAAACTGCGAGAAAAAGATGTAGCGGTATTTGTTCTGTCGGCTTTCCAGAGCCCCTGAAAGGTCGACAACCCAACGTACACCTTAAAGTTCCCGGCAACCTGCACGCCAGGCGAGCCGGAGATAAATACAAGGCAAGGTAATTTCCAAGAAAGCTTGCAATCGAAATAGTCGGACATGATTCGATATAAATCGAACGTGCGATATTGCTACTCATTACGAGAGAGCGTGTTTCGATGTGTTCACCTAGGATACCCGCAACTCATTCTGTCAACTTTCGTTCGTGATAGCGCATGTATATTTCTATATACATTTGTGATGAGTGACAGCGTTTGTTCTTCCGGAAATGGGCTTTTAACGTGGAAAAGTTCAATTCCGTGTTTATCAAGTGTTGAAAAAAGTGTGAAGTTTTGTTTAAAATATGGTTTATTACCCGACGACAGAAAGAGAAATTGTGTACATTGCCATGGTGTAGAGTGTGTGAGAGTAGGTGTAAAATTATCTGACACCGAAATCCCATTTCAATTGTTTTGTAATAAATGCGGAAAAAGAACTACTTTGAGAAAAAACACCTGGTTCGAGTCTTCAAAATTTTCAATAGACAAAAACATAATCTTAATTGCTTGTTGGATAAGAAACTATACCCTGCAAGAGACAGCCGCAGAAACCGACTTATCTTTAAACACCATATGTGACTATTTTGCTTTCTGCCGTGAAGTAGCATATGTAATCGTGACTAATGAAAGTGTTCCCATAGGGGGTCCAGGGAAAACAGTGGAAGTCGACGATCCCATGTATCAAGAAGAAAATATCGAAAAGGACGACCACTCAAAAACGAACTAGAACATATTTGGGTATTTGGGGGGATAGAGAGAGAAAGTCGGAAGTGTTTCATAGTTAGGGTGTATACCAGAGGAAAAGAGTGTTTAGTGAGCCTCATAAAGCATTTTACACTGCCAGGGACTAAAATAATAACGGACGGGTTCCAGTCATATATGATGCTGAAGAACGAAGGATTTGACCATTCTTTTGTTAATCATTCAGTTGAATTCATTTCATCTCAAGATCTTGAAATTCATACACAAAATATTGAATGTCTGTGGAAATCTCTGAAGTGTACCATTAAAAAAGAGGGCCGTCCAGGAGACAGAGATCAGTTGTATTTATTTCAATACCTGTATTTCCACAATTCAAAATTACGCGGCATCACTGACGCTCCCGGAACACTCCCTATTTCTTATGCAAGATATCAGTAAAGTCTATCCTGGTTACGGAAGAAAAGGATTACAGCCACTTGCGTATACCACAAATGGAGTCGTTGAAGAGGATTTCGTCGGTCAGGATTAATGTAAGTACATTACCCATATTTGTTTTACTTTCTGCAAAAGGCAACTAGCCATAGTAATCAATATAATCGCACATTCGATATATATCGAATCATGACCGCCTATTTCGATTGCAATCTTTCTTGGAAATTACCCAAGGCAACACACCACCTTGTTTACCGAACCTCTTGTAACGTTTCTGCTATGTTGCACACTCCTTACAAAAATCAGTTGCCAACATTATAAACACGAAATATCTGACACCTAAAATAAGACTTCGCTACCGGACATGTAAAATACCACATTTTCGTTTTCAGTTTGAAATTCTATTAACAATATTAGTAAAACACTTTTAAGAAATAGTACGTTGATTTAAACATAACTTTGGCTGTCCTTTTACGTAATTTTCAATTTTTAATACTTTCGTAAATAATAGCTGCAAACACTAAAAATGCACAATATCCACGGGTGTACTGCCGGTCTATAGTGTCCAACGTTGGACACTATAGACCGGCAGTACACCCGTGGATATTTTGATCATAATACACCGGGAGAAACTGAAGAATCACTAAAAATGCATTACACTTAGTTCCGGAAATTGCCGAACCTATATAGATACTAATTTGTATAAAAACAATAATACTACCTGTTATAACTATTGCACAACATGATTTCATATATACCTTTTGTTTAAATAAATTAGGGCAGACCATGTTTTATACATCACTGGATCCTAAATTAAATACTGATAATTTTTGATGCACTAAAATTAATAATCGGTTTGGTACTAAGAAACTATCTTCAAAATTAACAAAACTACGACAACCATATACAAATCCGTATTAATAAAAAATTTGACCGCAAACTGAAATACATTAAAATTCCATGTCACAATAATAGTACGCCTATACAATATTGGTAAAACAAATATGTGTCCACTTCGAAAACACAAATAATGTAAATAATTTGAGCACTGTAAACACTAGTCAAAGGATGACTTTAAATTTGTGTACCACATAATACAAATGTCATGAAACATGTACATACATTTAGATAAATAGTCAAAGCTTAAATGTAATGTTTTAATTTCTGTATTTTGGCATATTTAATGTAAAAGAATATTGTTTAATTGTGAATTACAAAACTTTGTCATCAATCTTATTACGCGGTTACGTTGAAAGATGTTTGAGAGAAACCATGTTTAGTTAGTCTTCTAGCAGTCACAAACCTGTAAGCAGCTCTGTTGGCTTGCCGCTGCATTTATTGATTGTGCAATAATGTGATTGATTTAAACTTTATTTAAAATGGAAATAAAATCGTTTCCATATCAACTGGCATGTTTATGATTTACGAAAAGATCCTGTAACGCCGAAGACAGCTCACAACACAATGGACTACAGCCAGCATGTAAGATAAGTTCAACTTCACCTACAGTGGAATGACTTTGTTATAGAGACTGTGAACTAATAAAACTTTCCGTGATTTAGGAAAATATGAGGGCTCAGTTTGAGTCATTCCCAAAAGGGGTGACTGTCGTTAGACTCTTCTTGTAGATGGCCCCGGCGTACTGCACACTGGTGTACTGCTACGGCAGGCCCATAGGTGGATCGCTGCAGGTCGAATCTTCGCTGCTCTCGCACCGACTCTCTACCAGCCTATGTCCGGACGCGGAAAAGGGAGGCAAAGTCAAGTGAAGGCGGTAGAGCGGCCTCCTATCGGCCATCATGCAACATCTCGCTGCCGAGGTGTTGAATATGGCCGGAAGCTTCTGCTCTTTAATATAGCAGCTATATCAACAAGCGAAAACACGGGAATGTAACACGGTAGATCTACGATAAAAGATTACACATATATAGTTATAGAACAGCAATAACATCTATTTTTTCGCCGATTTTACGACGTTTGTATTAATTACAAAATCGGTGCACTTAAACGTAATGCCACAACCAGAGGTCGCAACTACAACAGATAGCGATATAAACATCATCTTTGTCACCACGAAACGATAATCTATTAACATATCACCGGAATTATCGAACTAAATTATTAAAAAAATTATAATACCAAAAGGTAATTATATAAGGAACATATTATTGGGGCGATCTAGAATTGTTTAATAATAGGTTTGCAGCCAAGATCGCTTTCTTCATTTAATTACATAACCAGTTTCAGAGTGCTAGACGCCATCTTCAGATCTGTAGTAATTTTTTACATGACTTCACTGCTATTACAAAAAATTTTAACATAGAAAAAGGGTGTGCATCCACATTAATGTGTCATCAAAATAAATTTTACACGTCATTTTTATTTTGATGACACATCAATGTGGATGCACGCCATTTTGCTATGTTAAAAATTGTTGTAATGGCAGTGAAGTCATGTAAAAAATTACTACAGGTCTGAAGATGGCGTCTAGCACGCCGAAACCGGTTATGTAATTAAATGAAGAAAGCGATCTAGGCTGCAAACCTCTTATTAAACAAAAGATAATTGACATACATCAGACAGTCGAATACGATGATATATGCACGTCATTCCATCTAGACGTAAGTGAAAAAGCCTTTGTTATTACTTTCAGAATAACATTTACTGTATATTTGAAAATACGAAATACTAAAACGTATTACCTATATCTGCAGGTCACTTGAAAATGGAAATAAAGCGCCGAAACAGTCTGTAGTGACAAAATAAAAACAGATCTAAACTTAGCAGCAAATTTGGAATTACTTTATTAAAATGTCCGGAGGCGACGGGAAGAAGAGGCAGAAGAAGAAGCAGTGACTGTGCAGTGGTTTCGTTGCTAGAAACGTGGTCATCTGGCCAAGGGCTGCAAGAATTTTTCCCCCTTTATTTGGCCTTCTGAGTGTTAACTCAATGTGGCCATCTACAACACACATTGGAAATATACATATATTTAAATAAACAGACAAAACAGAAGTACATTTTGTCAAAATGGGAAAGTGGAAACAAAGCGAAAACTGCATTACATTACAATTTAAATAATGTTGGAACATGTTCACATATTCACGAGCAAAACACTTGATGCTTATAGATGGCGTCCAGTGGTCTTAATAAATTTAATTATGATTTTATATACACGAATGTCTTTTGTAAACAAAAGGGAAGAAGCTGACTGGGGAAGGGGATATCCCATCTTCACCAACGTCTGCAGGAAGTTCAAACGTTCTCGGTCAAATTTGGGGCACCTGAACAGGATGTCATTGACATCAGCTTCCGTTTCAGGATCACAATCACATGCCGCAGAAATCGTAGACGTTGATCCGATGTAGATGTTTTGGATGAGAGGCGTGAGTGAAGCGAAGAGGAATGATGGTAGAAATCGCGGATCGGTCCAGATGAGTCCTCATAAACCACGGCTGCGTAGAAATCCGAGGTTGCAGCACAGCGTAAGAAGCGCCTTTCGTTCCTTGGGAAACGTTCCACATCTGTTACCACTGTTGTTTCGCGTATTCCTTGACCGCAGATAAGAAGTCTGTATGTAGTTGTAGGTTCAAGACAGTGCCTAAGGATGCCGCTTGTTTAGTCAATGCATCAACTTCCTCATTATAACAGATACCAGCGTGAGAAGACACCCACAGTAAAATAACCGTCCGCTCCGCAGTTGCGCGTCCGAAGTGTGCTGAGGCGCACGACACGCGCGATTGCGGGAAGCCGCGAAGAACTGTGCAACCTGTGGCGGCCCTCACGCCGCCAACTCTTGCAGTTGCACTTACATGAGTAACTGAAAGCGGGCCGACTCCCAGAGTGACGACCACACGCGCCGATTTGCGCGGAATCGAAGAGTAGCTGCGAACGTCTGCTGACGACGCAGTGCTCGCCCTCGAAACAGCCACGGCGGAGGAGAGAGCGTTGATCCGCGCTGAACTCGACGCGGCGCGCTGACAGGTCGAAGAAGATTTGGTGTGCGCGAACTTCGCGCCGCGAAAAAAGAGGCGGCCGCCCTTGCTGCCTCCCCACAAGCGGGGACCAAAGCAGGGGTGGACGCAGACAGGGGAAGAAGGCACATCGGAAGCGGGTTTGTCCATAAAGCGCCGTGTACATTTAAAACGTCATTTCACGCTAGTATAGGCTAATTGACCTCGTAGGTGCCGTGGATTAGGTACAGTATAGAAACCTCGTGTTGTTCAAATGTTTGTTGAGCTTATGGGACTTAACTGCGGGTTCATCAGTCCCTAAACTTACAAACTACTTATAAACTATCTACATCTATATGGGATACTCTGCATATCACATTTAAGTTCCTGGCAGAGGGTTCAATGAACCACCGTTATACCATAGCGCTGGTTATACTCTTTATCTCCCATTCCATTCTCGAATAGCGAGCGGGAAGAAAGAACACGTTAATCAGTCCGTTCGAGCTCTGATTTCTCGTATTTTATTCTGGTGATAATTTGTATGTAAGTGGAAGCCAACAATATATTTACGCATTCGGAGGTGAATGTAGGCGATTGGAATTTCGTAAGTAGCCCAAGCCGCAGCGATAAGCGCCATTGTTGTAGTGATTCCCTTCCCAGATCCTGTATCATTTCCGTAACGCTGTCTCCCCTGTACCGTGACAATACAAAACAAGATGCCCTTCTTTGGACTCTTTCGATGTCTTCCGTCAAACCCACCTGATAAGGATCCCACACTGGGCAGCAATACTTCAAAAAAGGACGGACAAGTGTAGTGTATGCAGTTTCTTTAGTAGTTCTGTTGCATCTTTTAAGAGTTCTGCCAATAAAACGCAGTCTCTGGTTCGCCTTTCCCACAACATTATCTACGTGTTATTTCCAGTTTAAGTCTGAAGTAATAGTAATTCCTAGGTATTTTCTGGAGTTTATGTCCTTTACGAGGTGCATTCAAGTTCTAAGGCCTCCGATTTTTTTTTCTCCGGACTGCAAAGAGATAGAAACATGCGCATTATTTTAAAATGAGGCCGCGTTCATTGTCAATACATCCCAGAGATGGCAGCACCGTATGGCAGAAGGAATTTTACCGCCAGCGGCGAGAATGACAACTGATATAGGTACTTGAAATGGCGACGTTTTCCTTACTTGAACAGCGTGCAATTATTCGTTTTTTGAATTTGCGTGGTGTGACACCAATTAAAATTCATCGGCAGTTGAAGGAGACATGTGGTGATGGAGTTATGGATGTGTCGAAAGTGCGTTCGTGGGTGCGACTGTTTAATGAAGGCAGAACATCGTGTGACACAAACCGAAACAACCTCGGGCTCGCACAAGCCGGTCTGACGACATGATCGAGAAAGTGGAGAGAATTGTTTTGGGGGATCGCCGAATGATTGTTGAACAGATCGCCTTCAGAGTTGACATTTCTGTGGGTTCTGTGCACACAATCCTGTATGACGACCTGAAAATGCGAAAAGTGTCATCCAGGTGGGTGCCACGAATGCTGACAGACGACCACAAGCCTGCCCGTGTGGCATGTTGCCAAGCAATGTTGACGCGCAACAACAGCATGAATGGGACTTTCTTTTCGTCGGTTGTGACAATGGATGAGACGTGGATGCCATTTTTCAATCCAGAAACAAAGCGCCAGTCAGCTCAATGGAAGCACACAGATTCACCGCCACCAAAAAAATTTCGGGTAACCGCCACTGCTGAAAAAAATGATGGTGTCCATGTTCTGGGACACCGAGGGCGTAATCCTTACCCATTGCATTCCAATGGGCACTACGGTAACAGGTGCATCCTACAAAAATGTTTTGAAGAACAAATTCCTTCCTGCACTGCAACAAAAACGTCCAGGAAGGGCTGCGCAAGTGCTGTTTCACCAAGACAACGCACCCGCACATCGTGCAAACGTTACTCAACAGTTTCTTCGTGATAACAACTTTGAAGTTATTCCTCATGCTCCCTACTCACCTGACCTGGCTCCTAGTGACTTTTGGCTTTTTCCATCAATGAAAGAAACTCTCCATGGCCGCACATTTACCAGCCGTGCTGCTATTGCCTCAGCGATTTTCCAGTGGTCAAAACAGACTCCTAAAAAAGCCTTCGCCGCTGCCATGGAATCATGGCGTCAGTGTTGTGCAAAATGTGTATGTCTGCGGGGCGATTACGTCGAGAATTAACGCCAGTTTCATCGATTTCGGGTGAGCAGTTAATTAGAAAAAAAAAAAAAAATCGGAGTCCTTAGAACTTGAATGCACCTCGTACTTTTGATTGATTTAACTTGTAAACAAAGTTTAACGGATTTCTTTTCGTGCTCATGTGTACGACTTCACACTTCATTATTTAGAGTCAATTGCCAATTTTTACACCATAGTGATATCTTATTCAGATCGTTCTGCAGTTGGTTTTGATCTTCAGATAGTTTTACTAGACGGTAAATGACAGCGACATCTGCAAACGCCGGCTGCGGTGGCCAAGGAGACTGAGGCGCTCCAGTCACGGTCTGCACGGCCACTACGGTCGGGGGTTCGAATCCCCCCTCGGGCATGGATATTTGTGCCGTCCTTAGTATAAGGTAGTTGATAAGTAGTTTGTAAGTTTAGGGACTGATGACCCCGTAGTTAAGTCCCATAAGCTTCACAAACATTTGAACATTTTGAACATCTGCAAACAACCTGCAATCAACAGCAGTAAGACGCGCACTGAAATCACGTGACTCTCCCATATAGATGTTGATAACAAGCGCAGAGCGCATTGCTCACTCCATTGGTATCTATTCTATGGCAGGCGCTCCCTCGACCCCTGCAGCAGTGCAGGCGGCCGACGCGACCCCCAATGGTGGTGCACACACCTCCCCCTGGAAAGGTCGCAACCGCGGTGCAGGAGGAAGTACGGACGGCGGTCACACGAGTCGTGGCTCTTGACGATGATGCTGTTAACGCTAAAGAAGATGTCCTGCAAATGCTGAACAAGTTCAACGTCAAGACGGTCCTCTACGAGCAGGCCCGCTCCATTGGAGACCGGGTATACCCCCATTTCAACAACCCTTCTCCCTTCCTTCCCATCAGAAACGTAAACTTCCCCAGAAACCTTACCGGATCCCCAAGATCTGCAAGAGGCTCTGATTCCATCAATTTTGACATACAAGCTCTATAACTCCCACCCTGTCTTCTTCCCTTACCAGTGAGAAACGGTCGCCTGCCTGGCAGTCGGCCACCATGGGCTATGAGTCAGTTGGAAAAAAGAAATAAATATGACACCCATATTTATCTGTTGCAGGAAACAACATGCATAAGACGATCCACAAAGCCAGGCAACCAACCAGCCGGTATCAGGACGAAAAGTAACCAACTGCTTACACTCCACTCCGACGGCCCACGGTCGAGGCCCGCCAAGAAACGTGAAGCTCCAGGCAGTATTCTTCCAGTCATGGACGTCTAACCAGCGGGACGACTCCAGCCAGCAGTTCACATGATATAGATGAAACAATTAATTCTTCTAACTGGGGAGTTATCAAAAATGGGGTCCCACAAGGTTCGGTCTTGGGTCCTTTGCTGTTCTTAATATATATCAATGACTTGCCATTCTACAGTCACGAAGATGCTAAGCTAGTACTTTTTGCTGATGATACAAGTATAGCTATCACACCTGACAAACAGGAATTAACTGATGAAATTGTAAATGATATCTTCCAGAAAGTTATTAAGTGGTTCTCTACAAATGGACTGTCATTAAACTTTGATAAAACCCAGTATATACAGTTTCATACAGTAAATGGCATGACACCATTAATAAATTTATACTTTGAACATAAATCTGTAGCTAAGGTCGAATATTCAAAATTTTAGGGACTGAATTGGAAGAAACATATTGAAGATCTCCGGAAACGTCTGAGTTCAGCTACTTATGCTATCAGAGTCATTGCAAAATTTGGTGATTATACATCTCAGTAAATTAGCTTACTACGCCTATTTTCATTCACTGCTTTCATATGGGATCATATTCTGGGGCAATTCAACATTGAGTAAAGCATTGCACAAAAGCGTGTAATCAGAATAATTGCTGGAGCCCACCCAAGAGCATCCTGCAGACATTTGCCGGCCGCGGTGGCCGAGGAGACTGAGGCGCTCCAGTCACGGTCTGCACGGCCACTACGGTCGGGGGTTCGAATCCTCCCTCGGGCATGGATATTTGTGCCGTCCTAGTTTGTAAGTAGTTCATAAGTAGTTTGTAAGTTTAGGGACTGATGACCCCATAGTTAAGTCTCATAAGCTTAACAAACATTTAAACATTTAAACCTGCAGACATTTATTTAGGGATCTAGGGATACTCAATGTAGCTTCACAATATATATATTCACTCATGAAATTTGTTATTAACAATCCGACCCAAATCGAAAGTAATAGCAGTGTGCATAGCTACAACACTAGGAGAAAGGATGATATTCACTATACAAGGTTAAATCTAACTTTGGCTCAGAAAGGGGTGAATTATGCTGCCACAAAAGTCTTTAGTCACTTACGAAGTAGCATCAAAAGTCTGACAGATAGCCACCTAGTATTTAAAAAGAAATTAAAGGAATTTCTGAATGGCAACTCCTTCTACAATGTAGATTAATTTTTAGATAAAACTTAAAAATAAAAAAATAAAAACAAAAACAAAAATCCATAAAATATTGATTGTCAAGTATGGACAACATTTACTAAACTGGCACGTTCCACATCATTACGAATTGTCGTATATATGATCTATGGAACAAGTATTAATGTAATCTGATCTAACCTCCCAAAGAAGGGAGACCTCAGCAGTGGGGGGCTTAGTTTCTCTGCAGTTAGACCCAGACTTGTCATTCAGTCACGTTGTCATGGTAAACCTTTTCGGACTTTGTCAAGTATCGCGTACTAAATACTTACTAGGGGTTTTGCACTGTAAAATAAACGTTGTTTGAAGATTGACCCCCTGTTCACTTCAGCTTTCGTGCACGTTGTGGCTCTTCAAATTTATTTATCTACTAGATGACCGGTGAACTTCGTATCACTTACCTCTTAATATAAACCATATTAATTTAAATCATATGTATCTTAGACCCAGTAGCTTTATAAAGGCATCATCAGATAGTCTAAGTATCGGCTCGATAGTGGGCGGAAAGAGTGGGCAAATCACGCACACACGTCCAAGATAATGTTCGTGTCACATTCGTAGAAGTTCAGGGAAGAACAACGGTGATAAAATATGGAAAAATTTCGAGGAAAATTTAGTTTTAAAACATGTAAAATAATGACTTGCTTGTTGGGTGCGTTCAGAAATATATTTTGAAACAGTAAAGTCGCTTTACACTATCTGAACTCGTATATGAACTGTCAAATATAAAAATGAATTGCTGTTCGTTAGTCTCGCTAAAGCTCGAGAAAGGCTGAACCGATTTGGCTATATATCACTACATAAACCACTGAATCTATTGTGATGAAATCTGGTGTGGAGATAGCTCGAGCGCTGAAGTACCAGATAAGATACTTTAGAAAGTGTGTAACTCAATATATTTTTTGATTTGAAGTATATAAAGCGAAATATCGAATAATAATTACTCTCTGGAAAAGCTATTTACTCTTTGACATCTTAACTATCTTCCATAAGTTATAATTAACTTTAAAAATGCATTGGCCCTTCGGTAAAAAGTGGATAGAACAGCAGAACAACAGAAGTACATGTCCTAGTTGCACAAAAAAGTTGTTAAGATGCGACGAATATTTAACAATAACCGCTGATACTTTCAAGTTTTGCATCAAATGCGGTCACAATTTGAGCCGAATAATACAAATTAATAGGGCTAAGGAACAAAAAATCGAGTGAAACAACTACTGTTATTAAAACCGAAGTACATCTCAACAACGTCACCATCATAGTCGTGATAAATTTTCCTATTTTCTGGCCAACAATTCCAAACTTTTACTTCTCTCAAACCTTCCTCTCGCTTTGAACGTCGAATGTGCAAAATTTTATCGCAATCAGATGAACGGTATTGATATCCTATTGGAAAAACCTCTTTCAGTTTCTCGCGAATTTTCAAATTTTCCGGTCATCTTTCCCATATTTTTAGTGCATAAGAACGTTCATCTTTCGTTGAACGTCAAATGATCAAAATTTTGTAGCAATCGGATGAACGGTTCTCAACCTATAGTGATGAGTACATTCAGATACACATTGAAAATGGAACTTGGTTCGAAATTTGCGACTTTCCTTTTTAACTGTCCCTATTTTCTTTTTTTTACGAAAACTTTTCCAAGACAAAAAAAATAAATAATAAAAAAAGGTCACATCTCACCGTCGTGCGAATAGTTATAGTGCTGAATCAATCACATTAAAAAACGCACTTTCTGTTTTTCTCAAATTTTCCAATTTTCCGGTAGATTTTTCAAAAACTTATTTCATGCAAACCTTGTCCTGTCAAGCCGTACTCAAGTGATACTCTTACAACCATGTGGCAATTGATTTTTATTCATAGAAAAAGTGGCTTTTGGTTTTTCGTAAGTTTTCCTACTTCCCAAATTTTTATTTAATGTGAACCTTCCTCTTGCTTTCAACATGAAATGTATAAAATTTTATCGTAATTAGACGAACGGTATTGATAGCTCACTGGAAAAAGCTGTTTCAGTTTTCCCGATTTTCCTCTTTTCCGGACAACTGTTCCACATTTTATCATCGTTTAAACCCTCCCTGGACTTACACGAATATTTCAAGAATAAAATTAGCCAAATCGGTTTAGCCGTTCTCGAGTTTTAGCGAGATATAGAGATGATGAACGAATAGTTGCCTTTTTTTGCCTTGTCTCTTATCCAAAAATGTTTGTAAATCTATTCCCGAGACAGGACTCGTAATCCGAGAGCAAACGCGCGCTCCGCAGCAAGGCGCTTTAGAGCACTCCGCCATTCCAGCGCGGTACTTGCCGCCCATGGTTATAACAGTCAAAAACACAGTATAATGAAGGAGAGTTAGATTCGTAGGATTACAAAGTGCTGCAAAGGCTGGTAACTTGTTATAAATATTTATATGTTTACTATTTCGCATTTTACAAAAAAGAAAAAAATGCGGAATCCTGTTAGTATAATAAGTGTGTCCGTTATAGTCTGTCAACTCATATAGATAACTGGTGCCTAAAATGATTGCAGGTTCACTCTTCCGAGCTTAAAGCTGAGAAATTTGTTTCTTAAAAATACTGAACGATGTTCATTCTTCTTTGAAAACAAACTTCAAGAACAGATTAATACTTACATGAACATTAAATCACAGTAAATAAATGAATAACTGTTAAGCGGTTGACATTCAGTTACAAGAAATGTTATCAAATAGAAAGTGTTTCTGATGGCCGCGGTGGAGTAGCCGAGCGGTCTAAAGCACCTCGCTGCGGAGCGCGCGGTTGCTCGCCGTGGAGGTTCGAGTCCTCTCTGGGGCATGGGTGTGTGTGTTTGTCCGTAGGTTAGTTTAACTAGGTTTAAGTAGTTTTTAAGCTACGGACTGATGACCACTCAGTTAGGTCCGATAGATTTACAGACATATGAACATTTTTTTGGTACTGATGAATCCTTAATGCGCCAAAAACAACTGTGAAGCGCAGATTTGCTTTCAGGGAGGATTCGCGCATGCGCTAGATGAGGTGTTGGAACTAGTTACATTGATTTGCGCTTGGGCCAAATGTTGCGTTTCCGTCAGGGTTCGAGTAGCTTAGAAGCTGATGCCTTGACCAGCGCAAATGCACCTTTTACTAACGAAAGTAGTGACCATAGGCCTACTCAGGAGGTTCAGGAGAGAATCTGAATTTCATCGGTGCCTCGGCAAGGCTATGGCATACATGCTTGCTATCTGTACGATTTAAAACTTTGCACTTTGAAAATGCAGATTAAAAGATGATACGAGAATGAAACGAAGAATGATAGTTTGAATGAACAGTCCTTTTTCTCCACGATTAGCTTTGTGACCGGGGGTTTACTGAAACACTGAATACACAGGATGCGGCGCCACTGGAAATGGGACAGTCACATTGACTGATTCGCAACTAAAGAAAATGAAAGACTTGGATTCACTGGTAGAAAACACGGAAAAGGCAATATATCTTCAAAGGCTGGGGCGTTGGTTGACTGGGTCATCGTTGTGCGCTGAAATCTAATTACTAAATGTTACACTGTTGGCAGTTTAACGTGTCTTGAAGCAGAGTCTCTTGTTAGTCAGTTGTATTGCTGATCGATTTCTATCGGCAAGGCTTTGGTAGTGGTTGTATTTTTGCTTGCACGTGGTACTGCAAATATTCCTGTCGAATGACTAAAAGCTGGAGGTCACTATTTGAAAAACTAATATCGTACCTTATGAACAACTGCTGCCAAAGAACTTTCCATCAGAATGGAAAGGGTCACATATGGTTCCTATTTTCAAGAGAAAATTTGTATACAATCCGGACCAGGAGACTTGCATTTGTTAAGTGATTTAACCCTTTAATGAATAGTGTAGCTGATAGCTACATTCATTATTATATCTCGAACTGATCGACATTTTACCACAAGTTCATTTCTAGCTGCTTACACATGCAAGTAGCTCGTCCTAGAAATTATAAATTGCCAAATGCTACTGAATCAGTTCGACATTTAACTCCATTGAGTTACTAGAAACATGTGCGTTTGTTTACATCTGTATTTCTCCTTTGCCATGTAAAAGTAGTCAATCACATACTACTTTTGTATTATGAGTTACTTTTTGGAAAGTTGAGAGGCATAATAGTGACATTTACTACATGGGGTACGTCATAGAAGCACTATATAGCTGACCAGCCATGAACATTTTGTTGCTAGTAATGCATAATAATTTTAAGGATTTTTTAAAAATATTTTTCTCAGTATATACACACTATACATTAATCGTGATAGTTTTTATAGCTTCAAATAAAATGTCATGCATTAAAGGGTTAAGTTGCTTTAATACTCCAGGGGTATCAACGTCTAAATTATACAAGCTGGTGGTTGTTCAGGAGTTTTTGCTTCGTCTTCTTTGGTCAGTGAATTTCGGAAACGTGTGTTTAGCAATTTTGTTTTAGTATAGCTGTCATACGCAGCATCACCCTTGTTATGTCCGCCTCAGTAGCTCAGCGGTAGCGTCGCTGACTACCACACAGGAGGCCCGGGTTTGATTCCCGACAGGGGACTGGGTGTTGTGTGTTGTCCTAATGATCATCATCTCATCATCATTGGCACGTAAGTCGCCCACGCGGCGTCAAATAAAAAGACTAATACTAAGGCGGCCGAACAATCCCGCAAGGGATCTCCCGGCCAAGAAAGCCATTATGCTCATTTCCATTTCCATTTACCCTTAAAATATCACGCAGTGAATGTATTGCTTGTGTTTTCCCGCTAGTATACTTTACTGAAGACCAGAATTTCTTCGGATTTTCTTCCAAATTACGTGACAGGTTTTCGTTGTAATTATTTCAGGCTTCTCGCATTGAAGTTCGAGTTGAGTATAGAGTTTCAGTAAAACTTTGGAAAATTTATGTCTTTTTAAATTTTGCATGCTTTTTACTTTGCTTCTGCAAGAGTGATGTAACCTGTTTTGTGTACCACGGTAGGTCAACCTCCTACTTTGTTAATTTATTTGGTATAAATCTCTCAATAGCTGTCGATATTATTTATTTGAATGTAGGCCATGTTTGATCTACACTCACATTGTTAGATTCGAAAAATTGGAGATTCTCACCCAGGAAAGCGTTAATAGAATTCTGTATGTTCTTTTTTGAATAAACATATTTTTCGTTTAATTTTGGTGGATTTGGGAAGTCCGATATGAAGTATCGCTACGACGAATCTGTGTTCACTAATACTTGTGTCTGTTTTGATGCTCGTAATTAGGTTTATTTGTTGTTAGGAGGTCAATTATGTTTTCACAACCATTTACTATCCTAGAGGGGTTCATCACGTAATTGCTCGAGATAATTTTCGGAGGGTGCGTTCAGTACAATTTCGGACGATGTTTGATGCTTTCCTGTCGTTTCGAACATGTATTTTTGCCAATCCTAATTAAAACTGTATGCTTTTGGTATGCTTTTGAAATTTGATACAACCATTCTTTGCTGCCCTCCAGACGAAACCGTCACTTTTACAGAATCAAAAACTGAGGTACGTTTGCAATCTTTGTCAGACCACGCCGTTAAACGTGTTCTGCTACTAAAACGAGACGATATTGTACATATGAGTGATTCATAAATGTCTAAAATGGCTTTTATTTGTAAGCAGGGTTTAACCCTTTATGGCCTGATTTTTTATCTTTTCATTTTGGTATTTCAAAATTTTCTGTGGTATTTTAGTTGTTGGGAAATATGTTTAGTATAAAGAAAAACCAAATCAAATGATATTATATAGGGCTGACAAGACTTAAAAACTACCAAATTATATTTACAAATTCATTCTGAAGATCTGTAATACATTCCGCACCTAACCAGTCATTATCATAAATTGATTTACAGAGTAACAGGGAAAAAATTATGAAGATCGCTTTCCCATAGGAAATGCACAGAATACAAATTGAACAATCACCTACGAACAGCTAAATCGCCCAAGGTCTGCATGCTGAAATTCATATTACTTTGGCACCACAGATATCACATCAATGAAAGAACTTTGATGCATTTACAATGTACCAAAGCAAGAATAAGTGGCACATTACATTTCCGCAGCAATTCAAGTGACTAATGTTTTACATTCATTGTTATGAAGTGGTACTTTGAAGTCCCATCAGATCATAAAGGGTTAAATGGAACTTCCGGGTAAAGCGTGTACAAAATGAAGTTTTCAGAGTCGCGTATTTCAGATGCAAGTTTACTTTTCACTTCGCTTGTTCCACTGAAACTTGCAGGTGTACTGATTTTTATATAAGTATAAATAAATAAGAGGACTTATAAATTTTGATCGCTATCTTAAGGAAACGGGCAAAATGGAGTACAGACGACTAAGAAATGAGATTGACAGGAAGTGCAAAATGGCTAAGCAGGAGTGGCTAGAAGCCAAATGCAGCTCTGTAGAAGAATGTATAAGAAGGGGAAAAGTAGATACCGTCTACAGGAAAATAAAAGAGACATTTGGGGATAAGAAAAACAGCTCTATGAATATCAAGGACTCTGATGGTAAACCAGTTCTCAGCAAAGAAGGAAAAGCTGAAAGGTGGAAAGAGTACATAGAGCAGCTCTACAAAGGAAATGAACTTGGAGATGATGTTGTAGGAAGGGAAGAGGAAGTAGATCAAGATGAAATAGGAGATACTATACTGAGAGATGAATTTGACAGAGCCCTGAAAGACCTAGGTCGGAACAAGGCCCCAGGAGTAGATGACATACCCTCAGAGCTACTAAAGGCTCTGGGAGAGCCAGCCATGACAAGACTATTTGAACTGGTGTGTAGGATGTATGAGACAGGTGAAATGCCCTCAGACTTTAAGAAAAATGTAATAATCCCCATTCCAAAGAAATCAGGCGCAGACAGGTGTGAAAACTACAGAACAATAAGTTTGATAAGTCATGGTTGCAAAATTTTAACACGAATTATCTACAGGAGAATGGAAAAGCTGGTAGAAGCTGACCTCGGGGAAGATCAGTTTGGATTCAGGAGGAACGTAGGAACCCGGGAGGCAATACTTACTTTACGTCGTATCTTAGAAGATAGGTTAAGGAAAGGCAAACCTACATTTTTAGCTTTTGTAGATTTGGAGAAAGCTTTTGACAATGTTGACTGGAATACACTCTTTCAAATTCTGAAATCAGCAGGGGTAAAATACAGGGAAAGGAGAGTTATTTACAACTTGTACAAAAGCCAGACCGCAGTTATTAGACTTGAAGGGAACGAAAGGGAAGCATCAGTTGGGAAGGGAGTAAGACAGGGTTGTAGCCTTTCTCCGATGCTATTTAATTTGTATATCGAGCAGGCGGTGAATGAAAGCAAGGAAAAATTTGGAATAGGGATTAAAGTTCAGGGGGAGGAAATAAAAACATTGCGTTTTGCTGATGACATTGTAATTCTGTCACAGACAGCAAAGGACCTGGAAGAGCAGTTGAATGGAATGGACAGTGTGTTGAAGAGAGCGTATAAAATGAACATTAACAAGAGCAAAACAAAAATAATGGAATGCGGTCTTAGAAAATCAGGTGATGCTGAAGGAATTAGATTGGGTAACGAAACAATGAAGGTGGTAGATGAGTTTTGTTACTTGGGTAGTAAAATAACATGCGATGGTCGCAGTACAGAGGATATAAAATGCAGAATGGCAATGGGAAGAAAAGCATTTTTGAAAAAGAGAAATTTGCTAACATCGAATATTAATTTAAGTGTAAGGAAGTCTTTTCTGAAGGCATTTGTGTGGAGTGTTGCCTTGTACGGGAGTGAAACATGGACGATAAGCAGTGCGGACAGGAAGAGGATAGAGGCTTTTGAAATGTGGTGCTACAGAAGAATGCTGAAGATTAGGTGGATAGATCGCATAACTAATGAAGAGGTACTTAACAGAATTGGTGAGAAAAGGAATTTTTGGCACACCCTGACTAAAAGAAGGGATCGCTTGGTAGGACACATTGTTAGACATCGAGGAATCGTAAATTTAGCATTGGAGGGAAGTGTGTGGGGTAAAAATCGCAGAGGGAGACCAAGAGACGCGTATAGTAAGCAGATTCAAGTAGATGTGGGTTGCCGTTCTTATGAGGAGATGAAAAGGCTTGCTCAGGATAGAGTAGGGTGGAGAGCTGCATCAAACCAGTCTCCGGACTGAAGACCATAACAACAACAATCTTAAGTCCTCAATTTTTTTTAATTATTATATCTCAGTCTTCGTCAGCAACATCCATAATTCCGTAAAAATTACTTTTTTATGAATAAAATGACAGTAGTGTACATAGAGCCCGCCATCGTGGGACCGTCATCTTGTTTTTTTCAGTTTTTGATACCATATTCTCAGTCAGAAACTTTGTTAACCGTTATGTACTAAGTTTGGTACAAATCAAACGCCTCATATTTTGACCATCTTTTTGGGATTCTGACGCACTGTACGGCGGTCCTGTGCGCTCCACACCAACCTGCCAGCGCCTTCAGACTTACACGCCTGGCGTTTGGCGTTCTCACACACTGTAAATGCGACATAAAGTCGTTGAGGAGGCAGGCGACCATGATGAAATGATTAGGTAGTACTGCTGTGAAGCTGGTTAGGTCGCA
The DNA here is from genome assembly GCA_026315105.1 of Locusta migratoria. NCBI lineage: Eukaryota > Metazoa > Arthropoda > Insecta > Orthoptera > Acrididae > Locusta > Locusta migratoria. The sequence goes on from CM048751.1 coordinate 65,727,385, forward strand.
AATTCTTTATTATAGGTCACACTTCATGTATAGCGTGCCCTCAAAAATGACACGTTTCGGCTTTACCATCATCAGATTAACAGGTAATCTGCTTTTGTACGTGTATCAAACAACTTCTTACATCTGTTCACGTGTGCACTTTGCACGAAGAGATGCTAATCTGATGATGGTAAAGCCGAAACGCGTCATTTTTGAGGGCACCCTGTACTTGAAGTGTGACCTATAATAAAGAATTTGCGACCTAACCAGCTTAACAGCAGTACTACCTAATCAGTTCTCACACCCCTTGTTGGCTGCTCTCAAGCAGAGTTGTTCTTAGCTGTAACAGTATGCAACGCGGTATCATATACTCTTACGGTCTTAACGCATATTGTTGTCGGTAGGGCGATCAAAGCAGATTTTTGCTGCTGAACCTAGTTACGTTTTGCAAACCAGTTTTCCCTGAAGCAAGCTTTACTTTGTTGAAAAAAGTAAAAAATAAATAAGTAAATAAAAAAGAATAAGAAGAAGTTGCAAAGCTTGTGGGGGCTCGTTTAGAAAGAACCTGAAATATCTCGTTTTCTTTTATCTATGTTTATGTTTATAACTGCAAAGCCTATTGGTGTAGTAGCAATAACAAACCGCGTTCGCTCGGCTTTCGCGCGAAACATGGCTGCAACTAACTTACACGTTGCGCGCACGCGCCACGCAAGATTTTAGTTCTGACGAAACTCCAAACGCCAGGGTTGCGCGCGTACCTGCGCAGCGGTTTCGCCACTTACACGCAGACTCCTGCGTGTGACGCCCCTGAACGCAGACTTGCGCGCATGTAAAGTTGATGTTGTTGACAAAGCTATAAACAAAATGTTCAAATGTTTGTATAGCTTATAGGAATTAGCTACGGGGTCATCAATCCCCAAACTTACAAAATACTTATGAACTAGCTAACACTAACGACGGCACAAATATCCATGCCCGAGGGGGATTCGAACCCCCGACCGTAGTGGCCGTGCAGACCGTGACTGGCGGGCCAAAGTCCCCTCGGCCACCGCGGCCGGCAGCTATAAACAAAATCCATTCTCTGCATAAATAAGACGTAGTTGACGAGTAAAGTTAAGCTGTTACGTAATTTCTAATTAACTGTAATTTAATAAGCGTTCGACTTCTATCGTTACTCTAGTAAACGCTGCATCGCCGTAACTCCCGCAACTAAATTCGCGCATGCGATAGGCATTGATGGAAATTCCCGAACGTTTCGCTATCGTCAACTTTGTTATCAAACAAGACCTCTACTACTACTGCTGCTAGAACTACTGCACGTATGCCTATGTCGCAGTTATTTAGTAACATAAAGTTGTTATTGTTAGTCTATTATTACTAGCTCATTTACGCAATTCCTTTAACATTTTGTGTATGATATACGATAATGATCACTCGAAAACTATAGCTGTGATTGACTGATACGATTTAATGGTAAAGACGGTATCACTAGGTTGTCCGAGGAAAGTGTTGCATTCGAAACAACAAAAACGCGTCCAAAAAGATAATTAAAATCCTTCCTGGTCCAAAGAGGTAAGTTAAAGGTACTACAAGCGACCAATTTAATCAGCATTATTAGTGAGGACGTGATAGATTCCCTTGTGAAATATACCAAATTGTGTGTTAAGAATATAACATCACAAAAAGCTGTTCTAGACAGGGAAGACATATGTGCTCTAAATGGAACTCTTATTTCTGCAACAGTTCTATTAAAGAAATTGTCTGCACTACACTTGTGACGTCCTCATTTGGAGTATTGCTGCGCATTGTAGGATCCTCAACAAGTGGGACTGTTTGGCCACGATAACTTGATGCGCGGTAGCTGCTGGGAGCTGCAAGAGGCGAGTCTTGCACGAACATTACGGCTGTCGCGGGGAGTGGAGCTGTGTGGGGAAGGCAGCATCGGCTGCTTGCTGCAGTGCTGGAACCGTTACACTAACTATGGGTACAGTAATAGTCAAGGAGGTTACAATACTAACCTCCACCTGAATAACTGTCAATGATGCGTGGGTTGGAGTGAAAATTATGAAATTAAAGGCGTTATCGTTGCGGCGAGTTCTGTTTCCGAAATTTCTTTCACCAATTTTCTCCTCCGAATGCGAATGTATTTTGTTATCACCCACCTGCATACGGAGAAAAATATTTTTATCAGATACTAGAATTACACCCGGCGTCGTCCAGGTGTTTATTTATACTACACTCCCGTAGTCCACATGCCCTCCCCCCCCCCCCTCTCTGCATCCATCCCTTTCCACCTTTCCCTCTCTCGGAAAAGTTTCCTGCAAGGTACCCTCTGTCATGTACCAAACAAACATTTATGTACCCAGTGATCTTCCACTTGGTTTAAAGGTCATGTGTGTAAAAATTCATGGAGATTGGAGCAAAACTAAGCATTTTGTAAAATTCCGTAAGTTAAGTACCCTCCACCATGCATCGAACGAAATTTTATACAGACAGTGACATTCCTCTTATTTTTAAGGTAGAGTGGGCAAAATTTCATCAATATCGGAACAACTGTAAATTTCTATGCAATAGAAACGCAGGGTCACATTGAAAAACGCACTTTGTTGTTCTCAAATATTCCATTTTTATTTCATACAACCCTTGTTCTGAGAATAACGAAAACAACAAAAAAAGGTTCTGTGAAATCGGTCGAGCCGTTCTTAAGTTATGGCGCGACCAAGGTATTTAGTGATGCATTTTTATGTTGCAAAGTACCCTCCCCCATGCACCGTATGAAACTTAAGCTAGACTGTGACCTTCCCCTTGTTTTGAAGGTCAAGCGTGCGAAATTTCGTGAAGATCGGAATGAAACTGTAGATTCCGTGAGTTTGTAGGAGAAGTATGCTCCGCCATGCACCTATCACAAAATACTTTCTTAGCTGACGTTATCTACCTATAAACAACATTCCTGCCAAATAGGTGAAGTAGTTTTCGAGATTTCGTATTTAGTCAGAGAGTGTCTTTTCGCTTTTATATAGATAGAGATTAAGAAAACAGATAGCTTAATTTTGGATACCAGGGAGACTTGCAGAAAAAAAAAATAGTAACATGTAAATCTGTAAAGCTAACTTTATTTGACACAAGGTCATGCCTTATGCGACAGTTTTACGTCATCTACAGCGAAACTGTTGTGAGCGGTAGATTTCGTTTCAGACTTCTTTCCGTTTCATTTTGTGAGAGTGAAAAATACATACAAACTTTGTTGCAGGTCCCTTTTCCCATTTTCCAATAATTGACGCATAAATCGGTGTTCTCACGCGGTGGCCTCTCATTATTTATGACGTCATATCTCCTGGAGCTATGTGTCGTGCTCTTGTATTTTTGAGTCACGAACCTTCGTGGGCATACGGTGAACAGTTCAGCGAAGTTTCATTGCAGTCGAATGAATGGTTTATGAACTCGTAGAGGACATAAAGACAAACATTATATATTGGTATAGGATTTTAGTCATAGTGGACTTTTTAGTGTTTTGCGAGTTCCTATATTTTCTACAAAATATTTACTTTGATAGATTCTCCTATTCTCATTTAACTTCGATCAGTCCTCTTCCCGCACACCTGGTAGTTGGGATCAATTAAAATATATAGGTACCATTTGAATAGAAGTACTTATAGCAGCGCTAATCAGCTCGAATTTAATTTTTAATTTCTATTTAAACCTGCAATGTTAGATGTGTACAAAAATCGCAATAGACTTACTTTTTCAATGCCTAACCCTTTCATTGCCAGTGTTGTTCCTGGACAACAACATATTAAAAGTTGATTTAGACCGTATTTTGTGCATCAATCCTTAAAGGTGCATGTTGATGAACAACATGCTACTAGTACAACATTTTGCCGCTTGGTACGGCGGGTAGCCACTTCTGAGGCATTAATCTGTCCATCTTGGAGGTTGTGTTGCGTTGTCGTCTGTACTTGGCTGAGTGTATTTTATTCCAGCAGAGAATTGTCTAGTTTTTGGTGCTGTGGCGAAGATTATGCTATCATTATTGATCTGGCAGTGTTAACTATCAACAAAGTAACGTCCAAGTAATAAAATACCCCAATACAAAGATCTGTGTTGTGCATGAAATACACGACATAAAAAATCAATAGTTCGGATAAAGATTTTAAAACACAAATTTTGATGTTTACTGCACTATATTAATACAGGAAACAATGAATTTTAATTTTTCCAAAGCTGATTTCATAATGTGGGACGGATTGGGTTAAAACAGTATGTATTTATTTCATACTTCTAAAAACCACTATAGCTGTCAACTACGCGAACACTGCTGGTAGGAAAAAAAAATCGCACTGAGGTGTTTTACGGCCCACTCTAGATTTGTAGTTTTGTAAGTTTTTGCAAACATTTTGTACCAAAATAATAATCTAAATTTTAAAAAAATTAATTAATAAGAGTGTCTGAAAGCCTTTTAGGAAAAATAATTTAGGTAATGGCAGGTTCCGAACCACTGACCTTCAGCGTCACAGTCCAACGCGTTGCCCACTACACTGCGACTAACACTTATGAAATGTTCAAATGTTTGTAGAGCTTATGGGACTTAACTACGGTGTCATCAGTCCCTAAACTACTTATGTACTACCTAATACTAAGGACGGCACAAATATCCATGCCCGAGGGGGGGATTCGAACACCCGACCCTAGTGGCCGTGCAGACCGTGACTGGCGCGCCTCAGTCCTTTCGGCTAACACTTATGTGTTCTTTAATTGCATACTATTGATGGCCATTGTTAACTGATGCTAATATGGCATTTGTAGACACTAGATTGTCATTTATTGTACAAAGAACGACGTGTTTTTGTAAATTATTCAGTGCGCCATTGCTTTGAAATTACAACGTGTAAATTAAAATAAGAAAATCATCAAATACGCAACGCAAGATGGTGAATGTCAGAGAGAGTTCTGGGCGAGGAATGTCACGTGACATCTGCGAACGGCTTGTTTTCGTTAATTCAATGGAGAGTGTCAAAACTTTCTCCTCTACAAATTTGTTTATTAAAATTTCGCGTCAGATTAACGGTTTATTTGCAATTAAAATTACATTCCAAACGGATTTTTTGGTATTACTAACGCATTTCTTGTCCGAAATATTTCAAAAAGCGAGGTTCTTGCCTCTGGTAGCCAAAAATTATGTCTGTAAAATTTGGTGTCGATTGGTTGAACGGTTCGACCTAAAAAGTGGGAACACGTAACAGCTAGACAGACATAGTCAAATCGCCGTTATTTTTGCAAATATCTCTGCAACGATGCAAAATATGAAGAAAAAAAATAAAAAAATAAATAAGAGAGCGAAGTTGTAGTGAATTTTCCCCTCTACCAATTAGGTTATTCAATATTCGTGTCAGATGAACGGATTGTTTGCATTTACAATTATATTACAAACGGCATTTTTGGTATTACTACCGTATTTTTTGCCCGAAAAATTTGAAAAAGGGAGGTTCTGGTCTCTGGCGGCCTATAATTATGTCTGTAAAATTTGGTGCTGATCGGTTGAACAGTTCGTCTTAAAAACAGGAAACACGTTACGGACAGACAGACAGACAGAAATCCTATAATCGCCGTTATTTGTGCAAATATCTCTGAAACGATACGAGATATGACAAAAAAAAAAAAAAAAAAAAAAAAAAAAAAAAAAACCGATCGCTCCAAGGCTAACCATGTGGGGGCTGTACCAAATAAGACTAAAAGAAAATATGATCGTTTACAAAGAGCAAAGGAATGGACCACTTACGTTTGCTTGATTCACGGGGAAAAAAATTGAAGGGGATGATGACGTAATTGCACCGGCAAACAGAAATGCGGACTATACTGTCTAGTCCACTTACAGTTTCAAGAATCAGACTCTGGGAATATGCTACGTTCCCTTTGTATCGCTGCCGCAGAAGTCGTGAACCAGTGAGATACTATAGAGATCAATGTCGTGAACACAGGATTAGAGACAATGTTGCGCAAGTAAAGACGTTGATGCGATCTTTCTGGCCGATCTGCATTCGCGAATGGAACAGGAAGGAGCCATAATAACTCTTAGTATCAGAAGTTCCTACCATGCAGTAAACAGTTCTTCGCATAAGACGACTGTATATATACACACTGTTGTACGCTTACCTGTCACTAAAGGAACTAGCAATGCTGCTAGAAATTGCACAACGACCATACTGGAAACAATGGTTACCACGGCGGTGAAGCTGTAATAGGCACTGCAGACAGTGGCGGGAATATACTGACCTCGAACGGTATCGGCCGACCTAAGGTCACATGCGATGCCTTTCGGCTGCATAGAGACAGTGCTCCGCTAAGAAAAAACCGTAGCTTGTATGGTATCCACGCTGCAGCGGTAATCCACGATTAAGAACGTTTAAGTTGAAATGGAATCGATTATTGTCGCGCACTTAATTTAACAATAAACACTTCTTAGTTGGAAATAACACATTATGATATCCAAGTATTGAACTTCAACAGTGGCGTAACTAGGACTTGGCTTTGGGGGGGGGGGGGGGGGGGGTAGATCTGCTTGATGAGAAAAAATTTAGTCAGTTTCCAGACAGACTACCATCTACCACTCCCGTTGAAGATTAATTCACTCCCGTCCAATAAAAGCTTATGGTAAAACACCCCGAGTTTCCAATCTTTACTTTTACCAGATTGCTGTAATTTCTTTCTTTCTCTCTCTCTCTCTCTCTCCTTTTAAGGGTTCTGTGGGGGGCGGGGGGGGCGTGGTGTTCTATCCCCCTCATCCCCCCCCCATAGTTACGTCACTGAACTTCAAGCTACCTATTCACAAATTGGCGACGGCGTACTTAGCCTATACTTAATGGAAGTACAGCACGCAGGGTTAGCAGAACTATTCATTGAAAATACTGGACATATCACCCAGCCACGGATGGGGGGGGGGGGGGGGGAGCGAGCCCAAGGATTTCTCCGCGCAAGTCTTGTCACTTTCAGCAGAAGTCTTGACAGGGAAGAAATTTTTGAAAGACGAGGGAGAATGAACAGTAGTTTTATTTTAATTTATTGTGTTCAGCTTCTTGGAAATGTTGGGTAACATCTCTCCCCTCTCCCCCCCCCCCCCCTTATTATAGTACTTACTGAAAGCCTTATATTGATGACACTAGGCTTCGAGCAATCATTCTCCGTCAACCATTCATGTCGAAACACTGTCAGTCTCTTTTTTGTCGTTTTATTACACACACACACACACACACACACACACACACTGTCGTACCGTTACGACTGTCATTCGTGTGCCGTTCACTATCTAATAACTACAGCCGCGGCGGAGCGAAGTTTCAATCACCGACTTTTACTTCTGAATGTGAAGACATATTGCTAGCACCCACCTACTTAGGGAGACATGATCATCACAATAAAATAAGAGAAATCAGATCGAAAACGGAACGATTTAGGTGTTCTTCCTTCCCGCGCGCTATTACAGAATGGAACGGTAGAGAAAAGTTGTGAAAGTGGTTAATGAAGCCTCTGCCAAGAACTTAAATGTGATTTGCAGAGTATCTATGTAGATGTAGATTGAGGCGCTATGCTACGATGCGCTAGGCCGTTCCCCGTCGGGAGTTCGAATCCCCCTCATAAGTAGTTTGTAAGTTTAGGGATGATGACCCTGTAGTTAAGTCCCATAAGCTTTACAAACATTTGAACATTTAATAACTACACTGCACGACAATCTGTGCATCTACTACACAATGGGGATCTGTCCAATCCATCGCTCCAAATACTGTGCCTTGCCGACAACGTTATTATTTTTATCGAAACCTCTATAAGTTATTATATGTTATGTTTCACCAACTAAACTGTTCATACAGACCAGAATAAACGTGTTAATAATGTATTTAAATTTTTTAGGTTATCGGGAAAATACGAGACAAATCGCGTCCGGGAACAGCTATTGACAGGATGCGGGACAATTTCTCAAGATACGTTACTGATCTTTTAGCCCAATGAAATGGTGGTTTTCCGCTCTGTTTCAGCAAGCTCTAACGCCGATACCGCTCGTCATAAAATCAATATTGAGTAATGCATCTTAAGGAAATTTTGTCTAATTTTGTGCAGAATGGACATCTTCGAGAAAATGTTCAAATGTTTGTAAATCTATCGGACTTAACTGCATGGTCATCAGTCCGTAGTTTACAAACTACTTAAACTATGGTAAACTAACCTAAGGACAAAACAAACATCCATGCCCGAGAGGGGTTTCGAACCTCCGACGGCGCACCGCAGCACAGCGCTACAATGCGTGTGGCTAACCCGCCGCCCGGCTGCGAGAAACGCATAGTTTCAAGATATAAGCAAGCAACTGAAAAACGTGCTAACATTTTGAGCTTTTTCGTTGTGAAGCCGACTTACTACAAGGCAAACTTGAAATTCGAATTCAGCGTCCCCAAAAACATACGGAACCGTTGAAAAACAACTTTTAGAATTTTGTTACGAAATAGGCTGTTTTGAACACCAATTGACTGCATTATTTGAAATGTAGGATGTCTAGCAATCCCGTTACAGAGATACAGTACAACAGGTAGACGTAATACACTGGCATTTTCCTTCGTGAAAGTTTTCTGTCTACAACGGGATGCAGTAGATGCAGGCATAGGCGTCGCCAGGATATGATTTCGGGAGGGGTTTTCACTGACTGAACATTGTAATGACGTGTTATCTTAATAGAACTGCACACGGCACGAATGTTCAAAAGTTTATGAAGCTTAAGGGACTTAACTGCGGGGTCATCAGATCCTAAACTTACAAACTACTTATAAACTAACTTATACTAAAGACAGCAGAAACATCCATGTCCGAGGGTGGACTCGAACCCCCAACAGGAGGCGACATAGCGCCTCAATGCGCTCGGCCATTACGCCGCGGCGAAACGTCATGAACATGATAAAAGTTTCTATATGATACGTAGGATAACCGGGCTATTAGTTTTGAAGAGTAAAATGAAGTGTCATTTCCTTCGGGAGAAGTGTCAATGTACCTATTGCTTTTATTTATGCCACAACGACAGCTGTTGTTATGTTTTATGCGGCATTGCTATCGCATTTCTAAGACTTCTGTAGTAAATATTTCTCATAAGAACATTCCAAAATGGCACGATAGGAAACCAGTTATGGTGTCCAAAAATCACTTGAACCTATGGCACATTGGTGATCATACCACGTAATGATGACCATAGCAGTTTGGTCCAGCAGGTTTACAAACATTTGAACCTAGAGTCGTTTACATAGGATCATCAAGAAATGTTGCTGACATTGTAATTACCGATGGTAAAACTGCTCAGTATTTCAGTAGTAATCACCTTAACTGTTCATACATTTAACCCATTGTGAGATAAGATGGCCAGTTCCTCCATGCACAAATGTTTGCAGTTACCTATAGGACCGTGTTTTTTACCCAGTTGTGCACCTCTTCGCCAGAAACATACTGATGGCCATGAATGTCACTTTTCATAGCTCCAAAACAATTGGGAATCGCATGGGGAGAAATCGGGACTGTATGTAAATGCTTCCTAGCCTTGGCAAAATGTAGACGATCTTAATTACGCCAGATTTTGTTAGCTTTGTCATTTCGGGAGGGGTTTGAACCCCAGAAACCACCCCCTAGTTACGCCCATGGACGCAAGATATAATTAAGAATCTGAGAGATTATTTTTAAATCTAATTTGTGCCTCACTCACGACGACAGCAATCTAAGAGATATGACGTTAACTGATTAATGAAATAAAGTACCGGTATAGGCGAGTTTGGACTGAACTGGACCAATTTTTTTCCTCCCCTTTAATTTTACTTAGAAATGCGTCTTGTTGAAAAGTCTGTTCATGACACTGACGAAAAATATGCGGTATACGAAAACTACAGGCATTTTCACATTTGTAGTATCAGCACATATTTTATAGAATTGGAAGAGAATTTGATCCTGCTTGCAGACCATTCAACCCCATTTGCTGGGTAAATTGGATAATGTGCCGTGATTAACTGGAGCGCTGGGTTACATAAATGAATTACAGGACGGTAAATCCCACTTTGTGTGCGACAATGTAAGTATTAATATGTCCAAGGACGCAGCGTGCGAAAATGTGATTTTTCAGGGATCCATATCTCGATTTCTATTGATCACAGAGAGAAGGGTTGGATAGCCCTTGTCCTAGTGATCATTTTCAGTGGCGGCAGTGTTGCTAATACAGCCGATTTTCCGCTGATTGATTTAAGAAATACAAAAGCTGTGAATATTCTTGCTAGCAGACAGCCGCAAAAAATGTACATTGTTATTAAAATATTAATGTGCAAATAAGAAGTTTCAATAACTTAATAATGGGACTAGTATTTCGGATGGACTTTTAAAATTGGTAACTCCATACATTGTGATTGGTATCGTCTGCAGCGTAGCATTTGGCAAAATCAGTATTTCCAGCCGTAGGGGCATTCCGCTACGCATAGCAGAATTTCATGACCTGCAGCGTAATTACGAATTTCTTAAAAATTCATCGGAATTAAGCTGTCTTTGGCTGAATGTAAAAATAAAATATATGAATAATAATAACAAAATCCTGAAATACACACCCCAAAGGAAAAAAAAAAATCACATATTAATTTAAAAACATTAATAATTAACAGAATCGGTCTTGTATAGATTTAATATGTTCTACACGTGTTTCACACAGTTTAATCTGAACGTTTCCATGTTCTTTCTGATATGAAAGGAGGGAGGAAGGAAGGAAGCTTGGAATTTAATGTCCCATCGACAGTGTTGTCATTAGAGGTGGAGCTTACTCTCGGAGTGTTTGGGTAAGGATATGGAAGGAAATCAGCCGTGCCCTTTCAAAGGAAGAACCCCGGCATTTGCCTAGTGTGATTTAGAGAAATAACGGAAAACCTAAATCTGGATGGCCGGAGGTGAATTTGAACCACCGTCCTTCCGAATGCGAGTCCAGTGTGCTACCACTGCGCCACCTCGCTCGGTCTGATATGAAGGATCTGAAGACATTATTGAGGTGGCAACATGTAAGAAGTTAGAGTGCCGGAAGTAGACAGCCGGAAGCTCGGCCGTACCATATCTGTGGCACGAGTCATGTAAGATGTCAGATACACTGAAGGATGTCGCCGACAATTTGCAGTCAACAATAGTATGCCTAACGGAAAGGTGAAACTATAAATGCAAGTGACTACTGACACGCCTATTGACATGAAATTCCACGCGAATTACAGAAAACACATTCTACCAAATGACCGGACGTAGAATACCAGTTGACTACATTTATTTATTTATCATTTGACGTAAACATTTGGACACTTAAGATACATTACACAATGAAACTTCTCCAGGTGGGAAGCAAAGACAAAAAACAGCTTATATCAGAATTTAAGTACATTAATTACAGAAAAGTATACAGGTATACAGTAGAAAGTCCATTATGATGTGTGATGCAGTAGAATTTGAAAGGACATTTATAAAATATTAATAAAAATTTATGAAAGATATATGACATTGTACACTAAGATGAACAATTGAATCAACACTAATAAAGGAATATTAAGTTAGGAAAATAAAATAAGTAATAAGAAAAACAATGAAATGAGCAGTAAATTTTACACAATTTATGTTAACTGAATTAAGAAAGATAGGCAGCGAACATGGTCCTTATGTCTAAACCAGCCAGCCATGAAATTGCATCATCTGTCACTTTATATAGGTCTGTTTTTGGACCTGGGTAACACCTGATGTTGCAGTCATACACAATATGGTCTATTGTCTGACGCAAAGCACGACAGTTGCATTGAGGACTTGTGGATATGCCCCACTTGTACAGAGAATCCTGACAGACTCCATGAGATATTCGGATCCTGTTAAGCGCTTCCCATTGTTGGCAGGGGAGTTCGAATTCAATGGGTCTTTCTGTGGAGTCGGGCCAGAGAGTTGTGAAGTTGATAGTGCTCCACTTCGTTCGCAATTGCTCAGTGGTGTTGAAATCTGCGTCTTGTTGTTGTTGCGCTGAGACCAGTGGAGGCTTCCTGGACTTCAACCTATTCAATGACAGATGAGGAATGTCCTTATGCACTGGTAGGTCTGGGTCACTTTGGATCCTCTTCAGCTCTCAGACCAAGCAGCCCTTTCTTCGTAGTGGAGGTGGAGTGCTGTGTCTCAGCACAGGTGGCCATTGCACAGGTGTATTTTGATGCATCTGCTAATGGTACACACGGTGTCGTATAGTCTGGCATCTAGTTTGCTTACATGGCTGCAACTCAACCATGAAGAGGAGCAGTATTCTGCGGCAGAGTACACGAGTGATTGGGCAAAACCTCTCAGAGTGTAAGCATGTGGGGGACAATGACGTAGCAATCCTCAAGCTACACGTGTCCCCTGGGTGGTGTCCTGGCTATCAAACACTTGAGCTGATTAATGCAATTGACTACAAGCCCACGCACAATTTGATTCCCTAAATTCGAATCCATCAGTCCAGTGCGTACAGTAGTCGAGAACACCGCCAGAACCTTCCCGGATCAAATGAACACACTCACATAAAAGTACACATGCACAAACACCACACACACACACACACACACACACACACACACACACATCGCACCCTGCAGCAACACCCATCAATCAAACACGTTTTTCAAACAGCAGGCAAACCCCCCCCCCCCCCATAGGGCAAATAATCACAATAATATAACCCCTTCAGCTCACTGGTGTCTAACAACAAGCAACGAATGAGAAAGCCTGAACTACCCCAGCCAATTGACTAAAATCACTGCGCCACCATGCCCTTTTGTCCAGGTCTGATACTCCCTAATCACCATTCTTAATTGCGTACCACAGTTGATTTAATTGGTTTCTCAGTACTCTAACCAATATCGGTTACTATGGAAACGATTACAGTATCCTAATTTTTGATTCACTTTTATCTGTAAACTGTATGAAATTCCAACTTTTTAACCTGTTTTACGTTATTTTTACAAATTCATTGCAACTTTACTACAATTTTAGTATAACTATTGAACATTCCCCCACAAACATATTGTAAATTACATGCACTTCCTTGTTCCTAAAACAACTATATCAAAAATAAGCCTCTATTTAGTAATTGTAATTAGTTTACTTAATTACTGCGGGAAGTAGTACCCCCCACCCCTCGCGCACTTGGCTGATGTCCACCCCCGATGGCCTCTCACTTGGGAAATGGCAGCTACCGATAAATTTTATTAAATTTCCACATCAAATTAATCATGTAAATAGCAACTTAAGGGCAACCGCCCCGCCTTCTCCACCGCCAGTATAAAGATTGCCGACCCCGAGGCGCACATCACGCGACCCAGCCTGGGACTCGAACCCATAGCCCTAAGAAAGTACAAAAGTTATTACTTATCGATTTACAGGTTGTATTACACTGCCAACATTGAATAAATGAACCAATTATTTTATTTAATCCTAAGTTGCATAACTTGGGACAATACAATACCCTGGAATAATAGCTCATAATATCAAACATGTGCCTGCACTTAACACGAGAGTTTCGTAAACAAATTGACCGCTTCCACAACTGGTCACTTGGGCTACTACCGCCCCCACCTGCTGCCAAGGCCATCCACCACCACTCCTGATTATTTTTTATTCATTATTTGCATATTAAATTAATTGCGACACCTATGTTTTTGCATTAACAATTAGAACATAGCCAGTGAGCAACAGTGGATGCCTTGTTGTTTGTAAGTAATGTTTAACAAAAATTACCAGTAAAGTCAAGGGAATTGGATATGCATTAAATTCAAATGTGTTTGGCGGTACATCGTTTGGAGGACTAAAACGTGACGAGTGGTTCAGATAGAGACATACAATCACGAGTCCTGAGTTCTAAACCTGGTAAGAAACATCCATCACCTAATTTTCTTAAAAAATTTATAATTTTCATCACGAATTGTCATTACATTGAAATGCAAAGAAAGGGACCAAGAAAAAAACCTACGTACCATATGGAACGCAAATTTGCAGGTAAATATAGATAATGGTGTAAATGGATTTAGTGTAATGCTACGAGTGTGTGTACTCTAAGTGTTGTATAACCTATGTACATTTATTGACAATTATTTAAAAACAATTCTAACCAAAATGAAACACTTAGGACTATCTAAAAGAAAAAAAGGTCCACCTTTTGGATGTCGTTCGCCACCTAAGGTATCTAGTCAAAATAATTTATCTCATCGTATACGGTAGTCAATGTTTGCAACAGCCGACGTACGTGTTTAAAAAATACATAGAGTGCATTAGATAATAAGCAGTACGTAACAGTAACAATTGCCACAAATCAAAAACGAACTTGTGTGTCCATCTTAACCCTCTGGCGGTAAGGTGGTTGGAGACAAAAATTCTTACTCCAAACACAAATCACACTCCTTTCCTGTGTTAACAATGATTTCTTTTTTCATTCTACTACACCAAACTCCTTCTTCTTCCCCCCCCCCCTTTTTTTTTCCCCACCAGAGAAGGGCAGCCTGTTCTGTTTTATCATGATATAGGGGAAAGAGTGTTACAAAAATGATGCACAAATTGGGTGCAAATCATGAAAAGAAAGGTGTTATACATGGTGACAAGATCTATTTGTGAAACTTCTTTCACCAACTTTCTCCTCCAAATACAAACAAATTTTGTTAGCAACCATCTACATAGGAGATATGATCATCATAAATCAGATTGAAAATGGAAAGTGTTAGGTGTTTCTTTTACCCCCACATGCTATTAGACATTCGAACAGTAGAGAATTATCATAAAATCGGTTCAATGAACCTTCTACCATGCACTAAAATGTGATTTGCATAGTATTTATGTAGATGCACAAAATGTTGTTTATAAATTTTATGAAGATTGTGTTTGTGTGATCGGAAAAAGTGCCTCTGTGGGTGACATCAAAAGGCTGACTGCCAGGAGGAGTCTTCGGAAACATCACCAAGCAGTTTTCACTGCACAAGCACTTTTTGGATTTGCATCACAAGTGGTAATGTGTACATATTGAGTTTTTCTATGTTTCACCAGAAGACATTTAAAATAACAATACACTATTACTGAATGAAAGGTTTCCTCAGTGCAGGCTCCAAACACCTGATAGTACCACCATTTCACTTCTGCTGGAGAGAACACAGTTAAGATGTATCGAACTTCCAGCCTCTGTGAAATACGATCTGGGTTATCTCTCACACAATGAACAGGCACAACAGCTCCAGTACAATACCAGATAGGTCCAGATATTTTACCAGAACACCTTAGTTCTCTTGAGAACAGTGCATAACAAAGGCAAGGTACCATTTAGAGTCATAAACACAAGACAGCTTCATTTCATGCGGTGAAACTGTCTGGGGTCCAAGACAGTGCGACGACTGTCACCCACATACACAAATATATTCTGGGAGTAATCAGACTTTGATATAAGCTAGACAATTTGCAGTGCCTTCTTACATTGCACACACTCCATTTTGAGGGGTCCAAATTATAATTTTCAACAAATTCAGAATTTTCAAAATCCAAAAATTCCGCGCATGCATGCAAATAACACAACCAAAGTTGGTCAGTGTATTCAGCCTCCGCACCTTCCTATACAAACCCGGCATCACTTTGGTACTGCCATTCAAATGTGAGACAAAATATATTGCAAACTTGCAAAAATGTGTGTATCAATTTGTCCGAGTATCAATTACAAAACATAAACCACTACAACACATCATTGGTTTCTGCTACACGGTAGAGGTGTTCACTTTCAAATATGACAAACTTTTTGGCTATAATACATATTAGTACATGAGCTAGGAGGTAACATTTAAAAAAAAAAAAAAAAAAAAAAAAAAAAAAAAAAAAAGAAAAAAAAAAAAAAAAAAAAAAAAAAATTGGCCAAATTTGTAACTACGGGGAACTCTAGCTGAGCCCCCTGGGGGTTATACATTTCAATACCTTACTTTAGTGCAGGTATTAACTGTAGCAAATTTCAATAAACTCTGTAAGCATAATGTAATCTGGTGATTTCAAATGGAATGTCTCTCAAGGCAATGGCAGCATAGTGTGCGGAAACTGAATATGGCCATTGAATGCTCTTTGAAAATTAAATCAGAATGAGAGGATTATCCTTTCATGCTGACCAATATATAATCTAATAATGGAAAGTCCAGTTTGGAATTAATAACAATGTCGCGTTGCAATGGAAGCAGGCTTGACTTCGAAGGCAACTAAACACAGCACTTATACTGAAAGCACGTTTATTACGAACTCAACATACACGCAGCACTGACTGCCTTTCAGGCAGAGTGCTCTGCTATTTATATACAGACAGAATTTAGCAGAAATTAGAAGAACAGTTAACATAAGAAACAAGTAGAATTTACAAGTGAACATAAGAAAGATGTAGAACCTTCTGGAATTGTTAATTACAAAGAAATAAATTCCTGCCGGTGGGCGGCAGACCTTCAGCACCGCAGTCCCTGACGCTATCCCCTGTGCCACGCCGGCAGTCGGTGTTCGACCTCTCTCGCGGCATTGCTCCCTCTCCTGGAGAAACAGCAGAAACAGCACAGATCCCTGTGGAGCCAGCTGCAATGTCTTGGATCTTGACCATGTCATGGATCCTCTGTATGACAGTTCAAGAGAATCCTTCCCTTCTCCGCGATTATCGATGACAGACGTTCCTGTCGTGGCTTCATCAGGAACATTACCGTCCTTAAAGTCCGTCAACAAGAAGCCATTGTCAGCTACCTGCTCTTCAGGATCGTAGTAAGGCTTCATGCGCAGGACATGAACAATGTCTCTTCGTTTTTGTCATTTCGACGACGGCTCATAATCCTCAACTTTGTATGTAACATCTGACAGGCGGCGTATGACACGATACGGACCAAAGTATCGCTTCAATAACTTTTCTGACAGTCCAACCTTCCGTACAGGGGTAAAAATCCATACCAGATCTCCTGGGCTGTACACAACAGGTCTGTGCTTGTCGTTATACCGCTGATGGTCCTTCTCCTGGGCGTTCAGTGTCTGTATGCGAGCCAGCTGTCTTGCTTCTTCGACCCTGGTGATGAGCTGTTTAACATAGTCATCCTGAGTGTCGTCCGGTTGGAACGGGAACAGCGTATCCATTGTCGTCTCAGCTTCACGACCATGGAGCAGGAAAAACGGAGTGAAGCCTGTGGTGTCTTGTCTTGCGGTATTGTAAGCAACTGTCACGACTGGCAGAATTGTATCCCAATCCTTCTGCTCAACATCGACAGCATGTCAGCTAACGTCTTGTTAAAACGTTCCGTAAGACCATTTGTCTGAGGATGGTATGCAGTTGTCATTCTGTGGACAACGTTGCACCGTGACATTACCTCTGATACTAGTTTTGACTGGAATACTTTTCCACGATCAGATATCATGACATGTGGTGCTCCATGCTTCAAAATAATGTCTTCTACAAGGAATTTTGCGATCTCTGGAGCTTCTGCAGTCGGCACAGGTTTGGTGACAGCGTAGCATGTGAGGTAGTCAGTGCAGACTATTATCCAATGGTTACCGCATGTCGACTTCGGGAACCTCCCTAAAAGATCGATCCCATCTCGGTGGAATGGAGCTGCTGCCGGCGGAATCGGTACGAGATGCCCTGGAGGTAATTGACGCACATGCTTCCGTCGCTGGCATTCTTTACAGTGACTCACATAGTGCTTGACAGATCGGTAGAGACCTTTCCAGTAATACCTGTATCTGATTCTGTCTAGGGTGTTCACGAATACCAGATGACCGGATATTGGAGCATCGTGGAAATATTTGAGAATAGCTGGCTGGAGATGAGCTGGAACAACCAGCAGCCATTTGATTTGGGGCCCAGTGGATCGTAGTTGCTCTTATACAATGTTCCGGTTATAAGTTGGAACTCTCCATTGGTCGGTTCTCCTTTCTCCAAGGCCTCTATCGTTTTTAATAGTGCTGGATCTTCCCTCTGTTCAGCTGTAACGTCATCTAATTCAGTGAGGGCTGAAATTTCATTAATGCTGTTGTGTTCCACTAATGGATTCCTCAAATGGCAGTCGTCATCCTTGTGTTTGCGCCCGTTCTTGAATACCACTGTGACATCATACTCTTGGAGTCTTAGTGCCCATCTTGCTAGTCGACCTGATGGATCCTTCAAGCTAGTCAGCCAACACAAAGAATGTTGGTCTGTCATGACGGTGAATGGTTTACCAAATAAATACGGCCGGAACTTGTTGATAGCCCAGGCAACTGCGAGACATTCTTTTTCAGTTGTAGAGTAGTTTATCTCGGACTTTGAGGGTACTCTTGACTCATAGGCTATCACTTTTTCAGCACCTTCCTGAACTTGTACAAGCACTGCACCAATCCCATAACCACTGGTGTCTGTGTGAAGTTCCGTTTCTGCATTCTCGTCGTACAAGGCTAGCACTGGTGCGGAAGTTAGAGCCTCCTTAAGTGCCCGGAAAGCTCTTTCTTTTGTCTCATCCCAGTAAAATTTGGCGTCTCCCTTCAGAAGTTCTTGTAATGGACGTGCCTTGTTACAAAATCCTTTTATGAAACGTCGGTAGTATGAGCACAGCCCGAGAAAACTTCTCACATCACGAATGTGCTGAGGAGTTGGAAATTCTGTGACTGCCCTTACTTTATCTGGATCAGGACGGACACCATCTCCGTTGACTAGGTGCCCCAGGATTTTTATCTCTTTGGCGACGAAGAGGCACTTCTTTGGATTGAGGCGGAGACCTGCAGCCTGAACACAATTCAATACAGTTGACAGGCGACTCAGATGTTCTTAAAATGTTTTCGAGAAAACGACAATGTCATCTAAATAGCAGAGACACGTCGTCCACTTAAGGTGTCGAAGCAAGTTGTCCATCATGCGTTCGAATGTGGCAGGAGCATTACATAATCCAAATGGCATTACTTTAAATTCATAGAGGCCGTCAGGTGTAATAAAAGCCATCTTCTCCCTGTCAGCTTTGTCAACCTCGATTTGCCAGTAACCTGTCTGCATGTCCATAGTTGAGAAGTATGTAGCTCTTTTCAAGCAGTCTAAGGTGTCGTCAATACGCGGCATTGGGTAGACTTGTTTCTTTGTGATTCTGTTCAGCCGCTGATAGTCGACACAGAATCGTCACGTGCCATCCTTCTTCTTTACGAGGACCACTGGAGACGACCAAGGACTCTCCGAAGGTTGAATAATGTCATCTCGCAACATCTTCTCCACTTCCTCCCGAATTATCCGTCTTTCAGCTGGCGACACTCTATACGAACGCTGGCTAATTGGTGGATGGTCCCCAGTATTGATCCGGTGCTTTATTGTGGGCCGTTTCGTCTGACTTTTCCCCTTTTCATTTGAATGCACCCGAAAATTGGCGTAGTATACCTAACACCCGCTGGCGTTGTTCCTTGGTCAGTCCAGGCCCTATTGGCAGTTCCACGTTAGTTTCCTCCGGCGTGTTGTCTGTACTAACAGCAGGGCATGGCTCTTCATTGATGACGTTGAGCTCACCGTCCTGTATTGGTTCAGCTGTCCCGATACACATTCCCTTGGGGATAAGTTGTGACTGCTCGTGACAATTTGTGATCCAAATCTCTCCTTGACCACCGATAATGCTTATGATAGCCGCTGGTATGTAAATTTCTTTTGTGAGCCTGATAAACTTTTTACTATCAACAAGAACTTCACAGCTTAACCAGTCATCTGTGTTTGTGACTGCAACTCTTCTCATTGTCAACGGCGGTATCGTCACATTGTCAACGACGAATAACTTCCCAGAAAATTCTGTATTACGTGTATCCGGCGGAATAACTTCTTCAATTTGCATGAAGGAAGTCCCATTTGAGGATGACATTGTGACTACATTCTGTTAACACGAAAAATTCAAACGGCTGCATCCTGTTGTTGATGTTTATTCTTGCGACACAAGTTCCTGCTGGCTGGACGTACTTTCCATTCACGACCTTCAGCACAGTTGCCCCCGTATCACAAAACATTGTCTTCTTTAGTGTGCGGCGGTAATTAACTGATAATACAGAAAAAGAGGCTCCTGAATCAACAAGTGCCCAGACAGGTTGGCCGTCGATTATGACGTCAATGAGATTTCCCGACATCTTAGCGACTGTCATCCATGGAGGATTTTCATCTGCGGCGGCCTCACCTCCATAGATAGTCGTCTCGCTTAGTTTTTCTGGGCGCGGAGGCTAGGGGAGCGGCTGGTACCTCTGTACGGCAACGGTGAACGGCTGCGGCGCATCGGGGAGCGACCTCGTCTAGGGTACGGCGATGGGCTTCTTCCCATAGGTTGACTGAACTCATCAGCAGGTGACTGCCTGCGATAGAACTGCTCTGACGGCTGACGTCTTGTGGCAAAATAATCATCGAATACTCGCCTCCTCTCTCTGCAGTAGCGTACTACATGTCCAGGGCGACCACAGTGGAAACACAGTGGTGTGTTGTCTTCTGTCCTCCAGACATCTGTTCTTCTGCGGGGCGTCATAGTTACCGGGGGAGCCGGTTCATGGGCTGCCGTTTGGCGGCTGCAGCGTAAGTCATAGCAGGGCGACGCCATTCTTCACGTCGGGTGCAATTGATGGGGCAGACAGGAGCTAATGTTTGAAATACTTCATCCTCAGCGGCGTTGGCTCCCTCGTGACTTATAGGGCTCACATCTATGGCCATAATCTGATGCTCGCTCGGTCTAATAGTCCCGGCTGCCATGCACTGTTGTAATTCTTCTCTCACGATTTGTCATATGAGAGAAGCGAAGTCATGCTGATCTTCCACAACGGCGATAGGGACTACATTTGGGAGTCTGTCATACTTCTTGTGTCCAACCCTCCTTTGTTGCATCTCTTCAGTATGCTGGCACCACTTGATGAACTCTTCTGTCGTAGCGACGTCTTTTATCAGAAGAGCTTTGTACATATCTTCTGCAATTCCCTTCATCAGGTGCGTGATTTTGTCCGCCTCAGTCATGTTCGGATTGACTGTTACACAGAGCCAAAACATTCTGTATGTACAATTGTGTCGGCTCACTATGTCGTTGGGCCCGGTTCTTCAGTTGTTCTTCCGCCGAACGGATTTGTCGCTGGTGGTCTCCAAACGTCTTCTTCAATTTTTCCTGGAACGTCTCCCAGTCATTCAACTTGTCTTCGTTGTTCTCGAACCATTGCTGGGCTGTTCCGTCCAGATAGAAGTAAACGTTGGCCAAGCACATCGTATGATCCCACCTGTTATACTTGGCGACGCGGTCAAATCCTTTTAGCCATTTATTGGGATCCTGTCCAGCATCTCCAGAGAACACCGACGGGTGTCTGATGTGTAGCTGGCTTACCGCTGGTTTCGTTTCCATAGTTCTTCTGATGATACGGACTTTTGGAAGGATGTACTCGGTGTATCCCTTGTATTCCGGTTCCAGTCCGTGTAAGCGACGGCTTTTACGTTGCCTATTTGGAGCCACGGTGATGCAGCTGTTGCACAGGGTACCCGGCACCTCCACCAAACAATGTCGCATTGCAATGGAAGCAGGCTTGACTTCGAAGGCAACTAAACACAGCACTTATACTGAAAACACGTTTATTACGAACTCAACATACACACAGCACTTACTGCCTCTCAGCCAGAGTGCTCTGCTATTTATATACAGACAGAATTTACCAGAAATTAGAAGAACAGTTAACATAAGAAACAAGTAGAATTTACAAGTGAACATAAGAAAGATGTAGAACATTCTGGAATTGTTAATTACAAAGAAATAAATATTTGCCGGTGGGTGGGATTGAACTGGCGACCTTCAGCACCACAGTCCATGACGCTGTCCCCTGCGCCACGCCGGCAGTCGGTGTTCGTGGTCTCTCACCGCAATATTAAACCTACCAACCACCTATGGTACCTACACTTTGACAGTTGCCATCCCTTCCACATCAAAAAATCCCTCCCTTACAGCCTGGCCACCCGTGGATGGCGTATCTGCAGTGACAAAAACTCCCTTTATGAATATACTGAGGGTCTCACAAAGGCCTTTACAGACAGAAACTACCCCACAGTCCTAGTCCGCAAAAAGATCTCCACTGCCATATCCTCACACATCTCAAATCCTCTCTCTAGCACCAGTCCACAAAAGAGCACTCTCCTTGTCACCTAGTACTAACCTGGACTTGAAGAACTAAATTGCATCCTTCGCCAAGGTTTTGATTTTCTATCCTCGTGCCCAGAAATGAGAGACATCCTGCACAAGATCCTTCCTACCCCTCCTAAAGTGGTGTTCCATCACCCTCCCAACCTCCACAACATCCTAGTTCAGCCCTATGCCACCCTGAAATCCAGCCCACTGCCACAGGGATCATATCCTTGTGGAAGACCCTGCTGCAAGACCTGTTCAATCCATCCACCCAGCACTTCCTATTCCAGTCCTGTCACAGGCTTATCCTACCCTATCAAGAGGCCGGGCCACCTTTGAATGCAGTCATGTAATTTACCAACTGTGCTGCAATCGTTGTGCAGCTTTCTATATTGGCATGACCACTAACCAGCTGTGCATTAGGATGAATGGCCACTGCCAAACTGTGGCCAAAATCAAGGTGGGCCACCCTTTGGCACAGCATGCAGCAGAGCACATGCTTGATTTCAATCGCTGCTTCACAACCTGGGCCATCTGGATCCTCCCATCCACCACCAGCTTTTCTGAACTTCACATAAGGGAATTATCCCTACAGTACATTCTCTGATCCCGAAATCATCCAGGCCTCAACCTACGATAACTTCCCTTTTTTCCATACCTTACAGTTCCTACCTCTATCCTAAAGCTCTCCTATTTTGAGTGGTGCATGAGTGTGCATGCGTGTATGGTGTGTGTGTGTGTGTGTGTGTGTGTGTGTGTGTGTGTGTGTGTGTGTGTGTGTGTGCAGTCATGTCTACATGCAGCGTGTGCGCATTTTATTTTTATATTTATTTATTTTTATTTAAATCTATATTTATTTTATTTTTCTCCCCTCGCCTGCCTCCCCACTCCATCCCTAAACAGCATCTCGTTATTCCCATCTAAGCCGTGCTGTACCCATCCGCACCACCATGACACAACCTTCCTCTCCCCTCCCCTTCTCAATTTACACGCCACAGAGCATGATTTGAAGTGCGGCAGCCAGAGGTGATGGTTGTAAGCCTGTGTTGTGTGCCTGTGAGATTGCGGAAATGTTTTTTATTTTCTGAAGAAGGCCATGTCCAATAGCTGAAAGTGTTATATGTGTGAGTCTTTTGTATGTGCCTGTCACAGCTCATTGCCACATCTTTGTGGTCAGATGTAAACTGTCCTTATTACTATATTATTATCACCAATACATAAGTAATTACAGTTAAATTTTAGTTACCATTATGGGAAATCAAGTGGGGTTTTAGCTCCAATGAGACCACACATATTCCAACTAACAATCTTTATTGTGCACACTTTAACAGATTACACACAACTGAACTTAAGATGGCCAGTGGAGAACAGGGAAGCTGTCCTCCCAAAGAGACCATTCGCTCAGATGAAACATTTCATGTCCTCTACAATCAACTTGGAGGTCGATCAGTCACTACACCATGTAGGCAGCCTAGTGTGTTGATGCTAATGACAGATTGAAATGGTAGGTGTTGTGCGAGATTCTCATTAGCCAATCATGTAATAATATACGATATCTAATGAGATTCGGTGTTTTCGTTTTAAATGGAATATATGAATGCATTTGGTTGTATAACACTTAATGTTTTGTTTTGGAGCAGTATTGCATGAGAGCTAATGTTGTCAATGAAATGTTTCATTTGCAATTATAATTAATTCAGTGAGCAGACAAGAGTACATACAAGAACCTGTCAATAGAGCACGAACAGTATTAAACATTTATTTCATTGTCAACACAAAGGATTATCCTACTCATACATAACATTTTACTTCAGTCATAGACTGAGGGGCTTTTTTCCTTTATGTTGATGATGAAATAAATAATTAATGCTGTTCTTGCTCTATGGTTGAGAGGTTCTTGTATGTACTCTTATCCAGTCAGTAAATTAATTACCTTCATAAACAGAACATTTCACTGTTAATATTTGCTCACTAAACCACCACTGCCCCATGTACAGCAATACTGAAGGACCTAATACCATCAATCTCCTTTGACTCATGATGTTATGGACTGGGACAAAGGTACTAAATAAAAATACTGTAATTGTGGGGAAAAAAATATTCCAAAACACAAATCTTTCCATTAGTCACATAGTCTTTCCATTAGTCATAGTGCTCTGCAAAGCAGTTAACTTTATGAATGATCAAAGTTTCAAGTGATTTGTGGTTTTTAATTAATTAAGTCATGGTGCTGTAAGTGGATGTAAACGAATCAGTTTGTATTGTAAAATGCAATGACACATTCGTACCGTAACAAAAGAAATCTCCCCATTTCAAATCATATATGTTTCCAATCATACAACACAACATACCGTTAAGTGGTATCCAGTGCTTCAACTGACTCTCATATTCTTTTTAAACTTGAAATTTCTTAATTTTCAACCTGCATGTAAAGATGACTTGTCATACAGAACAGTCCATAGACAAATGAAACCATTCCTAGTACTAATGACATTGGTACATTATATTATTATATGAAATGTTCAATAATGTCTAAAGAAATTCAAATGAGCATTCAGTTGACATCAATCAAATGACATATCATCATATTGCAATAGTCTAACAACTGGAAACAAAATAAACAATTTCACAAGTGGATTTTTGTTTACATAAAGAGACAAAACAGCTCATTCATCCCTGCCCCCACCCCACCACCACCACTTTTTTTTCTTCTCCAATCTAAGGAGGGGAGTTGGCTGTTTGAGATCTGACCCACAAAGAGCCATGCAGTTCTATTCAGCCAATTATCATACAAGCTGATAGACGGGCAAATGGGGATCCCAACTGGGAATAAACAGCACGGTCTTAACAGTTCCACCATATGTCTTACAACCAAGGGAAACATCCTGACAACTTTGGTCTGAACCAAAGGTTGTATTTAATTTATTTTTGGGGCATTGTTGTTTGAAGAGAACATTGTCCCAGTCAAAAGAGTGAATTATCTGGACAGTATGACTACAGTGCTGAAAACAAAACAAAAATGGACGCCTGAGATACTTGCAGAGATCAGTTTGACCAAACTGCATCGGACGAGTCTCTTTCTGGAGGAACTGCCTTCAAGAGCAAGGCATCCGCTGACTCTATTCAAGTCATGTCTTAATTACGTTAGTTTTATCTAGAGGGACACAGTGCAATCCTCATTAAAAATAGGTCCTCTACTGCACCATCTGTTGAACGTGTGCAGAGTATGTAAGGGAAAGTGAAGTGATGGCATAAATATGCACAGGCAAGGCAATTGCACATGGTTTCGTATACTAATAACAATAATAATGTTGACAATCATTGCAAGAACATACCACAAATATTTTATAATGAAGAGCATGTTAGGTCTGTTTATTACAAGCACATACCGAAATACAATTTGGATGTTTCAAGTACTATAATTGCTTCAGTTGTGGATCTATTTGCCAATTTCAGACGCTAACATTCTTCAAATGAAATAACATGTTACAGGTCCATAAAGTGAAGGAGGTTGTCACTTGTGCTTACTCTTTCTCGCTTCAGCTGAAACTTGCCAGACCACCACCTGAAGAATACAGTACGGTAGTCATAAATTCGTAGATGAACTTCATATATGTACTTAACTGTCATCTAGATTTGAAGAATAGTCATTTATTGGCTGCAGCACTCGAGTAGATATTGTATTACATTCCACTGAAACAAAGCTGTTCGTTGTAGAATAGTTAGCATTATTTTATTTAATATTATTTTTTCATAAAATTCATGTCTGCTTCGTAGTCTCTACATTTGTGCAGCCGCCATAAAACAGATTCGCATATGTCTCGTGTCAACAAGGCCGCAAACATTACAAATAATATAAGCCTGAGCTGAGACAGTCTGCCACAAAAATCAACACATTAAAAAGCTTTTGTGCGTAAATACTGCATAAGTTTTGTTTAGCTTCAGCAGCAGTATGAACGAAATGGATATTGAGGTCAGCGGTTTAATTACTACGCAAGAGGAGAAACAGACTGCGAATAAGTACGTGAAATATATTTATTTATAACCTGTTGCGAATTATAAACAGATAGTGACGAGATAATATTTAATCTGAAAATTTCAAATTCGCGGAGAAGTGTACGAGACAGCTGTGTATTACGAACATCAGTTTATAACATAGAATTCAGTGACGTGTAATAACAAACAGAGTAGTCACCGTAAATAGAATTTTCTTTCACTTAATATCAAAAAATTACTGAGAAAACTGTGCAACTAGTATGTTTCAGTTGCCAGCCAACATTTTGCTGTCCCCACCAGCTGCCCGCGAATGGTTTGGAAAGCGTAAGGAAACAGTTAGACCATGGATGGTTTTTATCAACACTTCAAACTTCCAGGCTCCACGAAGTTTGCCGCGACTGTCAAGAAGAATTGTGAAGAACATAGAATATTTTCAAAGCAATTACTTGTTTGTATTCATTGGTGTTGTCTTGTACTGCCTGTAAGTAAAACTACAGATTATTTTTTGCTAAGAACATTTTAATAATTTACACCTTTTGTACTGTATGTTAAACTTACTCAGTGTTTGTCTAAACTGTAGCTTAAATTCTGCACATTCATTGTGTATGTGGGCTCAATACAACTTATATTTCAATATAGGCCTATAAGTTACAACTATAGCTGTCATGCCTACTCGTATGTATGTATGCTCACTAATGGCTGGACTGCAATAGCCCCATTCATCCTGTCTCACCCCCCCCCCCCCCCAAAAAAAAGTAATGAACTGAGTAATCTGTAGGTACCATAGTCTAGGGTCTTAATGAAGATGGTACATTAAGTGATAATTTACTTAACAGTTGCTGAAGCAAATGAATATTAATATAAAATACGGGTTCTGATAAGTGATCGATATGGTTGATCGCCATGTTTACATTGACACCATATTTAATACCTTTTTCTAGAGGCAAAATAAAAATTGTTGTAATAAGTAAAACTGCAAGGTTAATCAGCAAATTCTTATTTGAATACTGTGTCGTCAGTTTACAGTTTATGGCAAGATTATATGTAACAGCTGTACTCTGCAAACCATTGTAAAGTGCACAGAGAAAGGCACTTTTTCATTAAAATGTGGAGTAACTGTAAGCTCAATGCCTCTGTGTGCACTGTAATTAATCTAATCCACATGAGAGTGATAGGTAGATGATTTTAGTATATTCTTGCAGCCATCATTTAAATGTCATGCCCTAAATTCCTAAGTACGGTAGGTTTCATGGGGTTAGCTTGGACTAAAGTGCGACGGCTGATTGGCTCCGGCGCCGTTGCCAACGTCCAAACATGAAACGCCACCTGTGGACTCATAAACTGCACTTCAGCCGTAGATAGGGCCGGGTCATTTCTAGGAAACAATTCCATCCATTGGCTTTGAACTGTGATGTCTGCGTGTTGTTGTGTGTGACGTCACCACTGCTTGTTAGTTTTGATATGTGTGTGTGTTTGTAGGTGGCATGAGTAGTTGTGTGTGTCTTAGTTAAGATTTTGTGTTTAAAAAGTCATTTGTAGCTTCACTCTGATAGTGAGGTATAGGTTAACAGAGGGTTTTGTTTTTTTTCCCCACAAGTGAGTGCCTAAGGCAAGAATTTTTGGGCTGAGATGTGTGATGAATTGTTCATTCTGTTATTGTAAGCTGTAATTTATGAGGGTAACCACAGATTATTTATTATCTACAATAAACAAGATTAAGATATTATATGGTAAACAGGTTTTCTGCCACATTGATGACATCATGGGTCAAAGCAGGCAGATGGAATCACATTGTAAAATAATGCCAATAGTGCCAGCTTCAGTGGTGTTTCCAGATCTCTCATAGGTTCATTTGAAGAAAAAGTATCCAATCAAATACAGCCATGACACCCGTATGGGAGCCTCCTATGCTAACCTATTCATGGGCCGTCTACAGTTTGGTCGCGACAACTTGTTCGCTCAGTGGCTGCTGGGAGCTGCAGGACACGCGTCTTGCACGAACATTATGGCTGCCATCGGGAGTGGAACAGTGAGGGGAAAGCAGCATCTGCTGCTTGCTGAAGTGCTGGAACCATTAACCTAACAAAGGGTACAGTAATACTTCATGTCAGGGAACATTGTAACTTTGATAGCATTCTAAATAAATGAATATCTTTCAACTAGTGCTGATTTTCACCACTTGTGACAGCATCTAAAAAATTGTCAAGTTATCATAGCCAAACACTAGAGGAAACCTGCCTGGTCTTCCCAAATGCCTCGTCTGGTTTAGTTTTATTGAAGATTCCTCATTCCTTCAAAACCTCTACATCTCTCTCAAAAGTTTCACTTTGTCCTTCTGAACCCTGGATGTTAACCTCCTCCTCACAGATGGCTCAGTCCACATTAAACCTTCTAATTATAAGCATTACCTGCAACTCGACAGCTGACATCCAGTACACTTAAAAAAAAAATCCCTCCCTTGCCAACCATGAGCAGCAAATTTGCTTTATCCAATGTGCCGAAGGCCTTCACACACACACACACAGTTGGGAAATAGATTTTCCATATCCCCACACACCACCAATGCTCCCTCCACCCCAATACCACCCCCAATAAACAGCCACAAAGGAGAGTCTCACTTGTCACCCAATACCAACTCAGACTGAATAATTGTTGTGATAATCAATTAAAAATGTTTATTATTATTATTTTAAAGTACTGTGTTACTGTCTTATGTTTTGTCCACTTTGCAGTTGTCTATGCTTTGGCATAATAGTTCTTTGCAAAGAGTAAATGCATATACAGACTTTTAGTAGATTTACTGCTCTTTGTCTCTTGCCTAATGGTTGTGTGCCTCTTGAGTTAAAGATAACTGTACCAGTTTTTCTCGTTAATAAAACTTGTCATTATCCTTTTGTGAGAATCAGTGGTATTATCTTTAGCCTTTCAACAGGTTATGGGCCCAGTAATCACTGAGTGACAAGTTTTGAACTGACAAAAGTAAAACTGAATAGTGGGTGCATTATTGTAGTATTAAACTTGTGTGAGCAAAAGTTTTAAGGTTATTTCTGCTGTGTTAAAATGATGGAAAACGAAATTTCTAGAATTACAAAACTCAAAGGCATTGAAAATTGGTCTGCCTGGAAATTTCAAGTTCGTGTTACTTTAAGTGCTATGGGAGCTTGGGACATTGTCACAGGTGAAGTAATTAAACCAGAGTGTAATGACAACATGAATACTGAAGCAAGGCTGAAGTATGAAAAAGATCTTGTAAGATGGAATAAGTTGGACAATGCAGCTCAGAAAGTTATTGGAACATCAATTGAAGACAAGCCATTGCTACATATCATTAACTGTGAATCTTCAGCTGCTATGTGGATCAAATTACTTTCAGTTTATGAACAGAAAAACAGTGTAAGCATACATTTACTCCAGCAGCAATGGTATAACCTAAAAAAGGATATTTCAAATGATATGGCTACATATATTTCACAATTAGAAGACCTGGTACATCGGTTAAGGAATCAAGGTGAAAATATTTCAGATTCTATGGTGATCACAAAACTGTTAATGACACTACCAAAAAGTTATAACCATTTTCTGAGTGCATGGGAATCAACACATCCGGATCAACAGACATTAGCAAATTTGACATCAAGATTATTGATGGAGGAAAAACGCCTTAATCTTCAGGAAGACGTGAAGGGGGAAGCATTTGCAGCAGGTACACAAGGAAGAAGTAATCATTTTAAGAATAATCCCTGTCCTACAAATAAAAATTCAAGAAAACAAGGTAAGTGCTTCAAATGTAATAAACCTGGTCATTGGGCTAAAGATTGCAAAACCATTTGTTTCAAGTGTAATAAACCCGGTCATTGTGCAAAAGAATGCAGAAGTACTGTATCAAAGCATCAAGGTCAGAATCAGTGTGAACTAAGAGGGGATGCTTTGATAAGCAAAATTTTAGCAGCCAATCATGTAAATAAAAATGCATGGTTTTTAGATTCTGGTGCTACTGATCACATGTGTAATGAAATTGAATGGTTTGTAAATTACAGTCCATTTGAGAGTGAAGTCCAAATCTGTATTGGTGATGGTAGTTATATTACTTCACATGGGAAAGGCGACATAAACATTCTAGCCTTTGATGGTAAAAGGTGGAATGAAAAGTATTTGTCAAATGTTTTATATGTGCCAGATATTCGGTTTAATTTATTTTCACTTGGAGCAGCATTAGACAAGGGCATACAATTTAAATCTGACAAGGCAACATGCAGACTTTTCAAGGGAGAGAATGTTGTTGCAGTGGGAGTTCGTGAAGAAAGGTTGTATAGGATGAAATTTAAGATTTCACTTAGTGAAAATGACAGTGTTCAAGCAAATGTGGCTACCAAGGAAGATCTTAAAATTTGGCACAAAAGACTTGCTCATCAAAATTTTCCCCATGTGAAAAAGTTTCTGAAAGATAGGCAGATTCAATTTAAGGAAGAAGATAAAAGTTTGTGTGAAGATTGTGTCGTTGGGAAAATTCATAAATTACCTTTCCACAAAAGTGATTCAAAGTCAAAAAGGGCAGGTGAACTGATTCACTGTGATTTGTGTGGCCCTATGCAAGTTGATTCTATTGGTGGTTCAAGGTACTTTCTTTTGTTAAAAGATGATTATTCACATTGGAGAACTGTGTATTTTCTAAGACATAAATCTGAAGTTGCGGAACACTTGGAATCTTTCATAAAAACTACTGAAAAACAAATTGAAAATGGCATTAAAGTGATCCGAACTGATAATGGACTAGAATTCATTAACCATGAAGTGCGAAAAATAATGCAGAATTATGGGATAACACATCAAAAATCAGTAACTTATTGTCCTCAACAGAATGGTGCAGCCGAACGTGAGAACAGAACTTTGGTGGAGACTGCAAGAACAATGATTCATGCAAGTGGGCTGCCAATACGACTGTGGGCTGAAGCCATTAATACAGCAACTTATATTTTGAATAGAACAGGTACAAGCAGTGTCAATGGCAAATCACCTCACAAAATGTGGAATGGATTGGATTATGATGTGACCAAACTCAGGATATTTGGAGAGATGGTTTATACACACATTCCAAAGGAGAGACGGCAGAAATGGGATTCCAAAGGTGAAAAAGGTTTTCTAGTTGGCTACGATACAGAAGTAAAGGGGTATCGTGTTTGGTTTTCTCATAAAAATCAAGTTAAAATATATCGTGACATTGTTTTCATGGGCAAATTATATAAGGACTGTCAATCAGAGAAAACTTTCAATACTGAATGTGTACCTTTCCTAATATCTGAGACAACTGATGATAAGCAGACTACTCAAGAGGAAACCCTGAATCAAACAGGAGAAGAAATTAGAATATTTGAAGAAGAATCAAATACTGAAGCCAACTGTAGATCTTCTATGCAAAATGACAATCAAGAGGTCATCAAATCTGAGAATAAAATTAGAAGCAGCCTACGAGACAGGTCAAAAATCAAAAAGCCTGTCAGATACGCCAACTATACTACTGTAAATTCTACCTGCATAACGAAGTGCTATGAACCCATCTCATATCAAGATGCAATGGAATGTGACAATGCAGAAAATTGGAAACAGGCTATGCAAGAAGAAATGTATTCTCTTAATCTTAATGAAACTTGGATCTTGACTGAGCCCCCAGAAAACCAAGAAATACTTGACAATAGGTGGGTGTTCAAAGTGAAGAGGAGAACTGATGGAACTGTGGATAGATTTAAAGCTCGACTTGTTGCTAGAGGATTTCGACAGAAATTAGGCATGAACTATACTGAAACCTTTAGTCCAGTGGTTAGATTTGATTCCATAAGAATAATCTTGTCCATTGCAGCATCCAAAGCAATGCATATGAGGCAGTTTGATGTGAAAACTGCATTTTTATACAGTGAAATAGATACTGAAATATATATGAAACAGCCAGAAGGGTTTGAGGATGGTACCAAAAAGGTATGCAAGCTGAAGAAAAGTATCTATGGGCTTAAACAAGCTTCTAGACTATGGAATAAACGATTCACCAGTGTGTTGAACAAATTTGGACTGACAGAAACAAGTGCAGACCCCTGTGTTTTTGTCAATAATAAGGGTGAATTCTTGACCATTCTAGCCATTCACGTTGATGACGGACTAATCATATCAGAATCTATGGAAGTAATTAATTTACTAATGAGTGATTTGGAACAAGAATTTGAGATAACAACCAGCAGGGTTAATCATTATCTCGGTTTGCAGATAGAGCAGTTCAAGGATGGCTCCATCTTCTTAAACCAAGAGGCATATGCAAGAGCTGTACTGGAATGGTACAACATGGAAAATACCAATGCTGTAGCTATTCCTGCTGATTGTGGACAAGTGTACTCTGAGCTGGGGAATGACTCAAAAATTATCAATGCTCCATACCGTCAGGCTGTTGGAAGTTTACTATATTTGTCTGTGGCAACCAGACCTGACATCACTTTTTCAGTACATAATGCTAGTCAGCATCTTGAAAAACCAGAAAAGATGCACTGGAATGCTGTGAAGAGAATCTTAAAGTACCTAAAGGGAACTATTTCTTATGGCTTGTATTATCCAAGGAATGAGGATATTCGTTTGTCTGTATTTTGTGATTCAGATTATGCAGGAGATGTTCTTACTCGAAGATCGACCACAGGTTTTGTTGTTAAGTTTGGTGAAGCTACTATAGCTTGGAGCTCTCAGAGGCAAAAAGTGGTGGCATTATCAACAACTGAAGCAGAATATTTAGCTTCTTGTCAGGCTGTAAAAGAAATTGTATGGATACAGTCAATTTTACAAAATATTATTAATCAGAAAGAAATTACTACCACCTTGTATATGGACAGTCAAAGTGCCATCCGGTTGATCAAGAACCCTGAGTATCACAAACGAACAAAACACATAGACGTGAAGTATCATTTCATACGAGAAAAATTTAAGTTGGGAATCTTCAACCTTGAACATGTAAGCTCTACAGATCAGCAAGCAGATATTCTTACCAAACCACTCACTAGAAGCAATTTTGAAAAAATAAGACAGCTACTTTATGTTGGTGATGCTAAAGTTCTTGCTGACAGAAGACTACAGAAGTGTTAAACATTTGTTAATTGAAGTGGGAGTGTTGTGATAATCAATTAAAAAATGTTTATTATTATTATTTTAAAGTACTGTGTTACTGTCTTATGTTTTGTCCACTTTGCAGTTGTCTATGCTTTGGCATAATAGTTCTTTGCAAAGAGTAAATGCATATACAGACTTTTAGTAGATTTACTGCTCTTTGTCTCTTGCCTAATGGTTGTGTGCCTCTTGAGTTAAAGATAACTGTACCAGTTTTTCTCGTTAATAAAACTTGTCATTATCCTTTTGTGAGAATCAGTGGTATTATCTTTAGCCTTTCAACAATAATTAAATCATATCCTTTGCCAGGGCATTGATTATCTGTCATCATACCCTGAAATAAGAGACATACTACTCAAGATCCTTCCGACCCCCCCCCTCGAAAATGGTGTTCTGTAGGTAGCCCACCCAAGCTCCACAACACCCTAGTCCATCCCTGTGCCACTCCCGATCCCCACTCCTTATCACAGGCATGATATCCCTGTGGAAGACCCTGTTGCAAAACCTGTTCCATCGACCCACCCAGCACTTCTTATTCCCTTTGTCACAGGCTTATCATACCCCATTCAGAGACCAGCCTGTGACGCAGCATGCGGTTGAACATAGCAATATGGATTTCAATAGCTGCTTTACTACCCGAACTATCTGGATCCTTCCCTCCACCACCAGCTCTTCTGATCTGCACAGATGGGAGCTGTCCCTTCAATACATTCCTTGGTCTTGCAACCACCCTGTCCTCCACCTAAGATAACTTATCATCCCTGCATTCCATTCCTAATATCCCTCCCCCTTTCTCCATTCATTGTTCTGTATCCCTCCAATTCACCTGTTCTTTTCAAATGTGTGTCGCCACATTTTATTTATCTTTATTTAATATTTCAATATACCCTTAATCAATATACCCTTTATTTGTTTGATTCTTTATTAGTTTTTATTGCTTTAAATTTCTCACCTACCTCCCCCCCCCCCCCACACACATACATACATCTCCTTTTTATCCTCTCCCACCTGATCCCTTTACTGTAGTCTGTGTTGCATCTCACATTCCTGCAAATTGGAGCCTTTACAATACATCATGCACTGTAAAATGTTTTATCCCCATCCTTGACCAGCATCCTTCCTCCTCCAGTCTTCTCTTCACTCACTGTCAAGATGCTTCTTGCACTGGAGTGACCAGAGATGGTGGTTGTGTGTGCATAGTTAGAATGATTGTGTGAATGTATGTATTTCTTTTTCTAAGAAGTTGTGTGAATGTGATTGTCTATTTTATGTGCCTGTCAACAGCTCAGTGATCATCTCATAAATTTGGTCTCGGTAGTCTCTTCTCCTTAGGAAATGAAGAATACTGTATTTTCTCAATAAAACATCGTTCGTATTTTATAGCATTTCCATTCAAGTATTAAATACTTGTCCAAGTACTATCTTTTTTGAAATCTGTAAAGGAGCATAAGCTCAGGGCATTTCTTCATTTAGGTTGATACATGCCTTTATTAAAATCCTATCTATGATAAGTGATGTGAGAGAGACCATTAACTGCCAGATTCTGTAATGTCATAATTTGTAAAAGTTTCTGAAAACGTGAAGTACTCCTCCCTGAGAAATAATCATAAAGAGTGATTCAAAAAGATGTGTTGAATTTCAGTTGGGCATATTCCCTGAATTATAATTTGTATTTGAATTCTATCAAGTATATGTGAAAGAGAATGTTGTAAAGTTTCTTGCCACTGCAGATATGCCGTCCACGGGTGACCAGGCTGTAAGGGAGGGATTTTTTGATTTTGTGTGTGTGTGTGTGTGTGTGTGTGTGTGTGTCTGTGTGTGTGTGTGGGCACGCGCGCGCGCACGCCCACAGAAGGACAAGTCCTAATAGAAATCCATGGATAACACAGGGTATACTGAACTTAATTGATGAGAGGAGAAAATATAAAAATTCAGCTAGTGAAACAGGAAAAAGGGAGTTCAAACGTCTGAAAAATGAGATTGACAGGAAGTGCAGACTGGCTAAGCAGGAGTGGCTAGTGGACAAATGCAGAACCATAGAAGAATGGGGAAAGATAGATACCGCCTACAGGAAAATAAAAGAGATATTTGGAGACAAGAAAAAAGCAGCTGTATGAATATCAAGAACTCAGATGGAAAACCAGTACTAAGCAAAGAGGGGAAAGCTGAACTGTGGAAGGAATATATAGAGGGACTATACAAAGGAAATAAACTCGAAGGCAGTATTCTATAAATGGAAGACGAAGTGGAGGAAGATGGGATAGGAGATACGATACGACGAGAAGAATTTGACAGAGCGCTGAAGTACTTAAGTCGAAACAAGGCCCCTGGAGTAGATGATATTATGTCTGAACTGCTGATCTCGTTAGGAGGGCCAGTCGTGAAAAAATTGTATCACCTGGTATGCAAGATGTATGAGACAGGGGAAATATCCTCCGACTTCAAGAAGAATATTGTAATTCCAATTCCAAAGAAAGCAAGTGCAAACAAGTGTGAAAATTAGTGAACTATCAGTTTAATAAGTCATGGGTGCAAAATACTAACACGAATTATTTACAGACGAATGGATAAACTTGTGGAATCCAACCTCGGGGAAGATCAGTTTGGATTTAGGAGAAATGTAGGTACATAGGAGGCAATACTCACATTGCGACTTATCTTAGAAGATAGGCTAAGGAAAGGGAAACCTACATTCTTACCATTTGGAGAAAGCTTTTGACAATGTCGACTGGAATACACTCTTCCAAATTCTGAAGGTATCAGGGGAAAATATATGGAGCGAAGAGTTATATTCAACCTATACAAAAACTAGACGGCGGTTATTAGAGTTGAAGTACAAGAAAGGGATGCAGAGGTTGGGAAGGGAGTAATGCAGGGTTGTAGCCTTTCCCCAATGTTGTTCAATCTGACATTGAGCAGGCAGTGAAGGAATGGAAGGAGAAATTTGGAGAGGGCACTAAAGTGCAGGGAGAAGAAATAGAAAAATAAAAACATTGCGGTTTGCTGATGACATAGTAATTCTATCAAGACCGCAAAAGATCTGGAAGAGCAATTGAATGGGATGGATAGTGTCTTGAAAGGAAGATATAAGATGAACATTAACAAGAGCAAAACAAAGGTAATGAAATGCAATGTCAGATAATCAGGCGATGCTGAAGGAATTAGATTAGGTAATGAGACAATAAAAGTAGTAAATGAATTTTGTTATTTGGGGAGCAAGATAACTTCTGATGGCCGAAGTAAAGAAGATATAAAATGAAGAATGGCTATGGGAAGAATAGCGTTTCTAAAGAAGTGAAACTTGTTAACATCCAATATTAATTGAAGTGTTAGGAAGTCCTTTCTGAAAGTATTTGTCTGGAGTGTAGCATTGTATGGCAGTGAAACGTGGACGATAAGGAGTTCAGATAAAAAGGTGATAGAAGCTTTTGAAATATGGTGCTACAGACAAATGATGAAAATTAGATGGGTAGATCACGTAACTAATGAAGAGGTGCTTAACCGAATCAAGGAGAAAAGGAGTGGTTGGACACATTCTGAGACATCAAGGAATTCTCAACTTAGCATTAGAAGGAAGTGTGTGGGGTAAAAATTGTAGAGGGAGACGAGGGACGAATATAGTAAGCAGATTCAAAAGGATGTAGGTTGCCGAACGTATTCTCAGATGAAGAGACTTGCACAGGACAGGGTAGCGTGGAGAGCTGCATCAAACCAGTCTGCGGACTGAAGACCACAACAACAACAACTTAGGTTCCTGCCTACCACATTCTCTAAAATTTTGACATATCCATAGAACATATTAAATATTTTTGTCAATCAGAATAGACATCTACAATCTAGCTCGTCAAAAGTACTTTGCCTACTGCACAACACGCCGATGCCACGGGTCAAAGCTTTTGTGTCCCAACCTCGTCGCCGCTTTTGTGTCTCGTTTCCGTCGTAGGTGTCGGTGGCCGAGTAGGAAGACTCACACAGGAATAAAGGTAGCACGCTTGTGCGGGTACGGAGGTGAGCAGCCAGTGGGACAGCAGAAACTAGAAACACTAGAGTAAATTAGAACGAGATATATATTGCACAGAATTTATACAATACTTAACTTTTACATAGATCAGTACTGCAGAATGCTGATACATAGTTGAGTTAGAGGCCTGCCTAGTGCCTGTCCGATAGCCAAGTCTTCACTGGTGCCTATCTGATTCCGAAGGTCTTACCTGGTTCCTATCTCAGTCCCAAGTGAACAATGTCGTTCAGTGGTGGCTACGAGCGGAGTTGTAGCAGAGGGCGCTCGTGGCTGACGTCGTAAGAACACTGCGCCGTGTCTGCTTGGCGGCGCGCGGCGAAAGTAGGTGGTGCGCACTTTGGACTTGGGTGACACCACAAAAGCCAACAGGTGAAATTGCATTCTATAATTGATCCGGCCTTACAATGTTGATATATGTGTATAGCAGTAATCACTATGTTAATTAATGTTTCTATAACACATACAAAATGTTTAACATGCTTTGACCAGCTCTATAGAATTACAATTATAATATTAAAATTCAATTTCTACCCTACAAGTATCTAAAAATTCTTTTACACTTTAGAACGGGTTCTCTATTAACCACTTGTACAATTTGTTTTTAAAAATTATTAAAAGTTGTATCAATTGCAGACTGCGGCAATTTATTAAATCGTTTGAAGCAGCTTACTTTGTGAGATTGTCCGTCTTCATCAGTTCATCTAGGAATGTCATTACTCTTTTTATTTCTTGTAATTTGATTCCATAAGGGAGATTGTGTCAGCCCACCACAATATTGCAATAAAATAAGAAGTTTCAGCTCACCAAGATAAAACTTCTTATTTTATTACTTTTTTTCTGTTGTCTTAATCATATATATTCTCCCTGGTATTAAATGTAGT
Source organism: Locusta migratoria (assembly GCA_026315105.1). Lineage (NCBI taxonomy): Eukaryota > Metazoa > Arthropoda > Insecta > Orthoptera > Acrididae > Locusta > Locusta migratoria. Next base: position 65,765,553 of record CM048751.1, read on the forward strand.
AAAGTTGTTTTTTGTTTAGTGTAACCAGCCTTACACATTATTCTATATCACTAACAAGTCATTGATATGACATGAGTGATCCCAAAGTAACAGCCCGTAATCTATTTGAAATGTCAATAATTGAGGATAGATAACAACTTGCCATACAGAGGCTCGCTGAGCTGCTGAAAGGCATAAAAAAACACAATCACATTCACATAACTTAAATTTTTGGCCATGGCTTTCATTAGAAAAAGAAACACATACATTCACACAATCACTCAGACCTAACTGTGCACACACAACCAGCATCTCCGGCCACTCCAGTGAGTGAAGAGGAGATTGGAGGGGGAAGGATGCTGGGCAAAGATGGGGATAAAACATTTTACAGTGATGATGATGATGATCGTGTGGCATTTATGACCGTTAGACCCCAACTGGGGTCGTGTTCAGCCTGCCTGTTGCAAGTCTCTTTATCTGACGCCACTTCGGTGACTTGCATGTCAATGATGATGGAATGATGATGAGGACGACACAACACCCAGTCCCCGAGTGGAGAAAATCTCCTACCCGACCGGGAATCGAACCCGGGCCCCCTGCGTGGCAACCAACCACGCTGTCCACTGGACTACGGAGGCGGACACATTTTACAGTGCATGATGTATTGTAGAGACTCCAATACGCAGGAATGTGAGGTGCAGCATGGAATGCAACAAAAGGATCGGGTGGGAGAGGATAAAAGGAAGTTGTAGGTGTGTGTGGGGGGTGGGAGTTAGGGGAAGAAGTTAAAACAATAAAAATAATAAAGAATAAAAAAATTAATCAAGGGGTTATTGAAATATTAAAGAAAGATAAATAAAATATGGGGATTATACACAGTTGGAAGGAACACATAAAATGGAAGGATTCAGGATAATGAGTGTGGAAGGGGGGGGGGGATATTCATAGGGATGGAATGTAGGGATGATAAGTTATCTTAGGTTGAGGACAGGGTGGCTACAGGACCATAGAATGTGTAGATGGGACAACTCCATCTGTGCAGTTCAAATAAGCTGGTGGAGGGGAGGATTCAGATAGCTCGGGTAGTTAAGTAGCTATTGAAATCCAGATTACTGTATTCAGCCACATGCTGTGCCACAGGATGGTCCATCTTGCTTTTTGCCACAGTTTGACAGAGACTATTCATGCTGATGGACAGCTGGTTTGTCGTCATGGCAATGCAAAAATACTGTGCAATGATTGCAGCAGATCTGGTAAATCATGTGGCTGCTTCATAAGTGGCATGGTCTCTGAATGGGGTATGAGAAGCCTATGATAGGAATAAAAAGTTCTGGGTGGATAGATTTGCAACGAGGTCTACCATAGGGATATGATGCCTGTGGTAAGGGGTTGGGATTGGTAGTGGCATAGGGATGAACTATGATATTGTGGAGGTTGGGTGGTTGATGGAACATCACTTTAGGAGGGGTTGGAAGGATCTAGGGTACGACGAGATGCTAGATAAGAAAGTTCCAGATGAGATATGCCACTCATGATACGTTTTTGCAGGTATAGTCAATATGAAGTGCCCAATTTAGTGGAGAGTCAATGTGTATTCCCAGTAGTTTTATGGGTTTTGGCTCTATGTTTTTAGATAGTCCCAAAACCAGATGGTGAATTTTCTCAGGATTGCAAATTAATTTGTTAGCTGAGAACCAGTTTAGAATTAGAGACAGAGCTTCCTCTGATCTCTGGTGTAGCCTTGAGATTTCTTGATTGGTGGTGATTGAAGTTGTATCATTTGCATAGAACTGACTTAGGCCCAAAATATAGTAGCAGATTGTGAATCCCAATAATGAAAAAGAAAGGTCCAAGGACAGAGCCCTGAGGCATACAAGAAGGCACTGTCTTCATGGAAGAATGTACGTTTTGAACTGACACAAATTTTCTCATATTATTTAGATAATAAATGATTATAGTTAAAGTGAGACCGCGTATTTATTTTTGAATGGAAATAATGTCTGTTTAACAATCTGAGCAACAGCAGAAGTGATATTTTTTTCCTTGTTGAAAAACATACTGTCTATTATTTAGAAGGTTCTATTTTTCATAGTCCCAGTTCTGGCACACAATTTTAATCTGCCAGGACGTTTTTTTGTGTCATGTATTTTAGAAAATATATGAACTATAGCCGTGGGTCTGTGCTCTTCAGAAAGTTCAGAAATTTGTAGCTGATCAGGAAATTTACAAAATCTAGGTATTTATTAGTAATAAAAGCAAGTGGATTGTGAATAACGTGTATTATCCTTTTTAGTATGAAGTTCGATAGCCAGTGAAGAAGAACATTGATTTTTGGAATAAACAATTTGAAAAAACTGCCTCTCTTTGTAGGTAAAAGCCCAGACTGGCTGCATTTATCATAACATTTTCAATTGATATAGATTCTTCATGCAAACTATAAAATGAAGTATGAAGAATTTTATGACCGTATGCTCTGAAACAAGGGAGAAGATCAATTTCTTCTGCCTCATGTGAATTGTAGTGTTGAAAGTATTTCATCTGAATTGTAAAGTCAAAAGACACAACAATCAGATAATCAATTATAATCAATCAGATAAAGTGTCTACAAAAGCTCTGTGTAACACTGGAACATCATCAGGTCAGCCACAAAGTCAATGTGTACTGTACCATGTCACTGAAAAAGATTTATGGTCTTTCCAATATATTTTTTGGAATAATGACGCTCAAAATACTGCAAGCCTTGCTTTTTCCTCAATTAAATGAAGATCAAGAGATTAACAATATTATGAATAGGATAGATTGCAGCTACCATAAGAGTGATACACTAAGCCACAGACAGACACGATGAAAAGACAAATCACAGCCACACAACTTTTTGGCCAAGGCATCCATAAGAAAAAAAAAACACATACATAGTCAGATAATCATACATGCACCATTCATGCACACACTATTCACAAACCTTATTGCTGCCTCTACCTGCCTCTATCAAGTGACATGAGTTGTGGTGGCAGAGATAGCAGTTTTGTGTATGTTGATAGTCTCTGTATGATTGTATAAATACCTTTGTTTGTGTGTGTGTGTGTGTGTGTGTCCTTATGTTTGAATGAAACTTGATCTGTGATAGCCGCAGGCAGAAATATTGTATAAAACTTTCTCGGACTTATTGCTGCGTCAATTCTTGATAAAATTTCAAGCTTTCGAAGATATCCTCCATCTTCGTCATCAGGAGCCACTGCCTGACAGTGCTGGTGCTGTGGTGGCCTTAAATAGCCCATGGATGGCTTATGAATGGTCGTCTTCTGATTGGTCAGCCGCTACGTCATGCTGTCATAGATTCAATCTACGTCTGCGCTGGTGGCGCCACCCCTCCCGTAGTATCAAAGACTTGCGCAACATGTCTCTGCTGCATTTCTGTATCGGGTGCTTGTTTCCAAGCACCACCAACGTTATACCCGCTATCATGGTTAAAGTTGTTCTCACACATTCTTATTTCAACAGCCTCTTTGATTACAGAGTCCCAGTATGGGAGGGACAAAATTTTTGTTTCTTCAAACAAATTTTTATGTTTGTTCGTGAGGCTGTGCCCAGCGACCGCTGATTTCCCCAGTTCTTGGTTTTTAATATGCTGCTGGTGTTCTATACAGCGTTCGGAAATGGTACGAATGGACTGACCAATATAATTACTTCTGCACTCACACGGTATGTTGTTTATTCCAGTGATCCTAAGTCTGAGGCTATCCTTAACAGGGTGCAGCATCTCCTTAATTTTCCTAGGTGGTCAGAAAATCGATCTTATACCTTGTCTCCCCAGAACTCTGCCTATTTTGCTCGATGTGGCTCCACAGAAGTGTCGCCGTGAAAGACAGAAATATTGTTTGTAAATTATGCCTGTATTACTGTACAAATATATAAGTATGACATTGGCCAAAAGAAGTTGTGAGATTGTAATCATCTTTCTGTTGTACCTATCTGTGGATCAGGATACAGCCTTTACAATGATTTGGAATCTTTCATTTTCATGAAATTATTAAGATTCAGACCTAGACTTTCCACTTTTTGATTCAATTTTTTTTTTTTTTTAATATATGAATGTGTACCTCAGAGATGGATGGGTCACATGGGTAGTAATGAAGATCTAGCAATGATTTTTTTCTTCAACGTAAGACTGTTCTCACAAGCTCACTTGCCAAATTTTATACAAATTAAATAATGCAATAGTTGTACTCGCTATTTTCTGTGACATATCTGAGGCATTTGACTATATGAATCATACTATCCTCCTACGTAAACTGAAATTGTATGGAAATGATATATCAATTCAGTGGGTAACAAATGTAATATTCAATCAAAAGTACACTGAAAATTGTACTTAGTAATTCAAATGGAAATTAAATGGAAAAAGATGGGGGAAGAAATTATTTATGGAGTTCTACAAAGTTCTATCTCATGCTCCAGTAACATACTGTAGAATAAATGATAAATAATTTTGTTAAGATGTATTGACTGATTTTCTGAAAATAATTTCACTCCCAGTTTAAGGGAGTGTATTTCACCTGTCTCATACATATTATGTACCAGGTGATTAGTTTTGTCATGGCTGGTTCCCCCAGAGACTTCAATAGCTATTACAGAATGTAATCTACTCCAGGGGCCTTATTTCGACTTAGATCTTTCAGTACTCTCTCAAATTCATCTCTCAGTATAGTATCTCCTATTTAATCTTCATCTGCTTCCTCTTCCCTTCCTACAATATTGTATCGAAGATCATTTCCTTTGTAGAGCCCCTCTGTATATTCTTTCCACCTTTCAGCTTGTGATGTCTCGACCGTGAAATTTACTCAGACACCACACTTAATGTGTATCATGAAGAGATTGCTTGTTTATAGTTGACAGCCCAAATGTTTTTACTAATGATGGAACCAGCTAGTCTGTTTCTGTAACGATGTTTCTGCAACTCATATTTTCAGACTTAAGTCTTCCGAAGATCCAGTTAATGTATTAATTCATATCAATACTTGCACTTTATATTATAAATAACTTATTCACACATATTTTAAATTCATTCCATGTTTTATTTCATCTTAATACATCTGTAAGTATGGCATATGAATCGTATTTACATTATGACAACCAATGTAAAATAAGACAGAATACTCTTACATGACATAAAGTTTTAACAGTACATTTCTTTTGTTTTTATCCTGCCATAGAGCTTCTAGGTATAAGTTCTTCTGTGCATCCTAGAGCTTCGTAGATGTGGCACCTCAAACACTTTCTATTTGCCCAGAACCCGCAAAGTCAGTTTCCTGCGCAGTTTGTAGCACTAAAGAACTTAATAACCCATAAATAAATAATTTGATTATCTTGATTTGAGCTTGAGATATGTAGTGAACCTTATTACACTACAAGCTTCCCCTTCTTTACTCACAACTGGTGTTCCATTGGAGTTCTTGATACACATACCGCTATTTTTCTTGTCTCCAAATGTCTCTCTTATTTTCCTGTAGGTAGTATCTATTTCCCCCTAGTTATATATTGTTCTACAGATTTGCATTTGGCTTCTAGCAACTCCTGCTTAGCCCTTTAGCCTCTCCTGTAAATCTCATTTCTTAGTTGTCTGTACTCCATTTAACTGCACTTTCATATATTCTCCTTTCCCGTTATATACAAGGATTTTTTGTAGGTCTTGCCTTTCTACCTATTAGGTCCTCTAATGCCTTGACTATTTCATCTCTTAAAACTACCCATTCCTCTTCTACTGTTTTACTTTCCCCCATTTCTATTCGAGCTTTCGCCACCAGTGGTGGCTTCTTCGGGAAAAAGAGGGAGGAAGGAGAGGAGAAAGGGAAGGATACGGGTTTTAAGGAAGTGGAAAAGGAGCCATTCCAATCCCAGGAGTGGAAGGACTTACCTTAGGGGACAAAAACGAAGGTAAACAAATACACACACACTCACACATATCCACATCCAAACACACCTAGGCAGACATTGCCCTTCAACACATTCTCTCTTCCCGTTGCCCACCTGGTCTCAACCTCCGCTAAATTCTAATTCCCGCCCGCCATCTTTAACATCTTTGCCTCGGTTCTGTGGACAGAGCCTCTGCTTGAAGTGGCATCTTTGTCCAACTTCTTTGGTTTCTACAAATGTCACCACTGGTGGCGAAAGCTCGAATGGTTGTGTGTTTTTGTGTGTGTTTGGTGTTTCTGTCGACGAGCCTGTATTTTAGGTAAGTCAAAAATCTTTATTTTATACCATTTTCCCACCTGGAAGGTCTCCTTATATATAATTTCAGTCTACAGTTCATAACCAAGAAGATACTGTCAGAGATTCTGTCTGCTTCTGGATATGTCCTACAGTTTAAAACCAGGTTCCGAAATCTGTACCTTACCATTAAAAAAATTCTATCTGGTACCTTCTTTCATGATTCTTGAACCAAGTGTTCGTTATGATTAAATCATGTTCCATCCAAAATTCTAGCAGGCAGATTTCTCTTTTCATTCATTTTTCCCATTCTATATTCAACTACTATTTTTCCTTCCCTTCCTTTTTGCTACTACCAAATTCCAGTCCCTCATCCTCTCCCTTAACTGACTGAATAATTTCGTTTACCTCCTCATACATTTGTTCAATCTCCTCATCATCAGCAGAGCTAGTACACATATAAACTTGTACTACTGTGGTCGGTGTTTTCTTTGTATCTATCTTGACTACAATAATGATATCACTGCACTGCTTATAATACCCGCATTCCTATTTTCTTATTCATTATTAGACCAACTCCTGTAATACAATTGCTGTTGAATCTTCCGGGTTATGTGGTCGTGGTCGAAGAAACATATCTGCTCCTGACGTTTCGTCCAGAGCTGCGCTGGACATCCTCAGAGGTGCTACTGGTAGTGGTGAGTCTTACCGACTGACGAGTCAGGCGTTGGAGAGCGGTATAAATACTGTCCAAAAGGGGGCGTGGTCAAGTGTTCACGTGCGCAGCAGAGATAAGCCTTGTCAAAGATAAAACATAACTTTCGATAGTCGATGGTCAAAGATAAAAGCGTAACTACCTACTCTGAAGAGCCACAGTCCATATGTCATTAAGTTTCATTGTTTCTTCCTTTCTATTAAAATTATCCCTATGTTTGTATATTTCAATTGCTTCTCTGTACAGTCGTGGATAATAGTTCGTCGTTGTAGATAAAATTTCCGTTTCGGAAAACTTCACTTCATGATTTCCAGATTGGAAAACATGTTCAGCTACAGCTGATTTCTCAATTCTACCTAGTCGGCAAAGACTTTTGTGTTCTTTTAATCTTGTATTCACACTCCTTTTTGTAGTACCAATATACACCTTTCCGCAAGAACACGGAATTTTGTACACTCCACTGGATGATAGAGGAGGGCGTTTGTCCTTTACAGATTGGAGTGCCTGACTTATCTTTTTTGTTGGTTTAAAAACCGGTCTGATATCGTGTTTACGTAAAATCTTTCCTATCTGATCCATAACTGTTTTAATGAAGGGGAGAGAAACGGTGTTCTTCCATCGTTGTGTTTTGTTGCTGCCCTTTTGTTTACCTTTCCTTGGTCGCAGAACCCTATTTACTTCTTTCCGTGTATATCCATTTTTCTCAAAAGCCTGCATCAGATGTTGTAATTCGGCATCTAGGTGTTCTGGCGTACAAATTCGTTTAGCTCTGTCAATAAGACTTTTAATGACTCCTCTCTTTTGCTGAGGATGATGGTTGGAATCCTTGTGCAAGTATCTGTCTGTATGCGTGACTTTCCGGATAACCTTATGCTTCAAACTTCCATCCGTCTGTCGCATAACTGAAACATCCAAGAAAGATATTTCATTGTCATTTTCCATCTCCATAGTGAATTGGATCTTAGGGTTGACACTATTCAGATAATTAAAGAAGTCTTCCAATGCTTTTTTACCGTGTGACCAAACGACAAATGTGTCATCCACATATCGAAACCAACGATTCGGTTTCCTATTTGCTTTTTCCAGAGCTGACTCTTCGAATCTTTCCATGTAAAAATTAGCGATTGCAGGACCTAACGGGTTGCCCATTGCGACACCGTCAACTTGCTCATAAAACTCATCATCCCATTGGAACTGACTCAAAGTAAGGCAGTGTCGAAAAAGAATGGTCAAATCTCCTGGGAAAAGATCCGTTATATAAACCATAACTTCGTTGATAGGAATCATAGTGAACAGTGACACTATATCAAAACTTACAAGAATGTCTCCAGGAGCCAGGATTAGTCCCTCAATTTTCTCAATAAAATGACATGAGTCTCTTATATAAGAGTCAGTCTTACCAATGTATGGTTGTAGACGAGTTGCCAGATATCTTGCTACTTCGTATGTTGGTGAATTGATAGCACTGACGATTGGTCTCAGAGGAAAATCAGTTTTGTGTATCTTGGGTAACCCATAAAGTCTGGGACACATTGCTTCAGACTTCAATAGGGCTTTCTTATCCTCTTTCTGAATCGACAGAAACACCAAACACACACAAAAACACACAACCATTCGAGCTTTCGCCACCAGTGGTGGCTTCTTCGGGAAAAAGAGGGAGGAAGGAGAGGAGAAAGGGAAGGATACGGGTTTTAAGGAAGTGGAAAAGGAGCCATTCCAATCCCAGGAGTGGAAGGACTTACCTTAGGGGACAAAAACGAAGGTAAACAAATACACACACACTCACACATATCCACATCCAAACACACCTAGGCAGACATTGCCCTTCAACACATTCTCTCTTCCCGTTGCCCACCTGGTCTCAACCTCCGCTAAATTCTAATTCCCGCCCACCATCTTTAACATCTTTGCCTCGGTTCTGTGGACAGAGCCTCTGCCTGAAGTGGCATCTTTGTCCAACTTCTTTGGTTTCTACAAATGTCTGCCTAGGTGTGTTTGAATGTGGATATGTGTGAGTGTGTGTGTATTTGTTTACCTTCCTTTCTGTCCCCTAAGGTAAGTCCTTCCACTCCTGGGATTGGAATGGCTCCTTTTCCACTTCCTTAAAACCCGTATCCTTCCCTTTCTCCTCTCCTTCCTCCCTCTTTTTCCCGAAGAAGCCACCACTGGTGGCGAAAGCTCGAATGGTTGTGTGTTTTTGTGTGTGTTTGGTGTTTCTGTCGACGAACCTGTACTTTAGGTAAGTCAAAAATCTTTATTTTATACCATTTTTCCACCTGGAAGGTCTCCTTATATATAATTTCAGTCTACAGTTCATAACCAAGAAGATACTGTCAGAGATTCTGTCTGCTTCTGGATATGTCCTACAGTTTAAAACCAGGTTCCGAAATCTGTACCTTACCATTAAAAAAATTCTATCTGGTACCTTCTTTCATGATTCTTGAACCAAGTGTTCGTTATGATTAAATCATGTTCCATATAAAATTCTAGCAGGCAGATTTCTCTTTTCATTCCTTTTTCCCATTTTATATTCAACTACTATTTTTCCTTCCCTTCCTTTTTGCTACTACCAAATTCCAGTCCCTCATCCTCTCCCTTAACTGACTGAATAATTTCCTTTACCTCCTCGTACATTTGTTCAATCTCCTCATCATCAGCTGAGCTAGTACACATATAAACTTGTACTACTGTGGTCGGTGTTGTCTTTGTATCTATCTTGACTACAATAATGATATCACTGCACGGCTTATAATACCCGCATTCCTATTTTCTTATTCATTATTAGACCAACTCCTGTAATACACTCAACTGATTTTGTATTTATAATGCTGTACTCACCTGACCAGAAATCCTATTCCTCTTTCCACCAAACTTCACTAATCCCTACTATATCTATCTTCAACCTATTCATTTCCCTTTTTAAATTTTCTAACCTCCATACTTGATTGAGGATTCTAACTTTTCACACTCCGATCCGTAGAATGCCAGTGTTGTCTTTCCTGATGACATCATCACTAGTATTCTCCACCCGGACATCCAAATGGGGGACTATTTTACCGCAGGAATATTTTACCCGAGAGGATGTCATCGTCATATATTCATGCATGTCTTTGGGAAAAGTAATGGCTGTAGTTTCCCCTTGATTTCAGCTATTTGCAGTAACTGAATGGCAAAGCCACATTAGCTTACGTTACAAGGCCAGCTCATCCAGACTGTTGCTCCTGCATCTACTGAAAAGGCTGCTGCCCCTCTTCAGGAACCACATGTTTCTCTGGTCTCTCCACAGATACCCCTCCGCTGTGCTTGCACCTATGGTATGGCTATCTGTGTTATTGAGGCAAGGAAGCCACCCCACCTCGGCGATGTCTGTAGTTCATAGGGGTGGAAATATGTAATATGCATGAGAAATAACTTGCCTTATGTCTTTGATGAACAGTACAAGGTGACTGGTTGCAGTTTTCCTGGAATCATCTACAAAGAATGTTGTAACCTTGTCAAACCTTTATTAAGCTTCACAAGTACACATATTTGAAACACATGTCAGTTTCTTGTCCCGGAGCTGGATTTAGACTGACCGCGGCCTCGCCCGCATCTGCCTCACCCGCCAGCCACCTAGTTGGCGCTAGTATGTAAGCGGTTAGTGGGCAACACCGCTATGCGGCTAGCTGGAGAGTGGCAGCGGACATGTACAAGGCATATTTCCTTAATGATGAGAGTACATGTGTAACAGCAACAAATAAACGCCATTTCTCAATAACTTTTGAACACGGTAAATGAGGGTCGCAAATAAGCAATTTACAGATATCATCAATTCAACATAAGTCAATAGGAGGATGAGGATCTATAATTAGGCCAGCAGTATTTTAAGTCTTTGCTAGGTCAGCAGAATAATGCGCACAGCAACTTGTAAATATTAATTATTATTTAGCACAACAGCACACAGTTTAGTTACAGACCATTAATTTGTACATGTAAATTATGTGTTGACACTTTTTGTTGTACACAAAGGGAAACAAAAGGAAACATTGAAAGAAACAGAACAAAAAGTAAATTGATTGCACTGGTTGGCATATCACTACAGCTTTGGAATATGCATTGCTTTTCAACACACTGATCCTGAATGTTGAACAACGCTCACATCCATGCTGTCTTCTCCTACCATGGCAAATTCGCGAGGTGGAAACGGGTGTATGGTCAATAGTGTCCTTTCCGATGGAATTGTACCCACGATCCCAGGATCTGTGACATCTCCGCTGGTTGAGGGCGCAGCGATGGAAATGTGCTGCCCCAGCAGCGTAAGAATGCCAACACCAACAACCATCGGTTCCTGGCTTGGTCGGGGGGAGTCTGTGAGTGATGGTATTCTTAATCATAGCTGCTCCATATGACAAGCCACATCCCCATCCACTGTCTGCAATCAGTAGATGTGGCTACCTTGGTGGTGGATTACAATTCCTTGAAAACATTTTTGCTGGTGGCCATAACTGCACCCATATGGTTCCTCAATTTTGAATTTGCCTGGTGGGATCGGTTGTAAGGTATCACCAGGTAGACAGATAAGGTGAAGTGGGTGCGTGGTTGGTGTCCATGAAGCAGTTCCGCCAGACTATGATTTCCGGCTGGTGGGAACCGGCAGATTTTGAGAAAGGTAGTGAGTGCATCTTCATTAGAGGATGAAGTTAGGAGCTTCTTAATCTGATTTTGGAAAGTGCATACTTGTCTTTCCACCTCACCATTGGATTGTGGATGGAATGGGGGTGATGTGACGTGCTTTAGTCCATGTCGTAAATAGAATTGGGAGAATTCAGTGGATGTAAACTGCGGGCCATTGTCAGAGACAATGGTGTTTGGCAGCCCTTCAAGGGCGAGTATTTTATTTAGAGTTTGCCTAGTGGATTCAGTTGACGGTGATGAGATACGGGTTACAAAAGGAAAGTTTGAATAAGCGTTAATTACTAGAAACCAGAAGGTGCCAAGAAACCTTCCAGCATAGTCAATGTGCATCCATTCCCAAGGAAGAGTCGGTGTCGGCCAGGTGGTGATGGATGATTTTGGTGCCTGCACCTTCTGGGCACATGCAGTGCAGGACGCTACCATGTGACAGACTGCTGAGTCGATGCCTGGCCAGTAGACATGTTGACGGGTGAGGTATTTTGTTCTAGTGATGGCCCGGTGAAGTAGTCGCAGCACCTAGTGGCGGAGTCCTGCTGGTATGACGTCTCAAGGTGTGGTGTAGTCCGTAGCGTGCAGAACAACGCTGTTATGAGCTGTAAGGCTGTAGCGTAAGTTGCGAGGGGGCAGAGGCTTTGCTAGGACATTCAGGCCAACCTACAGCAATGTATTGGAGAACCTTACAAAGCACTGGATCGGCTCCTGTAACGGCGGCAATGCGCTCACCGGTAATGGGGAAACCTTCAACGGCTTTGTTTTCTTCATGGTTAAGATGGCAGCATAATAGTTCATCTCTATCGAAAATCGGATCAGATCCATGCAGGAGTATCGACAGGACATCAGTATTTGCTTGTTGGGACGTTGGTCTGAAGTGAATTTCATAGTGGAACCGTGAAAGATAAAGAGCCCAACATTGAAGGTGATGTGCTGCCTTGTCAGGGACTGAAGAATTGGGCTTGCATAAAGATACCAAAAGTTTATGGTCAGTAATGAGATGGAACTAACTTCCATACAAGAAAACACTGAACTTCTGCAGAGTATAAACAATTGCAAGGGCTTCCTTTTCGATTTGTGAGTATTTCTACTGAGCCTCTTTCAGTGTTTTGGAGGCGTATGCGAAAGGTCTTTCAGAGCCGTCAGCACACTGATGCATCAAGACCACGCCTGTGCCATGCTGCGATGCGTCTGTTGCAAGGACTAACATTTGACTAGTGCTATACATGGCTAAACATGGGGCTGTGTGAAGCAAGGTTTTGAAGCATGTGAATGCCCGTTCACAATTGTCTGACCATTGAAAAGGCACGGTTTTTTTTTTTTTTTAGAAGTCTGTGTAGTGGGTGTGTAACTTCTGCAACTGACGGAAGAAATTAGTGGTAGTATGCCAGTGCCCCCAAATAAGCTTGTAAGTCCTTTAGATTTGTAGGGCATGGCAAGGCCTCTTCGGTGGCAACATCATCATTGAATGGGCATATTTCCTCTTTGGATAACGGAAACCCTAGATAGACAACCAATGGCTGAAAAAACTGCAATTTCTGGAAGTTACATTTTATGCCAGCCTCCTGAAGCACCGAGAAAAGGGTTTTCAGATTACAAAGGTTTTAGACTGTGTTGGTGCCTGTCACAACTATGTCACCTTGGTAGTTAATACAGCCTGGGACATGAGCCAACAATTGTTCAAGAAAACATTGGAAAATGGCTGGGGCACTGGCAGCTCAGAACAGGAGACACAGATATTGATATAGGCCGAACGGAGTATTGATCACCAAAACCACACGTGAAGCTTCGTCAAGCGATAGTTGATGGTAGGCCTCCGAGAGATCAATTTTGGAAAAATATTGCCCACCCGTGAGTTTAGAAAATAATTCTTCCGGGTGGGGCATTGGATATTAAGCATTGTGAGTTTACAGCTGCTTTGAAATCTCCGCACAGGCATAAGTTGCCGTTCGGTTTACGGATGACTACTACAGGCACGGACCACTCACTTGCGGTGACCGGCAATAAAACATCCACCGCAGCAAGTCGGTCTATCTCCCGTTTGACGTCCTTGCGCATGGATACTGGTACTAAGCGTGCGCAAAAGAATTTGGGACAGGCCGCCGGTTTTGAAATGATATGTGCCTTGAAATTTCACACACCCGAGCCCAGGTGAAAAAAGACTAGAGTATTCATGAGATAATTCCTCTTATTGAGAATATGGACTTTCCTCGGATACGACATGCACTATGTCATCCACAGAAAATCCGAAAAGTTTGTAAGCATCATAACCAAAGAGATTTTCAGACCCAGAACGATCTACTACAAATACCTTAAGAGTGCGAGATAGTGATTTGTAAGTCATGTCAACTTCTAGTTTGCCTAACAGTGGTATTTGCTGGTGGTTGTGAAGTTCACAGGTTTTGCGATACAGGGGACAGGGGTGGAGAACCGAGAGTGGCGTAAGTTGGAGCAGTGATCAATGTAGCTGCAAAACCTGTATTGACCTGCATTGAACCTCTCGTCCTAAAAGTTTGACATCAATAAACAACTTGTTAGAGGAAGGTAAAGTGGAGTTCACGAAGTAGACTGATGTATTCTCATCTTCCCTGTCTTGAACTAGTTCCACATTTCTAGAACGACAGACAGCAGTCACCTGACCTTTCTTGTTGCAGTTGTGACACGTGCCCAAACGCTGCGGGCAATCTTTCCGTGTGTGTTGTGTGAAGCAACGGGAGCAGAGGGCAACACCGTATTACCGGTAGTGAGCTTTTTCTTAAATCCGGGTTGTTGTTTACCTTTCCTGTTGCGGACAGAGGATTGAACAGTAGCAATGTCGTCTACCTCGTCCTTCATGGTGACGTCATAGGGGGCCTTATCCAACTGCAACTCCCAAACATCACCCCATGAATCAATTTGTGCTACAGCAGAGTGAGTTATTTCAAAAGTGGATGCAGTATTAAGCACTTCTTCTTAAGTGGGATTGACTAATTGCAATGCGTGTGGTCTGACTTCACGATCAGGTGCTGAGTGTAAAATGGCATCCCGTACCATGTGGTGGGCATAAGATTTGTTGTGTTTTTCCGTGACAAATTGGCATTTGCGTCTAAATCCCTGTATTTCGGCCGCCCATGCCCTATACATCTGGTCAGGTTTCTTTTTACATTGGTAGAAGGGCATGTCATGTGGGAAGCCACAACATGCATTTGCTTGCGGTAATAACTCATAAGGAGAGAGCACATCTCATCAAATTTTAAAGGAAATGGTTCCTTGAGAGGGGCAAGTTGGGCCAGCAACTGATACAGTTTAGGAGATTTCCAAGACAGGAAGAGAGACTTACGGAGCTGTGAATCATCAACACTGAAGGCAACAAAATGTTGGTGTAGTTGCTTTTCATAATCTATCCAATCTTCTGCAAATGCTTCATAGGGTGTGAACATCGGTATGTTCAGCACTGGTATGTTGTTGTGGCATAGAGAGAAATACCTGCAGTGGTGGGGTGAGAGCCTTCGGCAGCTCGATTACGTTGTTTATTAGCCGTTTCTGTTGCTCTACCAGAGCAGCTAATTTTTGTTCCGTCGTAATCATGTTGTTTATCATTTTCGTAGGACTTCTCGTATATCCCATCTTCATCACCAGTAGTGTTGTAAACTTGTCAAAACTTTATTAAACTTCACAAGTACACATATTTGAAACAGAAATCAGTTGCTTGTCCCAGAGCTGGATTTAGACTGACCGCGGCCTCGCCCACTTCTGCCTCGTCCGCCGGCTGCCTAATTGGTGCTAGCGTGTAAACGGCTGATGGGCAGTGCCACTATGCGGCTAGCCAACGAGAGGCGGCGGATATGTATGAGGCGCAGCCTCTACAAATTATATGTTGAAATTAAAACTAACTGTGCTGCTGCAGAGGTTATGTCACATTTGCAATATATCGAGCCGAAACATTGAACTCTGTGGATAATGTAAAGTGTATAGCAGACTAAATGGAATAATGAATCTCTCTTTTTTTGTTATTGTTGACAGCATTACCTCACCACTACTGTTGTTTGCTGTGGCAGCCAGCCTCGGAGCTGGTTACATTCTTCATCTACGACATGCCGAAGGCAAGAAGCTTGCATTGTTGTCACATGAGATACCATTGGCACAACAGTATGGTGTTGTTGCCATTTGTTCACTGCCTATTTTCTACTTGGCAGGAGCTGGTGCTGCCCTTTTTTGGGTCCTGGGTAAGTTACTGTATTGCACTGGCACAGTTTTGTAGCATCTAATTTTGAAATAATGTTCAAGCAACATCCAGTAATCTGATACTGTGCCGACCAAATTTCATTATAATTGTGATTATACACAAATATGATATATGTTTACATATTTAAGTTTTTTTTGCTTTTCTTTTCTTAATAAATGAATAAATAAAATGGAGAAAATCTCTATTTTCAATATCTTTGCATCACATACTTTTAAACATTTTTGTATGCACAAATGTATTTCATCAAACTATTTACAGAAAGCTTCACACATACTTCCTTGAGCAAGTTATTGAAAAATACTTTGTAAGCAGACATAGCTAATTGCACAGTCTCAGAACAATATTTGTGGACTCTGATGATGAATATTGATAATGACATATTGGAATTAATTCCGTGTGCCGTCTGTTGGTCGAAGAAAAATTAAGGTTGATAGTTTTCCAAGTACCAAGTGTTTGTGACTGGATTAAACACTGTTGTATTCACTGAAAAAAAAAAGTTTCCTGCTTGAACTTGTAACAAGTCCTCTTCTAATTTGTAGAGTACTCAGTCAGGTTTCTTAAAGTAGGCAGTAGTCTGGGGTGTTCTGATGTTTACTCGCTAGGTTTACAAGCAAACAGCAAATTCAGGCTGCATTCAGGGCAAAATTTAGCAGTAAAATTTCTAAGTATTTGTTACAAAGTTCCTGAATATACTGCATAGCAGGAAATTTGTTGTACTCATTGTTCTCAGCATTGAGAGAGATGGATATCTGGAATGTATGTCAAGAAGATAGATTAAGCACAATATGAGGGAAGGATGTGTTACTTGCATTTGACAAAAATTACTATCTTCTGTGGTCATTTGTGACTGTGAAGTTCTCTGGATGCATATAATAGGACTAGAAGAAATTAAGGAGACGACAGTCATGTCTGTGTGAGTTTGTGTATGTTTGACTCTCTAACCGATGAAAGCCTAAACGGCAGAAAGCTAAAATGTTATTTTCTGTTATTTGTGCCTTTCTGCGGCTCTTCCTGGAATTTTCATTGTTTAAATTAATTGTTGGGTGTTTCTATCAGTCACTTGGTTCAACCGTGTCAGTTCCAGAGCCATTCAAAGAAAGTATAAGCTCAATAGTGTGAAAATACTCAGATCATACAATATTAATGGGAGACAACGAAAGCTATCAAGTATAGAAATTTTTCCCAAAACTGTCTTGAGCAGTTAAATTGACAACCAACACACGATATAAATGTATTAAACCTTGTAGCTACAAAAAGGACGGATCTTATCAATGGCATCATTGTAGAGACTGGTTAGTGTTCATGATGTCATTATAGCAACAAAGGTTACTAAAGTTAATAAATTAGCCAAGAAGATTCGGGGACTGTGTTTGCTAATAGTTGTTAGAGTCCCACTTTTACAAAAGAGACCAATGCTTTAGAATACTCTTTGTAAAACTGAATGAGGATTCCATCTGAATCTACTGACTAGTGTATTGATCTTTTTATAGATGTGCAAATCTATATTAACTTTTGCCTGTCTTTGTTTGCTTGTCTGTCAAATCATTTATACAGATGGGCCTACACACTTCCTAGGGCCATACCTGACAATGCCCTTTATCTATGAATAACACTCATCATCGAGGACAAAGTATTGGAAGGAAGATTAGGATTTAAAATCCTGTGAGCAATGTGGTGATTTTACCTTTTTGCTGCAAAGCCAATAGTCACACAAAGAAAGAAAGACTGTCCTATTACTGTGTTATACATATATATTCAGTTAATGATTCAAATTCTACATCAAAATGGCAAATTATTCTTCAAAAGAGATAGATTGGCTGGCCAGTACTTACCTTTGTGCTGTACTGCTGATAGTCATGTAAAGACATTAGCACTAATATACAGTATCTCTGACTTCCACAATCCTCAATCATTATGCTCATGACCTAGGTCGTGAATTACCTTCCCCTTCCGTTCACATTCCTTTTTTCTTCCCTTCTCTCCTACCTGATGAAGAAACCCTGTTCCAAAAGCATGTTCTTCTTTCATCCTTTTTCTTTCTTTGTGTGACTATTGGGTTTACAGCACAAAGGTAAAATCACCACATTGCTTACAGGATTTTAAACCCTAATCTTCCTTCCAATACTTTGTCCTCGATGATGAGTGTTACTCATAGATAAAGGGCATTGTCAGGTATGGCACTAGGAAGTGTGTAGGCCCATCTGTATAAATGATTTGACAGACAAGCAAACGAAGACAGGCAAAAGTGAATAGAGATTTGCACATCTATAAAAAGATCAATGCACTGGTCAGGAGGTCCATATGGAATCCTTATTCAGTTTTACAACTTCCTTTTATTGCAGATCTCTGACCCATGACACAATGAAAATCCCAAGCTACTGGAAAAAAAAAAAAAAAAAAAAAAAAAAAGAGCCAGGGGAGCTGTATTCCTAAGAAAGGTAAAATTACTTACTTACAGACCATTGTCATTAACATCAGTTTTCTGCAGAATTTTTGAATATATTCTCCATTTGAATATAACAAATTTCCTTGTGATGGAAATAGTTCTTTCCATTTATCCATACAGCTTTAGAAAGCATCACTTGTGTGAAACTCAACTTGCCCTTCTCTCACATATCTTGTAGTCATGGATGAAGGGCAACAGGCAGATTCCTTGATTTCTAAAAGGTATTTGTCATGGTATCCCATAGTAGACTACTAAAAGGTATGGGCAGATGAAATAACTTACCAAAAATTTGAGTGGATTGAAGACTTCTTGAGAAATAGAATCCAGTACTTTGTCCCATCTGTAGTCACCACATTGCTCACGGATTTTAAATCCTAATCTTCCTTCCAATACTTTGTCCTCATCAAAGATAAAGGGCATTGTCAGGTGTGGCCCGAGGAAGTGTGATAGGCCCACTATTATTTTCTATCTGTATAAATGGTTTATATACGTAAAAAATAGATGAAGTCCACTTACCAGGCGAAGGAGCACAGGCAGTGATAGCAACATATACAAATAAACACACAGACACACACACACACAAACGCAAGCTTTCGCAGCCTAGCTGCTTCATCAGGCAGAAGGGAAGGAGAGGGAAAAGGAAATGAGGGTTTTAAGGGAGTGGGTAAGGAGTCATTCCAATCCCGGGACAGGAAAGACTTACCTTGGGAGGAAAAAAGGAGGGTAAACAAATACACACACACACCCACACATTTACACAGACGCAAGTACACTTAGGCAGACATACTGTAGAACTGTAGAAAGCAAAGAATGGTTTGACAGACATAGTGAATAACAGTTTCCAGCTGTTAGATGATAGTTCTCGGATGTACGGGAAAGTGTTGTTGTTGAGTGACTGTAATAGGATACAAGTTGAATTACACAGAATTTCTCATTTGTGTTATGAATGGCAGCTAGCTCAAAATGTAGAAAAATGTAACACAATGCAGATGAGTAGGGAAAACAATCCCATAATGTTCAAATACAGTGTTATTAATGTGCAGCTTAGCTTAGAGACAGTGATTATAAATCTAGATGTAATGTCGCAGAGTAATATGAAATGAAATGGGCTGGTAAGGACAATTGTAGAGAAAATATATGGCCAACTTCAGTTGAGTGGGAAATTTTGGGAAGTTGTGGTTTCTCTGTAAAGAAGACTGTCTGTAGAACACTAGTGCAATAGATGCAACAGTGCAAAATTTCCATTTGTTGCTTTAATTATGGACACCAGTGTAAAAAGTCTAAGTACTGAATTATGTTGAACATATTTTTTACATTTGTTTTCCTCTTTTACAGGTGCTTCCTTGGTAATAATTACTCTTCATGCAGCATGTTATAATATTGATGCTGTATTGAGTCAGGATGAGAGCAGATTTGACCTTGTGATGGAAGAGGTCTGATCAAATATGTACCATAGTGTATTCACACACACAATTTGTATACATTGGACATAATATAAATTATGGATACTATTTCTGGCTACAGAAAAATGTAATATTTTTTGAGCATCTGATTTTATTTTATATATACATTTCAGTGTCAAGACAAAGAATTTTCTATTAACATCATAACAGGATTTCCACAGTTATATTTATATAAGAGGATGATGTTTATTTATAGAGAACTGGATTTTAAAGAGACAGGCTACACAACTGCTAACACTAATAGCAGTGTATGAATAACTATACAAATCAGTACATGGTGATGATCACACCCTGGGGACCTCCTTAAGAAATAACAAGATAGGTATATAGATTTCATTGGGAAAATAAATTTAAAGAATATACAAACTACGAAGAACAGGCATGACTTCAGAACATTTAGAAAGATGAAAGTAGAAGTATGAAGGGCAGAAGAGGAGGAGGACGATGAAAAGAAGGAGAGGGGGGGAAATACCAACTTAGTGTTACCATTGAAGCATGATTTTATGCAATTAAATTTACTTTGATAAATATTTAAATATTTTTCTCAAACAAGCTTTGAGAATATAAGACATGCGATCCCAAATAATTAGCTAATTTGATCCAGCAGGCAACAAATATACTGGTTGTACATTTTAACTTTCAACACAAACAAACATCACTCAGGATAGCAAAATATATTTAAATTACTATCATACTGTGACTGACAAGGCATTAAAAAGTAAAAAAAAAGGCAAGACTTCTGATTTGTGTTTGTGAAATGAATATCATAACAACTGTATCTATAAATGATATGGCTTTGCAGTGTAGTGATGAAAGATGTGATTACGAAACAAGCAGTACCTTATATTTAGAAAATTATCAGCCAAAGAGAGTAATGGTGATAATAAAGAATAAGTACAAATATTAGTATTTATCATAGATGAGGTGTTATAATGTCTAATCAAAGCAGAATGTAACATGATACAGATTTTAAGGATGGCAGGTAAAGCATTTCATTTTAGAAATGAAAATACTGAATGTATCTAAAACAAACAGTATTGTACTATGAAACATGGAATTTTCACAAAGGAAAATCTTCTCTGATAGACCATGTATTGGTCCTTGCAGAGTACCTTTTACGGCCAACATTTTGTTGGCATACAACATGAATTATTCAATCTGGTACTGCAATTGAATGCTGAAAAATTTAAATATTAAACTAATAAAAGATAAGATCTAAGAGACTTTATTGAATTTTGAGATCAGTAGGACCTATTGAGGCCTACAGGAATTGCTAATCTTTTTGTAGATCTTGTAGAGCAACAAGACAAGAGAATTAGCATAATATTGCAGAGAAGGCTAATGTATGGTAATGAGGTCAGCGAAGATAAATGTTGGTAAAGAGTAGAGAGATTGGGAAGGGAACCCGTCAAACATATGGACAGCACTTTACCATATTAACAACTAATAAAGATACTTGCAAAAAAGAGATATACTGAGTACTGCTGTAAAATATGTATGTATCACACTGTTAGGACTGAACAACAAAGACCTTAAAGACAGTTTCTGTTGTATCATCCAATGTAAGCTTTCACGGCCGGCGTCAACTTCATTTAAAACTTCCGGGCCACTCTACCTCTGAAGATGTCTTCCACAGCCGAAGATGAAACGTTAGGGGAAAGTTTTATAAATCGACCACGGCTTATGAGCCCGGAAGTTTTAAATGAAGTTTCTGTTTTGTTAATATGGCTGCACTTGCTGTACTTTATAATTTAATACTCATCATACAATATTTGTGTAACTAGCAAGTGGTAGTCTGTCTTCTTGTGAAACATCACTGTTTCCTCAATTTTCAGTGGAAGACACAATGTGGAGATTCTAAAATCTGTTTTCTATTCTTCCACCTTATTGTATAATAACAGCACCCAATCAAATGTGTATGGATCAAAAGAACAGAACAGTACTATGAAGGTGGATGAATAAGATTTATATATATGTATAAAAAAATGTACATTAGTGTTTTACATTTCATCAGTGTGACAATGTCAAAACACTTTGAGATTCATTTTCCCTGTTTGTGATATAAATCGTTTACACAGAAATTTTATTTCAGAATATCTGTATTTTCTAGTGTTTACCTGCTGTTATTAAAATTATAAGTGTATCAAGCTTTTTAAGGAGTGTGTTACTATTTAGGTGATAATAATAATTAATGAAACATTGGTTTATGTAAAACCATAAAAATATTCAGTTAAAAACTTGGATGGATTGTCACAGTACTTATGATATTCTTAAAACTAGTTCAAGCAAATATTTCCTTACCCAGTCATTACACTTACAGTTCTTGGTATAAATTTATAAAAGTTAACTCTGCAGAAATCAGACATGGAAGAACATATCATGTTACCAGTTGCTTCCATCCGAGTCTTTTAAAGATATCAGTATTTACAAAATCCTAGTGTGAAAAGACAAATAATTTGTTTGTACCTCTTCTAATTTATTTTATTTTAAAAATGAGAAAATGTTTTGTCTCCTATAGTAATGTTAAATAACTTACCAAATACAATTCAATCACTATTTATGAAGATTTGTACATAAATTTTACTTGTGTGTCCTGTATTCCTTCTTACAAGTATTTTAAAATAAAGTACTATACTAACTTCCTATGTTAGTTGTTGCTTCAGGACTACCTCATCTTTCTTTATTTCTGTGTGAGATACCAAATTATGTCAGGTGCTTGCATACTTTTCTTGCTTCAGTTGCTTGTACTATTGCACTTTTCATGATCATCTTCATGCTCTTCATTGTTTCCTTTCTATTAATATGTCAGCCATTTATTCTTGCTCTCATTCTCTAGAAAAACCTTCACTGGTTTGTAATGAGGAAGTAAATAACAACCATCAGTGCTAATTTGCTTGTTTCATTCTGTAGAGTAAATTTTTTTAATAAGATAATAACCTACAGCTGAAGATTTCTTTGAACTAATTTTTTCCTAAGCATGATACTGTTGGAGGTTGCATGACCTACTCTTCCTACGAGTTTTGCATTGACTTAAGCAGGCAGTTACAGAATGACCTAGAGTTGAATGTAGACTTGGAACAACAGCATAGTGTACTTTGTACCTATTGAAAAAAAGGGAAGCTTATTTCAGGATTTTCTGACAGTTTAATTCTGAAAAAACTATTTTACTACATAGACCACCGAAGTAAAAAAAAAAAAATTGTAACTTCACAGCTCATGCATGCAACAGATTTTGTAAGTAGAAGTTAGGCTTTTAATTTACTTTACATTTCTGTATTTTAAATTTCCTTCTGTGTGTTTGGGGCTCACCTTTTGGAGACCTGTTTACCAGAAACAGTAGAGTCTTACATATATAATCCAGGTTAGATTAATCAAATCAAAACTCATTTGCAATTGCATTATATCCTGCTGTTTACCTTGGTAACATTTGTATGAGGAATAAGCTAAAACTATTATTCTATCTACTTAACTCATGTAGCACAACATTTCAATACTTTCTCTTCTCCTCTGAACTGCTAATCATCTGCATTTCACTTCTATACAAGTTTACATCAGAGAAAAGAAATCCTAATACCTAAATTTGTATTCAATATCAACTTTTTTTTTCTTCAGAAATTCTTTCCTTGTTATTGTCAGTATGTATTTTATATCCTTTCTACTTAGGGTATTGTCTTATTCTGCCCACCAAATAACAAAACTCATCACCTTCTTGTAGTGTCTCATATTTAATCTAATCCAAACATCACTGCCTTTGCTATATTTTTTGTGACATATAATGAAAAGACACTGTCTGTTCTGTTGTACTTCTCTTGTAAGTCCTTTGCAATTTGAAACATCAGCAAACTGGGCTGAATTTATTTCTTCCCCCTCTTCAAGAATTCCTTCATTTCATTTATTCCTTGATCAATCTATAGTCCGAATAATATGACGTCTCCTCTCTCTCTCTCTCTCTCTCTCAGTATTCTCAACTACTGCTTTTGTTTCATGCATTTCAGTCGTTATAACTACCGTCTTCTACCATTTTTTCCCATTTTTCTGTAGATAATATGTGTCTGTATTATATAACAAGGACTTATTAAATGAATTGTTTAGCAGTACTCACACCTACTGGCATCTGACTTCTTTGGAGTGGGAGCTATTAGCAGTCTTCTTTAAGTTCAAGAGAATTTCACTTGTATATCATGAGGACAAGGTGAAATACTTTTTCCATGACTGGCACTCGCAAGGATCTCAATAATACTGAGATTATGTCCTCTGCTCCACGTAACTTGTTTCGGCTTAGATCTTTGATGTCTATCAAATTCTTCTCAAAGCTTTGCATCTTTGTAATCCTTCCAGCTTTCAACATTTTCTTCTTTGATTAATATGAGATTGTGATAGTTATACAACTGTTTCACTTCTTTCCAATAATTTGTATTATTTTTCCTGCATGAAATAGATCTTGAAGATTCTTTCTGTTGTATATCCTCATTGCTATATGTTGTGTCGACTAGTGTGGGATGTAACAACAGCCAACACACATATAAGGATGCTGGTATGGGTGCATTACAAGAACAGCCATTCTGATTAATGAAACAATTTTATTCAGAGAACAAAAACAAATACTTAACTTGCTTCAGGCTTGCAGGAGGAGTAGAACAGGAACATGAAGACTTCTAAGTAACAAACATAAACTGAATTAGGCTAGATTCTTCTAGTTGCTTCTGGCTGCTGCTCATGGGTCCAGTTGACAATTGAATGGACTGAGCAGCCAGTGTGGCTGCTTTAAGTCAGCAATGTAGAGGGCACTGCTCTCTGTGGCAGCTGTAGGCCTGCTCACACATCTTGTCATAATTGGCACATGTGGTAATGCCTGCTAAACTTCGTTCTCTCATTGTCATGTTAGCCAATGTGCAGTCGATAGGAGTTGAGATGAGGAAAAAATTATTATTCAAAAGAAGTAAAGTGGCTGGACAGTACATATCTCAGTCCAGTACCATTAATAGCAACACCAAAAAGACAAATGTTGAAACAAGCTTTTGGAAATTAAATTGCCTTTGTCAGTTAGGAGGGAAGAGAAGAGGGATAGAAGGAAAAGTGGTTTTTGGTTACTCACCACCTAGGCTGTGGGGTAAAGATGACATGAAGGATGACGACCCCCTCTTTATCTCATGGCCTAGGTTGTGATTAACTCAAAACCACTTTCCTTCTAACCCCTTTCTCCTACCTCCTCTCTCCTATCCGACAAAGGAAATTTAATCTCTAAAAGCTTGTTTCAACATTTATTTAATGTTTTTGGAGGTATGAGCTGTGATAAGTACTGGCTAACCAATCTATAATTTACATACAAATGAATGAAACCAAATAGTAATTGAATGGCCCTTAAAATGATAAAGAGACATCTAGTACATAGAAGTATTATAAGACGGCTTATGTATAGAATGATAACTAAATCTATATGTATTTAAAAATGTTAACAACGGAAAATCCGTTAGGAATATCAATAATGGAGGATAGGTAACAACTCACCGTAAAGATGCTCGCTGAGCTGCTGACAGACACAAAAATAGATAATCACATTCACACAACTTAAATTTTCGTCAGATAAAGAAACACATACATTCAGGTATTCACTCAGACAACTATACACACAACTATCACGTCCGGCCACTCCAGCAACACAAGCTAGACTATGAGTGAGGTGAAGAGGGAAGGATGCTGGGTAAAAGTGGGGATGGAAAGTTCTGCATTGCATGATGGAATTTAAAGACTCTGATTGGCGGGACTTTGAATTGTGACAATGAATACAGTGGAGTGAAGAATAATAAGGAAAAATAAGAAAAAAAAGGAAAAATAAATTTCCTTCAAAACTAATGGATCGATTTCAACCAAGTTTAGTACTCATACTGCTTGGAACATGAGAATCAGCACTTTGGCATTTATCACTGTCCAGCTCCCATAAGAGCAGGATACAGGCAAAAAAGTGTTTTCCAGACTCTGTCATATAGGCTTCACTGCACAACTGGTGTGTTGGGCGGGAATAGTATCAGCCTGCCTTATTGACCTGTCAGGGGCAAAAAACAGTCAGAGAAATGGAGGACAAGATGGAAAGAGAGAATGGGGAGGATGAGGCTGACGAGAGGAGTACGTGGACAGACAGGGAGGGCAGCAGAAGATGAACAGACAGAAGGAAGTAAGGGTGAGGGCATGAAGAAATGGCCAGAGACAGGCAAGGGGAGAAGAAATACACAAGAAAGGCCGAATTGGTCTACTAGAGGTTGCGGTGAAAGGGAGGATGGTCAGAGAGAGAGAGGGGGCGAGGCAGGAAGGAGGGATGGACAGAGAGAGAGATGACGCGATGATGGGCAAAAAAGAAGATGAGGAGATGGAATGAGAGAAACAAGGGAAGAGATGGATACATTTGGGTGTAGGAGATGAGCATAGAAAGGGAGGGATGGCATGAGGAGACGGAGAGGGAGAGCGGACAGGATGAGGAACAGAGAGATAGGGAGGAGGAGGAGATGAACAAACATAAACTGGATAGGAAGAGACATGTGAGGAACAGATGGACAGAGAGAGGACAAAGTGTTGGCATAAAACATTGGGGAGGAAAAGACTGACAGATAGAGTGGGGAGGAGGAGATGCAGAGAGAGAGAGAGAGAGAGAGAAGGGAGGGGGCAAGGGGCAATCGGAAGTTGGATCACCAGTTACTTTACTATGAAACCTCGATCTGCCAAACTTTGCAGAACTGGAATCAAAATTAGTTATTTTGAATAGAGCAGATCTGTATTTTATGTGCTGCCATACCATTGTCTGAGTGATAAAAATTTTGTATAGTCGACCTTAAAATAAAAAGGAATGGCACAATCTACATAATAAGTTATATGGTGCATGGTGGACGATAGTTTACAACAGACTTCAACAGCAACATACAGTTCTATTCTGATCTTGAAGAAATTTTACACTTTTGATCTTCAAAACAAGAGAAAGATCACACCATTATCTTAATTTAGAAAACTTTCTCATATTACACAGGAATGCAGCTGACATATCTGCCTTTGCCTCAACACATTTTTGTAAACAACTGTTTTCTATAATGAAGAGAGTAGAAACTAAAGGCAGTTTTGAGCAGAGTGACCCGACACTTAAGACTTTTCTGCATCTTGTGATGGCTCGAGGATTGACACCCAATATTTTGTCAGTCATAAATAAACAGAAATGTATTTCTCGAACTAAATAAAATTATTGAATGTTTGTCTTATATTGAATGTTTTTATTGTCAGCCTGTATTTCCTTGAACATGGTCTCCTGCTTAGGCAGTGTTTTGTGCACAATGCTGCATGTAAGTGGTCTGCCCAACCTTGTCCATCTATGACAATGTGTGCTTGTTGAGCAGCTGTTTGCCCACTCCTGCCCACCAGTGCCTGCTGCTCACAGCTGAGCTCTTGAGCTGGAACAGCCTCTAGTAGGGGATTCCTGCAGAAACTGGTCTACATTCTACTGTTGTTCAGCATTTGTGCACTAAAGACCTTTGCGAATATTTTTTTTAGCAGTAGTGAATTCTATATCCACATCTGTACTCTGCACACTACCTTACAATATTTGGTGCAAGTTACCGTATATACTCGAGTAATCCACGCACCTTAAATTTTGACAAGAGGGGGAGGAAAAAACAAAAAAAACATGCGTATATGTGTAGACTAGGATATACTGCCTGTTGGATTTGAACAAGTATGTGAGGGCAGCCATTTGGGATGTCATATCCAGAGCGTGCAAATCTCGCACCAACCCCATAAAATTCTCGTATTTTACCTACTAAACATTCTCATACAAACTGAAAAATATTTCATTTGTAACGTATTACTGTGAAAACGTACTCACAGTAACACACTAAAATGAAAACTTATAGAATCTGAACCGTTAAATAAATGGAGCTGACACTGGTATTACACAGTCATATATCTATATAAAAGTCTATATGTCATGTATTTACATCAAAGGTATTTGATAGCGTAATAAGGAGCTTCGACATACATGTATTATTCATCAAAGAAATGTCATCAAATGAAGCTCCTCGCCATATATTTGATTATAAAAGTTGCTTGTCTTCTCTCCACTGCAAATGTATCCACTCTGAGCGCTAGCATCGCTGTTGTTAATCGACGTGTGCGTGCATTTGAACATAACTGCAATGCCATGCCATAATTAGCGTTTAAAAACACAGTAGCAAGAAATCGCTGTAACCCGTCTTCTCCAGATAAAGTCGTTGTCACATCCCAATACCAATGTGGGTAATATGGTGGTACTGAACCGAATAATACCATACTTAAGTAGATAACGTAATTTATTACTCAGAAAGATGGTACCAAAAACTAGTCATTCTTACGTCAACAATGCAACTGTTTGAACACACCAGCCGCGCTGGCAAAGAAGCTGCAGGAAAGATATGCTACTCAGCTACGTTTGTGCTAAGGCAGTGCACAATAAAAAGTTATTATTATCCGCTATCTTGAAATATGAGGACAATAATACCCCTTTTCAACATTATGATGAAGATTTATGTCTAAGAAATATTATGAATATTTGATAATATTTCATTGTCAAAGATTTGATCGAAAATATTATTGTGTAATACCGGCCTAAAGGGATGTTTTTTTAAAGCGGAGTAATCCCCACCTGGTGTGTTTTGTTGTTGCAGATGGAGTAATACCAACCTAAATTCGAGTAATCCGCGCACCCCAGTTTTTCGTTTATAAATTCGGGAAAAAATGGGCGCAGATTACTCGAGTATATATGGCTTCAACATCCCCCATTCCATCTTTTCTGTTCCAGTCATAAATGGATTGTGGAAATTATGATGATTATCATTAAGTGTGTCTGTGAGGTGGAATCTCACTAATTTTATTCCCATTGTTTCTTTGTTATATACACATGAGAAAGAAACAATAACTTCCAGGATTAAATTTTCACTCTGCAGCGGAGTGAGCGCTGATATGAATCTTAATGCCAGGATAACCCTCCGGTGGGCGTACCTCCTGATTTTGCATGAGTGTGATAAGCATTGCTTTTATGGTAACCAGAGGGTACAAACTGTAATAATACAACTTGTCATTGTGTTGATTATTTATTTGACATGAAAACAGTTATAAAATCAGTTTACATACATTTAGGTGTTCTTTCTTCCCACAAGCTATTTGAGAATTGAGTGGTAGATAAATAGTACAAAAGTGAAGAATGAAACTTTCACTCTATAGTGGAGTGTGCGCTGTTATGAAACTTCCTGGCAGATTAAAATTGTGTGCCAGAACTGGGACTCGAACCTGGGAACTTCGCCTTCCACGGGCAAGCGCTCTACCACTGAGCTACCACACACAATCCGTCCTCACAACTTTACTTCCGCCAGTACCTCGTCTCCTACTTTCCAAACTCTCCTGCGAACTTTGCAAGACTAGCACTCCTGGGAGAAAGGATATGTTGGAGACATGGCTTAGCACTTCTTCCAGGAATACTAGTCTTGTAAGGTTCGCAGGAGAACTGTGAAGTTTGGAAAGTAGGAGGCGAGGTACTGGCGGAAGTAAAGTTGTGAGGATGGATTGTGAGTTGTGTTGGGATAGCTCAGTGGTAGAGCGCTTGCCCGCAAAAGGCAAAGGTCCCAGGTTTGAGTCCCGGTACCAGCACGCAATTTTAATCTGCCAGGAAGTTTCAGTACAAAAGTGGTTTGATGTACCCTTTCCAGGCTCTCAAGTATCATTTGCAAAGTACACATGTAGATGTACGTACGTGATATGTTGATGAAGTTTCCCTGTTAGTCATCTTTTCACTCTGGGAAGCAAGAAAAGATAATATTATTAGGAGTTGGGTAAATATAATGGATGTGGGATGACAATGACTCTATGTCTGACTAGATAAATCAGTATGGAGTATTGCATTTTGTGCAGTAATAACCAGTTCTGAGCAGCAACATTAAATTGCTTGTCACAAATATTTCAAGACATTCACATAAAGCGCTTTGTTCACTGTTTGATCTGGAGGAACATACTCCTGGTGAACTAATCCTTTACTATAAAAAATTCCATTGACATTGTTTTCTTGCCTGAAGGTTGTTATTTGACTTTTTATTGAGGCTGCTGATCCAAAATGTTGCTGCTAAGCATTTTGACACTATGTATGGAGATCATACTGGTAGCACAAACATTCAAACCCAACAATAATATGAGTTTTGCATAAATTTCCATTTCTGTAAAATCTTGTGACATGCATGACAATTCAGACTAAGTTCTTCTGGTATCGCCACAGAGTTACATGATGGTCTTGCAATAACTACCTTACACACTCCATGTTTGCATCAATAAGTGCTGTAGACAGGTGACCAGCTGTGGGATCATCTTGCACTAATTCTCTACCTTCATGCAACCTTTTGTGGCCCTCGAAAACATGACTTCTTGAAAGTACCTCACCTGCCTATGCTTGCTTAATCATTGTCCTCATTTCACTATTGGTTTTCCTGAATTCAACACAGAACTTAAACGTTCATTCTTTGCTCATTATCATTTTTCATCATGTCACCATATCTAATCCTCCAAGAAGCCAAATAACAAATTGCAAAACACACCCCTGCAAAAATATGGCCAAGATCTTTTCAAGGATACACAAATATCAGGTAACCTAGAAACAACATTTGTTCCTCTTTAGTATTGCAAATGCAGGCATAATAAATAAATAAAAACCTGTCCTGGATATTTCTTTTGTCAAAATAACTAGAATGAAACTGGTATCCTAACAGGCTCAGTGACCTTTCCTCTATTGAGTGATTGCAGTTGCTTTTCTATCATATTTCAATAATTTAATTATTTGTAATTTTGACATTAGTGTGTTGATTTACAGTAAGCACAACTTCACCCATGAAACAAGTTTTGGAAAAAGACATTTAGTAGTTTGATATTCTTACCACCATTTCAATGCTATTATGGTCACAGTGTGTCTGGGCATAGGATTTATCCTGTTTATTGACAAAATTTTTCTGCTGAAATAGTAGATAGAATTTTCCTATTAATTTTGAGGAATACTTTCATGTGTGGCTCCCGCTAGACTTATTTTGGCTCTGTTGAGTTTTTGTTCATCTGTGAAGCTTTGGGTACAATTTATTTTATTTTATTTTATTTTATTTTATTTATTTATTTTTTGCAGTGAAACTCTATTTGGAACCAAGGCAGGTGTGTTCTATCTCTTACAATTTTGCTCTGTACATCCCTGTGTTGTACAATACCTCAATACTGATGCTCAATATTGTTGGTGATGGAGATTAAAGTTTTCCATGGACCTGCTCATAACAGTCCCATGGTCACCAAGAAACACTAGATCAGAATGTAACCTCTTTTGTATTTCAAAACTAGTCATCTTAAATTAAAATAAAAAATTAATGCAATCATCACTGTTTGTATAGTACAATGTTCAAAAATAAAAATAAATAAAATTTAAAAAAGTGCAAATACAAGATGTAGTCAAAAATATGGAAACACCAAAAACACAACACATCACCACGTCTAATACAGTATAGAAAAACTGCTTGCTTTCGAAACAGCTTCTGAATCTACATCTACATTTCCACTGCAAGTTGTCTGTATTAGAGGGTTCTTCATGTACTGCAGTCACATCCTCGTTTTCTTGTTCTTGTCATGTATGATTCATGGAAAAACAACTGTCATTAAGTCTCCATTTGGGATCTAATTTCTCTAATTTTCTCCTCATGGTCTTTCTAGGATGAAGTAGTATATTCATTAACTTTCATGAAACAAATGTTCTCAAAACTTAGAGAGTAATTCATACTGTGATGCAGAAAGCCTCTTTTGCAGCACTTGCTGCTGGAATTGGCTGACCATGTTTGTGATACCTTTGTGTGTGCTAAATGAACCTGTAATGAAACAAGCAGCTCTTCTGTGGATCTTTTGTAAATCTTCTATCAATTCCACCTTATGTGGGCCTGATACTGGCAAGCAATATTCAAGTATTGGTTGAATGAGTATTTTGTGAGCTGCTTCCTTTGTTGATAGAATACAATCTATCTGGCATATGACTTACCTAGGGTGACCAACTTTTGATCGCAGGTTTAAGGGAGATGACCAAAATCTGATCATGATTATAAGCGAGATTTAGTAACAGTAAATTTAGTTATGGTCATTTTGGTACTTAATATTTTAGAAATGAAGCAGTGTATAAATTATACTCCTTTTTTAACAATGGGAATGCCAGTAGATCAGAGATCTGCAGTAAATTATGGTTATCAATAGCCTCATTTTAGATACAGTAAATGGGAACTGTTTTTGACCCAGAGATGTACAGTGTCATTGTTAATAGTGGAAGTAATTCAGTTCCAAAACTGTATAGAATATCCCAAATAAAACTGTCAACGCCACTCTTAATGAATTGCAGCTGCTTAAGTTTTAAGAATAATAAAATTACTCAGATGTTTCAAAATAATAATGCAGTAAGACTCCTGATCCAACATAAATTTTCAACTTTCCCCAGTGAATTTATTTCAGTGCACTACATTATTTGGGAAGTTAGAATATTTTGAAATCATAATACTTTGTTTGCATCAGTACTTACTGCATAGTTTCAGCATAATTTTCTAGACATTGCAACATATATAAATGTTATTACAAAGCGTATCTCCAAAACTTTGAGAAGTAGAAGTCTCAGACAATCATTTGAGAAATGTAAAGTCATAAGTCAGAACTGTCTGCTTCCCTCCAGTGAAGTAACCTTTTCATTCTGGTCTCAACTTGCTCATCTTTCTATTGGTTCCTGGTTCCACCTGTGGCCCACATCATATTGGTTATTAGCAGCAGATGAATGGACATTAAAGTTTTCTGCAGTCAGGCAGGTCACAAACAATCCATGTAAATGAAAAGTATCATGTGTAGAATGAAGCTTGAAGTTTTTTAATGGCTTATCACATCTAACACTTTTTATATTCACATTACTGGGCTCTGAAAGTTAGCTGAAACATTTAATAAAATGTTTGTAAATCTATCGGACCAAACTGCGTGGTCATCAGTCCGTAGCTTACAAACTACTTAAACTAAAGTGAACTAACCTAAAGACAATACACAACCCATGCCCCAGGAAGGACTCGAACCTCCAATGGCGAGCAACCACATGCTCCACAGCGAGGCACCTTAAACCGCTCAGCTACTCCACCGCGAACTGAAACATTTGCAGATTAATAGGATGTTTAGAAAAAGCATGAAATATTGTTGGAATGGGAGTGCCATTAGGCCTTATGTTTCCTCCGTGTCCCATTTTGAAACTGTACCTGAGTGTTATTGAAATTATTGATTTATAGTAATTTCAAATTCTCATGTTGGTCATGTTTACTGATAGGTCCATTATAATTGAATGGTGGTTATGTTTACTGATTTTTACTTGTGAATGAATATTGGTTGACAGTTTTCATATTTTGGCTTTCATTCTGTAATTACCTATTTTGTCCCTGTGCTGCTAGCTGGTGTATGGACACAAATTTCTGTTAATAATTTTTCGTTTGCAGGGGACCACAGTAATAGAATTTTTGAAAGAAATGTGTATCATTTGATTCTTAATTCATAATTGAAATTTCAGTCATTTTCAAGTGCCACATAAAAATTGAAAACGGTTTGACATGTTCTTCAGGCACGTCAGTCAATTTTAAATTTTTATGTGGTACTTGAAAATGGCTAACATAGTTGAAATCATGATTGTGAATTAAAAATAATTGATGACACTCAAATGTTAAACATTTATTTATTTATTTTATTTTAAGGTATTCTAATTTTTGTACCAACCTCTAAATAGAAAATGTTTTGGAGTTTTGGAAGAAGTTCTGACAGGATACTGAATGACAATTATAGAGTGTTGCGTACATTCTTAATCTGACTGGCTTTCTGGTAAATTGTCCTGAATAATGAAGAACTGAAGATATAGTTTCTTGTCAGGAGCAGGTGAAGTTGAGCCAAATTATTCAGGTATAATATTAATGATCAGTATTATTTCATCGCAATAGGGTTGGTATTACAAACAGAGCCTTCCATATGGCGATGACTGTGTAGCCATCACATTTTTTCTGTATAACTCTCCATTCTGCCTAAAGCAAGACATAATGATAATATAACTACTGTCACCAAACAAGCAGTTGCTAATCACTTTATGTTAACTCCTGTAATTGATTTTGGTCAAGTTGGCCTTTTTTTAATTTAGAAAGAGACAGTATATATAGCAAAACAATAATATGAAATATACTTACAATACAAACAAGATAGCACCTAACAATGGAAAATCAAGGTTGGGATGCCAATAATATGACAGGTAGCAACTCACCATAAAGAAGAGCACTGAGATGCAGACAAACATATGGAAAACAAAATCAGATTCGTACAACTTAAATTTCCACTTTCAGACTTCATAAGAAAAAGACCATACATACATTCACAAAAATTACTCAGGCAAAACTCACATTATCACCAATCTCCAGCCACTATGGCCCAGCTCACATCTTCACAGTAAATTAACAGGGGAGAGGGGACGATGCAGGCAAGAGTATGGATACAATGCTCCACACTGCCTGGCTGAACATAAAGACAGAAAAGAAAAGAGAAGAAAAGAAAATGGTTACTCACATTTGGGAGAGAGACATGTACTGGGAAGAGTTGTAGCATGGTGACACATTGAGGGGGATGGGACAGAACTATTGGGCATGGGGTGTAGGGTCGAGACCAGGATATTTGTGGGGCTGTAGAATATGTTATAAGGATCCAGAAGGCCCAGTTTGTAAAGAGCCATTAAAATCAAGCATGTAATGCTTCACTGCATTCTATGTTGCAGCTATGGACAGTTGGTTGGAAGACATACCAATGTAAAAAGCTGTTCAATGATTGTAGCAAAGTTGGAAAATCACATAGCTGCTTTCTTATGTGGAATGGCCTCTTATGAGATATGATAAACTTGTGGCAGGACTGGCAAAGAAGTCTTTCACAAGGGGTTGGGATTGGCAGTGGCATAGGGATGGACTTGAATGCTGTGAAGGTTGGATTGTTGATGGATCACCACTTTTGGAGGGGTTGGAAGGATGTTGGGTAGGAAGTCTCTCATTTCAGGGCATGATGATGGGTAATCAAACTTCTAGCAAAGGATGTTGTTTAGTTGTTCCAGTCTGGGGTATTGTTGGATAACGAGGATGGGCACTCCCTGTTGCAGGTTATTGGACAGAGGATTGGCAGTGGTGGACTAAGGAATTGGGAGGGGGGAACTCCAAATATCTTGAAAGTGTAGGTAGGCAGTGATGTAAGCAGCCAGTGTTGGTGACAGCACAGATGGGTTCGAGCTATTTGAATAGAAATGCAATGTGAAGGAGATTATTAAGCTGACCAGAAGTTCATAGATTGTTTGTGTACTTGTACTTGTTTGTGTACTTATAAATAAAAAGAATTACAATATTTTATTTGAAAAGTGTTATCATAATATCTAGAAAAGTTTGATCTTTGCAAGCCAACTGATCATTTAGGAGGAGTGGGTGTCCAAAATAAGTGTGCTTCATTATCTCAAAACTCAGAGGTGGTTCGTTCTACAGAGCAATGAACCCCCACAAAAAGATTTACCTCTGATAAAATTTTACAGTATGTAATGATGTTAAACTTTAAATAACCTCTTCTCCTGATTTCTTGATGGATAATTATTTAGTAATGTATATGAACCTTCCTACTGACATCTGCAGTCAAGTTCAAAACTGGTGGCAGCTCTTCTGGAACTACTTCAGCCTTTGCGCAAAATCAAATTCTGCAATCCGGCGACCGCATTAATTCATATCTACACTCTTTTGTAGCATTATAATATCTCTTGTTGTCATTGATCCCTGCCAACAGTTAAGTTCCTTAAACTTCAATAATAATTAGAATCTAGTTAGCAACAACAGACAAGTGTTCTGTTATTTGTTGCAGTGAATTTACCAACACTGTGACCAGCTTTTACAGCTGGTCACACATGACGGTGCAAGGATTCGATATGCAATTCTGAGTTTGAAGACGTGAGTTGTTAGTTTTGTGCTGTCTTAATTGTGAAGTTAATATGTGTGATAATACAGTGCAGAGACTAAGGGAGACTACTTTCTCTTCCCTTTTACTTGAAGAGAAGCTTCGTATTAGGGCACTAGGGACAGCAACACCAGAAAACAAGTCAGTAATAATAATAATAATAATAATAATAAGCCATATCTCCACCATATCCTTTCTTCCAGGAGTGCTAGTCTTGCATGGTTCGCAGGAGAGCTTCTGTGAAGTTTGGATCGTAGGAGGCGAGGTACTGGCGGAAGTAAGGTTGTGAGGCGGCATTGTGAGTCATGTCGGGATAGCACAGTCGGTAGTGCGCTTGCCCGTGAAAGGCAAAGGTCCCAGGTTCGAGTCCCGGTTCCGGCACACAATTTTAATCTGCCAGGAAGAAATTGCAAGAAATTTCAAACCAGACATTTATGGGAAAACAGATTGGATATGTGGTTGTGAAATTACAGACAAGTTGTACTGCCTTCTGTGTCTGTTGTTCCCCAAAGAAAATTGAGGGTGTGAAACAATGTGGATTCTAAAAGGCATTGACAATCTCGGACATTTAACACAGAAGGTAAATAAACATTCACATTCTGCATCATACATAACTATGAAGCACAGAACAACTGGGCAGTGCTTACAGGCAGTCAGTTGAAAGGCACAATGATCAGATTTGCAAAAACCATTACATGCTCTCTAAAGTTGTGGACTGTATTACATTTTGTCATGTTTTTTTAGCTTTCTCTCCATGGCCATGGCGAATGCAGTGAGTCATTAAAAACAGGAATTTTTTGTGGTTTTATAAATTTCACTGCTGGACTTCATGTTGCATTTAGTGACCACCTTTCTAAGGCTACTGTTTTCAAAACCACTTTAAAACCTAATCAGAACAATTTACTTTATGCTGCCAATTAAGAAATGGAATTTCTGAAGCTGATTTTGTGTAAGTTATTGCAGATGAAACACCTGATATTTCAACATTTTCAGTTTGTCATGGTGATCAGGTACGTTTTGCCAGGAGGTAAACCTGTAGAAAGGTTTTGGACTTTCCTTATTCCTCTTGCACATGATGCAAAAAGAATTAACAGAAATTTTTAAAGAAACTTTAAAAGACATTGTGGACAATTTGGATAGAGTTATTTCTCAGAGCTTCAATGTTGCAGCAATTTTGAGTGTACGTCATTCAAGTGTACAGACTCTTCTGAAAGAACATTTTAAACATGCCTATTTTGGTCACTGTTATGCCCATCAGTTGAATCTGATATTAGCTCAAGCAACAAGTCAGAATACAGACGTTAGAATTTTTTCTCATCTTAGTGAGATTCCTGACTTTTCTCATGATTCTCCACATAGGACAGCAACGCTAACTGATGTAGTGCACAGGAGAGCAGGCATACCTCATGTTTCAACCACGAGAAAGAATTTTAAATAAAGATCCATGCAAGTTGTGTACAAAAATAGAGTTAATTGCAGAATGCCTGGAGCAAATTGAGCTTAAGCTGTGTTCTGATGTTGAATCTCCAACAGAAAAAGATACATCATCTTTGAAGTAACTCATGTATCGCTTACTGTTTGATTTTAAATCTTCTATATTATGTGTTATTTCTATTGGCTCAAGAGCATCGTAGCAAACTGCTACATGCCTGCCCATGTGGGCTTTAAAATTTTAATAAAGGAGGAAAAAAGAAGGTATTGCTGTTGCAACAATTTACGTTGACTCAGGAGGATGTAGAAGAAGAAAATCGAATAAGTCCTGAGTTTCCATTAAACCAATGAAGTAGAACTTGGAGTAGGTATACCAAGGAAACCACATTACAAAAAAATAGGGTATAAAGTACAAGCGTATGGAATAGGTTCACAGATTTTTGACTGGCTGGAAGACTTCCTAAGTAATAGAATGCAGTACGTTGTTCTCAGTGGCGAGTGTTCATCAGAGATGAGTGTATTGTCAGGCATGCCTCAGGGCAGTGTGATAGGACCACTATTATTTTCTATCTATATAAATGATTTGGTGGACAGAGTAACTTGTAATTTGTGGCTGTTTGCTGATGATGCTGTGGTATTTGGGAGGGTGTCATTTTTTTTATTTTACTGTAATAGCATACAGGAAGACTTAGACAAAATTTCTAGTTTGTGTGAAGTATGGCAGCTAGCATTAAATGTAGAAAAATGTAAGGTGGTGCACATGAGTAGGAAAAACAATCAATTAATGTTCGAATACGAAGTGAGCGTCTTGATGCAGTCGCGTCGTTCAAATATCTAGGCGCAACATTGCAGAGCGGTATGAAATGGAACAAACACGTATGGACACTTGTGAGTAAGGCAGACAGCCAACTTAGATTTATTGGGAGAACTCTGGGATGATGTACTTCATCTGTAAAGGAGATCATGTATAAAACACTTGTACGACCACGTCTTGAGTATTGCTCACCAATGCGTGAGTGTCAGAATGCAAATGGAAATTGCTGGAGGAGTGGTGATGTTCTTTTCAATTTAGAGGACTGGAATTTGAAGCTGACTGTAGAAGGATCTTCCTGCCACCTACTTACATTTTGCGGAAAGATCACAAAAACAAGATAAGATAAATTAGGGCTCATACAGACAGTGGCGGAGTAAAGCTGTTGGAGGGCTGGGGCAGAACAAAATGAGGCCCCATATCCACTTGTATTACTATAAGAAAGTAACTTTTCAAATTATGTGACCCTCCCTTCCCAGGACGAGAGGAATGGGACAATATAAGAAAAATAGCTTCAGGTAAAAATAAAAAGTTTTTGATGTATTTGTTGGCCCCCCCAACACGAGAGACCCGGGGGCGGCCCGCCCCCTCCGCCATTCCTCCTGTTAGAACGCCACTGCGTAAAGAGGCGTATAGACATTACTTTTTTCCCTCGTTCTATTTGGGAGTGGAATAGGAAAGGAAATCCCTAGTAGTAGTAGTGTACCCTCCGCCATGCACTATACGGTGAATTGCGGAATATATATGTAGATGTACAACAGTTTTTGTCGATAATTACACAATCTGCAGTTTTCGTCTGAGCTTTTTTCATCATAAAACTAACCCTTTTGCAAGAAAATAAAACATTTTGCGAATCTTGACCCTGAGTACAATTCCAGAATGAAACTTTCACTCTGCAGCGGAGAGTGCGCTGAATGAAACTTCCTGGCAGATTAAAATTGTGTGCCGGAACCGGGACTCGAACCTGGGAGTCTTGCCTTTCGCGGGCAAGCGCTCCACCAACTGAGGTATCCCGACACGAATCACGATGCCGCCCCACAACTTTACTTCCGCCAGTACCTCGCCTCCTACTTTCCAAACTTCACAGAAGCTCTCCTGTACAACATGCAAGACTAGCACTCCTGGAAGAAAGGATATGGTGTGTAAAATTGTTTTGCACACAAGGAACTGATGGGAACTTTTTAACAATTTCATTATTACGGTGTACCAAAGATTATGCAAGTTTTCAGCTTGCTGGAAATTAATGCAAGGGTGAATGTCTATTTTGACTGGTATGTTATTTATGTACAGCAGTTATTATTTGTTTTTTTCGTTTGGATATTTCTTATCCATCTTCTTTTGAGCCCCTAGAAAAATCTACACGAAGCGGTACTGCTCAAACCATTCCAGTAAATGTAACTTTCGCCCCTTCTGTGCATTATGCAGAATTTGTATATTGTCTAGGAAAGGCCGCTGATGTTCGGAGGCTTTAGTGTGTTCCCCAAAAAGAGGAATGTAAATAGTGACTCATCTGTAGTCACTGCATATGTACTGTACTATGCACTCGCCACTCAGCAGTCAGCACTGCAACTATTTTAAAATGGGGGGAAAAATGGATAGCAATTGCCAACTTATGGGCAATGAAATTTTTTATGTTTTTGCATTTAAGTGTGCTGTGCTTCTTACTATAACTACTAGTTTATTTTCACTTAAATAAGTGTTGTTTCCTGTATAGCAGAAAGTGTTCGAGTAATGTAAAAGAAGGAAAAAAGCTTAGGGTTTAATTTTAATACCTCATATAAAGAGTAGTTTCTAGTTCTTATTGCACACGAATTTAAACTTGTGCGGGAAAGATACTCTTGTATAGTCAGCGTTGGAATCTTATTATGAGGAAGTGAAACAGTGGTGTAATTACCAGCATATTACAATTTGTGAATAACTGTGGCATCCGTAACCGTAATATCTGGCAGATCTACGCTTTTATTACTAACCAGTACTTGGTTTAATCCCCTTCTATACTAAAAGCACTTAACAATGTGCCTTGTAAATTCTAGACGACACTCATCAAAATTATTATCAGTTGGTTGAAGTGTTAAAGTTTGTTTTTATTTTCACATATATCTCTACCACATTTATCATTGACACATAATTTCGAAACCTAGAGTATAAAATGTCTATTTCGGCAATTAAAAGTCACTGGACCTTCCACCATATTTTCAAAAAGCGTGATATTTTATGATTGACATACTTTTCCCATTAAAAACACCAGACTTTAATTTCATTTTTTATACTTCCTACAAATCATTAGGCTATGCCTATTTTTTAGTTTTGAAATATAGGATGAGCAATTAAATCTCTTCGCATTTCATACAACAGCCGAACAGCACGTTTCATCTGTCCCGCATTTACAGGGCTGCCAACCAAACAGGAACGCGCTTATTTGTTTCCTTGTGTAACGCAATAGACTTTGCTGACGTCCGACTCATTCAGTTCTCTAGCAAGATGGCGTTATAAAGTTATGTGATGTAGTATTGTTCTAATACTTGCGACAATGGCGCAGATAAGTGCTAATAAATCGAGTTTAAGTGCTGCATCAAGAATCCCAACGGTTGTTTTGCAGAAGAATCACATTTACAAGTGTAAATTTTGCGTTTGCAAGACAGTTTGTTACGGTATCAAGCAACCAGGACGTTTAAGGAAGAGGCACACACCTCGTTGGCTTCTTTGCTGTCATAGAGACAGTAAAATTTGTGTGCACCAACATTTAAACTCCAAGTTGAAGAGGAATAGTGACAATGACGTACTTTTGAGGTGTCAATTAAGAAGCTGAAAATATTTTGTTTGGACATGACAGCACTTGCGCATATTTGTGTAAATTTCAGATTCCTTTAATTACCTATCTCGCATTCAAAGTAATTTAAAATGGAGCGCAGGGGAAATTATTTTATGCCCAACAATGGACAAATTGGGTTTAGCCCTCTGCATATGCTTGGGTTGTCTGCTATACACCCGAAGTCAATGCAGCAAGGTTTTGTTGATGTCAATGTTAATACTCATACTTTGGACAATAATTTCTCTCTTTTCAAATGTAAGGACCAAGGTACTGAAATTGTAAACATGAAGAATGACTTGATAAACACATTTGGCTGTGGCTTGCCTGTAGGCAACAGCTTTTCTAAATTGATTGGTGGTTTTATAGGCAGTAAATGTTTGATAGGTTCATCAACAGGCAGGGAGAACAATTTCTGGGGCAGGGTTTTGCAGCAGTACAACAACATAATTGGGACTAATAACAACCTATATATAGAAATGTCTGCAGTGAATTCCAGAGAAAATACTTGTGAATATATTAAAGCAGGTGTAGTCGATGCTGCTTTGTTGTTGTCTCAAAACTTTGATCTGTTCAGCACAAATAATTTAATTTCTCAAGAACAGATTATGGGTGCAACAAAAAATGTGTCACCTCAAGAATCCCCGATATCATCGGTGGAATTGCATGTACAAACAGGAGTTACCACAGAACCCAAGCAGTCTTATGCAGAAGTCACGAAGTCCCGAGTAGCAAGCAAGTCGTCTTGTAGTGCAGCCTCGGACAGACCCAGCACATGTAATAAAAGATTGCGGTCAGTTCGAAGGTACCCAATGAAACTCGGTCAGAAAGAACAATGTGTCAGTATTCCTTTAAACAATAACTGGAGGTACAGTGCACACTGTGATGTTCCATCAAAACATATGGACAATACAAATTATAGCAGAGAATACCGCAGAAAGCATTGTGGCCTTAGTCGTGATAATCAGCAGAAGGCTGTTGCTTCAGCAAACTGTATAAAAGGAACTAGTACTCCTCATACCTCAGAAGATCAGAAAATGAAACACTCCAGAACAAAGCATGTACAGCATTCGGCCAGTAGGCCGAATAGAAAATTGCCAGGGAAGAGAAAATTAAGTTCAAATTTATTAAGTGATATAAAAGAGG
The DNA here is from genome assembly GCA_026315105.1 of Locusta migratoria. Taxonomy (NCBI): domain Eukaryota; kingdom Metazoa; phylum Arthropoda; class Insecta; order Orthoptera; family Acrididae; genus Locusta; species Locusta migratoria. Next base: position 65,807,494 of record CM048751.1, read on the forward strand.
ATTGCCTTGATGTGGATGACGAATTGATGGCTTGTGAGAAGAGGGGCTTGTTTAATCAAAAGCTTAGTCACTCTCCCACTAGAAAATGGACGGCACCTGCAGATCCGAAATCTCCTTCAAGTTATTGTGCAAATTGGCGTTGTCGTCCTTACAGTTTATGTGATCCATGCAAGACAAAAGATTCTCATGGTAATGATGTTACTGATTGCTACAGGCCACGTACTCAACGGAAAACTGTTACTTTTGACACAAAAGAAAAGGAAAATGACAAACAAAGCAATGTCCCTGAAACCCCACTAATTCCTCTCGCACAAGAGGACACGGAGTCTTCAGCAAAACCTGCTTCTTCCTCTGATTCTTCTCTGATTGAACATGAAAGACTTGTATCCTCCATGTGTCCATTACTAAGGAGAAGAATGTCTTCAGAATGCTCAGTTGATAGTGAAGATAGTTTTGTTATTGTGTTTGATGCAAGTGGTGAAGATTCATATGAAGAGGCTTCTTCAGAAACAGATTCTGTATGCAGTGATGGTGAAAGCAGTGATGACGATGAAACTTCCAGCATAAACAGTCAGTGCGTAACCTACAAAGAGCGCAGTGATCTTGGTGAGGACTGCGACCTTGATTATGGTTTTGAAGATGATGATGAAGAGGAGGAGGAGGAGGTATGTGGGCTTTTATTTATTATGGTTGTAATAGATGCATTTTAAAGGCTACTTTAATAGGCCTACTTGTATGTTTTTTTTTTTTTTTTGGGAGGGGGGGGGGTTAAACTGCAGAGTCGGTTGCCAACGCACTGCAAATGTTGGCAACACACAGATTATATATGTATACACCACAGCAGTCAACCATAGGGCAGGTATAGCATGTTTTATTTATTTTATGATCTGTGCATAACAGTGATCATTTTAACTTAAAGTTATGTATAGGTTAAACAAGATTTTTTTGTTTAGTATGTGAGGGTGCGCAGCGCTTGAATCTCTGGTTTCAGAAACCCTCAAATTATTGTTTTCCCATAGTTGCTCGCGTTAAAGTGCCAACATAAGCACCATGCTAATAACATGGGCAACAGACACCGCAGTTTTACCTACTTTTGTTAGTAATAACACACAAAATTTCCAGTTAAAATGTTATCTATTTTACATGGAGGTCAGAGGAAGACAGATTTTACAGATATCTTATAGGCATTTCTTAAAGTAGCAGTAATACAAATTCCATAGGTGTAGGCTTGGTAAAACTTTACGGCGCTTCTCGCTGGACTCCAGTGCTTATGTTAGCAATAGCTGAACAATGAAGTGTAGAACTGCGTTAATATTTTTCACGGGCTACAGATTAAACATTATACTGTACCTGCTCTCTTGTTGACAAGTTCTTGTATGTACCCATGTCTGATCATTAAAAAAAATCGTTTTAATTGAATTTGTGAAGAAAAAATATTTATTGGTCATCTGAGCTGCCATCATTACCATCGGTGCCAACATAACCACTGGAGCCACTGAATGATCAATGTTTTATCTTGGCATAATTATGATATACCTACTGTTGAATGGTAAAACTTGTGGAATCCGACCTCGGGAAAGATCAGTTTGGATTTAGGAGAAATATAGGAACATGGAGGCAATACTCACATTATGACTTATCTTTAGAAGATAGGCTAAGGAAAGGTAAACCTACGTTTTTAGCATTTGTCGATTTGGAGAAAGATTTTGACATTGACTGGAATACACTCTTCCAAATTCTGAAGGTATCAGGGATAAAATATAGGGAGCGAAGAATTACATTCAACCTATACAAAAACCAGACAGTGGTTATTAGAGTCAAAGGGCAGGAAAAGGACGCAGAGGTTGGGAAGGGAGTAAGACAGGGTTGTAGCCTTTCCCCACTGTTGTTCAATCTGTACATTGAGCAGGCACTGAAGGAATGAAAGGAGAAATTTGGAGAAGGCATTAAAGTGCAGGGAGAAGAAATAAAAACATTGTGGTTTGCAGATGACATAGTAATTCTGTCAGAGACCGCAAAAGATCTGGAAGAGCAAGTGAATGGGATGGACAGTGTATTGAAAGGAAGATATAGATAGGATGAACCATAACAAGAGTAAAACGAAAGTAATGGAATGCAATGTCAGAAAATCAGGCAATACTGAGGGAATTAGATTAGGTAATGAGACAGTAAAAGTAGTAGATGAATTTTGTTATTTGCGTAGCAAGATAACTTCTGATATAAAATGTAGAATGGCTATGGGAAGAAAAGTGTTTCTAAATAAGTGAAACTTTATGTCCTTTCTGAAAGCATTTGTCTGGAGTGTAGCATTGTATGGGAGTGAAACGTGGACAGTAAGGAGTTCAGACAAAAAGATGATAGAAGCTTTTGAAATGTGGTGCTACATACGAATGATGAAAATTAGAGGGGTAGATCACGTAACTAATGGGGAGGTGCTTAACCGAATTGGGGAGAAAAGGAGTTTCTGGCATATCCTGACTAAGTGAAGGGATAGATTGGTTGGACACATTCTGAGACATCAAGGAATTGTCAACTTAGCATTAGAAGGAAGTGTGTAGGGTAAAAATCATAGAGGGAGACCGAGGGACAAATATAGTAAAGAGATTCATAAGGATGCAGGTTGCCGAATGTATTCTCAGATGAAGAGACTTGCACAGGACAGGATAGTGTGGAGAGCTGCAGCAAACCAGTCTATGGACTGAAGACCACAACAACAACATATTGTTCCACCAATAAATATGGAGAATTTACATTGCATTCCCTTTATACATCATTGTTAACTTTCTTGTTCTTATTCTTCATTAAAAATGACATTGCTAAGAATGAAATGCAGGGATGAGCATAGTGAAGTAGTTGAGCAGTGAACATTATTGGTAAAATTCTCGATTAGCGACATGGCCTAATGTACTTACGTGTCATGGTGTGGCAGTTTTGGCAACAGTGGACGCTGGGAAGAAAGGCGGCACACAATGTTTACAAGATGTAAAATTGAATGAGTTAACATCACTTGATTACTGTTTCGTACAGATCACAAAATAAATAAAAATGCTGTACCTGCGCTATGATTGATAGATTCTTATATACACCCTTGTCCAGTCAGTAAAAGTAATTTTTTCCTCGTAAAATGAAGATTTAGAATCACTTGATGACAGTTTGATACATGCCATTGGCTACTCGAAATGTGCTACATTGCCAATCTAATACTGCTACAGACACACCACGGCGCTGTCCATGCCGCTGGTCGAGACCTTACCCATTGTTGTTGTATAACTTAATTATACTTTCTTTTTGTGTGCTTTAAAAAGATGTACTCAAAGTTGAATGTCATTATAAGATATTTGGTGATGTAGCTACTTTTTCTTTTATGATACAGCCTATATAAGTTTTTTTCATTATTTTTCACCATATTGGTGTAGCATATGCGAAGCTAAATATCTTGGTTGCTAATTATGCCTATGTGGCTCAGATGTTTGTTGACTTAAATCAGTAGAGTAACAGTCAGGATTATTAAAGCTGATTTCCTGGGTCAATTAAAGTCTGCAATATGACCCGTTGGCTTTGACCAATGGCGTCATATCTGATTTAAAGACAATAGTTTGTTTACTAGCACAACATAGATTATGATTTTGTGTTTTAAAAAGTGATCTTTAGCTTCTCTCTGATAGTTAGGTATACATTAAAAGAGGCTTTTTTGGGCCGAGACCTGTGATTATGGTAATTTCTGTTGTGGTAATCTGATTTAAAAGGATAATCATGGTTTTTTTTATTACCTGCAATGTACAAGTATTAAGATATTACCCCGTATGTTTATATTTGTTGATAGTGTTGGTATTGTAGGCTACGGCAGTTGCTCTATCTACATAGCATATCTTGAAACGCAGATATATGACATCATTGGTCAAAACTGACGGGTTGTATGGTGGTCTACAATTTTGCCAATTTCCTGTCAATTTTGTCGTCTTCAGCTGAGATCTAATGAAAGTCCTATATCGCAGAATATATTATTGTTCCTGCTTCTTTGAAAGTAACATTAATAGATCCACTATCCATTTTGTGTAGGCCAACAGTTCATATAGCTAATATTTTATATGTCAGTAAACATTTAGGCCTAGTACAACTGTAGTTTTACTTCATTGCAATAGATTGTATTGATTTGGTAACTTGTTTACACCAAGTTAAATATTTTAAACCTGAAACTATTAGTTCTGTTACCATAACAATATAAAGGTCAATTCTTAATTCAATTCTGATTGAAATATAAAATATTGAAATCTTCTTCTTTAGGTCTATGTATTGTCCACAATAAGTTTGTTTCACAAAGCGGCTGTTGGGGAAAGACCGCATGCTTTGCCTTTGCGTTAGGACTGCTGAGAGGGAGGAACGGTGAGGAGGGGGGGCATTGACTGCTCGCTAAAGTAAAGTGTTGGCATCATTACCCCTAACAATGTGTACAGTAATTATACTTCATGTCTTGCAGTAGCTTACATTGACAGCACTTTGAGATTAACGTCTTTCAACTAATTCAGATTTTCTCCACTTTTAGCAGCACCAGAAAAATTGTTGCATTGCATGTTGTCTCTATTTGTTAATTATGAATCCCAGGCTTCATTTTGGTTTCTAAAAATTCAAGTGGTGTACTTGAATAATATGGATAAAAATTTTCATATGGTTTTTAAGAATGTGAGGATGTCTTTAGGCAGAAACCTAATAGGCCTAGTACAGTGTGAATGTCTATGGTCTTTGACTGTCATGAGTACTGGTAAGTAACATATTGAACACCCTTCACTTCTTCCCTGCCTCCTTTCATTTTTCAATATGGCACAGATGTAAACATATGCCTAGGCTCTGTGCCCCAAGGAAGTGTGATAGAACTGCTCTTATTCTCTATCTATATAAATGATCTAAAGCACAGAGTGGGTAGTAATTTGTAGCTGGTTGCTGGTGGTGCTGTGATGTACTTGAAGATATCGTCATTGAATGACTGTAGTAGGATGGGAGATGACGTGGACCAAATTTCTAGGTGGTGCGATGAATGGCAGCTAGCTTTAAATGTAGAAAAACGTAATGTGCTGCAGATGAGTAGGAGAAACAATCCCATAATGTTTGAATACATTATTAGTAGTATGCTGCTTAACAGTCGCGTCAATGAAAATTCTAGGTGTAACACTGCATAGCGATATGAAATGGAACAAGCATATAAGCAGAGTTGAGGGGATTCGAATGGTCGACTTCAGTTTATTGAGATAATTTTGTGAAGAAGACTGCATATAAAACACTTGTACAACCCCGTCTTGAGATTGCTAAATTGTTTGGGATTCCGACCAGATTGGTTTAAAGGAAGACATAGAAGCAATTCAGATATGGGTGCCTAAGTTTGTTACTGGTAGGTTCAATCAATGTGAGAGTGTCACTGAAATGCTTCAGGAACTCAAATGGGAGCTGCTGTAGGAAAGGCGCTGTTCATATCGAGAAACAATGTTGAAGAAATGTAGAGGGCTGGAATTTGAAACAGACTGCAGAAAGATTCTACTGTCACCAACCTACATTTTGTCTTTATAGACCACAAAGGTAAGATCAGAGTGATTAGGGCTCGTAAAGATGCATACAAGCATTCATTTTCCCTCATTCTATATGGGAGTAGAACAGAAAAGCAAGTAACTAGTAGTGGTACTGAGTACCCTCCGCCATGCACCTTTGGGTGGTTTGTGGAGTGTGTATGTAGATATAGTGGTACATTGTTGTACCGTAATCTTTATTTTGCTTTCATAGTCATTGTCACATTACAGCCTAACCTAAATTTCGGGTTGTGCCTCTTTTCTTTCCCCTCCTTCTCTTTCTGGGCTGGGGAAGGGGTTCCAATACATAAAATTAGTTCAGTTTATAAGTCCGCAAGTGGTGTTTGATGTGTAGACGGCAAACAGCACGATGGATGATGGGAGATGAAGGCGACCAATGAGGAGTCGCGTTCATGAGGTCAATAAAATTGTTTGTTTAATGTCCAGTAAATTTGGAGTCATTTTTAAAATTTGTTCTGGCATTTCTGTGCAGTATTTTTTGCAACATAATTTATATTTTATTTATAATTTGAACTTTTTTCTTTACTGGTTTTGATATAGATGGAAGATGCTATTGCGTCAAAGTTATATACTGAACAACCAACCATTTACGTTTAGCATTTACAAGGATAATTAACTAACTCAAGAGACAAGGCTACATTAATAACATGTCAGCCATAGAGCAGGAACAGCATTAATTATTTATTTTGTGGTGAACAGAAAAGGTGCATGCTCTTTCAAAATCCATTGACAGAGAATGAAGGGAATAATCTTTTGTGTCCACCACACCTGTGGTTGATAGGCTCTAAATGTACCCTTGCCCAATGAGTATATTAATTATGGTATCCTCGTAAGTTTACAAACCATACAGACTAAAGCTTCGAAGTGCGTCAGCCGGAGGTGATGGTTGTATGATTGTGTCGTCTGCCTCTGTGATTGCATGAGTGTTCTACTTTCTGAAGAAGGCCATGGCTGATAGCTGAAAGTGTATGTGTGTGTCTTTTGTATGTGCCTGTCGCAGCTCGTTGCCGTGTCTTTGTGGTTAGTTGTAAACTATCCTTACTATATTATTAATTCAAATTCGGACTTTCCATTATTAGATCTGCTTAGATTGCTGACTTTCATACTGATTATTTCTTGAGGTTTCAAAGTTTTGCAATGGGTAGAACCCCACTACTACACTAACAAAATAGGACTCTTGTGGCTCAGTCATTGTATGCACAATACGGGTTGCATCAAGAATTTTGAAGTGTACTACATTTCACATAAAGATATGAATGTTTTTGTGTAGGTATTTATTGTAATTGTAGTTAAGATGGTGAAAGTCATTTAGTGACATTGTTGCCAAAGCTGCTACACAGCTGTTTATTATGCAATGTTGCTTGCCTGTCCGCCACATGCACCCTTCAGTTGTGGCAATATGGCACTGTCATCATGCAACTCTTTCAAATTCCAGAGGATGGGTTTGTGCCAATATGTCTCCTTTGCACAATACACTTTGTGTGGGAAGTGGCATCTGTAATCAAAGCAAATGAGGAAGGGGGGGGGGTTAAATTTTGGAAGTCTAAATTTAGCAAGGTATGTGTAATGTACTTTAGCAAGTGTCAAAAATGTACAGACTCATTGTTGGCCTAATGTAATTACATTGTAATCTTCAGTGAGATAATTATTTTTTAATTCTGATACTGTAATCATACTTTGTTATATTTTGAGAAAAGATATGTATCTCTGACATAATTAAAGAAGTGATGAGGATAAATGTGTTTTCTGAACAATAAAGTCCTCTACATTATACATTCATGTAGCTTCAGATTAATGTCAAATGACACATTTCAATTTGTTTTTAACCCAACAGTGATCTTCATGATTCATCAATTGTCCATTTGACAGATTATTTACTCTACCATCTCAGTTCAATTGAGAATATTGTGCGTTGCGATTCCACCCATCAGCTTTGACCCACGACGTCATCAACATGTCGGAAAACCCGTATACGAGATATCTTGATACTTTATATTGTAGGTAATAAATAATCTGTAGTTATCCTCGTAAATTACAGATAACAGAATGTACCTTCAATCACAGGTCTCAGCCCGAAAATTCGTGCCTTCGGCGCTCGCATGTGGAGAAAAAGAAAACCTATAAACTAACCTATACCTTACTATCAGAGGGAAACTACAGATCACTTTTTAAACACAAAATATTAATCTATAATCTGTTCTGTTGTAAACAAACTATCATCCTTAACTCAGCCACCACATAATTACTCATGCCTTCTACTAACACGTACGCTCCTCAAAACTATCATGCTGTGATGATGTCACGGATCAAAGCTGACAGGTGGAATCACGTCCTATAAATGACCCATTTAATTTTCATTACAGCTGTAATTTGTTTCAATCCAGTGTGTTCTTTGACACATTATGTTCTAAGACCCTCTTCATTTCATTGTTGGTTTTCTCCGTGTTTGGATGAGCAACCATCAGTTTGTGAATGTTCACTGTGTTAATGTCCAACTTGTACAGAAATCTAAATTATTTTACAAGTTTCAAATACTGACCTATTTAAATATTCATTGTAGGACTTCCATGAAAGATAATTTATACAATCTATAACTTAACTCTGAAATGTGAGGTTTCCCAGTATATGAGGCTGTGGCTCTTATATGATATAAAATATGTAGAAATATCTTTTCAATGTCTGATTAACTCTTTTTTTCTAGATTGATGATGATGATGATGATGATGTTGATGATGCAGAAATTGAAAGTGTCAGTTATATATCTGAAACTGAGCTGAAAGAGGCAAATTCACGGTGGGAAAATGCATATGCAGATATACAATCTGCAGAAAAGGAGCCTGAGAAGGTAAATTATTAGTACATGTATAAATATGTTTTGTCAGTAATAACAGGATAGATAGCAGCTCATTGTGAAGACAATTGCTGAGCCGCACTCTGCTACTCAGTGATTGCCTTTACAGTGAGTTGCTCTCTTATCATCTGTTGTTGACAAACTGGTAGGCCTACATAGAATAAGGGAAATGCCAATCATTCACCTATAGCGACTGATGTGTAGCACATATATGTGTGATACCGTAAACAGTATTCATATTAGTTTTCAATCTCTTGCCCTTTTCCATAGCAAAAGTGTACACACACACACACACACACACACACACACACACACACACACACACTCAAATTAAAAATTATTCAAGCTTTTGTAATTAGATAAGTCTTTGTCTGAGAAAGACAAAAAAGCCAACTAAGGAAAAAGAGTTCTTCAAGCATAATGTAGGAAACAAATAGTGGTGAAAGAAAACAACAACAAGAAGAAGTAAAAGGACATGGTGGCATTAATTGTAAGAGAGGTCTGAAAAACTGATACATTGGGTAGGCACTGGTAATGAGAATCACAAACTCATTTCTCTTGTCAGTACAGCATCAAAAGAAAAATTCATCTATGTGATTTGTAAATTTACAATGAGACTAAGATTATTGGTCAGAATTTACTTGTAGTTAATTTTCAGTACTCATTTGCTGATTCAAATTCCAATTTTAGTATATTCTGATAATGGAGGAACCAATTTATCTGAAAATTTCTTAATTTTCTGCTCTACTGTAGTTCTGTCGGCCCTTTAATGGTTTTTAACCCACGAGAACTCGCGCCTTTAAAAGTTACGCAATGGATCGTGTGTATAGCATCTTTCTGACAGTCAGAGAACTGTTTGTAATGTACTTAATATGTCTAAATAATTATTCTAGTTATGTTCATAAGAAAACACACATATTTGACTATTTAAAATTGGTAATAATGCCGATTGTTTTCTGTGAGCAAAATGCTCACGCGCAAGTAGTTGCGGGTTACATTAAAATAGTTGTTTTTGTTTCTCTTTTTTATTTTCTGAATTATATGTTTACTTCTTTGTATTAATTATTGTTTAAGTTGTGACTTCTCTTCCAGGTGCATTTTGCAGAATCACCGGAATTGACAACTGTTCACAAAATAATTGCGTGGGACTTTGCCTACCGCATGGCACGCCTTGGACCATGGGAAACAATGGCCCGTGATCGTGCTCGTTTCCACAGACAAATTGAATACATGAATAGAATTCTGAGCCCTGTACTACAAGATCAGCACAGAAGGAAAATGTGGCAGAAGTTTCATAAAGAAACATTAAATGTTCCATGAGGCATTCACACAGCTTTTTCATGATGAACTGAGAAGAGACTCATTTTGAATGCTGTCAATTTTCTAGCAGAAAGCATACTCGTGCCCTGTAAACTAATATTGTTGAAATATGTGTAATCAGACATTTTGTGACCAAATGAAAGAAATTGGATTAGGTAAATACAAGTGTTATGTAAGATTTTTTGTGTCTTTATTTCATTGTTTGTGGACACCAAATAATGGGACAAATGTGAGTGGGAGCTTGTTGCCATACTAAGTCATATAAATGATGCAAGATGTGATAAATGTAAGTAAGTATTATGAATATGATGTAATTTCAGGCTATTTACACACACATACACACACACACACACACACACACATACATACATACATATATACATACATACATACACACTTTTGGACATTATGAGAAACGGGGAAAAAAAGGATGAAAAAAGTTCCATGCTTAAAGTATAAACTTGTTCCAAACATTTACATTTTCTTCTTGCTGCTTTCATTATTCTTATTGTCATTGGAGTACCTGAATCATGCATAAAGGCAATCTCTGTGGCACTGTTTAGTAACATTTTAATAAGTGTAATCACATTCTGTATTCAGCTGCTTGTTTTGTGAAGTGTCTGTGACATTTGTACAAATCTTCCTGTTTGATGACTGGTGAAGATGAAAATTTTAAGCACAATTGGTGTGATGAGGAAATTGTATATAAAATTGGTGATATTATGTAATGTTCTATTATTGTGAATTGTGATGTGATATACATTTGGGAGGGGGGGGTAGAGGAGGCGGATTATTATTACTAGTCATTTAAACTCTTGGAATTATGTCCGAAGCGTCCATTTTTAGCCATTTAAATATCTGTAAACTTCTTTCCATAATTACAGAAGAGCTTTAATTTTATTTTTTAAAATAAATATAAAAGATGCAACTATTTAATATGAAATTGAAACATGCTTTAAATTCCTCTTCTCATTTGTGTTCCTATGCCACTATAATTTCATTTTTTAATAATTATTTAGTTAAAGTCATTTGTGGTGAACTTAATATGGCAGCTAATGTTAAGGACTCTACCTTAATCATAATGCAATGAAACTGTGGCTTACGTAAATTATTGTTGTCTCACCTGTGGCAGTACTGCATTTAGTGGTCATAATTCTAAAAGCATTGTTGAAGTGTCTGCAAGTGGGCTGTAAACTAAAACTTATGCTGGTGTTTCAGAATTTGTTATTGCTTACAAAGTGTTGTTGACTATTTGTTTCTGTTGCTAGGTGGAGTCTAGTAGCATACAGTAAAAGATATGTAGGTATAAAAAATTTGCTGTATTTTCATCGGACAACTTGAGCATTTATTTCAAACAGTTTAATCTCAAGACTTTTTCCTTCAGGGCAAAAGTGACTAAATGTGATTGTTGTATCTGTTTGAGAGTTGAGTCTACTGCAGTTATTCTGTAGGCATACGAAGTGCAATGTATTGTTTTAAAGAAAATATTATATGTATTAATTCTATGGTTAAATATTGTTCACAATAAAATTATTTATTTTGCAAACACACTTTTTTCCCCTGACATAGTTGTTTCTATTTTAATAGCATATAGATATTCTTGGCCCAAACACATCGCTCACTGTTTGAACTGCTTAGTAGTAATTAATGCATCCATAGATATTTTTGCAATGATAAACAATAGATTTTAATGCTGTAGAAATTGTCAATGTGAAAGCTGTTATTGAGAAGAATAAAGTGGCAGGAAAGGAAAAAAATAAATGAAAATTATGCAGTTATTAAGGAGAGTATAGAAGAATGCTAAAGATTATAAATGCGCTAAGGTAGGTGTGTCAAAATTTAAGTTATTCTAGTCTTTTCACATTCTTATCCTTCCCCATCAAAGTCTGGGCCACCCGTTAAAGCAACTATATAATTTACACATATTTTTATATTGATGTGACTATCAAACAACTGTGCACTAGAATAAATGGCCACATTCCATGTTCCAAAAGTTTTAAAATTGCATCTCATGCCCTTAGTCCATGCACACTCCATCAGGCAGTTACAGTGTCGGTGCCTATCCTCCCTCTCATGGTATCCATCCCTCCCCTATTCAAACTGTACCCACAATTAATGCTCCACTTGGGGTGTGAGAGTTAGAGATAGCAGTCATGCGATTTGTGGATCTGTGTGTGCTCTTTCTCTGATGAAGGTTGAAAGTTTCAGTTGTGTGAGTGTGATTTGTCTTTTTCTATGTGTAAGTCTGCTACCCGGGAATCATATTTGTGGTGAGTTGCAATTAATATTGCTGATATTTCGACCTGAACTTACTTTGTTTAAAAGTGAAAGAGACCACTAACTGAACAGCAGAGGAACTAAGTCATCAAATAAATTTTCGTCCTTTTGTCTTTGCCTGTCATATGTCCAGATATTCTGTAATCCTAATTATTTTGTAACAGAGGATGACAAATGAGGTCAAAACAATAAATATCTTTCTCCAAATCTGTTTTTCAGAGGAACATTGCACTGTATTTCTTTGTCTAAAGCAGCACATGCAAAACAAAATGGCAGATATCAAAATAAAAAGACAAGAGATATAAAAGCAATTTAAATCACTCAACGGAGTGAAGGCCAGTGGACCTGATGGAATATCAATTCAGTTTTATAGAGATTATGTTAAGGAAGAATCCCCCCTTCTAGCAGCAGTGTACTGAAGGTCTCATAGAGGAGTGAAGTATTCTTAAGGATTTTTTTTTTTTGGGGGGGGGGAGGGGGGTAGCAGATCATTTCAGTTTTCAAGGAGGACTGTTGAACAGATGTGCAAAACTATAGACCTATATCTCTGATGTCAATGTGTTGTTGAATTTTGAATCAACACAAAAGCCGGGAGAAGTAGAGACAGGCTCCCAGGTAGATGCCACATTTCTTGATTTATCAAAAGCTATTCAATACATTTTCACACAGTCACCTAAAGAACAAAATACAATTTTTTGGAATACCATACCAGCTTTGCATCATGTCATTCTCAATTAAGAGAAATCTTCAAGTGTGTAAGTGATTTGTGTCCTGCCTCAAGGGAGTGTCTTAGGATTATTGTTTTTCACAGTATATATAAATCACCACATAGTGTTAGAAGTTCAGTATGGCTTTTTGCAGATGCTGTAATAGACCAGAGGTTGCAATGCTGGAAAATCCAGGAGAAGCTACAGTGTATTTGTGTAGGGAGTGGCAATTTGTTCTTAACGTAATTTAATATACTTCAAATATGTAGTAAGATCCCTTAATTACATCGTTATGCAGTTGCAGAATACTCACTAGAAACAGTTATTTCCAAAAACTCTCTCTGAGTCATAGCTGCCAACTATTACGGATTGTCCCTAATTGTTACGGATCTATCATCTAATTTACGGAGTTACGGGAAGTTCGTAAAAATTACAGAATTAAGACATTGTAAATATGATGTTTTAAGAAAATCGGAATATGTACTGTTTATATTTAGCAAATTATATTGCTAGGGAAAGTTTTATTGATCGCGATGATTTTCTTCCTGAGTACGCAGAAAAGCTGTAGGAAACGTTAACGATAGCAGTTTGTTCTTCTCCTCCATAGCTACCAAATGAACGCATACCCGGCAAATTCCTTCGTTCATAACAAGTACTTGGTCTTCTGTCTCAGCTACACAGTCCACGTGTTTTATCAGGCGTCAGAAGTTAGCCTTTTCGTTTTTATAGCAGTTTTGTGCCGCTAGAAATAAATACGAGTTATGATATTTCAGCAAAATGTGACATTAATTAGGGTAGGTTGGTTTATTCGTTGTTTTAAAAACCAAACCATTTGGTATATAGTGTTGTTACCTGCTAATGATTTTATATTGTTATTCCATAAATGCAAGGAATTGCACACTTATTTATTTCTACTGCAACTGTTAATTTTCCTTGAAGACAAGTATTTGAAAATTGCAGGAATGTATTAACAAGAATAATTTTTTGGGTTCCTCCTAACCTGATCCTGTTCATTTAGAGTTCTTTCTTTTCGAGGAATATATTTGTGAACGGAGAGTGTCATAAATACACCATTTAATGGTCGAAATAGGCTTCCAGAAATTTTCTTGGAAGGATGCATGTATGACCCACAAACCCTCGTCCTCGTCATGGGTCTGTCGAATTATTACTGACGGTATCTTCTCAAGGTTGGCAGCCATGCTGAGTAGGCATTAAGAATGATTTGAAGTGGAACAGTCACATGTAATTAATTGCAGGTAGGCAGATGAGACAGATTCATTGGAATAATCCTCGGGAAATGTCTGTCACCAAAGTTGCTTATAAAACTCTAGTTTGGCTGATGCTTGAGTATTGACAGTGGGGATCGATACTAGATAGGATTGGTTGAGGAGATGGAAAAGTTCTAAAGCAGCACACTTTGTTTTGCAGTTTTATTTAGAAAGTGCAACAGTGTTGTGGAGAGGATTGGTCATCTCCAGTGGCAGGTGCAGGAGAGACCTTTTGCATCACAGTATGAGAAGAGACTTTTTGCATCACAGTTCGGGCTTATTTCAAGAGCATATGTTTCTTGAAGAGTCAGTCAATATATTGCTTCCTCCTATATACATCCTGCAAATAAACCACGAGGTTAAAGTTACAGAGATTAGTCAACAAGGAGGCTTGCTTGCAGTCTTTTCTTGTGAATTGTACAGAACTAAAATAGGGAGTGGATGGTGCAAAAAGGACCCACTGTCACACAGTGTGAGATGGTTTGAGGTTCATAGATGTAGATTTGTGAAATCGGTAAATCATCATGTTGCAACATCATCATTATGACAAGCAATTATTCATCATTAGACAGCAGTTTCATGTTTGTAACTTATGCAAAATGCTCATTCAAGGCTCCATATTTTTTTAAAATTTTGGTCCATTGAAACAATTTAGGATCCTATACTGTATCTATAATTTTGATCACATTTCAACAGAAAGATACCACAATTTTAGTAAAATATGAATTTACTACAAATAAATGAATACTCAGCTTTGGCACTAAGAATGAAAGTTAGTTCACTTCTATAAGAAATGACTAAATTCTACAAATGCTAGCCGCTCTAGCACAGGTATAATTGATGGGTGTGTACTTGCTGTGAAGCTCGCTGTGTCCTCAAGAAATCCTGTATGATCTCCATGGGCCGATAAAATCAGTAGACCATTTTCCTAAATTGGATTTAATTTGGTAGTAAGATTGTAGTTGTGATGTAATCTTCGAAACACTATAGTTCTGATCAATCCCACAGCATAAGTAAAAGTACTTTCATTTCAGTTGACAAATTGTGACTGAAAGTTGGTTTTGCCTTCTAGGTATAGGTGTAAGAGAAGATTCTCTGTTTTTAGGAAACTGACAAAACAGTCAGTTTCTCAGATTAAGTAGTTTCTCTCACTTTAAAACAGGTCTTGTTCTACACCACTGGCTGTGGAGAATTCACACATTTTGTATATCAGTTGTCTTGTTTGTGTGTTTGTCGTGAGATCTTGCGTATTAGCTCTTGTATATCAGTATGCCAGAACCAGGAAAAAGAAGAGGTGGTGAGTGTAATAGAATTAACAAGAATAGTGTCTGTCAAAAATTCCGGGGCTCTTAGAAGTTTTATGTTACAATCGACGTCGTATGTGTAAGCACCTGGAGAGTTCCAGGAAGAGGAGGTAAGAATTCAGTTATCATTGGATTAGGGTTAGATGTGGTATTCCGTAATCACTAATTGATTGCTAAAGGAGCAGAATGGGAATTCATTCTCCATAGACACGGGGGAATAGTCGCACGCCCTAAGGTACCTTGCTGCAGTGTGTGCAGTCGTTCCCTGGCGGAGGTTCAAGTCCTCCCTTTGGAATAGGTGTATGTGTTGTTCTTAGCATAAGTTAAAGTAATTTGTAAGTTAGGTCCCTTAGCATTTACAAATATTGGAACATTCCTCACTGCACTGGAACTTCGTTCAGCATTTGGGAGTTGAATTGTGCATTAATTATATTGAGTGATTTTACCCCAGTATAATAATAACTTCCTTTAACAGTTTTTTGCAACACACCACAGCGAAAGATATACCTACTTTGCTCATTTGAAATTTGGGAAATATTGAGGTATACCACTGAACTATTCAAAAATTTGTCCATGTGAACAGTAAGTGCCATAACATAGTGTTTTTCTTTGATAGTTATGTCAAGTAAAGATCAATGACTCAATTTCTCTTCCTCCTCATATGCTATTTTACTTTCTTCCGTTTGAGTGAACTTTTCACTGCATCTCTCTTCAGGGTCTTCATATCTCTTCTTCCATTGTTCCTACATTGAAATTCTGAGTTGAACACTTCATAACTTACATTTTCTTTTGTTGTTAATGTAGTAGTTTTCTCTGACCAGATACCATAACCTGTTCCAAGAGATTGACTTGAATTTTGTTTGTGATATATTTTGATAGTACAGCAAAACCATTATGTTAATAATAAACTTATTTTTTGATATTTCAGTTCTACTGAACATCTTATAGCTTGTTGTTGTTATGGTCTTCAGTCCGGAGACTGGTTTGATGCAGCTCTCCACCCTACTCTATCCTGAGCAAGCCTTTTCATCCCCTCATAGGAACGGCAACCCATATCCACTTGAATCTGCTTACTATACGCGTCTCTTGGCCTCCCTCTGCGATTTTTACCCCACACACTTCCCTCCAATGCTAAATTTACGATTCCTCGATGTCTAAGAATGTGTCCTACCAAGCGATCCCTTCTTTTAGTTAGGGTATGCCAAAAATTCCTTTTCTCACCAATTCTGTTCAGTACCTCTTCATTAGTTATGCGATCTACCCACCTAATCTTCAGCAGTCTTCTGTAGCACCACATTTCAAAAGCCTCTATTGTCTTCCTGTCCGCACTGTTTATCGTCCATGTCTCACTCCCATACAAGGCAACACTCCACACAAATGCCTTCAGAAAAGACTTCCTTACACTTAAATTAATATTCGATGTTAGCAAATTTCTCTTTTTCAAAAATGCTTTTCTTCCCATTGCCATTCTGCATTTTATATCCTCTGTACTGCGACCATCGCACGTTATTTTACTACCCAAGTAACAAAACTCATCTACCACCTTCATTGTTTCGTTACCTAATCTAATTCCTTCAGCATCGCCTGATTTTCTAAGACCGCATTCCATTATTTTTGTTTTGCTCTTGTTAATGTTCATTTTATACGCTCTCTTCAACACACTGTCCATTCCATTCAACTGCTCTTCCAGGTCCTTTGCTGTCTCTGACAGAATTACAATGTCATCAGCAAAACGCAATGTTTTTATTTCTTCCCCCTGAATTTTAATCCCTATTCCAAAATTTTCCTTGCTTTCCTTCATCGCCTGCTCAATGTACAAATTGAATAACATCGGAGAAAGGCTACAACCCTGTCTTACTCCCTTCCCAACTGATGCTTCCCTTTCATGCCCTTCGAGTCTAATAACTGCGGTCTGGCTTTTGTACAAGTTGTAGATAACTCTCCTTTCCCTGTATTGTACCCCTGCTGACTTCAGAATTTGAAAGAGTGTAGTCCAGTCAACATTGTCAAACGCTTTCTCCAAATCTACAAAGGCTAAAAATGTAGATTTGCCTTTCCTTAATCTATCTTCTAAGATAAGACGTAAAGTGAGTATTGCCTCCCGGGTTCCTACGTTCCTCCTGAATCCAAACTGATCTTCCCCTAGGTCAGCTTCTACCAGCTTTTCCATTCTCCTGTAGATAATTCGTGATAAAATTTTGCAACCATGACTTATCAAACTGATGGTTCTGTAATTTTCACACCTGTCTGCACCTGATTTCTTTGGAATGGGGATTATTACATTTTTCTTAAAGTCTGAGGGCATTTCACCGGTCTCATACATCCTACACACCAGTTCAAATAGTCTTGTCATGACTGGCTCTCCCAGAGACTTTAGTAGCTCTGAGGGTATATCATCTACTCCTGGGGCCTTGTTCCGGCCTAGGTCTTTCAAGGCTCTGTCAAATTCATCTCTGAGTATAGTATCTCCTATTTCATCTTGATCTACTTCCTCTTCCCTTCCTACAACATCGTCTCTAAGTTCATTTCCTTTGTAGAGCTGCTCTATGTACTCTTTCCACCTTTCAGCTTTCCCTTCTTTGCTGAGAACTGGTTTCCCATCTGAGTCCTTGATATTCGTAGAATTGCTTTTCTTGTCCCCAAATGTCTCTTTGATTTTCCTGTAGGCGGTATCTACTTTTCCCCTTCTTATACATTCTTCTACAGATTTGCATTTGGCTTCTAGCCACTCCTGCTTAGCCATTTTGCACTTCCTATCAATCTCATTTCTTAGTCGTCTGTACTCCATTTTGCCTGTTTCATTTACTGCATTTTTATATTTTCTCCTTTCATCAATTAAATTTAGTATCTCCTGTGTTATCCAAGGATTTTTGGCAGGTCTTGCCTTTCTACCTATTTTGTCCTCTGCTGCCTTCACTATTTCATCTCTCAATGCTACCCATTCCTCTTCTACTGTTTTATTTCCCCCTGTTTCTGTCAATTGTTGCCTAAATCTCCCTCTGAAATTCACCAGAACTTCACGTTCCTTCAATTTATCCAGGTCCCATCTCCTTATTTTCCTACCTTTCTGCAGTTTTTTCAGTTTCAGCCTACAGTTCATGACTAACAAGTTATGGTCAGAGTCTATATCTGCCCCTGGGTATGTCTTGCAGTTTATAACCTGATTCCGGAATCTATATTTTACCATTATAAAATCTATCTGATACCTTCCAGTGTCTCCTGGTCTCTTCCAAGTATACAACCTTCTTTTGTGATTCTTAAACCATGTGTTTGTTATGATTAAATTATGTTCCGTGCAAAATTCTACCAGGCGACTTCCTCTTTCATTCCTTCTGCCCAGTCCATATTCACCTACTATTTTTCCTTCTCTTCCCTTTCCTACTACCGAATTCCAGTCTCCCATCACAATTAAGTTTTCCTCTCCCTTAACGGTCTGAATAATTTCCTTTAGCTCCTCATATATTTCTTCTATATCCTCATCATCGGCAGAGCTAGTTGGCATATAAACCTGTACTACTGTTGTCGGTGTTGGCTTCGTATCTATCTTGACAATGATAATGCGATCACTGTGCTGCTCATAGTAGTTTACCCGCATTCCTATTTTCTTATTCATTATCAGTCCTACTCCTGTGATACCCCCAACTGATTTTGTATTTATAATCCTGTACTCACCTGACCAGAAATCCTGTTCATCCTGCCACCGAACTTCACTAATCCCCACTATATCCAACTTCAACCTATCCATTTCTCTTTTTAAATTTTCTAATTTTCCTACTCGATTAAGGGATCTAACATTCCACGCTCCGACCCGTAGAATGCCAGTATTGTCTTTCCTGATGATCACATCCTCCTGAGTAGTCCCCGGCCGGAGATCCGAATGGGGGACTATTTTACCTCCGGAATATTTTACCCGAGAGGATGCCATCATCATATTTTCATACAGTAGAGCTGCATGTCCTCGGGAAAAGTAACGGCTGTAGTTTCCCCTTGCTTTCAGCCGTTCGCAGTAACCGTGTGGCAAAGCCACATTAGCTGATGTTACAAGGCCAGCTCAGTCAATCATCCAGACTGTTGCCCCTGTAACTACTGAAAAGGCTGCTGCCCCTCTTCAGGAACCACACGTTTGTCTGGCCTCTCCGCAGATACCCCTCCGTTGTGGTTGCACCTACGGTACGGCTATCTGCATCGTTGAGGCACGCAAGCCACCCCACCTCGGCAATGTCTGTGGTTCATGGGGGTGGTTACTGTTGTATAAAGTACTAGTTTTGTTTTGAAGTCATTTATCCACAGAACCTTTCTTTTTTTGGCAGTATGCAGAACTACTACTGTGAAATTCAAAATGTAGCAGAGATATCGGCAGAAATAAATCTGTGAGGGCTGATTATGTGCTGTGCTTTAAAGCAAACGTTTGAGTCCTAGTATAGCACAATTTTTATGTGACAGGAAATTTCAAATCAATGCACACAAGTCAGCATGAAGATTGTGCACAAATGATGCTGATATGTGAAGTGTCATCTTCAGTAAATAAATATTCTTTATAGACATGTTTGTGTCTTTACTGTGGAATGAATTTTCTCTAGTGTTTTAAGAAACACTTGCAATTTGTCAGTATGTACCTGGACTTAGCACAAAAAATGCTGCAATGTCCAATTACAATGAAAACAACATTGCTTTCTTTCATCTTCCAAACAAAATTATTTAAAAAATGACATTTAACCCTTTCATTCCCACAGTATGAATTCAGCTTTGGAAAAATTAAAATGCAATGTTTTCTGTATTAATACAGTGCACCAACATCAAAATGTGTGTTTTAAAATTTTTGATCAAACTATTGTTTTTTTTTTTTTATGTAATGTATTTCGTACACAACACAAATGTTTGTATCAAGGTATTTTATTACTCGGGACTTTATTTTGTTGATAGTTAATACTGTCGGATCAATAATGCTAGCATAATCTTCGCCATAGCACAAAAGGCAAGACAATTCACTGTTGAAATAAAATAAGATGAACCACACTCAACGGCTACAACAGACGGCAACGTTACACAACCTCCAAGACAGATTAATGCATCATTGGCTGCACGCCGTACCAAGCGGCAGAATTTCGTTCTAGAAGCATGTTGTTTATCCACTGATAAACAAAGTATGGTATAAATCAGCTTTTAATATGATTTTGTCAAGGAACAACACTGGGAATGTAGTGGTTAACAAACATATTAGAGTGTACTGAAGAGCACCACTCAGACCTCCACTGACTACTTCTGTGTGAAGTAGCTCACTTCTGGACTACTGCTTATTCTTCATGTATGCTGTCCCATTAACTACTGATAAACTGAATATCGCAGTAGATTAATTTTGGATCACTCTGTCAAATAAGTGTTTTAAATTTCATTTAAAATTTATTTATAACAAAATATAAACTAGTGGTTTTAACTGTAGCTAGATATTGCATATAAGTTGTCTAGGACGACCCCAGCTACAGATTGCAAAAAAGAAACAGCAAATATCTCCTGAAACACCACAGAAAATGCTCCTGACGACTCTTACGAGAAACATCTTTATTTTTTTGACCACATATTTATTTTAATCGATGACAGCAACTCTGTTGAAAGTTAGTTTACTATTTGATTTTATTATAAAAGGAAAAGAACATGAGAGATTTGTTTGTTAAAACAAAAAAGGAGAGAATCATTAACCAGTTGTGCAAAAGTACAGTAGACCCCAGTTGTTACAGTTTTGAAGGGACTGGAAGTACATGGTGTAAAATTCGGGAAATAATGTTTTAAACCCTTGCATTTTTGTATTTTGTGGTATATGTACATAATAGGCATCAAACTACTCGCAAGGGCGTTTATTCGTTATGTAATAAAGGTTATTCGAATTTTTTACAATTTTAAATGGGAGGTGGAAGTGGAACTGGTAACTTTATAGGAAGTAGAAATTTTTGACATAATTTCATTCATTGTAATAGTCTTTGTCAGCAAGCCTTTAACTGGCATTCATTATTTACCTAGTGGAAACCACACAAGTTCCGTACTTACTATGGGTTCATTCCATGTCAAATCACCAAGGGCTGGAAGTTAAACCATCTTTGATTTCTTTCAAAGTTTATCAGTTTGTTGTTAAAGGTCTTAAAGGATGTTATACAAAATTTTAGGCAGATATCTAAAGTGGTCGAGGCTTCAGGGCCGCTTTTGTGGAAGGGTGTCGGGCGTTGCGCGTTTGCTTGAGGAACTTTTGACCAAGTTTGTGCTTTCATTTCTCAGTCGCTAAGATATTTCACATTTTCAAATTTGGGTTTCTGGATCCGTTTTATGCAGAGAATTGAAAAATAAGACTGTCATGGGTAGAGATTAAGTTGTTCTTTCTAAATTGTTTTTCAAAGTCAGAAGAAAATTTCGTGACCCGAAATTTAAGGCCAACTTTGGCAGATCCTTAATAAACCACTAATCCGTTGTACACCTTGATATTTCGCCTTTGTGTACAGTTTCCGCCTGGCAAGCCAGAGTGCCAATGGTAAAAAAGGGTCTTTATAGTTTTTGAGATAATGATCCAGAGAGTCGCCTCCAAAAAATCAGAATACAAAATTTGACCAACTTTGGAGGCCAATATGGGTCACTTCTGATTTTAATTTAAATTGCACTATTAGGAAGTGCAGCTTTTGCTTTAATAGAATATTGAGCACAATGTGAATGTGCCGTTATCTCGCGGCACAGACAAATATATACAGACAGGAAACCTCCGTATGGCCTGGTCCTAGGCTCAGGGGTGCGGGGAGGGAGGGTTTCCAGCAGTTCCGTAAGATGTCCCATGATGGCGCTGCGGTCAGAAGCAGCTCTTTAAACTGGCCAGAGCAGGCGGCAGGTAGCAGCAGCCCCTACCACCACCTCCCCTCAAACGCCAGCAAGCCGGACACAGCTGATGCCTCGTGGCAGGCGGCCTGATCTCTCCCCTCACCCTCCCCTCCACACTACCCTCTTACGTGCGAGAGGCACCCTAAGCCAGGGAACCGCCTGACACCTGCTAGCATCTTACGGAACTACGAGGGGAGCGTAGGACAGTGGTTTAGGGAGGGCTTCTCCTCTGTATGTGTTACTCTGTGCTCGTGGCCACTTCCTGCGTCCGCCCACGGGCGAAAAAGTTTATTGCTCTCTCGAGGTGCCCGGCGCCACCCGCTGACAAAAGGGCAGGTCCCTTCCAGGTACAAACCTTTTTCTGGCCTGTTCTTGGCAATTTTCAGCTTTCTGATCTAGAAAGTCAGACTTGGAAATGTGAAGTACCTTAGATGCAAAGCAGTGAGAGTGCAAACTTGGCCGAAAATTTGTCAAACTTGTATTTGCAGAGATCGGACCGTCTTTTTACGAACCGTTTTGCAAGTCAACCCATAGAGCGCCCAAGATGAACAATCAATATTCTAGCGGAGAAAAAGCTGCTCTTTCGAATTGTTCGATTTAAATTAAATTCGGAGGTGACGTATATGAAGATATTTGCCTCAAAACTTGGCCACATTTTGCGTTCTGCTTTTCTTTCTTTCTTTTTTTTTTTTTTTTAGGCAACTTCGTGGATCATTATCTCACTAAACAAGACACAGTTTTACCACTGTTACACAGGCTTACCAGGCAGAACCTGCACACAAAGGCGAATTATCAAGGTGTACAACGGATTAGTCGTTTAGTAAGGGTCTGCCAAAGTCGACCTTCAATTTTGGGTCACGAAATTTTCGCCTGACTTTGAAAAACAATTAAAAAGGAACAACGTAATCTCTACCAATGATAATCTTATTTTTCTATTCTCTGCACAAAATTCATCCAGAAACACAGATTTGAAAATGTGAAGTACCTTAGCTGCTGAGAAATGAAAGCGCAAACTTGGCCAAAACTTCCTCAGGTACACGCGCGACACCATGAAACTCTTCCATGAAAGCGGCCCTGGAGCCTCGACCACTTTAGATATCGGCCTAAAATTTTGTATAACATTCTGTAAGACCTTTAACAACATTCTGGTAAAATTTGAAAAAAAAAATCAAAGCTGATCGAGCTTCAACATTTAAAAAAAATTGGTGATTTGACGTGGAATGACCCTATGTTTTCGATGTTTCGCACAACAATATTCCAGAATTTATTCGCATTTTAGAGTCCAGATATAAGCATACTTATTTTTGTGACATCTGCACAGGGTCGGCATCTCACACTATAATAGCGTTTTTGAGGTTATATACCATGGCGCCGGCCGCGGTGGCCGAAAGGACTGAGGCGCTTCAGTCATGGTCTGCACGGCCACTACGGTCGGGGGTTCGAATCCCCCCATCGGGCATGGATATTTGTGCCGTCCTTAGGATTAGCTAGTTCATAAGTAGTTTGTAAGTTTAGGGACTGATGACCCTGTAGTTAAGTCCCATAAGCTATACAAACATTTGAACATATACCATGGCCCCTTCAATGTCCAGAAAAACATATACCAGCAAACCATCTATCTCAACATTTATAAAACTTCACAAAAATACCTACAAGGAAACCTACCCAAGTGTCACTCTTCGTTTTTTTTTTTTTTATTATTTTTTTAAATTTGCTATTGTTATTGGGTGGGGACGGAAAACATATTTAAGGGGTGAAACAGTCCCACCAAAATTGGGGCTAAAATGGAAAAATCACGATAACTTGGAGATTAGTGAAGCTATTTTAATGATTTTTTGTATGAAAGTATCTTTTGATAAATGGCGAACATCGGCGTAGGTGTATTGCAGGGGGAGTAACAATTAAGGGGGGGTGGGGCAACTACCCCTAAAGTGACCTTTTTTTTGTGCTCAACTGCTCAAAAAAATTGTTTTGATTTAATCGAAGTAGAATCTGTGAAAACTTCAAAAGGAAGGCGAACTAAGGAATAAGCGTTTTATTTTGTTTGAATCATATATGAATATATTGCAGCGCTCATTTAATACTGCCCATGGAACACCTTGTGAATCTATATTATTAAACTGTTTCATCTCTTCAATATATCGGTATTTAAAGTCGCTGAATCCTAATCGGAAATCAGATTCTCCAAATTCAATATGGTTGATCCACCATAGTGGATGCTTGAATAGACAGTAACTAGACATGCAACATTCGAAATACTGTACTATCAACGTTTGAAATATTAGTGAATACAAGTGAATAAAACGTCTGTGTGCAAACGATGAATCGTGTTCTGACACACGAAAAGGAAACTGTGAGTGGCAAGGGACTCACCCTGATGAGGCAACAGGAAGAGATGAAAATCCGACCATGCGCCCTCCAAGCGCTACATCACGGGTTACGCTAACGCCGGCGGTTAAAACCCATACACATTTGTAGCATGTTTTATTCACTATTATTTCAAACGTTTATTGTACAGTATTTTTCAAGTCATGTCGAGTGACTGTCTATTCAAGCATTTTTTTTTTATGTTTTCGTCCGCTGGATCAACCGTAGTGAATTTTGAAAATCTAATTCCAGATTAGGATTCAGCGACTTTAAATACCAATATATAGTTGCGTTGAAATGGAAGCAGGTTTGACTTCGAAGGCAGGGTTGTCAACTGAACACAGCACTTATACTGAAAGCAGGTTTATTGCCAACTTAACATACACGCAGCAATGACTGCCTCTCGGGAAGAGTGCTCTGCTATTTATACACACAATGGGAAATTAGAAGAATAGTTAGCATAAGAAACACACAGAAATTACAAGTGAACATAAGAAACATGTAGAATATTATGGAAATGATGATTACAAAGAAATAAATTTTTGCCAGTGGACGGGATTGAACCGACGACCTTCAGTAGCGCAGTCGGCGAAGCTATCCATTGCGCCACAGCATCAGTTGGATAACTCGGAGTCTTGCGCCGAGATGTTCGATTTTGGCATTTTTCACAGACGTCGTTGCTTCATCCAGTTCCTTGTCAGTCAGATTGATGATGGTCCTCGAATCTTTGATGTCAGCAGCCTGAACTTGCGCCCCTGGTAGCCGCTGGAACTTATTTTGTTGTTTTGTCGTGGCTTTGCGCTTGCAGAGTTCAAGTCCAAAGGACTTAACTTTGCACCAGTTCCACGCACATTACCGAAAATAGAGATCATCAGCAGCGTGGAACAGGCCATAGGGGGACTACCGTCTGACGCCGCAGAGGAGGAGAGAAGGGAGACCTGCAGGGTTCTGGACAGAGCAAAAATGCCAAAATCGAACATCTCGGCGGCGGAACGCATGGCGATACGCAGCCTCAGGGAAGACGACGATACAGGTGTCCTACCAGCGGACAAAGGGAATGCGACATTGTTGCTAAAAGCTGATGACTATTGGCAAAAGATCGAATCGCTCCTGCAGGACCAGGCCTACAAACAAGTGGAGAAGGGCCCCACAATAGCCGTGACAAAGAAGACAATTTCACTTCTGAAATGTTCAAATGTTTGTAATTCTATCGGACCAAACTGCGTGGTCATCAGTCCGTAGCTTACAAACTACTTAAACCTAAGTAAATTAACCTAAGGACAAACACACACACCCATGCCCCAGGGAGGACTCGAACCTCCACGGCGAGCAACCGCGCGCTCCGCAGCGAGACGCTTTAGACCGTTCGGCTACTCCACCGCGGCTTCACTTCTGAAACAACTCGGGTATGGAACAGGACACGGTGAGGAAGCTCTACCCCAGAGCACCGGTTCCACCTCGGCTATATGGGCTCCCCAAGATACACAAAGGAGAGGTACCTCTACGCCCAATAGTGGACACGATAAATTCTTCTACCTATGGAATAGCCAAACACCTGGCACAACTTCTTAAGCCTCTGGTGGGTAGATGTGCCCACCACATCAAGAATTCCACGGAGTTTGTTAAGACTCTCAAGAATTACGGCTGGATAAAACTGATATACTTGTCAGTTTCGACGTCACGTCTCACTTCACGAGGGTACTGCTAGAATAGTCCTTGAACCTACTTGGGAATCATTTTGACGAAGAGACAGTAGAATTGTCCCGCCATGCACTTACAACAACATACTTTCAATTTGGGGGCAAGTTTTATCAACAGGTGGGCGGAGTCGCCATGGGATCACCATTGGCACCATGTATAGCAAAACTTTACATGGGAAGCTTCGAAGAAATCGCCTTGGAAACAGTACCAACTGAAACCCAAGGTCTTCTATCGATACGTGGACGACACTTTCGCGGTGTGGCCCCATGGTGAAGAGACTCTACAGGAATTCCTTGGTCATTTGAACAGCATACATAAGAAAATAAAGTTCACAATGGAGTTGGAAGAAAATGGTTGCCTACCTTTCCTGGATATTCTGATTAAGAAGAAATCAGACGGCACATTGGGACACTCAGTTTACTGGAAGAAAACCCACACAGACCTGTATCTAAACGCCAACAGTTGCCATCACCCAGCACAACGAGAATCCGTGCTAAATACACTAGTACGCCGAGCGCAGGATGTATGTGACGAAGAAAGTCTAGCACCTGAGATGCATCACCTAAGGAACAGCTTCCGAAAGAATGGGTACAATAACAGACAAATAAGATGCGCTCTCAAGACGTGCAAGTCGAGAAAAGACACGCTTCAGGAAGAAGAGGATAACAAACGCCTGGCGTTCCTCCCATATGCTGGGCCACCCACGGCAAAGATTGCCAGAATACTTGGTAAAAATAAAATCAACACCATCTTCCGGCCCCCAGCTAAAATCAAGAACATGCTGGGCTCCATGAAGGACAAATTAGGGCTCAGGACACCAGGGTCTACAGCATTTCCTGCGAATGTGGGAAACAGTACATCGGACAGACGCAGCGCTGTATCACGCAGCGCCTTTCGGAACATGTGAGATGCGTCCGCCTGGGACAGACTGAGAAATCTGCAGTAGCAGAGCACAGCCTCAGCCAGGAGCACACTTTCCAGTTTGAAAAAACCAAGTTGACTCCATCTATAAAGAAGCATTGTAGATAAGGATAAACGACAACTTGGTCAACCGTGACAGCGGTTTCCACCTCAGCACCGCGTGGGACGCAATGTTGTCAAAAATACGCCGAGAGGGCACCGAGGCATCCACGACGGCAGCGTCAGAGGGAATGAACAGGCCGCACCAGGACGAGACGCCGGGACCTTCTGAGGCGGCGCGAGTATCCCCCACCACCGGGCACGGCTTTCCCCCTCCACGCGCCGCGTCGCCGATTCCGCGCGTGCCTGATTGGGCCGGCCGGCGCGGCAGGCGCAGGGATGCTGCGGGTCCAGAAGCTATATAAACCCAGACAGGACACGAACCCGACACTTCGCCTGAAGATGGCAAGTAAGCAACTTGCCGAAACGTTGCCAGATAACGTGGCACTGACTCGGCTGTCAACCCGAGAAGATTTCCTTATCGAGATGCGCCGAGAAAGTATGCATTCACACATCTCAGTATTTTTCATCATTCTAATGTTTAAGGGTCATTAAACATTGATTCTTCCACTGTTTTCACAGTTTTTCTGCTGATTTAGAAGAGCAAGTTTAAGTTCCTCTGCTATTCTTTGGAATGAATATACAACTGGTGTATCTGTCCACACAATAAAGAATTGTAGCAGACCTTAGTTGAATTATGTCACTGTCAAGTGAAGTATCTAATAAGATATTCCTTTTAGAGGATCGTGAAAAACATAAATTGCAGTGTGTTGGTCTAGGAAATTCAGTTTGGGATGAGACTTCACATGTTAGTAGTATACCCTACACATCAAGAAATTTAGCAGTATATATAACATTTTGAAATGCACTATGCAGAATATTCCGAGAAAAAGTGCTCTAAAATTTAACTCAACTCAAATGAACCTTATACAATACTTGTCATGTCTTGCTTGTGATTGTGTTATGGAGGTTGGCTCCTAGCCGGAGCTAGGGTCGTCGGTAGTCCCTACCTCGGGCATGGATATGTGTGTGTTGTCCCTAGCATTAGAATAAGTAGTTTTTAAGTCTAGCGACTGATGACCGATGCAGTTTGGGCCCATCTTCTATCTATATATATAAAAATGAATGTTTGTCTGTATGTCCACTATGTGTTCATAAACCATTCATTCGATTGCAATGAAATTTTGGTGAACTGTTCACCGTACGTCCACGAAGGATTCAGACACCCCCCCCCCCAAAAAAAAAAAAGCACGACACATAGCTCAGGAGATATGACGTCATAAATAATGGGAAGCCACCGCGTGAGAATACCCAGATTTATGCGTCAATTATTGGAAAATGGGAGTAGCCAGGGACCTGTAACGAAGTTTGTATGTAATTTCTGACGTCTATAAAGCGTATTGTAACAACCGGCCCCCCTCCCTCCCAACAAAATGATGAAACCAAAAGAAGTCTACCGCTCACAACAGTTTCGCTGTAGATGCCGTAAAACTGTCGCATCAGACATGACCTTGTTTCAAATAAAGATTTGCATGTTCCTATTTATTTTTGTCTGCAACTCTCCCTTAATTCTCTTGAATTCAAAATTAAGCAATGTGTTTTCTTAATCTCTATCTACATAAAAGCGAAAGGACACTCACTGACTAAACACGAAATCTCGAAAACTACTTCACGTATGAAGCTGAAATTTGGCAGGAATGTAATTTATAGATAGAAAACGTGAGGTAAGAAAGTATTTTGTGATAGATGTGTGGTGAAGCATACCTACTTCTCCTACAGACTCACGAAATCTACAGTTTCATCCCGATCTTCACGAAATTTCGCACGCTTCACCTTCAGAACAAGACGAAGGTCACTGTCAACCTTAAGTTTCATAAGGTGCATGGGGGAAGGTACTTTGCAACATAAAAATGGATCCCTAAATACCTTGGTCGCGCCACAACTAGAGAACGGCTCGACCGATTTCACATCTCCTTTTTGTGTTGTTCTCATTATTCTCAGAAATAAAACTGGAATATTTGCGAACAACAAAGTGCGTTTTTCAATGTGACCCTGCGTTTCTATTGCATAGAAATCTATAGTTTTGTTCCGATATTGATGAAATTTTGCAAACTCTACCTCAAAAACAAGAGTAAAGTCACTGTCTGTACAAAATTTCGTTCGGTGCATGGTGGACGGTACTTAACTGACAGAATTTTACAAAATGTATAGTTTTGCTCCAAATCTTTATGACCTTCAAACTAAGAGGCATATCACTGGGTACATAAACGTTTGTATGATGCATGGCAGAGGGTAACTTGCAGAAAACTTTGCCTTTAGAGGAAAAGGTGGAAACGAACAGAGAGATGGGAGAGAAAGAGGGGGATGCAGAGAGGCGGAAGGGGATGTGAAATACGAGAGTGTAAGATTAGTAAACACCCGGGCAACGCCGGCTTTACAGCTAGTAGCTTCATAAAAGTTTGAATATTATACATCGTCCTTGGAAGAACTGAAAAGCTTCGACCTATTTTATTTTATTGCATTCCCTCTTGTGTGTCGTGGGTGGAATGTTGACTTTTCTTAACCTCTTCCAGCAGAATATACCACTATGAAATACCCGACACATACACTATTTTACATTGCTTGACAGTTTCTAAAACGGATTGATGCAGATCGACATGGACAAGGTACATAACGTAGCGGGGGGTGGAGTCTCGGAGTGGTACATTTATAACCATAGGTGCCGACTACGGATATGCTCCGTCGCTCAAGTTACCACAAAATTTGAGTGGATATGCTCCGCACACTCTATTAAAAATTGTGGTATTATTTTCTTTCTTTCTTTATATTCCTTGACTGTATTTAAAATCGACTCTCTTTCCATTGATGGGCGGCTGGCTTTTGTAATACACCGCTGTAAAAAGATGGTCGTAAAACAAACAGATGATTGAATTCGTAGGCATTAAAATTCACTATGACATATGACTCAAGTGACGGTTTTCTAAATAGTCCGAATGTTAATGGAATTCCGCTTGTTACGTCAATATTGTAAACTGGAGGCGGCAATCTGTAATTGTTGGATTAAATAACTAGAAATGAAGTCGGTTTGGTACGGTACGATAAAATTTGTGTATACTATTAATTTAACTTTTATGCATACTCTTAGAAGTCAGTCGTCTTTAAGGAATCGTGTTAGGTAAGTCGTGATATTATTCTTTCTGTTTACTGAATTTGTGTGTGGTGTGATGTAACAATGGGTTGTGAACCTATTAGTATCGACTGACATGGTATATATCTTTCCCCTGTAAAATGTAATTAGAGGACCCGTGCGAATACTTCGCACCGTTAGTGGACTGACAAAAAAGCAGGGCTGGGAAAGTTACTTTCTTGAAGTAAGTAAGTTACATTTAAAGTTACTTCTCCTGAAAGGTGACTTCGTTACAGTTATAATTACTATACAGTGAAAGTAACTGTAATACTTACAAGTGACTTTACAGTTATTTTTGTAGTTACTTTTAAAAATTGTAATTGTAATTCATTTGTAAATACCTAATGAACCTTACACATGTAGAAAGGAAATAAGCTTTAATGTCAATCAGTAATTAAATACATTAAACATACATAATTAATAATAATACATAATTAATGGATTATTATACAAATTGTCTACATAATCTTCTGTCTCAGTGCATCTCAGTTACAATGTTCACTCATTTTCAACAGGAAGTGCCTAGACACCCTTGCATATTTATTCCACATTTCAAAGGCAGCCATATCTCATTACTGCCCTGCAGTTTGTGAATCTTTCGATGAAGGCGTATTAAAACGCAATTCACTTACATTAATAGTACTGAAACATACACTTAATTGATCGTATATTTATTTATGTTCCCACATTATTATAAATCGTTATTTTCAATAAAGGAATATTCGATAGCCTTACTCTACAAATGAATGTGACAAGGAATCTGCTGCTGACGATCCTACTGCACGTCCCCGTTTAGCACACACTGCTGCTTCCTACATACATCCATTTCTGCTTCATAAAAGTGCTATAAAAACAAAATTTTGTCACCGCTCTTTCATAGGCAGCCAACAAACGTAACAAAATGTCAATGACGACTCATTTTCCTAAATAAGATAACGAATCAAATTTTTATTTCTGTTTTGAGAATGAGAGACTGAATTGTTTTATCTTCTTCAGATACGCCGCGGCGGAGTGGCCAAGCACATTGAGGCGCTATGCTCCGATTCGAGAGGCCGTTCACTGTCGGGGGTTCGAACCCCTCGCGTGTATGGATGTTTGTGCTGTCTTTAATATAATTTAGTTCATTAGTAGTTTGTAAGTTTAGGGACTGATGACCCCGCAGTTAAGTCTCATGAGCTTCACAAACATTTGAACTTCACATAAAACTGGTGCCAAACAATACAGCCATTTTCTGTAGGGAGTCATACTTCTTTTTAATATTTTTATGAGGTCGAACCATAGGCACTCCTTTGCTTCTTATTAGGTGACGAGTAGGTTGTTGCTTCTTGTCTAATACGGAAATACAACATGTAACTCTATAGCTAAACCGAGCAAAACCGAACACAACCAGCTGCAATGGAGCAAGCCAGCAATGAACATTGTTTATTTACTGACACAGCCACGGAATGTAGCTTTTGCGATGCCGGCTTGATATGTAAATCGGTACCCTAGGTCAGAACTAGCAGCGAACAACGTTGCAGAACTTGTTTCAAACTCATTGTAAACGTGTCTTTAAGCCAACAGCGAGCAATGAACTAACCTGTAGGCCTACATGAATTCTTAAGTTCGCTGTGGAGTTTCGACTGCTTTGAATTGTTTTTCCTTCAACGGACAGTTTGCAGAGAAAGGAATAACTTTTATCATCCAACTTCAAAATTTCCAAAACTTCAGCATAAGCTGGCCAAGGCATGCATGTGTCATCTTTCTCCATGTCAAAAGGAGACTGTACGCTGTTTACGTGTGTCCGGTGTCGCATCAGGTGATTGTTATCTACTCATTTTGTACATAATTATAAAATAAATATGTTATGAATGAATGAGTACTATTAAATGTTATAACAGTACTACAATGTATAATTCACACGTTTCTAACGTACGTTGTTGTAAAGATTTAATTTAGAAACAAATATTGTTCCTTTTTTCGCTTCACTAAAATCAAAGCCTGTTCTGCAGTATTGAGATTCAAAAAAAAAAAAAATAAATAAATAAAAAATAAAAAAAAATTACGCCACTTGCGACAAAAACGTAGCGATACATACTTCAGTTAAATCGTTAACCGATAAATGTAACCTGGTTACAGTTAAAGTTACTTATGCAAATAATAACGCCGTTACCTTTGAAAAATAACTGTTACTAGTATCGCCGTTACAACTAACGCGTTACTCTCCAACCCTGCAAAAAAGTTCTTCAAAATCTATCAATGCAAGTGTTTAAAAGCGCAAATGAAAGAGCTTGATCTGCTGAGTGTTGTTAGGTCAAAAAGAACTGCATGCCTTAATTAGATATCGAAAAACAAACTGACTAAAATATTCAATGCAAGAATGGAAGTACACCACGTTTGAATAAATATAAAGGATGGATACTTTAAAGCAACAATGAAGGAAATCGGTCGGATACAACGGCCTGACCGACTGACTTTAGTTTACAGCAAGGACATCCACATAAGAAATATACAGAAGGAAATTGCGTTTGACTATAGAAAAAACAAACGAAAGTTGCATAAATTCTGATACTTGATTAGTGCGGCTCGGTACGACTGTGGTAGAGTGCTAGACAACAAATACAAATGTCGCGGGTTCGATCCCCGCCAGGTTATAGGATTTTTATCTGTCATATTTCACCGCTGGCAGTGTAGCTGATATGAAAAATATCGAGTAGCACTGTGGTTCGGAACCCCCGTTAAACTGTAGGGCCCCCTATAACTGGCTGGGTAAGTCAGTTCGAAGGTCGGAGGAAGGCAACGGCATACCACCTCCAAAGCCAGCCGCGGTGGCCGAGGGGACTAAGGCGCTCCAGTCACGGTCTGCACGGCCACTACGGTCGGGGGTTCGAATCCCCCCTCGGGCATGGATATTTGTCCCGTCCTAGTTCGTAAGTAGTTCATAAGTAGTTTGTAAGTTTAGGGACTGATGACCCCGTGGTTAAGTCCCATAGACTATACAAACATTTGAACATTTTTCGACCTCCAAACAGGACAATGCCTAGTAAAGCACTATGGTGTTCAAACCAATCTTCGGATTGTGATTCTTCAGTTTCAACCAGCGTATTTGATAATCGAAATATCCACGGGTGTACTGCCGGTCTATAGTGTCCAACGGGCACAATATTTCGGCGATCATACATGTCGCCATCATCAGGTGAACTGACGGACTGAGCTCCTGGAAACGCGCCGGCACGGAGATCCGCACGCTACGGCTGCTCGAAGGGAACTGGGTTCTAGCCCGGTAGCGGGCCATTTAAATACCCTCGGCCCGCGGAGCGACCCCTCCGCGGTCCGCGCCCCGCGCCGCGGCCGCGCAGTGGAACCGATTGCGCCGGCGTCTGAGATGACGTCGGTGTGAGGGCTCTGTCCGCCGTGGTCGTCACTTCGTTACGTTTGCCAGATTTACTCTTAATTAACCCAATCGCTGGTTCCCAAGCTTTGCTAAGATTATAGCCACAGTCACGGTTTATGAGGTCGTCACTTGTGCGAATTTCAATGGCCTCTCTAACGACGCAGTCCCAGTATCTCGACGTCTGTACCAGAATCCTAGTGCCTTCATAGTCCATCGCATGATTCTCCGACAAACAATGTTCAGCGACCGCCGACTTGCTCGGATACATCAATCGTGTGTGCCTCTGGTGTTCAACGCAACGATCCTCGACGGTACGCATCGTCTGTCCAATATATGACTTTCCACACTGACACGGAATCTGGTACACGCCGGCCTTCCTCAAACCGAGATCATCTTTGGCGCTCCCCGCCAGTGCACGAATTTTATTCGGCGGACAAAAAACAGTTCCAACCTGGTGTTTTTTCAAAATGCCGGCGATCTCCCCGAGAGTGCGCCGGTATATGGAACGAACGCAGTTCCCACATCCTCCCTCGTGTTTTCATCCGTTTCCACAGGTTGTGATGTAGTGGTTGGGCGGAGAGCCCGCTGAATCTGCCACTCTGAGTACCCATTTTTTCGAAATACAGTTCTCAGGTGTTCCAATTCCTGAGGTAGACTCTCTGCGTTGGAGATAGTGCGCGCCCTATGCACTAGAGTTTTAAGTACCCCATTCCTCTGTGAAGGGTGGTGACAGCTGTCTGCGTGTAAATACAGATCAGTGTGCGTTGTCTTCCGATATACACTATGACCCAGGGTGCCATCAGCTCTTCTCTTGACCAAGACGTCAAGGAACGGCAATTTACCCTCTGTTTCAGTCTCCAAAGTGAATTTGATGTTGGGGTGTATGGAGTTCAGATGTGTAAGGAAGTCAAGGAGTTTATCCATACCATGTGGCCAGATGACGAAAGTGTCGTCCACGTAACGGAAAAAGCAAGTGGGTTTCCATTCAGATGATGCCAGGGCTTCCTCCTCGAAATTCTCCATGTACAAGTTTGCGACCACAGGGGAGAGTGGGCTACCCATGGCGACTCCCTCCGTTTGTTCGTAGTATTCGCCATTGAAAAGAAAATACGTCGAGGTCAAGACATGCCTAAAAAGTTCGGTGGTCTTCTCGTCAAACTTCTGGCCAATCAAATCTAGTGACTCTCGAAGGGGCACCCTCGTAAACAAGGAAACGACGTCAAAACTCACCATGATGTCTGACTCATCCAGCCTGAAGCTGTTAAGACGTTTAACAAAATCCACAGAATTACGGATGTGATGAGGGCATTTACCCACGCATCACATCGATTCTGCAGCAGCCAAGAGAATAAAGAAACGGGCCAGCCTTGCATTGCTTCGTGAGAGAGTGCATTTCACCCGCCGTAGTCTTGAGCTCACCTCACTGGAACTATTCAAACTGCATTTGCAACTGGCTAGTCACTTCACGTCTTTTTCCTGGGATTGGATTGATGGTGTTACTTCGGTTGCAGCCGATTCCGCCCATAAGAAGGCAACGGGACGTCAAACAGCTAAATTCTCACGCCTCCTTGACAAACCATCTCTGCAGGTTCCGTGCAAGACCGTCATCAGTCTGAGTGGCATGGAGTTGAGTGATGATGCGGTCTCAGTTTTAGAGAAAGGGCTCAACTTTGCTCCTACCCCCAAGTTCACACCGGTCGCAGAAATTATTAGTGCTGTTGAACAGGTTGCAGCTCGACTTCCACCTGAATCAGCTGAGGAAATACGTCGAGAAACTTGCCGTGCGTTGACGAAATCCAAGCCCATGAAATCGAACATCACTAGCAAAGAGAGGGCGGCTATTCGTGACCTGAGGGAGCGTCCTGAAATTGTTGTCTTACCGGCTGACAAAGGCAATGCTACGGTTGTTGTCTCCCATAAGGACTACACTGAAAAGATGCAGGGCCTGCTAAATGACGATTCCTACCGGAAGATCAGCGTTGACCCCACAAACAAGATGGAAAACAAGACGAGGGCGCTTCTCAAGGATGCGGATTTACCGGAGGGTGTCGCCAAGAAACTGCTACCTCAAGGTACGGTACCGCCACGACTTTATGGACTCCCTAAGGTTCACAAAGATGGGGTGTCGTTACGTCCCATTGTCAGTAACATCAGAGCACCTACATATTTGTTGGCCAAATACTTGACGGGAATATTAAGTCCTTATGTGGGTAAATGCCCTAATCACATCCGTAATTCTGTGGATTTTGTTAAACGTCTTAACAGCTTCAGGCTGGATGAGTCAGACATCATGGTGAGTTTTGACGTCGTTTCCTTGTTTACGAGGGTGCCCCTTCGAGAGTCACTAGATTTGATTGGCCAGAAGTTTGACGAGAAGACCACCGAACTTTTTAGGCATGTCTTGACCTCGACGTATTTTCTTTTCAATGGCGAATACTACGAACAAACGGAGGGAGTCGCCATGGGTAGCCCACTCTCCCCTGTGGTCGCAAACTTGTACATGGAGAATTTCGAGGAGGAAGCCCTGGCATCATCTGAATGGAAACCCACTTGCTTTTTCCGTTACGTGGACGAAACTTTCGTCATCTGGCCACATGGTATGGATAAACTCCTTGACTTCCTTACACATCTGAACTCCATACACCCCAACATCAAATTCACTTTGGAGACTGAAACAGAGGGTAAATTGCCGTTCCTTGACGTCTTGGTCAAGAGAAGAGCTGATGGCACCCTGGGTCATAGTGTATATCGGAAGACAACGCACACTGATCTGTATTTACACGCAGACAGCTGTCACCACCCTTCACAGAGGAATGGGGTACTTAAAACTCTAGTACATAGGGCGCGCACTATCTCCGACGCAGAGAGTCTACCTCAGGAATTGGAACACCTGAGAACTGTATTTCGAAAAAATGGGTACTCAGAGTGGCAGATTCAGCGGGCTCTCCGCCCAACCACTACATCACAACCTGTGGAAACGGATGAAAACACGAGGGAGGATGTGGGAACTGCGTTCGTTCCATATACCGGCGCACTCTCGGGGAGATCGCCGGCATTTTGAAAAAACACCAGGTTGGAACTGTTTTTTGTCCGCCGAATAAAATTCGTGCACTGGCGGGGAGCGCCAAAGATGATCTCGGTTTGAGGAAGGCCGGCGTGTACCAGATTCCGTGTCAGTGTGGAAAGTCATATATTGGACAGACGATGCGTACCGTCGAGGATCGTTGCGTTGAACACCAGAGGCACACACGATTGATGTATCCGAGCAAGTCGGCGGTCGCTGAACATTGTTTGTCGGAAAATCATGCGATGGGCTATGAAGGCACTAGGATTCTGGTACAGACGTCGAGATACTGGGACTGCATCGTTAGAGAGGCCATTGAAATTCGCACAAGTGGCGACCTCATAAACCGTGACTGTGGCTATAATCTTAGCAAAGCTTGGGAACCAGCGATTGGGTTAATTAAGAGTAAATCTGGCAAACGTAACGAAGTGACGACCACGGCGGACAGAGCCCTCACACCGACGTCATCTCAGACGCCGGCGCAATCGGTTCCACTGCGCGGCCGCGGCGCGGGGCGCGGACCGCGGAGGGGTCGCTCCGCGGGCCGAGGGTATTTAAATGGCCCGCTACCGGGCTAGAACCCAGTTCCCTTCGAGCAGCCGTAGCGTGCGGATCTCCGTGCCGGCGCGTTTCCAGGAGCTCAGTCCGTCAGTTCACCTGATGATGGCGACATGTATGATCGCCGAAATATTGTGCCCGTTGGACACTATAGACCGGCAGTACACCCGTGGATATTTCTGTAATCTTCGGATTGTTGACTGCTTTTACCCTGATGACCAATCTGTGGATGGAATACCTTTCGTTTAAAGCAAAAATGAAGGAAATCGGCCGGGTAG
This sequence comes from Locusta migratoria, assembly GCA_026315105.1. Lineage (NCBI taxonomy): Eukaryota > Metazoa > Arthropoda > Insecta > Orthoptera > Acrididae > Locusta > Locusta migratoria. The sequence goes on from CM048751.1 coordinate 65,845,140, forward strand.
TTTGGTCTGACCTACTGACTTTAGTTTTCGTAATTCCTTTTAATTATGATGTAATCTCTATCTATATAAAAGCGAAAGGATACTCATTCACTAACACACTCATTCACTAACACACTCATTCATTCACACACTGACTAAACACGAAATCTCGAAAACTACTTCACCTATGAAGCTGAAATTTGGCAGGAATGTAGTTTATGTGTAGAAGACGTCAGCTAAGAAAGGATTTTGCGTTAGGGTCAGTAATTCAGGAGATAAGACGTCATAAACAATGAAAACGTCCCCGTCTGCGGTACATGATAGTGTATTTGAGAAGGACAGCACTTAGCGACTTGCAACAAACTTTTGAACATAATTTCAAACCTTTAGGGAACTTTTTCTCGCTGACAACCCCATCAAAATGATGAAAGGAAAAAAGTTTTCGACCTTCATGCAGTAAAATTACAGTATTTGGCATGACTTTACAATTTATTATTCGTACACCATTAATTGTATTCGCGAGAAATGTTACAAACAGTATACACATATACCACTGAACGTATGTTCGAAATTTTATCATAGTACCACATACAGTTCACGAGCTATGGAGTCATGAACAATTAGGTTTGATTTATTATATCTTTCCTACTAATTCTATTTGCGAGGTATTTTGCAGACGTTTTACATATACACCACTGGATGTGGCTTCCAAATAATACCGTATTAGGACAAATAATTCAGGTGCTATGACGTCAAAGACAATGAAATGCATGAAAATTGGCCCTAATAAGCATGAGGTTGTAGTTTACTACGTCTTTACTACCAGCTCTACTTACAACACATTTCGCAGGAAGTTTCCTAATATTCCACTCTATGAACCTGGTAAATAATGTTTTTGTAGGACACATAATTCAGGAGATATCTCTACATACATAAATGCGAAGGTCACTTACGCATTCACTTTCTAAACACGAAATCTCTGAAACTACTGCACCTATGAAGCTGAATTTTTGCAGGTATGTATTTTTATAGACAGAAGAGGCCAGCTAAGAAAGTATTTTGCGAAAGGATAAAATTAAGGTGCTTGGCGGACGATACTTTTCCTACAGCCTGGGTAAATCTATAGTTTCACTCCGATTTTCACTAAATTTTGCACGCTTGACCTTCAAAACGAGAGGAAGGTTACTGATTACGTAAATGTTTGTATGGTACATGACAGAGGGTACCTTGCGAAGAACTTTGCCGAAAGAGGGAAAGGTGAAAACGAACAGAGAGATCGAAGAGAAAGAGATGGATGCAGAGAGAGTGTACAATAAATAATACCCGGGCAACGCCGGGTTTACAGCTAGTACTTAATATGGACGTCTTCTACATCTACATAGATACTCTTCAAATCACATTTAAGTGTCTGGCAGAGGGTTCATTAACCACTTTCATAACTTTTCTCTACAGTTTCATTTTTTTTAATAGCTTATGGGACTTAACTACGGGGTCATCAGTCCTTAATCTTATAAACTACTCATGAACTGGCTAACACTAAGGACTGCATAAATATCCATGCCCGTGGGGGGGAATCGAACCCCCGACCGTAGTGGCCGTGCAGACCGTGACTGGCGCGCCGCAGTCCCCTCGGCCACCGCGGCCGGCTCTCTACCGTTCCATTCTCTAATAGCGCGCGGGAAGAAAGAACACCTAAATCGTTCCGTTTTCGATCTGATTTCTCTTATTTTATTGGGATGGTCATGTCTCCCTAAGTAGGTGGGTGCTAGCAAAATATTTTCACATTCACAAGGGGAGGCCGCCAATTGTGAAATTCAGATTCGAATCATCCTGCGCATAATGAAAGCTCATGGCCGGAGGTGTAATTTGGCAAAGCACCAAAATGCACTTCTCAGCCGTTGTCGAGAAAATCGACAATTAAAAAAAGCCGTTGCGGTGAAATAGTCTCTACAATCTCTACGAGTAGTAATATCGTACAGAGTCATGGCGTAGCGGTAAGCGCTCGGGTTAGTAATCCGAAGGTATATAATCAATAACGTTTGATGTTCGAAGTCGCCAGTTTTTCCACGACAAACGACTTTCAACTGGCGACTTCGAAACAAACAAAGTTGTATTTCACAAATGTTATTAATTGTCTTCATAATTTTTACCACGTATAGTTAACGGAAGAAGTATAAACGATATTCCGAAACGAATACGTATAGTGAAAGTCAAACCTGACGAACGATAGAACAACTGTTCAGAATGTCGATCAGGTGTGTTTCCCAATAGATAATTTAAAAACAATTTATAATTACGTAGTCTTCAGCGGCCCGAGTCAGATGACATAAAAGTTTTCTGGGTACTGTACCGCCTTACATCATGACGCGGTACAATACCCAGAAAACTTTTATGTCATTAAAAAACAATTGTTCTTGCAAAAACGCATCTTTTATCAGATGTGCTCGATGTAGTGCTGTTTTCTGCTTTCCATATTTCTATGATAACTATCACTCTGGTTCGTGCGACATATATATATATATATTGCACGCAGCGACATTCGAACCAGCGACCTTTCCATTACGAACCCAAGCGCTTACCGCTACGTCACGACTCTGTACAGTATTACCACACGTAGAGATCATACAGAGTATTTCACCGCAACGGCTTTTATTAATTGTCGATTTTCTCGACAACGGCTGAGAAGTGCATCTTGGTGCTTTGCCAAATTACACCTCTGGCCATGAGCTTTCATTGTGCGCAGTATGAATCGAATCTGAATTTCACAACTGGCGGCCTCCCCCTGTCAGAAGTAAAAGTCGGTGACTGAAACTTCGCAAACAGATCACGCCGCAATGAATAATGTCTTTCTTTTAATGATTTCCACCCCAATTCGGGGAACATTTCCGTGACGCTTTCCCCCCCGTAACGTGATAAAAAAAAAAAAAAAAAAAAAAAAAAAAAAAAAAAAAAAAAAAAAAAAAAACCCGAGCTGCCCTTCTCTGAACCTTCTCAATATCTTCCGTCAGTCCCACCTGGTGAGGGTCCCACAAGGGGCAACAGTACTCCAGGAAAGGACGCACAAGAGTGATGTAGGCAGTCTCTTTGGTTGAGCTGGTGCATCTTCGAAGCGTTCTGCCAATGAAACGTAACCTTTGGTTCGTCTTCCCCGCAATATTTTCTGTGTGTTTTCTCCAGTCTAAGTTATTCGTAATTGTAACTCCTAAGTATTTGGTAGAATTTACGACTGATTTATCGCGTAATTGAAGTTCAGCGGATTTCTTTTAGTGGTCATGTGTATTACTTCACACTTTTCTTTATTTAGTGTCAATTGTCAATTTTCGCACCATGTAGAAATTTTGTCTAAATCGCTTTGCAGTTTCTTTTGATCCTCTGTTGACTTCACTGACCGATAAACAACAGCATCATCCACGAACAATCAAGGGGAGCTATTCAGATTGTCTACTAAATCGTTTGTAAACACAAGGAACAGTAGGGGACCTATAACGCTTCCCTGTGGAACGACAGATATCACTTCTGTTTTACTCGATTTACCGTCATTTTTGATAGGAAATCGTGAATCCAATCGCACAATTGGGGAGATATTCCATAAGCACGCAATTTCATTAGAAGCCGTCTTGTGTCAGGTGTCGTCAGTCCCGGATTACCCATATGCCAGAGTAGACAGTCGCCTAGGGGCCCCGCGCATTTTAGGGGCCCCGTGTACACCGATATAACAATGAGAATTTTTTAGAAAGACTTTCTCGTTTTAAATAAAAATTAGTTGCCTTTTCGTTGTTTGTCTGCAGGCGAGAGAAAGGAAATGTTAGGAAATGAATCCTGATAGTTATGAAGAGTTTGAGGAGTACAAGACGGTCCCTTGGGGCCCTTCTTAGTTTTCAGCGGAAGCTGCCCACACCAAGGAAAAGCTGCAGCTGACTAATCCCTTCAGGTACGTGTAGCGATAGGGAGGTCCGCTGCGAGCGGCGCGACAGGAATTCTTATATTCCAGGTAAAAATTTCTTTCCCTCCAATGAAATTCGCTGTTACATTAGCCAATGAACGACGACTTTGGAAAGTGACGTGAAAACGATATTCACTTGTTCCTTCCATGTCACAGCCACCATCTTGATTTGCCGTATATCTCACAGTTTTGGTTTTATAACTCGCAGTAAACAGTTATAAGGTTACAGCAAATTGAAGATGAATTACAAAATCATATCTGGATCAATTTATTATAACTAAATTAATTAAAATTATATTAACATTGAGAACCAAATATGTGGGAACTGGTATACAAATCATAAAGGTCAACAAGATGTCGAATTTGTGGAAATGGATCAAGTTTAAATCGGCAGGATTGCTGTCTCTGAGTGTCAACGACATCAACACGAAGAAACTGGTGTACATGGATGTAAAGGCTTTCCCAGTGTCCAAGACCAGAACTCTAACTTGGTTCATATATTCGTTCATCAACTACGCCCTTGCGGGAGGTGGATCTGTGAGCGACTTTCGACAATGCATCATCCGTGCAAGAAGAGAAATCCTCAACGATCCATGGAAAAGAGAAAAATTTTTGCCGTTCATTCACTTTTTGTAAGACAACTTGTTTCACAAAATTATAACTATTTGTAAACACATTTTGTAAATAAAGTATATATATATATATATTGCTGTAGCGTAATGGGTAGAGTGTTGGATAACCGAACCAGAGGTGCTGTGTTCAAAGCTCCCCCGAATAAAAATATTTTTTTAAAATCTTATCGTTTGTAACACATTGTAGAAGTTATTTATCGCCGGCCGCGGTGGCCGAGGGGACTGAGGCGCTCCAGTCACGGTCTGCACGGCTACTGCGGTCGGGGGTTCGAATCCCCCCTCGGGCATGGATATTTGTGACGTCCTTAGCATTAAGTAGTTCATAGGTAGTTTGTAAGTTTAGGGACTGATGGCCCCGTAGTCGAGTCCCATACGCTATACAAACATTTGAACATTTGAAGTTATTTATCCACAACGCTTTGTGGGATTTTCTTATTCACATAACAGTATTGTTATTCAGTAATCTTATGTGCTGTCTTCAGGAGTTAGTAACATCGATTTGGTGACTTATGTGTGACTGAACAACGGAGACTGAAATTACTGCTGCAAGTGGTACGATCAGCAATGACATTTATGTTCTTCCTTCTCACAAACATTTGACTTTGTTCCCAATATGTTGAGGTTTTCGAGAATATTGTTGGAGACAAAAGTATGCGAACGTTTAAATTGCTGCTACAGTAAGTGAAACGAGTATAAATGACATTTAGGCCTACAGTATTGGCTAGTCAGAAAGATTTGGCTATTATTTCCGAATATCTCGTGATTTCCGAGGGTGTGGAAAGGCTGATATTTCTTGTTTTTCCCCAATATTTTGCTACTTAGTTTCGAATATATCGGTATTTCCGAGAGTGTGCTTAGCCTGATATTCTTTACTTGTCACCAATATTTGGTAGTTTGTTTCTGAATATGTCATGATTACAGTGTGTGAGGTTAACTAAGATCCTATCAGGATAAATTTAATTTCTGTTTCAAGTGTTTACGAAATACTCAGAACAACGCCGTCTGCTGACATCTCTACATCCCTACTGCATGGACGTTTTAGATCTTTGCCTAATGCCAACAGGTAGTATCTCTGGGAAAGATTTTTTCGCCTGGGATATAAGCGCACGTGAAACCAGGAAACTGCGATTTGGAACCAACGCAGATAAATCGTTGGGAACTGCACATTCTTCTTTAGTAATTTGAAGAAAATAACGCGAAATGCGGAACAATAATTACTCTTAGAAAATTATATTTACTCTTTGAAAATGGTTTTATTGGTTGCATTGTTGCTTGAGGGTTGATAATGATAAAAGGGTGGAGTATATTGGGATGGAAAGTTATCGGTATGTATAAAATTGTACGTGTGTGTGTGTTAATATTTCGCTCTGTAGCGAAAACTACAGAACGCAAACGATGGTCTGTGTGTAATTGTTGTCTGAAGTCTCCCGTTGTGCCGACAGCTGTAAGGCGGTGGAAGATATGGTGGTTGAAAGTTGTCAAATTATTAAAAAAAATTCGGACTGAAGGCCAGCGATGACGTTTGCGACTCTATAGCAAGGAGGTTACAAGGAGGTTAAAATAGGGGGAGATGGCGTTACGTATGTCGTGTGTAGCGATTGGCTGAAGCCAGGGGGCGTGGCAGTCCGCCATCTTGGGGTGATCAAAACAAACGTTTCTCCATTAAAATCCTGTATGTGATTTGCCCTCTATACATAAACCCGCCAAGTTGACATTCACATTTAAGTACGTATTTAGTTACAACATACTTTCGTTGAGAGAGCCACATAATCAGGCAGTTGGGAACTAAACATATGATGCGAAATTTTATTATTTAAGTATGATCTACATCTCGGCAGTAATAGCTCAAACTTGCAGTTTGTTCTTAAAGCCACAGAATTGATAGTCATATCTGAGTAAGTACGAAAATACAGCACACTTTTGTAGACAAGTCCACCTTATCATAAAGTTAGCAAATTAATTTTTATACGAAAATTCACTCTTTAAACATGGGCAACATCATGGCAGTAGGAGGTCACAGTACTTTATTTTTACGATAATTTCACTACAAAAAATCAGTGACTTCCATAATGTCAGCGTTTAAATAGTGCTTTTTAGTCCTAAGAACTAAAATTCACATGAAACATTTTACCTCCTTTAAAACACTGTCGTTTGCTCTGTCATTAAAGCCACTGACTTCACATGGATATTTGTAGAGTATATACCAATAAACAAAATACATTTGAGGAGGAATATTTATAAGCATACAGGTAACTATTTGCTGAGGCGAAATTTTACTCATTATATACTGACTGCATTGTGTCAAAACATTCGATTATTATATGTCAATTAGCTGTATTACTTCATAGTAACAGAACTATCCGATCACTTATTGACCTAAGGTACAATTAACCTTTCCCACAAACACAAAAAACTTACACCTTACCTTCATACATCTTTTTTCCATCTTCATAAACCATCTGAGTGATAGATACTTGGTGATTTTTTTTTTTTTTTTTTAAATTTTGGATATGTTAGAATACATACAATGCTTGATTTTAAGTCGCACAGCACCAAACATAATGTAGGTCTTGATACTTTTGCAAATGATATATCTAAGAGCAAGATTAAAACAGTAGTTGATACAGGGCAACGACAACGAATATTGAATAGCGAAAAAAGGGTATGTTTACTTGTGAGCAGTATCAAAAGAGGCACAACTCCTCAAAATTTCTTTAGCTTCCTTTCCTAACTATAACAAACTTTGCAGAAGAAAAGCTTGAAACAAGAAACAATTGGTAAGTTTCCGAGTAGGCCTAAGTGTTCACTCTGTGTGAAGAGAAAAAGTTTAGTGTAACAACATATGATCGAAAAATTTGATGAAAGGTTTTTGTTTTATTCCAGAGGATGGTGAAGATTTCTGATAAATAGGTTCGTTTGACAGACAGACACCAGAAGCAGCTAGGGGGAAAAGCAAATCAGAATACGACTGCCATAGCTATAAACAGTGCCTATGTACAATGTTGTAGGATTCATCTTTAAATAGATTTGTTGTCATTTTTTTATAAATGAATTGAAGTCAGGTGTGTTATGATTTGAGTAAGCACTAATTATCAGCACAAGAAGCTGATTATGAGGACTGAAACTATAACTGTAACTAATACCGTACCTATATTTGGTAAGTGCATGGTACAGAATATTTGCTTCCTTTGATGGCATAGGCTATCTATACCAGTATATTTCAGCAGAAAATTCCATGTTTAACAAAATGACTTGAAGTGTTCTGTGTGGAGTTATATTTAAGAGTTGGTTACTTTTTGTGATTCCAATATACCCTTCAGTAATGGAGAGAATTTATTAACCTAGTTGTTATGGGCCACTTGTAGCAAACCATCTATCATTTGGAGGAGAGGTTTACCTCAACAAGGTAACCACATATCTAAATACCTACAAGTTTCTCCTCCCCAAACTAATACCTCCTCTAAATCTTGGTCTTCCCTACAGCCTAATCAATGTAAAGATTAAAGACGAGAGAGGCTAAGAACCCTGTCTCATTCCCTTTGCAATGACTACTTTCCTGTCACAGTTGTCAATTATTATTATGTTCTGCTTGTTTTATAACAGTTCAACTTTATCTACAATTCATAACAAATACTTTAGTCTGAATCCACTCCCTGGAAATCTTTTACAGTTTAAAATTTGAAACACCTGTCTTACCTTTATATAACCAATGTGAAAACTTCCAGGTCTTTTCCATATATACAACCTTTTTATGATTATTTATGTTGATTCTGAAACACCTGTCTTACCTTTAAATAACCAGTCAGAAACCTTCCAGTGTCTCCAGGTCTTTTCCATGAATACAACCTTTTTATGATTCTTAATGACATGTTAGCTATGATTTAATTCTGATATGTTCAAAATTGTACCATATGAGTATATAAGTATATGGTATAAGGGTGAACAGAAAAATAAATAAATAAAATCATTTTACTTTTATTACATGCTCTTTTTAAAACAGCAGATCCCATAGCTAAGTAAATGTTTTACAGGAAATATTTACAGGCAAAAATACTTTATAGGAAGGATATAGAAGCAGCCAAAAAGAACTTTATCTATCATGGTGTATATGTGACCTTTCTGAAATTTGCACAGACAATCCCAGCAAGTGTGTGATAAATCTAGATCACTGCAAACCCACATTCATGTGTTTAGTAGTGATGACAATATGGTTTCCACTGTCTAGTGACTGTTAAGAAAAACAAAGAACAGAATACAGACATGTCAAGCAGTCAACACTCCAAAACATGTGACATTTTACGAGCAGTGATTATTACAAAGTTCAGCCTACTAATTACTGAAATACAGTCCCCGGAACAGGTAAAATTTTGAGAAACAATATCACACAATTTATGCCAAAACCATGGTACACTTTGAATGGGTTCTTTGACAGTGAAACAGCAAACTGGACTGCTTAAACTGTGCATTGGTATACGAAATTAAAAAAAAATGTTCTAAACCTTGCAATGCTGACAGTCTATCAAGTCATTACTGGTGAAAGAGGTAGCTATGATAATAATCCCTACAATCAATGATGAAATCTGTAAAAAGAAGTTTGCACAATGGGGAGCACACTTAAATGATCAAGTTATTTACAACACAATATCCAATATTTATTTCACTTCACAAAGTTAACATGTAGCATAAAATTATCATAATTCAGAGAACAACTTGGAGTGGTAGTGTCATTCTCAAAATGACACAATGGAAATTACAATACAACAATATATGAACAGTTCAAATAAGACAGCACTTAAAAATTAAAACAGTTCACAAAAATTACACATCTTTGCACATTTAAAAACAGTTTGAAAAAAAAATATTATTGATAAATGTTAATGTAAGCAACAAATGGCACTGAAGATTGATTTGATTAACAACTGAGATAAACTGATGTTATACAATGAGAAATATTTAATGGTGCTAACCACAAAACTTTTACAGTATGTCCTATGGCAATTTTATTTATGCAGTCTCATGGCAGTCACAAATGTTACTAATTTTACACCAGTTTCTTGTTCTTCAGTATACACTACAAAACTGTAGCTAATTAAAATGGAGAACATGACAAAATAAGGCAACAAGTGTATAAAAAGGGGAGAAGAGGACTGGAGAAAAGAAATTTGTAAAGAGGTGATGATAGGAGAAAGTGGCAAATAAACAGGAAGAAAATAAATCAACAAAATGTGTGTTTACATAAAACAAAATATTCCTGGAATGCAACCCAGTTAGTCTTATCTACTTTTAACTCCAATAATATGTTATTGGCCTTGAAAAATAATTAGTTTTGTATATTGAGATCTAATTTTGTTCTTATGGGCAAAGTCATTTTGCATTCTTACACCATGGGCCATTCTCGACTGTAAGTATCTTCTAGCAATGGCTTTTAAAAGTAAAACCAGATGATTGTCCAGAGGCAGTTGGTCTTTCATGTGAGTACTCAAGTTCAGGAATAATGGCTTATTTATGCACATACTCAGAACTTCATTTACCAGGACATCAATTGTATTCTTTGGACAAATATATTTTCCACCCTTATTGCTGTACCGGAAAACTTGCTCTGCAGTAATACACACTTCAACAACATCATCTGCAGGCATAATAAGTGCCCCACGGCTCTTTTTCTGTATCAGGGAGAAAGAAGGATGGGTACCACCACCTCTCAGAGCTGTGACACAGATTTCACACTTAATTTTCTCCTCCAAATATTTAACTACAAACCCAGCTATGTATACTGCAACACACACAGAAACATGAGAGAGACTATCATTACTTGGGATGTAGTCATGGTCATTGGTGTCATTATAGCCACACTCTGCTGAAAGCAGGCACTTCCTGTTTGTTGTTAAATTTATACACTCCACAGGTGTTAATGTGCTCGGGACAGTAAGGATAGGTACATAATCAAGTTCAGTACAGTTCCCTTTCTGAGAGTCTCTCAGCTCATGCTGTACAAGGATTTTCTTATATGCTGACATAAAGTGCCTGGCAGTTGGATTATTATTCCATCCTCCACGAAACCTTATTATGCCAAACATAACTTCTAAATGGTCTTGCGAGCATTTGTACATTGGCAAAAATTTAAGTACAGGTGTACATCCCTCACCTTGTATTAGTTTGGCGTAAAGATGCTGTAAACTTGCAATACAAACTATAAATCCAATGAACCCTGTTCTTCTGTTTGACAGAATGACTAGTTCATTGGTAGCTTTCAATTTTAGGGTAAGCAAATATTGCCTTGCTTCAGTAAGGAAGTTTTTTACTTCTTCATAATTTGCAGCATTAATTGGTTTTTTCCATCCACTTTGGGCTCCTTGAATTCAGTATATCAAAAAGGCGATTCATTATTCTTATAAATCTAACTGTAGCACTACAACCAAAAAAACCTGGTATACCTAGGGAAGATGCTACCTCTACAGCATCAGCAACTGAATCACTAAACAACTGAGTTGCTAATGACACTTTCATTTTGTTCTTCACCCAATTAATATGAGGTGCCCGTAATTTATTTGCTAAATGGACACCCTCACTTTCCTGGAGTCTGTGTAAAGCCTCAATGTACCTCCACGCAATTATACCACCATCACAATCAATCAGTTCTTTTTTGTCACCTAAAGTGTTTCGCACTAACTTTAGCATATGCGGGGGATCAAGGAAAAGGGACACAGAGTTGTGATTATCAGAAACAAAAGTTGTGCATAAATTTGACGTGTCAAGACAACAACCGAGAGACGAAGCCATGGCAATATTTGATGCAGCGCCATCACATGTCAAAGATACAACTTTGACACCTGAAGACTCTGCCAGAGCAATGCAGTTCCTTACTAAATTGGCCCTTTGGGCTCCACTCATACCTGCAACTAAAAAATACCCAACAGGCAGTTTCCAGCTGCCATTTATGCCCACAAGCATAAAAACCACTGCCTCTTTAGCAACTGGCAAACTATCCGATTCAACAGTGGAACCTACGTCAACATAACCATAATATTTATTTCCATCAAATTCAATGTGCTGCCTGATTGTCATGTCATCCATTAGAAGACTACACAGGAGAGGATACTCTGAACTGCTGGAGTCAACTTTTGTTTTCAATATACTAAATGCCTCACTCGTGAAGCCCGGTGCTGCATTCACAGTTTCATACCATTTACACATTGTCCGAGGATGCGGCAAGCATGTATCAAATGTTGTCCTCACATAATTATATGCTTTTGGCGAATAATAATTTAATGTTAAGGCAAAGGACCTTAAGGTTGAGTCATATTTTCTAGAAAGAGGAGAACCTGTGTTCTTTGCAATTTGACGTGACAGTAACTGTTCACTCACTCCTGACACACTCTTCAAAACAGAAACACATTCATCATCTACATAATTCTTCTTCTGTAAGGACTTTATAACATTTGTCAAGTTAGCATTTCTCTTCTTTAGGCGACGGTTTGCTTGCTGAAGAACCTTTATCTTCTTCCGGTACTGTCTATTTGCTTCACATACAGTGTCCAATTTCCTCTTGATTTGGACAATAGGGTCAACATGTGGTGTGTCTGGATTCAGTGGAACTTCTTTTGGTAACACTAAAAAACAAAGAGGTTAATAAAATTTAAAAGTTATCAACATGTTACATATTTTTTAATAAATTAAAATAATCAGAATTGAACAGCAAATTTTTATCACCACCACCACTTTCAGGAGTAATGGTTATGGAAAAGAAATAAATGCCCCCCCCCCCCCACATGCCTACATGACTAGCAGGTATACTGTACAGTATTCTTGTGACACTACCATACAAATTCAGTCATAAAAAGAGAGGAGAAAAATCCAATTCACTAGTTGTTTTACAGTCAGTGGAAAACTTACCCTCATGGGAACTTGAAGACTGTTCCTCATGATTTTCACTTTGGTTTGCAGATACAATGACTTCCTGTCCTGATTTCTGCAAAACACGTCTCTCTTTTGTAACCTGAAACATTACAAACATTGCTCAAGAATGCAACAATATTCAAAATGCTATAATAAAGTACTATGGTCTAAAACTAATAATTTTGAGATAGGCCAACAACAATTCACCATATGTTTGGAGGAGATGACCAATTCTCATAGGGACAGATCTGAAATTGCAACTACTGAAATATTACCACAAAATAAACAACTTCTTCTATATACCTATTGTGAGCAACAAATCAAATTAGAATCAGCCAACACAGATAACAGGTTCCCGGCAGAATCTTTCACTACCTGACATTTCCTGAAGACATGAACAGCAATACAACTGCACATAAGATTAAATGGATTTTCATAAGAAATAAAACAAACCATGCTGAACAAAGTTTGTACCATAGCCTGTGATCTAGGTTATTTCGAAAGGTGAAAATATGGATTTGAGTTGGCTTGGCCAATCGATGTAAATGCCACAAAGTACAGTTTGTGGTAACAGATTAGTCTGTAGTTTAGCCAAATGATTACATTCACTACATGAAGTAGTCACAAAAAATGACATGATAAATTACATGACAAGCACAAACACAAAATGTATACACACACATTCTCAAGTAGGATCTACAGGTCAATTACATTTTAATTCGTTTCTTCAATTTCCTATGCATTCTCAAATGCCTTTGTAAACTACTCTTCCATTTCGTGTGCACATAGTCTATATATAGAGTGCAGAACACTATTCACTTACCTTCCCTAAGAAACTAAAAAAAGTCCAACACTATAGATACAGGGCTACACAAAACACACTGATCATTTATACACTAAAAAAAATCATACGTTTAAAACATTCAATGATTTCTTGCGAGTAGCATTATCGAACACTGGATTGTCTGAAACGTAAACAAACGGAAATAAGTCACGGATGGCTGATGTGAAACTAGAAATGCCAACAAGGAAACGTAATAAAAATTATGTGGCATGAAAAGTAATCGTGCACTTAAAACACTACAAACATTTGTGAAACATTAGAACAACTTACATTCTGCATGTATGCGGGAAAAGACGAGAATATGCAAGGAACAGCGCCGTCTCTGATGCGAACACACGATTTCGACGTTCGATCTATGTCAGATTCCCTGAAATGGTCTGAACATATTCTACTATATTCTGTTGGTTCATAGTCTTTTCGTCGCAATGCCTTGACCCATATGTTCTTCTTTGCGCTGTCCTTCGGAAACCTATGTACATAAAAATTTTAAGGTGGTGAATGAAATCACACTCCATATTTAAACCAGAAATATTGTAGTTTAGCTATTGCATTTACCTGTGAAAAGTAGCATTTGACTTCCCACTTCTGTTTGTGCACCCATAGGCAGCACAAGTAACCATTTTCTTCACAAAATAACGTTACTATTTCGGAGAATAACAGCAACATACACAACACAAACCACAATGTTTTGATCACCGTAACATGGCGGACGGCTGGCTTCACGTTTATTGCGTTAAGGCATCTCCCCCTATTTTAACCTCCTTGGGAGGTTACATACAGCGCAACGTGATGCCACAGACTATATCTTTGGTCTATTCGTGCTACAATCTCTTCAGCTCTTTTTCTGTAATGGTAAGCATACGAATAAGGAAATATAAGAATAAATAAATAAAGCATTAGAAAAGAAATTTCTTTTAATACATCTCTTAAAAAAATCGATTTGACGTTTCGTGCATTACATCATGTGATCGATCTGTGATATTATTTCAATCATTATTGTTGAATTTCGTGATTGGATTTTTCGTAACGGGTGCATTTTTACCTGTGATTTCTTATATATTCTCTGATAAATGTAACATGTTTTTAGAAAAAAAGGAGATGGACAGACAGAGAATGGATAGGAAAAGTACTAACTCAAGGCTCGAATAAATAAATAAATACCCGGGCAACGCCGGGTTTTCAGCTAGTTACCAATAAATTGTTGTTTGGTGGAAAATTATTAACTTATTAAGGGATGCGTTTGGAGTGAGGCCCCATGATTTGGGTTGCCTAGGGGCCTAGACAGGGCTTAATCCGGCACTGGGCGTCGTAAATAAAGATTTTTCTTTGAAGTTTTTCCAGCTCTTCTGGCTTATTACTATTAAGAATCTTATAACTATGACTTGTATTATGCTCTGAGCCCTATGATATAAAAAATAATAAAAAATAAAAAAATCAACAACGTCAAAAGCTCGTAAAGCTTGACAAACTGTTTGATCGGGTGCAGGATACTTAACCCTTAGCTTCCCAAGTCATTTTTCTGTCACACTCTGTCCCAGGTGCGGTCTGACAGACCGCAATTTTTAAATAATCATAAATAGTTTTGATTGTCATCTAAGTAAACTAATTCAATTTATTACACATAAAGGTTACTTTTGTCTACATAAATTCTGTAAAAGGAATACATTTTAAAATTAATTTCATGAAATTCAAACGTAAAACTGCAGAAAATGTATTTAACATTACATTATTTTATTATCACTGTAAAAAGTCAAATATTCTGGCCTTTAAATTTTAATTTGTGCCGCATTTTTATCTTTTACTGTGTATGTAATGGCGAAACATAAGAACCTCTAATAAAAAAAAAAGTTAAAAATTCACTACTGCTTCGTTGGTAACTTTTTATCTTTTCAAATGTTTTCTCTGCACACCAGTGGCGTAACTAGGACTTGGCTTTGGGGGGGGGGGATAGATCTGCTTGTCGAGCAAAATTTTAGTCAGTTTCCAGACAGACTACCATCTACCACTCCCGTTGAAGAAACTAATTTACTCCCAATGAAAGATTATGGTAAAACACCCCAAGTTTAAAATCTTTACCTTTACCAGATTGCTGTTATACGATTTCTTTTTTTTCCTCACTCTTTTTTTTTCGAGTTCTGGAGGGGGGTTCTATCCCCCTAATCTCCCCCCCCCCCATAGTTACGCCACTGCTGCACACGATGCAAATTTTGGCAGAACACTCAAGGCAGATGGGCTTCTTGCAACAATGGCAAACATAACACGTCTTTCTTTTCTTTTTTCGGCCACAGGTGGAGCATGTTCACCTTTTCACAAGTGTCAATTCCATTTCTTCTTCACTTTCACACTATTCTGAGTCTGAATTATGCTCACTTTGAATCTCATAGTCAGTGACTGATCTCATTTCACTTTCTAAAGGGTCTTCAAACCATTTCAAAATAATATAATGAAAATTAGGGTCTGTAACACGCAAAGTAGAGGAACAGCTCGATGCTGAATCCATAACGCAAAGGCCCAGGTGCGGTCTCTGAGACCGCTAGCACAAACGATGATGTAATAATAATGCTCTGACTCGCGTTAACGTGGTTACTGACGATGGAAAACAGTGCAGGTATTACAAGCAACGATTACACAACGCTTCATTATCCTTCCCCACCCCTGTCCATTAACAATTGACCAACAATAAGCGCTTGCGGTCTGAGGGACCGCACCTGGGACGTTAAGGGTTAATAGACGTTTCCTTTATAGGGCACGAGAGTCATTAAGTGAGGAGATGAGTCACTCTGGATAAGGTGAAGGATGGTTTGCATGCGGCCAGGACTACTACAAGAGGAAAGTTGGCCACGCCCGTGCCTGTTGTCTATACTGAACAAAAAAAGAGGAGCGCTGGCGACGGCACGGGTTGACACGGGAGGGGCAGGGGCGGTAAAATGCCGCAGCAGAGGGAACAAAGGCGAGGCCGGTCTCGCGGCAGACGGCCTTGATCTTGGCTGCAGGGCGTGGCTCCAGGGCTGTCCACCGCGGCGCCTCGGGCTGCATATTCAAATGTCTCCACGGCGGCGTGAACCCTACAGTACTGACCTAAATTTATAGTGCTGTGTTACCAACTATACGTATATGTTACCGAAATTCGTTCACCAAAGAAGACGAAGTGAACACTCCAGTATTCAATCCAAGGACAGCTGCCAGCGTGCTAAACTTAGAAGTAGATGTTCCTGGAGTAGTAAAACAACTTAAGTCACTAAACAAAAATAAATCTTCCGGGACAGATTGTATACCAACTAGATTCCTCACAGAGTATGCTGATGCAATAGCTCCGAACTTAGCTATAATTTACAACCGATCAATCAGCGAAAGATCCGTACCCAAAGACTGGAAAGTTGCCCAAGTTACTCCAATATTCAAGAAAAGCAATAGGAGTGATCTCCAAAATTACAGGCCTATCTCATTGACGTCGATTTTCAGTAGGATTTTGGAACATATACTTTGTTCGAATATTATGAACTACCTCGAAGAGAACGACCTATTAACCAGTAGTCAACACGGATTCAGAAAGTATCACTCTTGCTAAACACAGCTTGCCCTTTATTCACATGAAGTGTTAAGTGCCATCGACAAGGGATCTCAAATCGATTCCATATTTCTGGATTTCAGAAAGGCTTTTGACACTGTACCCCACAAGCGGCTTCTTATGAAATTGCGTGCTTATGGAATATCTCCCCATTTGTGCAGTTGGATTCACGATTTCCTATCAGAAAGAACACAGATCGTTGTAATTGACGATAAGTCATCGAGTAAAACAGAAGTGATATCTGGCGTTCCACAGGGAAGCGTTATAGGTCCCCTACTCTTCCTCGTGTTCAAAAATGTTCAAATGTTTGTTAAGCTTATGGGACTTAACTACGGGGTCATCAGTCCCTAAACTTACAAACTACTTATCAACTACCTTATACTAAGGACGGCACAAATATCCATGTCCGAGGGGGGATTCGAACCCCCGACCGTAGTGGCCGTGCAGACCTTGACTGGAGCCCCTCAGTCCCCTCGGCCACCGCGGCCGGCTCCTTGTGTTTATAAACGATTTAGGAGACAATCTGAATAGCTCCCTTAGACTATTCGCGGATGATGCTGTCGTTTATCGGTTAGTGAAGTCAACAGAGGATCAAAAGCAACTGCAAAGCGATTTAGACAAAATTTCTGCATGGTGCGAAAATTGGCAATTGACACTAAATAAAGGAAAGTGTGAAGCAATACACATGATCACTAAAAGAAATCCGCTGAACTTCAATTACGCGATAAATCAGTCAAACCTTAAGGTCGTAAATTCTACCAAATACCTAGGAGTTACAATTACGAACAACTTTGACTGGAGAGAACACATAGAAAATATTGTGGAGAAGGCGAACCAAAGGTTACGTTTCATTGGCAGAACGCTTCGAAGATGTACCAGCTCCACCAGACTGCCTACATCACACTTGTGCGTCCTCTCCTGGAGTACTGTTACCCTTTGTAGGACCCTCACCAGGTGGGACTGACGGAAGATATTGAGAAGTTTCAGAGATGGGCAGCTCGTTTTGTTTTATCACGTTACGGGGGGAAAGCGTCACGGAAATATTGCACGAATTGGGGTGGAAATCATTAAAAGAAAGACGTTATTCATTGCGGCCTGATCTGTTTGCGAAGTTTCAATCACCGACTTTTACTTCTGAATGTGAAAATATTTTGCTAGCATTCACCTACTTAGGGAGACATGACCATCCCAATGGAATAAGAGAAATCAGATAGAAAACGGAACGATTGAGGTGTTCTTTCTTCTGCGCGGTAGTAGAGAATGGAACGGTAGAGAAAAGTTATGAAAGTGGTTAATGGACCCTCTGCCAGGCACTTGAATGGGATTTGCAGAGTATCTATGTAGATGTACATGCAGATGTAGATTGGTGGAATGGATTGCAGTAAAGTAAAGAAGAAAGATCCCTAGACTTGTTTTTACACTGGTCATAACAATTAGGGCTGCGAGCATTACTGAGCAAATAGGCTGTTGTAATAGGGAAGAGACAGCGTGGGGAATGGAGATTTTGGGTGTGGCGGGAGACGTGCAGCGAAGAGTCCTCTGCAGTCGTACTGCTCACTGTGTCCTCGGTGACGGAGTGGTCAACGCGTCTGTCTCGTAAGCAGGTGATCCAGGGTTCGAATGTCGGTATTCCATCTAAACCTAGTACAGTGATGCCATAAGTGATCGCAAATTGCGATTTATTTCATTAAATGAACGCTGTAATGTCGTCAAAAAAAAAAAAAAAAAAAAAAAAAAAAAAAAAAATATATATATATATATATATATATATATATATATATATATATATATATATATATATATAATTAGATGATCAGTTTAGATATCTAGGTTCTGAAGTATTGTCATCAGCAGAATGGAATAAATTGGTTCGATGATTGATGTCGGTTCTACGGAGTGGGACAACAACATTACGGCAATCGAAATAGTGGCAAAACAAAGTTGTTGCAGACGGCGTTGTGTTGCTTGTCTTTACTGAACGGTTTACACAAGCAGCTGGGTTCAGATACTGTAGTGAACAGGTAGTGCACTTCAACAACAACATGACTTACGAAAATTCATCGTGAAGATGGGGCAGGATCGGCAACTGCATATGTAATGAAAACCGTTTATTTTATCTTTTTTCGTCACAGTTGCACTATTTAGAAGTTGGTAACTAGTTTCGGACTTGTTCGTCCATTTTCAAACCATACGGTTGGCATAAGGCCTATGGTTTAAAAATGGACGAACAAGTCCGAAACTAGTTACCAAGTTCTAAACAGTGCAACAGTGACGAAAAAAGAAAAAAAAATGGTTATAACAACAAGACTTACCTGAAGCTTTCGCATGTGGTACCATAGGACAGAGACAGACGGAAATGGCTGCAGCAATTTGAGTGTCCCGAAATGTAATTTCCAGAACCTGGACGCTATAACAATGCAACGCGATCGTGGTACTACAATTGCAACATTTTAGTCATTTGTAAATATTTTAGCAAGCCAGAGCTGATTTTTTTTTTTTCAATTACATCGAAATAAACTAAAATTATTTTCATAAAAAAATAAAAGAGTAAGTCGGTCAAAGCATGCCAAACTATAACAATATTATGTCTATAACAATTAGTATAAATACATCTACATCTACATGTGATACTCTGCAAATCACATTTAAGTGCCTGGCAGACAGTGCATCGAACCACCATTATACTATTTATCTCCCATTCCATTCTCGAATAGCGCGCGTGAAGAAAGAACACCTGAATCTCTCCGTTCGAGCTCTGATTTCTCGTATTTTATTCTGATGATCATTTCTACCTATGTAAGTGGGAGTCAACAATATATTTTCGCATTCGGAGGAGAATGTTGGCGATTGGAGTTTCGTAAGTAGCCCATGCCGCAGCGATAAGCGCCGTTGTTGTAATGATTCCCATTCCAGATCATGTATCATTTCCGTAACGCTCTCCCCTGTATCGTGACAATACGAAACGAGCTGCCCTTCTTTGGACTCTTTCGATGTCAAACTCACTTGATAAGGATCCCACACTGGGCAGCAATACTCCAAAAAACGACGGACGAGCGTGGTTTATGCAGTTTCTTTAGTCGTTCTGATGCATCTTTTAAGTCACTGCCAATTAAACGAAGTCTCTGGTTCGCATTTCCCACGACATTATCTACGTGTTCTTTACAGTTTGAGTCTGAAGTCATAGTAATTTGTGCAGTTTGCGGCCTTCACATTTGATTGATTTATCTTGTAAACAAATTTTGACGGATTTCTTTTCGTACTCATGTGGGCGACTTCACAGTTGTCATTATTTAGAGTCAATTGGCAATTTTTACACCATAGAGATATCTTATTCAGATCTTTATGCAGTTGGTTTTGATCTTCAGATGATTTTACTAGACGGTAAATGGCGGTGTAATCTGTAAACAACCTAAGAGAGCTACTTACATTTTCCCCTAAATCGTTTATGTAAATAAGGAACATCAGAGGACCAACAACACTACCCTGTGGAACGCCCGATATCACCTCTGTTTTAGTTGATGCCTTACCATCGATTACTACGAACTGTGTCCTCTCTGACAGGAAATCCCCTATCTAGTCGCAGAATTGGGGCGATATACCATAACCACGCAATTAGATTAAAAGCCGTTTGTGAGGTACGGTGTCAAAAGCCTTCTGGAAATCAAGAAATACGGAATCGATTTGCGAACCCTTGTCGATAGCACCCATCACTTGTGTGAGTAAAGAGCTAGTTGTATTTCGCATAGCACCATCAGTTGCATTTCTCTATGTAAGTTGAGCTTCTATTAAGTTTAGCTCTCTGTAAGATCAGCTCGCATTAAGTTTAGACATCTGTGAGTTCAGCTCTGTTTAAAGATCGACTCCCTGTAAAGATTAAATCAATGATGTTTAGCGCGGTGATAGACTGTTATCTATCGTGTGTGTTACCTCTGCCTCCCGAGTTCGGAATTAACTTCTTCAGATCGATTTGAACAGTTATAGCTATCGAAATCAGATGATGGTTTGAAAAGGTGTGACAGATTTCATTTCACATCCTTGATAATTCCAGACCTTGATCCCATCACTAAAGACCTCGAAGTGAAACCTTAAACCTCTTTGTTTTGTTGAAATTCTGCTTTCGTTTTCTCAAACGTTCTACATCTACATTGCAAATCACATTTACGTGCCTGGCAGAGGGTTCATTACCCAATTTCATAACTTTTCTCTACCGTACCATTCTCTAATTGCGCGCGGGAAGAAAGAACACCGTTCCGTTTTCGATCTGATTACTCTTATTTTATTGGAATGGTCATGTCTCCCTAAGTAGGTGGATTCACATTCAGAAGTAAAAGTCGGTGATTGAAACTTCGCAAACAGATCACGCCGCAATGAATAACGTCTTTCTTTTAATGATTTCCACCCCAATTCGTGCAATATTTCCGTGACGCTTTCCCCCCCGTAACGTGATAAAACAAAACGAACTTCCCTTCTCTGAACCTTCTCAATGTCTTCCGTCAGTCCCACCTGGTGAGGGTCCCACAGGGGGCAACAGTACTCCAGGAGAGGCAGTCTCTTTGGTGGAGCTGGTGCATCTTCGAAGCGTTCTGCCAATGAAACGTAACCTTTGGTTCGCCTTCCCCAAAATATTTTCTGTGTGTTCTCTCCAGTCAAAGTTGTTCGTAATTGTAACTCCTAGGTATTTGGTAGAATTTACGACCTTAAGGTTTGACTAATTTATCGCGTAATTGAAGTTCACCGGAATTTCTTTTAGTGGACATGTGTATTACTTCACACTTTTCTTTATTTAGTGTCAATTGCCAATTTTCGTACCATGTAGAAATTTTGTCTAAATCGCTTTGCAGTTGCTTTTAATCCTCTGTTGACTTCACTAACCGATAAACGACAGCATCATCCGCGAACAGTCTAAGGGAGCTATTCAGATTGTCTCCTAGATCGTTTATAAACATCAGATCATAGGTTCGCTTTTAACGGTACACCAGTCAGGTAACCACCGAAACCATATTTCGCCTGACAAACGGGTGAATGCTATTGTAGTTTGTGTCACCTCAATGTAGGCGCCAGTTTGCAGTACGATTGTTAAGTGACGAAGTTAGCAAATTAAGCTGAGGTGAGCAAATTGAGCTTCCCAACCCTGAGATGTCACCATCAACACAGGCGTAAATGATAGTGAACTCTGGAAGGACTGTATACGACGAAGAAATCGTGCATGCGCGATCTGTTGCCAGCTGCAAACTTATGTAAACCCTTGCAGGCTGTTGTGCGTTCTACTTCGAGCAATGAGTTACGATGCGCTTCTGACGTCAAACGCAGTTTTCTGCTACACATTGCGTCGTTTATTTCTGCTGTTTGGACTGCCATTGCAGAAGTCTCATCTGGCCGCAGGAAGGAAGGCAGATTAGTTTTTAACGCCCCATCGAGGGCGTGGTCATTAAAGGCGGAGCTTACGCTAGGGTTGTTTGGGCAAGGATGGGGAAGGAAATCGGCCTTGCCCTATGAAAGGAACCATCCCGGCATTTGCCTGGAGTGATTTAGTGAAATCACGGAAAACTAAATCTGGATTTGAACCACCATCCTCCCGAATGCGAGTCCAATGTGTTACCACTTCGCCACCTCGCTCGGTCATATTGTAACGTTTCTGCTATGTTGCACACTCCATACAAAAATCAGTTGCCAACATTATAAACACGAAATATCTGACACCTAAAATAAAACTTCACTACCGGACATGTAAAATATCACATTTTCGCCTTCAGTTTGAAATTCTATTAACACTATTAGTAAAACGCTTTTAAGAAATAGTACGTTGATTTAAACATAGCTTTGGCTGTCCTTTTACGTAATTTTCAATTTTTAATACTTTCGTAAAAAAATATCTGAAAACACTAAAAATGCGTTACACTTAGTTCCGGAAATTGCTGAACCTATATAGATACTAATTTGTATAAAAACAACAATACTACATGTTATAACTATTGCACAATATGATTTCATATATACCTTTTGTTTAAATAAATTAGGGCAGACCATGTTTAATATATCACTGGATCCTAAATTAAATACTGATAATTTTTCATGCACTAAAATTAATAATCCGTTTGGTACTAAGAAACTATCTTCGAAATTAACAAAAGTACGACAACCATATACAAATCCGTATTAATAAAAAATTTGACCGCAAACTGAAATACATTAATATTCCACGTCACAATAATAGCACGCCTACACAATATTGGCAAAACAAATATGTGTGCACTTCGAAAACACAAATAATGTAAATAATTTGAGCACTGTAAACACTAGTCAAAGGATGAATTTAAATTTGTGTATCACATTAAATATAAATTTCATGAAACAGGTACATATATTGAGATAAATAGTCAAAGCTTAAATGTAATGTTTTAATTTCTGTATTTTGGCATATTTAATGTAAAAGAATATTGTTTAATTGTGAATTACAAAACTTTGTCATCAATCTTATTACGCGGTTACGTAGAAAGATGTTTGAGAGAAACCATGTTTAGTTAGTCTTCTAGCAGTCACAAACCTGTAAGCAGCTCTGTTGGCTTGCCGCTGCATTTTTTATTGTGCAACAATGTGATTGATTTAAACTTTATTTAAATGGAAATAAAATACAAACAAAAAGGGCATGTGCCTAGTGGTGCTAAGTGTGAAGTGCTGGAACAACAAAAACAGCAAAATGCACGGAATTGAAGCACAACAGCTGGAAGCAACCAATGAGCACCAGATGTAAAACTATATCCATCAAATATTGCCACTGATGATGCCTTACAAATAAAGGCGAAATGCTTATGGCAATAGCATATTTTATTAAATCAGTTGCATAGACAGATAAGTGAAATACCTTCAATATAATATTATAATATAGCAACTGTGGTAAAAAAAAAAAAAAAAAAAAAAAAAAAAAAAAAAAAAAAAAAAAAAAAAAAAAAAAAAAACACAGGACAAAAGGAACTAAAAAAAAACGGAAATAAAAGTTTTGAAATACGTGATTTTCGAAGCAGTAATGTTTGCGGCTACAAGCAAATGCATGCATAGCATATAAAGAATTGTTGCTCTGAACGTTATGGTTGGGAGAACAGCGTAAGCCTCGTAAAATAAGGTCAGCAAGAAAGTAATGACCGGACGTGAGGGTTGTTACAGTTTATGATTGCTGTTAGCAGTCTCATTGCTCCTTTGACTTAGGCGTAGTATTGTTCGGGTGCAGAACAAAGGGAGCAAGTTACGAGGCTGCTGTGTCACGGTTACCATGGCACGCCGTTGTGCCGGGCTAATGTGGCTGATAACAGTAGATAAGCCTTCGAGTGGGCAGCTGTGCCTTGACTCCAGGAGGAACAACACTTCATGTAAGAGGAGCTGGTGTGGGCAGCAACAACGACAATAACGTTGCTTTCCGACGTAAACCTATGGGGCCGTATAAATTGAACGGAGTATCTACTTTATATTCTGAATTCCAGAGAACGTACACAGGTTCGCATGAATAAAGCGAGTCGGAGAATATACTTCAACCGCGTACGTTCTCAGCGTGAGTAAAAGGAGGGGGAAGATGCTCGCAACAAGTGAACATTCTCCGATTTATATGAGGTACTCATAGTTCGATGGGGCGATCTATAATTGTTTAATAATGATTTTAAAGCCAAGATCGCATTTTTCATTTATTAGGTTACCGGTTTCGGCGTGCTCGACGCCATCTTCAGACCTGTCGTAATTTACATAACTTCACGACATTTTTTATATACTAAAAGCGTACATACAGGTCGAGGCATCAGCAAACATAAAATTACTAGTCATAAATGACACGTAATTTTATGTTTGGTGATGCCTCAACCTGGATGTACTCTTTATATATATTTTTTATATACTAAAAGAGTACATCCAGGTTGAGGCATCACCATACATAAAATTACTAGTCATTTATGACATCCAGGTTGAGGCATCACCAAACATAAAATTACTAGTCATAAATGACTAGTAATATAGTATAGTATATAAACAATGTCGTGAAGTTATGTGAATTTCGGCAGGTCTGAAGATGGCGTCTGGATGTACTCTTTTAGTATATAAAACATGTCGTGAAGTTATGTAAATTACGACAGGTCTAAAGATGGCGTCGAGCTCGCCGAAACCGGTAACCTAATAAATGAAAAATGCGATCTTGGCTGCAAAATCATTATTCTCCGATTTCGTATGAATAAAACTAAAGAAGTTTCTCACGAAGTGAGCTGTCTAGCATGCTTAGTAACATCTACAATGCGCGAGGCCGCTCCCCGTCGGGGGTTCGAATCCCCCCTCGGGCATGTATGTTTGTGCTGCCTTTAGTATAAGGTAATTTATAAGTAGTTTGTAAGTTTAGGGACTGATGACCCCCCCCCCCCCCAATTAAGTCCCATAAGCTTGACAAACATTTGAACATCTAGTAACTTCTATTAAATTTACGTTTTACTGTGGTTTATAATGAAAATGATAAAATTTGTGTTGCTTAGAAGGCGAAAAGAATTCCTTAATACGTAGGCTAGTGTGAAGAAATATGAGAGGAACTAAAACGTTTATGCAAATAAAAACATTTTGCTGACGAGTCACTTCCTTCACAATCATAGGGGTGAAACTTCAAGCATTTTATACAGTGACAAAAGTAATTTCATAGGAGTTTTTTTCATTACCGACAGCTGCGTGTTTTACCCGTTTGTTTGGAGTGCATATTTACAGTTGTAAACAGCTACATGGCAGAATATTATTGTATGTTTCTGAAGTTAATTCCAAATAAAGTGCATACCAGCACTTCACAGACTGTGTCACTAAATAAATATTGCTGCAATACAAGATACTGAAGTATTTTTGTACAGCTCTTGTTGATTTTACCCAAATCGATTGGCCTATTTAAGATGCGTTTTCTGCGTTCGTAATCGTAACTTCTGTTATGTTAGATGCAAGTATACACGACAGTAAAATTAATAACTGCTTTATTACATACCTAGCTCGCAGTCTGTTTCTTGTAATAAAATTGCATGGCCTATCGCTTGTGAGCAGACCATTGTGTGTCATATTTAACAAAAATTATCCTGTGTTAGTTAACTCTGACAGCGTTCCACGTTGAAACAAACCTACTCGGAAGATACAGGATCACCTGAAATCGGCAAAGGATGCTCGAAAACCGCTGGAAAAAGCAGGAATTTATAGGATTCCGTGTAGCTGTGGAGACGTATATGTGGGTACCACAGAAAGAACAGTCAAAAAACGGCTAGATGAGCACAAGGGGATCTGTAGAAGGGGAGAGATTGACAGATTAGCTGTTGCTGAACAAATTTTCCAACCAGGGGGGCCACCTTATTCAATTTGATAAGACTCAGGTTTTAGCAGCCACAAATGGATACCACGAAAGACTGTACAGAGAGGCTATAGAAATTGTAAAACACCCCAGTAATTTCAATTGGATGGAGGAGGGCGTGAAACTAAATGAAATCTGGATTCCGGTCCACCATGGGACGATATTAATGGACGGCGGCAATCGGCAACGACGAATTGCGCGCGCATATCAAAAACATCTGACGTCACACTTCTGCGCGCGAGTCCTCGTAAACGGAGTTTGGCTTCAGTCAGTAGCGAGCCAGGGTGTGCATCGGACATCCAAAAGTGCCACGATCCCCGTTGAAAATGTCCTCCGCAGTCGGGTATAACGTTGCCCTTGCTTTGTATGATACCATAATTGTTAAAGTAGATTCCGCGATTATATTTTGGACACGGAATTGATGGTACCGAATTTTTTGAATTTGAAATAATTTAGTTAAAGTACAGCACAAAATGAACATTAAAGCAAATAAACCGCGGATTGCACATTAAAGTTGGGCATCATACAAGCAACAGCACGTTGCAAGACTTACGGAAAGCATCTAGCTGGATCCTGCACTTCGTAATGTTGAAGCTGGAAATGATAACTTTTTTTTTATTTAATCTGTGAATGTTGGAGATACTTTCCGTAGGAGATCAATGTTCAGACTGTTCACTTCGTTTTTCATTGTTGTGTGACCGTGGGTAGAACATGAAGTTACTGGTAATGATAAAATAATTTAAAAAAATGATCGAACTTCGTGAAATTACAAAAGAAATGACTGCAGGTTCTAAATTCAAGCAAAGTATAGTATAATGATGATTGATTGATTGAAATTTTGCAGACAACGCGAAGCGATTGTATTGGCGTCTGAACATTAAACTATTACGTTTGACGAGGAGCTGAAAAAACACCAAGAAATTAAATACTTGACGTGGAGGAGTTTGATTTAAATGAAACCCAAGGAGAGGGAATGCTTTTAAATTTAAATAATATATTTTCAGCAACAACTTGCATCATTCTTCCTACTTACATAAGTGGATACAGGTATGAAAGACGTCTTGTCACATCAGATACAGACCAGAGAGTGAGTAAAACTACTATCACGGTTCCGTCTTCTCGCTTGTTTTTAAGTAAAAAAGTGACGAACGAAATTAAATTCGTTGCATTGAGAGTCAGAGGGAACCGGAGGCGATAAGCATCGCTGATCAAAGATAAACAATATATATATATATATATATATATATATATATATATATATATATATATATATATATATATTGTTGTTGTTGTGGTCTTTAGTCCGGAGACTGGTTTGATGCAGCTCTCCACAATACCCTATCCTGAACAAGCCTCGTCATCTCTACATAAGAACGGCAACCTACATCTGTCTGAATCTGCTTACTGTATCCATCTCTTGGTCTTCCTCTGCGGTTTTTACCCCCCCCCCCCCCACACACACACACTTCCCTCCAACGCTAAATTCACAATTCCTTGATGTCTAAGAATGTGTCCTACCAATCGAGCCCTTCTTTTAGTCAAGGTATGCCAGAAATTTCTTTTCTCCCCAATTCTGTTCAGTACCTCCTCATTAGTTACGTGATCTCACCCACCTAATCTTCAGCATTCTTTTGTAGCACCACATATCAAAAGCCTCAATCCTCTTCCTGTCCGCACTGTTTATCGTCCATGTTTCACTCCCATACAACGCAACACTCCATACAAATGCCTTCAGAAAGGACTTCCTTGTCGGCCGCGGTGGCCGAGGGGACTGAGGCGTTCCAGTCACGGTCTGCACGGCCACTACGGTCGCGGGTTCGAATCCCCCCTTGGGCATGGATATTTGTCCCGTCTTTAGTATAAGGTAGTTTATAAGTAGTATGTAAGTTTAGGGACTGATGACCCCGTAGTTAAGTCCCTTCAGTTATATAAAAGGACTTCCTTAAGCTTAAATCAATATTCGATGTTAACAAATTTCTCTTTTTCAAGAACGCTTTTCTACCAATTGCCATTCTGCATTTTATATCCTCTGTACTGCGACCATCATTTGTTATTTTACTGCCCAAGGAACAAAACTCATCTACCTCCTTTATTGGTTCGTTACCTAATCTAATTCCTTCAGCATCACCTGATTTTCTTAGACTGCACTCCAATGGGGTATATATATAATTCCTTCAGCATCACCTGATTTATATATATATAAAATTGTACCGTTACATGGAGACGAAACGTTGGGCTTCCATAATAAATCCACAAGACCACGGCATAATAGCCCGTAAATTATTAGTAATTCTGGAACTATCGTCTTTAATGCAGATATAACTTCATTTGTGAAAGCCGATGAGTCGTATCGCGGACTGATATTATGTAAAGGTTGAGGGAGCCTTTACAATCGTGATGACGCAACACTATTTTTGGTGTGTGTAGTTGGGCAAGCGTGTCCGGTGTGTCTTTCTTTTGTGGTGGCTGTCCCCAGGAGCGACGGGTCACGAAGCGCCGGCAGCTGTTCTGGGAACAGTCGACTGCTGGCCACGCCCTCACCGCGTGGGCGCTAGCGAGACAGGTCTGTGCGAGGGCGGCAGGTCTACAGGATAGTCTACACGACGACACCAGCTTGCGACACTCGTTGCGTGAATGAATTGCACGCAACTGGTTTCGTGTATGTCTGTAGACACGTCACCGAAACTATACACTTCAGTTTCGTTGTTTTGGAGTGCCGCAGTCGTCGTAAAATGAAAGTTTTGGCAGCTGTAAGAGTTGCAGCGGAGCTATTACTGCTCTGTGTGAAGCCACTTCATAAGACTAAACATAAAAACACTAAGAAACGTATTTCGGTTGTTAAATGGAAGACGTCAGTTCGGTTTATGTCCGGCTGAAAAGGATTGTGGTTGAAGACCATACAAATTATTTTAATTATCTTAAAATGTCACCAGAGCATTTTACGTAGTTTTTTTTTTTTCAAATATAGTAAAGCAATAAGGAAACAAGATACTCTTATGCGTATAGCGTTGTCACCAGAACCGAGTTTAAAAATTACATTACGGTTCTCGTCAAGTGGGGATTCATATTCGTCTCTACAGACCGTGCATCGTGTTCCGAAATCCACAATTACCAGGAAAAAGTGAACGATATGTTTTTTATTTAGTTATTCGTGTACGAAACTACATCACAAATGTAACTGAAAGAAGCCAGCACATAATTTAAACTACAAAGTAAGTGCTCTTACAGAAAGCAGTAGTAAAATACAGAGGTAAAATATAAAGTACAGAATTAAGTGCTTTTACAAAAAACAGTGTTCAAATACATAGATAAAATATAGAAAACAGATTTAAAACTACAAAAACAGAGATAGACAAATACAACAAACACTAAACAATTAGATCATATTTTGCTCGTCCAGAAATCAGTGTAAGCTGCGGCTGTCCCAGTGTACTTCAGGAGGTCCTCTTAAGTGCACTCTCAAGATACGTCCACTAAAGGGCATTTTAGAAGGTGTTCCATCGTCTGTATTGCACCACACTCACACTCGTCACTGTCTGTGTAGCCCCACCTTTTCATCAGTTGTTTTGACCGCCCCACGCCCACACGAAGTCTGTTCAGCGTTTTCCAGTGTTGCCAGTCTAGGTGGGAGCCCTGGGGTAAGGCTTCCTCTGTGATAAGGGCTTCAGGATGTTGTTCTTGCCACAGTGATTTTATGGAAGCTACGGTTGGTTCCACTGAGTCACTGGGGGTCACAGCAGAAGCGTTCCCGTTCGCGACCCCTGTCGAGTCTGATACCAGTCTGGTATCAGTCCGCGAATTCTGCTACAAGACGAGCTACATCGGATCAATATGCCGAGAACGATATGTTTAAAAGTACTAACATAAGAAAAGCTGAATGTAAAACCCTGTGACGTTTTAAATAAATATTTACAAAGAATTGTAAATGTAAAAGCTGTCACGTTTTAAACAAATAATGTTAAATAAAAGAATTCAGCTTAACAGATTTGTGTAGCCTTTTCTTCTGTGTACAATTTTCCTTAAAAAAGTCTGCAAGTTCAAACCACGTGATATTGGTCTTGTTATCTTGCGCTGATCAACATCCAGATGTTTTACTAGATTGCA
This sequence comes from Locusta migratoria, assembly GCA_026315105.1. Classification (NCBI taxonomy): domain Eukaryota; kingdom Metazoa; phylum Arthropoda; class Insecta; order Orthoptera; family Acrididae; genus Locusta; species Locusta migratoria. The sequence continues at coordinate 65,875,449 of CM048751.1, forward strand.
TTTTGCACAGTTCCTTTGTACAGGTATTTTGAATTGAATGTATTTTAGCCCGCCAATTAGCTACCGTTCACCCATCAATATTTAATTCACGAATGATTGCTTCAAGAGCACCAACACGCCGCTACTTATTCCAGAAAGGTTTTAAAAGCTCATAAACACCTATGCATCACATATATGTCCAAATACCGAACAATTTCTTCGTTCCCCACTTCATTTTGTGATTTGGTTGTCACCTAACCTAAAAACTCGCGCAAACAATTTCGCCAACTTCGCCAACTAGTTGCGCGTACGCTTTCCGCGCATGCGCACTGGCCAGAAGTGCAGTTTCATGAAACGTAGTGTCGTCGTGTAAACTAGCCTTACCACCCGTCTACCCCGCCGCTGCCTCCAGGAGAACCCACCACAGCGTGGAGCAAATCAGGCGGCACCAGGTGCGGAGGTTGCCTACCCTGTGTAACTAAAACAAACAAATAAAAATTACAAGAATGTTTACAACGATGCACAGGTGTTAAGCAAGACACGTAAAGACCAAAAGCAAAGAAACAGTTTAAGCAAAAAATAATAAACGCCGGAAAGAAACATTAGTACATCTTCTTACAGTTTTCAATTCATTCAAGATTTAGAGACGTTGTAAAGTAGTTGTTGTGGTCTTCAGTCAGCAGGCTGGTTTGATGCAGCTCTCCACGCTACCCTGTCCAGTGCAAGCCTCTTCATCAGAGAATATACCGGTATACGGAAATCTACATCCTTTTGAATCTACTTAACTGTATTCGTCCCTCGGTTTCCCACACCCTTCCTTCTAAGCCGGCCGCGGTGGCCGAGGGGTCTGCGGCGCGCCAGTCACGGTCTGCACGGCCACTACGGTCGGGGGTTCGAATCCCCCCTCGGGCATGGATATTTGTGCCGTCCTTAGTGTTAGCTAGTTCATAAGTAGTTTGTAAGTGTAGGGACTGATTACCCCGTAGCCAAGTCCCATAAGCTATACAAACATTTGAAACATTTTCTTCCTTCTAATGTTAAGTTGACGATTCCTTGATGTCTCAGAATGTAGCCACCAACCTATCCCTACTCTTAGGATATGCCAGAATCTCCTTTTCTCCCCAATTCTGTTAAGTACCTCATCATTAGTTACGTGATCTACGTACCTAACCTTCATCACGCATCTGTAGCACCACATTTCGAAAGCTCCTATCATCTTTTTGTCTGAACTTATCGTCCACGTGTCACTCCCACACAAGGCTACATTTCAGACAGCCGGCCGCGGTGGCCAAGCGGTCTGCGGCGCGCCAGTCACGGTCTGCACGGCCACAACGTTTTTTTTTTTTTTTTTTTTTTTTTTTTTTTTTTTTTTTTTATGGGACTTAACTACGGGGTCATCAGTCCCTAATCTTACAAACTACTTATCAACTACCTTATACTAAGGACGGCACAAATATCCATGCCGGAGGGGGTATTCGAACCCCCGACCGTAGTGGCCGTGCAGACCGTGACTGGAGCGCCTCAGTCTCCTCGGCCACCGCGGCCGGCACGGCCACTACGGTCTGGGGTTCGAATCCCCCCTCGGGCATGGATAATTGTGCCGTCCTTAGTATAAGCTAGTTCATAGGTAGTTTGTAAGTTTAGGGACTGATGACCCCGTAGTTAAGTCCCATAAGCTATACGAACATTTGAACATTTTTTGAACCAGGTGCGGAGGTTGCCTATTCTGTGTAACTAAAACAACCAAATAAAAATTACAAGTATGTTTACAACGATCAACAGGTGTTAAGCGATAAACGTAAAAACCAAAAGGCAAAGGAAACAGTTTAAGCAAAAATGAATAAACGCCGGAAAGGAACATTAGTACAGCTTCTTACAGTTTATTCAAGACTAACTTAAACCCGACGACTCCGCTCGCGTGTTGGTTGATTATGATAGATAAGCTATCTTTCAGTAGTGTGCTATGAGACTGATTTTGAAGGATGAAATGAATTACAAAACCTATTTTAGAAACAAACTGAAAACTATTGCTATCAGATTGCCGAAGTGTTTGCACTTGCCGTTTATCAGTAAAGTAAGTTGTGTAGATCAAATCACACGTAAAAATGCACTCGTTTCGAAGAATCCAATCACGAAATTCAACAATAATGATTATAATAATATCACAGATCGATCACTTAATGTAATGTGCGAAACGTCAAATCGATTTTTTAAAGAGATTTATTAAAAGAAATTTCTTTCTTACTGCTTTATTTGTTTATTTTTATATTTCCTTATTCGTATGCTTATCCTTATAGAGAGAGAGCTGAAGACATTGTAGAACGCATAGACCAAAGATATAGTCTGTGGCATCACGTTTCGCTGTATGCACAGACATTGTCTGTGGCTGTATGTAACCTCCTTGCTATAGAGTCGCAGCCGGCCGCGGTGGCCGAGGGGACTGAGGCGCTCCAGTCAGGGTCTGCACGGCCACTACGGTCGGGGGTTCGAATTCCCCCTCGGGCATGGATATTTGTGCCGTCCTAGTTCATAAGTAGTTTGTAAGTTTAGGGACTGATGACCCCGTAGTTAAGTACCATAAGCTTAACAAACATTTGATTTTTATAGAGTCGCAAACGTCATCGCTGGCCTTCAGTCCGAATTTTTTAAATAATTTCACGACTTTCAACCACCATATCTTCCATCCCCTTATAGATATCGGCATGGAACTGCTATGGTGTGCAACGGGAGACTTCGGACAACAATTACACACAGACCATTCGTTTGCATTCTGTAGTTTTCACTGCAGAGCGAAATATTAACACACACACACACACACACACACACACACACACACACACACACACGTAGAATTTTATATACACCGATAACTTTCCATCCCAATATACTCCATTATCAACTCTCAAGCAACAATGCAACCAATAAAACCATTTTCAAAGAGTAAATATAATTTTCAAAGAGTAATTATGTTCCGCATTTCGCGTTATATTCTTCAAATTACTAAATATCTATCAGATCGCTATAAAACTGTGCCTAAATCCTTCCTCAAGTATAAATCAGTAACTGTACAAATATTTAAGTCTCTGCGTCTTGTCGTTCGGACGTGATAAGCGTACACCGAACAGACATTCACATTAATATATATAGTTAAATAGGTATCCGATCACAATAAAACCGTGCCTAAAGCCTTCCCCGTGTAGACATTAGTAACTGTACAAATTTTTAGCTCTTTATGTCTTGTGGTTCAGACGTGATAAACGTACACCGAACAGAGATTTACATTTATAGATATAGATTTAGAGACGTTGTAAAGTAGTTGTCGTGGTCTTCAGTCCGCAGACTGCTTTCATCCAGCTCTCCACGCTACCTTGTCCTGTGCAAGTCTCTTCATCTAGGAATACATACGGCAATCTACATCCTTTTGAATCTGCTTACTGTATTCGTCCCTCGGTTTCCCACACTCTTCCTTCTAATGCTAAGTTGACGATTCCTTGATGTCTCAGAATGTAACCCACCAGCCTATCCCTTCTCTTAGGATATGCCGGAATCTCCTTTTCTCCCAATTCTGTTAAGTACCTCCTCATTAGTTACGTGATCTACGCAACTAATCTTCATCACACATCTGTAGTACCACATTTCGAATGCTCCTATGATCTTTTTGTCTGAACTCCTTATCGTCCACGTGTCACTCCCACACAAGGGTACACTCCAGACAGCCGGCCGCGGTGGCCAAGCGGTCTGCGGCGCACCCGTCACGGTATGCACGGCCACTACGTTCGAGGGTTCGAATCCCCTCTCGGGCATGGATATTTGTGGCGTTCTTAGTATAAGCTAGTTCATAAGTAGTTTATACGTTTAGGGACTGATGACCTCATAGTTAAGTCCCATAAGCTCTACAAACATTTGAACATTTTTTTGAATAAAATTCTGACATATGTGTAGAGTTCTTTGAAAGTGAAGATGAGTTGAAAAACAGTGCAGCGTGTCCCACATTAAACCGGTAAATCTCACGACTGTCACCACTAGCAACATCTCTTATAAGGTGGTAACTACATGTTTTTAACGTTACTTTCATCTATTCTGTTTTACTTAGTTTGTTCTTACTTTAATCTCGGGCTTGAGCTTTTATGTGGGGCAAGCTGTCTACAATTATTTTTACCTTGTGGTACGACATTTTCCGAGAATATAAAAGAATATAAAAGAAAACGACTACATATGACAGGCGTAGATGTACCTATAAATGTCAGTATAATTTTGGGCTTCTTTCTTTCATAATTTCCAACTATAATGCCAATAAGTATAATGTCAGAAAATTTTATTTAAGTTCATCAACACTAAAGTCGCAGTTAACAGTTATTTATTCTTCTCTTCTAGTTCCAAACTCGAAGTATATATTCCATTAATTGTGTAATATGGATAAGATATCAGTTGTATGCCTCTTATTAAGTACGTAGCAGATCATTGTCAATTATAATCGATCGCCACCCAAGAAAAAAATAGTTCATACTTGTTTTCTGGTTATGGATCATTAACACATCACGAGGAAGCGACACATGTGTCCAGCAATTCATTTTTTTTCAGTTCCGCAGTGCTTCACGCTACGCCCAGCATCCGCCGTGATCGAAGGCTTATGATCGCGGCTTGACGTCGCTGAGATAACCCTCAGTTACTTGTGAAAGGTCAAAGGAGGTATATATCGGTGCGACTACGATTTCAAGAACTTTTCTGTACATTCAGCTCCATTTCACGCTGTAAACTGCATATGCATACAACGGTAAGCTGTCCGCTATCCAACTTTTTAAATACACGATTTGTAAATCAAGCGCACGCACTTGACAAATAGCGTGATTTGAAAACGTCTGTTATGAATTATGAAAAGGTGAGTGATTTATTGCAAAGCTGAGATGTTTTACTACAACGTGCCCAGAAATCAGATTTTTTAACCACATACTTTCATCAAACTCGAGTGAGAAGCGTTACGAAACTAAAAACTCGTGCGGAATGAAGACATTTTCTTTCTTCACAGGCAAACCAAAGATTGTAAGAAAAAAATCGCACTGACGTGTTTTGGACTAAAATAATAATCTAAATAATAAAAAATTAATTAACAAGAGTGTCTGAGACCCTTTCAGGAAAATAAAATTAGGGAACAGCGGGTTTCGAACCACTGACCTCCAGCGTCACAGTCAAACGCATTGCCCACTACGCTACAGCTTTTTTTTTTTTTTTTTTTTTTTTTTTTTTTTTTTTTTATTTTATTTTATTTTTTAACCTTTATTATTATTATACAAAGCATTTATACATAAAATGTGAAAACAAATTATCTACTATTGCTTCTGAAATTGAGTTTATATTTTCATTATGTTGTTCATCTTCTGTTGGTTTGTTGTAGCTTCAGAAATCATTGTTGCACATCTTGTGATACTTCCTTACGTCCTTATTTCAGGGTATGAAAGAGGAAATTTTGAAATTGTTGTTTATATTTTGGTAGCTTCTGTAATTGGTTGTGTTCTTCTTTAATATACATCACAAATTCTTCTAATGTTGTGGTTTTGTTTTTAATGATGTAGTTTATAAATTTTCCAAGTAACCAAAGATAGCTGTTGTGTTTCATACTAGGGTATAAATTCCAGTCTGGATATATTATATCCTCTACCTTTATTGCATTTTCTGACGTCCTGTTGATAATTGCTAGCTTTTTTCGCGTCCATTTCCAGATGGTATTTCGGTCTCTGCAAACAAAGGTATGTGCTAGTGTGTCTACCAATTGGCAATGGTCACAATATGGGTCAGGCTTCATTTTAATTTTATACAGTTTTTCTCCTGTTGGAACTTTTTCATTAACAATGTCATACCACACAGATTGCTCGTCAGTCGTAAGGATCTTATTATTTATGTTTTTCCAGATATTTTCCCACTTTTTGTTTGAATATTTTAGCTCTATAGGGTTTCGTGGGTGTCCCCTAATCAGTGAAGTGTACAACTTCGAAGTAGTATATCTGTGAGCAGCTTCCTGTAAATAACTTAATTCTGTATAATATTTACAGACATAGGCCAGTTGAGCATTAATGTGTCCCACATTTACTGGCGCCCTCTGATCTTTCGGGGCCAAGGTAGTAAAAAGGTATTTGGTAATACCGAGTTGGACACTCTGTAATATTTTTGTTGTTTGCTTAATAAACAATGCAGTGCACTGTGATTGAACATCCTTAACTGCCAAACCTCCATCAATGCGAGGCAAAGTCATTGTTTGGAGGGAGACTTTGAAAATGTTGCCTCTCCATACGTACCAGTATATGGCAGTTAAAATTTTGTGTGCTATATCAGAAGAAATTGGTAAAACGGCAAGTTGTAAGTTGAGTTCACTAATTATATACTATTGATAGTCGTTGTTAACTGATGCTAATATAGCATTTGTACACACTTGATTATCATTTATCGTACGAAGGATGACATGTTTTTGTTAAATCTTCAGTGCGCCATTGCTTTGAAATGACTACGTGTAAGTTACAATAAGAAAATCAACAAATACGCAACACAAGATGGCGTATTCCACAGAGAGTTCTGGGCAAGGAATGTCACGTGACATCTGCGAACGGCTGGTTTTCATTAATTCAATGAAAGGTGTCAGAACTCCGTTATTTTTGCAAATATCTCTCAAACGATACGAGATATGAAAAAAAAGAACATTTGGGAACAAAGTTATAGAGAATTTTCTCCTCTACAAATTCGTTTATTAAATTTTCGGGTCAGATGAACGGTTTATTTGCAATTAAATTTACATTACAAACGGCTTTTTTTTTTTGCATCACTAATGTATTTCGTGTTAGAAATATTTCAAAAAGCGAGGTTCTGGTCTCTGATAGCCAACTATTATATCTGCAAAATTTGGTGCCGATCGGTTGAACGGTTCAACCTAAAAAGTGGGAACACGTTACAGCCAGACACACATAGTCAAATCGCCGTTATTTTTGCAAATACCTCTGCAATGATGCAAGATATGAAAAAAACATAATAGAGCGAAGTTGTAGAGAATTTTCCCCTCTACCAATTAGGTTATTCAATTTTTGTGTCAGTTGAACGGTTCGTTTGCAATTACAATTATATTACAAACGGATTTTTTTGGTATTAATACCGTACTTTTTGTCCGAAAAATTTGAAAAAGGGAGGCTCTGGTCTCTGGCGGCCTACAATTATGTGTGCAAAATTTTGTGCTGATCGGTTGAACGGTTCGTCTTAAAAACAGGGAACACGTTACGGACACACAGACATACAGACATCCTGAAATCGCCGTTATTTTTGCAAATATCTCTGAAACGATACGAGATATGGAAAAAAACATAAGACAGCAAAGTTGTAGAGAATTTTCTCCTCTACAAATTCGGTTTTTCAATTTTCGTGTCGGATGCATGGTTAAGCCGTTATTTGCATTTAAATCTCGAGCAGTCAACAGACGATAGCAAAGTCCCACTTTTAGTGTTACTACCGTAACCTAAAGTGGGCCAAAATTAAGTTGATAAAACGATGCGAGGTGGTCGTATATTGCTATTCTGGCATTTTGAGATCGTGCCGGCCACGTAAGTTGCAACACGTCTTGCAGGGCGCGATGAGTTTCACGTGCAGTGCGTGCGTGAGCATTATCATGTTGGAACAATACATCACCCTGTTGCAACAATGACGAAAGAACGGGCCTTACAACATGCTGCACGTAAGAGCGCTGGTCAGAGTTCCCTCTGCAGACACTAAAGGTCAGCGAGAGTTGTGTCTTGTCGCACTCCAGACCATAAGGAGACAGAATGGGCTCGACAAATGCACTCCACGAGACAGTGCTCGCAAGATTTGTGTTGTATGAGTAAAATACCAGAATCTGCTTTCATCGCTAAAGTTCCAGTCGAACCGCGCATATTCACCCTGTAGCGCGGCCGGGAGCACGTGATAACGGAATTTGGCTGCAGTCGGTAGTGGCCATTCAAAGAAACGATCACCTTCAAGATATCCTCCACAGAAACTGTTGATTCTAATAATGAATCCATCTGAACACGGCATAATAGCCCAGAATATATTAGTTACTAGCTTAAACCCGCGGCTTCGCTCGCGTGTTGGTTGATTGATAGATAAGCAATCTTTCAGTATGCTTATCCTTACAGAGAAAGAGCTGAAGACATTGTAGAACGCATAGACCAAAGATATGGTCTGTGATCGCAAACGTCATCGCTGGCATTCAGTCCGTTTTTTTTTTTTTTTTTTTTTTTTTTTTTTTTTTTTTTTTTTTTTTTTTTTTTTTAATAATTTGACGACTTTCAACCAGCATATCTTCCACCCCCTTATAGCTATCGGCATGGAACTGCTATGGTGTACAACGGGAGACTTCGGACAACAATTACACCCAGACCATTCGTTTGCGTTCTGTAGTTTTCACTGCAGAGCGAAATATTAACACACATACCCCCCCCCCCCCCCCCCACACACACATACCCACGTAGAAGTTTGCATACACCGATAACTTTCCATCCCTTTTGTCATTATCAACCTGAAGCAACAATGCAACTAATAAAACCATTTTCAAAGAGTAATTATTGTTCCGCATTTCGCGTTATATTCTTCAAATTACTAAATATCTAACAGATCGCTATAAAACTGTGCCTAAGACCTTCCTCAGGTATAAATTAGTAACTGTACAAATATTTAAGTCCCTGCGTCTTGTAGTTCGGACGTGATAAGCGTACACCGAACAGACGTTTACATATCTGATCGCCATAAAACCGTCCCCGGGTAGACATTAGTAAATGTACAAATTTTTAGCTCTTTATGTCATGTGGTTCAGACGTCATAAACGTACACCGAACAGACATTCACATTTATAGATATAGATTGTGTTACTACCACTTTGTACCCATTCCTTGTATGTACATAAGGTTAGAATAGTTGCAGTTAATTTTCACTAAGTACACGGCTCCAAACAATTAGGGGATCAGGTGAAATACCATACACATTATACATATGGTAGAGTATATTTTGCCGTTGCAACTCGTTACTTGACGTTTACAAGGCGTTTACTTAGAGCTTATGGGGCTGCCATAATACTGAAAAAAGTAATTCTCGTTTTCCTCTAACGTGTGTGATCACGCCGGATGGCTATTACAGTTACACACCTGCGTGGCATGGATCATGTGAGGTTATCAATCACTCTTGAGGGATATTTGGCCATTCTTCCATGAGTGGAAGACACCGCTCTGTGACCATTGCCACGTCGGAGTGGCCGAGCGCATTGAGGCGCTATGCTCCGATGCGCGAGGCCGTTCCCCGTTGGGGGTTCGAATCCTCCCTCGGGCATGGATGTTTGTGCTGTCTTTATTATAGGTATTTGTTAAGTTTAGGGTCTAATGGCCCTGGAGTTAAGCTTAACAAATATTTGAATATTTTGTTGCAACCGTTGTGGGTTAAAAACAAAATAAGCAGTTTCGCATATGCGGATGACTTAGTTGTAATGGCCGAATGGTTTGAAAGGTTGCAAACTAATATTTCAGAGCTCGATCAGAGGTGCATGGATTATGATATGAAGATCAGCATCTCCAAAACGAAAGTAATGTCTGTGGGAAAGAGATTCAAACAGACCGAGTGTCAAATAGGAGGAACAAAGTTAGAACAGGTAGACAGTTTCAAGTACCTGGGATGTATTTTCTCACAGGATGGCAATAGCGAAAGAACAGGAATCGGGGTGCAGAAAAGCTAATGCAGTGAGTGCTCAGCTAAGATCTACTGCCGGCCGCGGTGGCCGAGGCGACTGAGGCGCTTCAGTCACGGTCTGCACAGCCACTACGGTCGGGGGTTCGAATCCCCCCTCGGGCATGGATATTTGTGCCGTCCTTAGTTGTAGGTAGTTCATAAGTAGTTTGTAAGTTTAGGGACTGATGACCCCGTAGTTAAGTCCCTTAAGCTTAACGAACATTTTTAAGATCTACTCTCTTCTGCAAGAAGGAAGTAAATACCAAGACTAAGTTAGCAGTGCACCGCTCTTTCTTTCTACCAACTTTGTTGTTTGGGAGTGAAAGTTGGGTGGATACAGGTTACCTTATTCATAAGGTAGAGGCTACAGATATGAAAGTAGCAAGAATAGGATCAATGGCAGGAGGGTGTCCACAATGAGGAAACCAAAGAAAAACTGGGAATGAACACCATAGATGAAGCAGTCAGAGCGAACAGACTGAGATGGTAGGGTCATGTTACACGCATGGGAGAAGCAAGGTTACCTAAGAGACTCATGCGGTCGTCAGCGGAGGGTAAGAGGAGTCGAGGTAGACCAAGAAGAAAGTACTTAGATTCGGTGCAGAATGATTTTGAAGTAAAAGGCATAACGTCAGACGAGGCATCAATGTTAGCATTGAATAGGGGACCATGGAGGAATTTTATCAGAGGTACTATGCACCAGACTGAACGCTGAAAGGCATAATCAGTCTCTAATGATGATGATGATGATGATGATGACCGTTGTTGTAGGTGCTGGTCTGGTAACAATGTGTGTGCCAAGTGCATCCCCGACATGCTCAATCGGGTTTACGTTCGGTGATCAAGGTGGCCAGTCCATTTGTTCAAAAAAATTTTCAAATGTTTGTAGAACTTATGGGACTTAACTATGGGGTCATCAGTCCCTAAGCTTACAAACTACTTATGAACTAGCTAAGACTAAGGACGGCACAAATATCCATGTCCGAGGGGGGATTCGAACCCCCGAACGTAGTTGTCGTACAGACCGGGACTGGAGCGCCTCAGTCCCCTCGGCCGCCGCGGCCGGCTCATTTGTTCAGTTCCCTCAGTTTGAAGCTTATGGTCCACCAGTGCAGCTCTATGGGAACGAGCGTTATCGTCCACCAGAAAGGAACCCATCTCCTATGGCACCAGCTTAGGGCACAACAAAAGGGCGAAGGGCGACTTCTCTATACCTCTGAGCAGCCAAAGCGCACTTCTCAACGACACAGCGGTCCGTATGTTCCCCAAATGATGCCTACCCATACCAATCATCTATCACCATTATATAGAGATGTTTACTGCACATAAGGAAGAATGTTTGAAGTTCCACGTACTCTCTAGATGAGGGAAAGACGATGTCCGGCTGAACACAAAATCTTGAGTCACCTGTGAACAGAAATCAGCGTCATTCGTTGCGACTCCAATCCTGATGTTCCTCCACTCAGTTTCTGCGGCCTAAACGGTGTTGTGGTTTTAATGGGACAAACACCAAATGTCTCCGTGCATAGAGACCACATTACCGAAGGCGATTTCGGACTGTTTGTATTCATATTGCGCGTCCTGTTTCTGCCTGGAGGGTGCGTTGCAGCTGAGTTACATTCAGGGCCGATTGTACGAAGTACGTCCAGAAAGTAAGTTCCGTTTGGGTATATAAAACAAAAGTGTACAGATACAGAAAAAATATTTATTGTACAAAAATCTACAAATGTTAAACTACTTTTCTATATAGCTGCCGAAATTTTGTAGGCACTTGTCATAACGTGGCACAAGTTTCTGTATACCTTCTTCATAGAAGGTTGCCGCCTGTGTATTCAGCCATGTGGTAGCATGTTCTTTTAGCTCGTCATCATCGTTGAAATGTTAACCACTAAGAACAGAATTTTAGGTGTAAGAAGAGGTGAAAGTGGCTAGGATAGAGGCCCGGGCTGTACGGATGATGATCAAACACGTCCCAGTGAAATTCCCGTAAGAGTTGTTTGGTCACAATTCCCGTAAGAGTTGTTTGGTCACATTCGCCACATGAGGTCGTGCACTATCATGGAAACAAACACCACCTTTTGATGGAAATCCTCTTCTTACACCTAAAATTTGTCCTGTCAAGACTTCAACGATGACGAGCTGAAAGAACATGCTACCACACGGCTGAATACACAGGCGGCAACCTTCTATGAAGAAGGCATACAGAAACTTGTGCCACACTATGACAAGTGCCTACAAAATTTCGGAATCTATGTAGAAAAGTAGTTTAATAGTTACAATAAATATTTTTTCTGTATCTGTACATGTTTGTTTTATATAACCAAACGGAACTTACTTTCTGGACGTGCCTCGTATAAAGCATTTGATCTTCGATTAACGTAGAAAATGATCGCAGTTCAAGCTGAAATTTGCGTGGTATAAACGGTGATCTTCGATTATATCGCTGAGAACTCGGGTCATCTTTGACTGGACGAATTTCTCCGATCAAATGAAAATTCAACTTTGATAGTCGGATTTCCACATAGCGTCGTTACAAAATAAGGCATCTGTCTTGTACAAATGTACACAGGAAATTCTAATAAATGATAAAAAGTTGTTGTTATAGAAAACAGTGGTAAAAGTTAATATGTGAATACGACACTACCGCGCTTTTGAAGCTCGAAATTTGTATTAAATCTCTTATGTTAGGTTAGGGAAATTAGCAGCTATGCAAACAGCGACTCCAGATAATCATTATTGATCTCGTAACAGCCGTCCGCGGTGGCCGAGGGGACTGAGGCGCTCCAGTCACGGTCTGCACGGCCACTACGATCGGGGGTACGAATTCCCCCTCGGGCATGGATATTTGTGCCGTCCTAGTTTGTAAGTAGTTCATAAGTAGTTTGTAAGTTTAGGGACTGACGACGACGTAGTTAAGTCCCATAAGCTTAACAAACATTTGAACATTTGATCTCGTAACAATTCTTGGAGACAACATGTAATTTATGTAATCAAATTAAAAGTGACAGTAGGAAAGACCATCTGAAAAATTTGACACTAACTGTTACCGCTGTGAAAATGAAAGATGCAGATAACGCCTTAACATCTTTTACAAACGTGCTGTCCAGGCAAGAGCAGCAGTAACTATACAATTCGTAATAAATTTTTAATTACCAAACATTTGTTTAAATCACTTTTAAAAACGCATGTGCGTTGACCAGTAAAAATAGTATTAAGCATATGTACATCATGTATAAATGCCTTATATAACACTGTGAATCTTTTTATTTCTTTTCGTTTACAGCTGACTATTCCGATGAGTTTAATGATGACGAAATTGAGATCCAACGTGCTTTCCGCATTTTCCGTGAAAGGTCGAACCCTTTCGTGGAACTGAATGACAGATCGTTTAAGCGGAGGTTACGTCTGGACAAAGATACGGTGCAACTGTTTGAATTAAGACAGAGATCATCTTTTGAAACCAATGAAAAGAAACCAGCAACTGACTCCAATGGTCAGCACGGCCACTACAATCGGGGATTCGAATCCCCCCTCGGGCATGGATATTTGTGCCGTCCTAGTTCGTAAGTAGTTCATAAGTAGCTTGTAAGTTTAGGGACTGATGACCCCGTAGTTAAGTCCCATAAGCTTAACAAACATTTGAATTTGACTCCAATGTGCAGGCTTCTGTTAACTCTGAGATTTTATGCTGCAGGAAGTTTTGATATTGTGGTTGGCGATTTGTTTAATGTAGATGTAGCAACAGCTTGTTTATACTGTGTTTATATTTGGTGTCGAAAAATTACGATTATTATCTCTGATCGAAGCGCGACAAACGCGTCGATAGCTGAATTTTGCTGTGTTGCCAAGTATGTTTCGTGGTAACACAGATCAACTCTGAACCTGATCTGCTGATTCACGGATAGCGTTATACAACACAGTGCATTCGTGAACTTGGTTAATTTTCTTGACCAAGGTCAAAATTGATCTACAGTCAGCAATGTTCATACAATCGGCCCTCAGCCTCCTATATAGCGAATCTTTAATTCAGCGCAAAGTTCCTAGTGATTGGAAAAAAGCGCAGGTGACTCCCGTGTATAAGAAAGGAAAGAGAACTGACCCATACAATTACAGGCCAATATCGTTGACATCGGTTTCATGTAGAATTTTGGAGCATATTCTCAGTTCGAATATAGTAAATTTCCTTGAAACGGAAAAGCTTCTTTCCATGAATCAGCACGGGTTTAGGAAACATCGTTCATGTGAAACTCAGCTTGCCCTTTTCTCACATGACATCTTGCGAGCCATGGACGAAGGGCAACAGGCGGATTGTGTTTTTCTCGACTTCAAAAAGGCGTTCGACGCGGTGCCACACTGCCGACTGCCAACGAAGATACGAGCTTATGGAATAGGTTCACAGATTTGTGACTGGCTGGAAGACTTCCTAAGTAACAGAACGCAGTACGTTGTTCTCGACGGCGAGTGTTCATCAGAGACAAGTGTATCGTCAGGCGTGCCCCAGGGGAGTGTGATAGGACCGCTATTATTTTCTATCTATATAAATGATCTGATGGACAGAGTAAGTTGTAATTTGCGGCTGTTTGCTGATGATGCTGTGGTGTATTCCCATACAGTCTGTAACTGACTGTAATAGCATACAGGTTGACTTAGACAAAATTTCTAGTTGGTGCGAAGATTGGCAGCTAGCTCTCAATGTAGAAAAATGTAAGGTGATGCGCATGAGTAGAAAAAACAATCCCATAATGTTAGAATACAGCATTAGTAGTGAGCTTCTTGATGTTGTCGCGTCGTTCAAATATCTAGGCGTAACATTGCAGAGCGATATGAAATGGAACGAGCATGTAAGGACAGTTGTGAGTAAGGCAGACAGCCGACTTCGGTTTATTGGGAGAATTTTGGGAAGATGTACTTCACCTGTAAAGGAGACCGCGTATAAAACGCTTGTACGACCACGTCTTGAGTATTGCTCAAGTATTTGGGACCTGCAGCAGATCGGTATGAAGGAAGACATAGAGGCGGTTCAGAGGCGAGCAGCTAGATTTGTTACCGGTAGGTTCGACCAATGCGCGAGTGTCACGGAAATGCTCTGGCAACTCAATTGGGGATTGCTGGAAGAAAGACGATGTTGTTTTCGTGAATTTCTGTTAAGTAAATTTAGAGGGCCGGAATTTGAAGCTGAGTGTAGTACGATCTTGCTGCCGCCTACTTACATTTCGCGTAAAGATCACAAAGACAAAGATAAGAGAAATTAGGGCTCGTACGGAGGCATATAGGCATTCTTTCTTTCCTCGTACAATTTGGGAGTGGAATAGGAAAGGAAATGCCTAGTAGTGGTACAGTGTACCCTCCGCCACGCACCTTACGGTGAATTGCGGAGTATGTATGTAGGTAGTAGATATCTCGACGGGCTGTTAACCGGAGATAACGTAATATCTTGCTAATTTTGCTACATTGACCCCGCCTTCGTTTAACGGTTCGTGCTGTCTGAAATCGCTTCCAGGTTCTGGAAATTAGACTTTGGGACACTCCAGTAGCTGCAGCTAACTCTCTCTGTAACTGTCCCGCTTCCAAAATTCTTACGGCTCTCCATGCCATAGCTCATCTACATCTACATCTACATCTACATGGGATACTCTGCAAATCACATTTAAGTGCCTGGCAGAGGGTTCATCGAACCACAATTATACTATTTATCTCCCATTCCATTCTCGAATAGCGCGCGGGAAGAAAGAACACCTGAATCTCTCTGTTCGAGCTCTGATTTCTCTTATTTTATTCTGATGATCATTTCTACCTATGTAAGTGGGAGTCAACAATATATTTTCGCATTCGGAGGAGAATGTTGGCGATTGGAGTTTCGCAAGTAACCCACGCCTCAGCGATAAGCGCCGTTGTTGTAATGATTCCCATCCCAGATCCTGTATCATTTCCGTAACGCTGTCTCCCCTGTATCGTGACAATACGAAACGGGCTGCCCTTCTTTGGACTCTCTCGATGTCCTCCGTCAAACCCACCTGATAAGGATCCCACACTGGGCTGCAATACTCCAAAAATGGACGGACAAGCGCAGTGTATGCAGTTTCTTTAGTAGTTCTGTCGCATCTTTTAAGGATTCTGCCAATAAAACGCAGTCTCTGCTTCGCCTTTCCCACGATATTATCTACGTGTTCTTTCCAGTTTAAGTCTGAAGTAATAGTGATTCCTAGGTATTTTGTGGAGTTTACGGCCTTCACATTTGATTGATTTATGTTGTAAACAAAGTTTCACGGATTTCTTTTCATACTCATGTGGACGACTTCACATTTCTCATTATTTAGAGTCAATTGCCAATTTTTACACCATACTGATATCTTATTCAGATCGTTCTGCAGTTGGTTTTGATCTTCAGATGATTTTACTAGACGGTAAATGACGGCGTCATCTGCAAACAACCTAAGAGAGCTACTTAGATTTTCCCCTAAATCGTTTATGTAAATAAGGAATAGCAGAGGACCAATAACACTACCTTGTGGAACGCCCGATATCACCTCTGTTTTAGTCGATGCCTTACCATCGATTACTACGAACTGTGTCCTCTCTGACAAGATTAGGGTAAGTCACGTTGTTGTTGCGTTGTACTACCTGCGCATTACGTTATACGGACCCAACTGCTTGTGTAGTTCGTGTGGTGAACAGAAGTCAACACCAACCCCCTCTACAGAAACTTTCTGTTATTTCCACTATCCCAGTTGCGTAATGTCGTCATCTCCATTCCGTAGAATAGACAGAAAGACTTAGAACCATTTTAGTTTATTCCGACGATGACAATACTCCAGAACGTAGATATTCCAACTAATCCCCTAACTGTTTTGACCAGTGTAGTTCTCACCTAGCATGTAGTAGAGTAGTGCCTGTAACAGACTGTCTTGAGGGGGAACGAAGTGAATGACATGGAGGAAATCACTTCCAATAAAGTCAGCGAATAATGTTTTAAACGGTTGCTTCAAATGTTAGTAAAGCTATGGGACTTAACTGCTTTGGTTAATAGTCCATAGACTTACAAACTAATTAAACTAACTTATACTACGGGCAACAAGTACACTCATGCCCGAGACAGGAATCGAACTTTCGATGGGGAACAAGTGCCCACTCCTCAGCAAAGCGCCTTAGAGCGCACGGTTCCTCCCGCGCGGCAAAACGGTTGCTGTAGGTAGTTGTAAACCAACATTTTCAAATGTGTGTGAGGTCTTATGCGACTAAACTTCGTAGTTATCAGTCACTAGACTTACACACTAATTACTTGACTAACTTAAACTAAATTACGCTAAGGACTACACAAACACCCATGCCCGATGGAGGATTCGAAACCCCGACAGTAGCGGCCGTGACTGGCGCGCCGCAGACCGCTCGGTCACTGCGGCCGGCAGTTGTAAACCGTCTAGCAACATAGGACTGTGTGAGTTCTGTGACTATTGTTTCACAGGTACAATATTTAGGTGCAGGCTACTTGCGCTCTTAGTGTAGCATTTGTCTGGGTTTAAGAGGCCTTCGTGGACAGCCTTAATGCTATGCACGCTACCTCCGAGTCAGTCGAGATAAGTGGAAGTGAAGTCGCCCCTGTGGCGTGTCTGGAGATACTGGGGAGAGTGAGGGCGCTCCGTCGTATCGCAGGTATGCTAATGCGGCCTAACACTGACAGGGCTACGCTCTCAGCTGGCATTGTTTCGCTCCACGGAGCTCGGGCCCGATAACTAAAACACTCTCTCTTTCATCGTGTTACACAATGGCCGCCCCTCCAGGAATGAAGGCAGATGGCACGCAGTGAGGTGTGGACGGCTCATTCTCGTACACTCCTGGCCATTAAAATTGCTACACCACGAAGATGACGTGATACAGACGCGAAATTTAACCGACAGGAAGAAGATGCTGTGATATGCGAATGATTAGCTTTTCAGAGCATTCACACAAGGTTGGCGCCGGTGGCGACTCCTACAACGCGCTGACAGGAGGAAAGCTTCCAACCGATTTCTCATACATAAACAGCAGTTGACCGGCGTTGCCTGGTGAAACGTTATTGTGATGCCTCGTGTAAGGAGGAGACATGTGTACCATCACGACTTTGATAAAGGTCGGATTGTAGCCTATTGCGATTGCGGTTTATCGTATCGCGACCTTGCTGCTCGCGTTGGTCGCGATCTAATGCCTGTTAGCAGAATATGGAATCTGTGGGTCCAAGAGGGCAATACGGAACGCCGTTCAAAAATTTTTCAAATGTTTGTAGAGTCTATGAGACTGAACTACGGGGTCATCAGTCCCTAAACTTACAAACTACTTATGAACTACTTATGAACTAGGACGGCACAAATATCCATGCCCGAGGGGGGATTCGAACCCCCGACCGTAGTGGTCGTGCAGACCGTGACTGAAGCGCCTCAGTCCCCCCGGCCACCGCGGCCACGGAACGCCGTGCTGGATACAATGTTCAAATGTTTGTAGAGCTTATAGGACTTAACTATGGGGTCATCAGTCCCTAAACTTACAAACTACTTATGTACTAGCTAATACTAAGGACGGCACAAATATCGCCGGCCGCGATGGCCGAGGGGACTGAGGCGCTCCAGTCACGGTCTGCACGGCCACTGCGGTCGGGGGTTCGAATCCCCCCTCGGGCATGGATATTTGTGCCGTCTTTAGTGTAAGGTAGTTCATAAGTAGTTTGTAAGTTTAGGGACTGATGACCCCGTAGTTAAGTCCCATAAGCTCAACAAACATTGGAACATTTTTGGCACAGATATCCATATCCGAGGGGGGATTCGAACCCCCGACCGTAGTGGCCGTGCAGACCGTCACTGGCGCGCCGCAGACCGCTCGGCCACCGCAGCCGGCGTGCTGGATTCCAACGGCCTCGTATCACTAGCAGTCGAAATGACAGGCATCTTATCCGCATGGCTGTAGCGGATCGTGCAGCCACGTCTCGATCCCTGAGTCAGCAGATGGGGACTTTTGCAAGACAACAACCATCTACAAGAACAGTTCGACGACGTTTGCAGCATCATGGACTATGAGCTCGGAGTCCGTGGCTGCGTTACCCTTGACGCTGCATCACAGTCAGGAGCACCTGCGATGGTGTATGCAACGACAAACGACTTGACAACGACTTGACAGCCACGCGGGAGTAGCCGAGCAGTCTGGAGCGTCACGTTGCGGATCGCGCGGCTTCTCGCGTCGGAGGTTCGTATTCTCCCTCGGGCATGGATGTTTGTGTTGTCTTTAGTATAAGTTAGTTCATAAGTAGTTTGTAAGTTTAGGGACTGATGACCCCCGCAGTTAAGTCCATTACGATTTACAAACATTTGCATTTTTGGAAAGCACGTTTCTGCGCCGCACACTAATGGCCGTGCAATCTGTCAAGGGATGGCGATTATCGCTGAAATAATCGATTTTAGATCATGCTGGATTTTTTCATCTCCAGTTTAATCTTACTGTAAAAACTGCTCAAAATAACCGATTTTTAAATAACTGGATTTAGCTTTTTTATTGCTCTTATTTACAGTAACAAATCGAGAAATTAAAAATTGAAAAATTACAAGACTTGCTCCGACTTTTGCATTATACTTTTCTTCAAGATATGTAGAATCGAAGTGTTGTTGCTGTGGACTTCAGTCCGGAGACTGGTTTCATGCAGCTCTCCATCCTACTCTATCCTGAGCAAGACCCTTCATCTCCTCATAAGAATGGCAACCAACATCCACCTGAACCTGCTTACTATATTCGTCTTTTGGTCTCCCTCTGCGATTTTTTACGCCCAATGCTAAATTTATGATTCCTTGATTCTAAGAATGTGTCCTACCAATCGATCCCTTCTATTAGTCAAGTTACGTCATATACACCTTATTCCTTTTCTCCCCAATTCTGATCATTACCTCTTCATCGGTTACGTGATCTACCCAATTAATCTTCAGCATTCTTCTGTAGCAACACATTTCAAAAGCCTCTACCCTCTTCCTGTCCGCACTGTTTTTCGTCCATGTTTCACTCCCGTACAAGGCAACACACCACACAAATACCTTCACAAAAGACTTCCTTACACATAAATTAATATTTCTCTTTTTTCAAAAACGCTTTTCTTCACTTTGCGATTGTGCATTTTATATCCTCTGTACTGCGACCATCATTTGTTATTATACTGCCCAAGTAACAAAACTCATCTACCTCCTTTATTGTTTCGTTATCTAACATAATTTCTTCAGCATCGCCTAATTTTCTAAGACTGCATTCCATTACCCTTCTTTTGATCTTGTTAATGTTCATTTTATACGCTCCTTTCAACACACTGTCCATTCCGTGCAATTGCTCTCCCAGGCCCTTTGCTGTCTCTGTCAGAATTACTATGTCATCAGCAAAACGCAATGATTTTATTTCTTCACCCTGAATCCAAATTTCTTCTCCTAACTTCTCTTTGCTTTCTTTCACAGCTTACTCCCTTCCCAACTACTGCGTCCCTTTCATGCCCTTCAACTCTAATAACAGCTGTTTGGTTAATATACTAATTGTAAATGATCTTCCGTTCCCTATATTTTACCCCTACTGATTTCAGAATTTGAAAGAGTGTATTCCATTCAGTATTCTCCAAATCTACGAAACGTAGAAATGTAGGTTTGTCTTTCCCTAATCTATCTTCTAAGATAAGTCGTAAGGTGCGTATCCTACATCTTTTCTGAATCGAAACTGATCAGCCCTGAGGTCAGCCTTTCCATCCTTCTGTATATAATTCGTGTTAAAATTTAGCAACAATGACTTATTAAACTAATAGTTCTGTAATTTTCACACCTGTGTGCATCTGCTTTCTTTGTAATGGGGATTATTACATTTTTCTTGAAATCTGAGGGTATTTCGCCTGTCTCATCCATCTTAATCACCAGGTGAAATAGTTTTGTTATGGCTGGTTCTCCCAAATACTTCAGTAGCTCTGAGGGAATGTCATCTACTCCAGTGGCCTAGTTTCGACTTAGGTCTTTCAGTGCTCTGTCAAATTCATCTCTCAGTATAGTACCACCTATTTCATTTTCATGTCCTTCTTCTCCCCTTCCTACAATATTGTCTGGAAGTTCATTTCCTCAAAGTAGCTGGTAAAATAGGGAACTGAAACAGAACTGGCAGAACCCTTAAAACATGCAACAGAACTACTGCATACACTACGCTAGTCCGTCCTTTTTTGGAGTATTGCAGCCCAGTGTGGGATCCTTATCAGGTGGGTTTAACGGGGGACATCGAGAGAGTCCAAAGAAGGGCAGCCCGTTTCGTATTGTCACGATACAGGGGAGACAGCGTTACGGAAATGATACAGGATCTGGGATGGGAATCATTACAACAACGGCGCTTATCGCTGCGGCGTGGGCTACTTACGAAACTCAAATCGCCAACATTCTCCTCAGAATGCGAAAATATATTTTTGACTCCCACTTACATAGGTAGAAATGATCATCAGAATAAAATACGAGAAATCAGAGCTCGAACGGAGAGATTCAGATGTTCTTTCTTCCCGCGCGCTATTTGAGGTTGGAATGGGAGATAAATAGTATAATGGTGGTTCGATGAACCCTCTGCCAGGCACTTAAATGTGATTTGCAGAGTACCCCATGTAGATGTAGATGTAGAACTTAGTACGTCTACCGTCGTTGCTTTTAACTCAAAGTAATGTGATCTTGAATACTATAAAAAATCACTAGTTTTCTCTTGTTGATTCTGAACTCGGCTGAAAAATCATGTTGTAATAAAGATCACATTATTATATGGGCACTGCGAATAGTTACTGCTTTCAGTCGTCACCAATTTTGCACACCGAGGTAACAAGAAAATTAATGAATAGGTTATTATTCCAAGCTTAAAGTTCGTCAATAACATCCAGTGGACAGCTTGGAAGATTGTCACGCAGGGGGCCCGGTTCGATTCCCGGTCGGGGTGCGTGTTGTGTTGTTCTCAACATTTCATCATCATTGACGAGCAAATCGCCCGAGTGGCGTCACTTAAAAATACTTGCAGCATGCTGGCCGAACACGATCCCAGCTGATGACTAACGGCCAAAAATCCCACAAATCATCATCATAGGATTACTAATCGAATTTACATTCTTTTCCAACGAACACTGTGGAACTTTTTGCTTAAATGATACACCTAATTTGTAGTATCTCCACTCGATTTGAGCTTTTTAAAGCAAATGGAGCATTGTACCCTACTGATACCGCACTTTGTAAAGTGCTTCCAGACTTGGGATGATGCAATTCAAAACACAAACGATGTCCGGCGACGGCAGCGAGGAACTGCCTTGTGACCAGACGTCATCTAGTAAGTGACGCTACCGGGTGACAAGTGCACTGTTGCCTCGACAACAGCTTCTCCAATTCGCTAGGCGTTTGTTGCTCCTTCTGACTTGAGATTGTTCGTAAATTATCACCGATCGCGTTTCCTAGTTTCTGCGGTAACATAATATTTCACAGTAGGGGAAATTTCAGGAATAATTATTCAAATGTTCAAATGTTTGTTAAGCTTAAGGCACTTAACTGCGGGGTCATCAGTCCCTAAACTTACAAACTAATTATCAACTACCTTATACTAAGGACGGCACAAATATCCATGCCCGAGGGGGGATTCGAACCCCCGACCGTAGTGGCCGTGCAGACCGTGACTGGAGCGCTTCAGTCTCCTCAGCCACCGCGGCCGGCGAATAATTATTACTAGTTTTTTTGTTTTAATTTTGTAGAACCACTACCACAGAAAGTAGTTATATAGATATTTTTATCGTTATTGGCAATAACTAAGAAAGACAACAGACATCAAATAAATACCGAAAAAAACAACAGTTATTTATAATTAAAATATCGGTATCGCTTTTAAGGCCCCATTCGCACGGTAGCCAACGTCACGTCAAGTCGATTCACGTGACGTCAAAATATTGTCGCATGCTTTCAAGTGGCGTCGTTCACATGGTGAGCAACGTCACGTCAGCGTCATTTTGCCTGCCGGTCAGTATTCTTCGAAAGAATAGCTTGTCGTTGACGGTTAAGGTCACGTGACCGATCAACTGGTTACGATTGGCTTTAGCGGGTTTGTTTGGTTTGTGGGTGCTAACATGGCTGCTTTTCAATCACAGCTGTGTTTTTCGCTTTTAAAATATATTTCGCTACTGAGCCTTGGGTTATACCTGTATTAAAAAATTAACGACGAAATATTAATTGAGCTTTTTCACCACCATGTGGTACTCTGTGATATAAGCAGCAAAATATTTCATTGTTATTATAGTAGGAACGAGTTTGTTGTTGTTTTAGTCTTCAGTCCGGAGACTGGTCTGATGCATCTCTCCACCCTATTTGACCAAGCCTCTTCATTTCCTCATAAGACCTGCAACCTACATCCATTTGAATCTGCTTAGTATATTCGTCTCTTTGTCTTCCTCTGCCACATTTTCCCCTCACACATTTCCCTCCAATGTTAAATTTACGATTCCTTGATGTCTAAGAATGTGTGCTACCAATCGATCCTTTCTTTTAGTCATGGTACGCCAAAAACTCCTTTTCTCCCCAATTCTGTTCAGTACCTCTTCATTAGTTATGCGATCTTCCCATCTAATCTTCAGCATTCTTCTATAGCACCACATCTCAAAAGTCATGTTTCACTCCCATACAAGGCAACACTCCACACAAATTTCTTCAGAAAAGACTTCCTTACAGTTAAATTAATATTCTATATTAACAAATTTCTCTTTTTCAAAAACGCTTTTCTTCTCATTGCCATTCTGCATTTTATATCCTCTGTACTGCGACCATCATATGTTATTGCCCAAGTAACAGAACTCATTTACCACCTTTATTGTTTCGTTACCTAACCTAATTTCTTCAGCATCGCCTAATTTTCTGAGACTGCATTCCATTACCCTTTTTTTTGATCTTGTTACTGTTAATCTTATACGCTCCTACCAACACACTGTCCATTCCGTTCAATTGCTCTTCCAGGTCTTTTGCTGTCTCTGTCAGAATTACTATGTCATCAGCAATTCCTTCAGCAACGCCCGATTTTCTTAGACTGCACTCCATTGCCCTTGTTTTGCTCTTGTTAATGTTCATTTTATACGCACCTTTCAACACACTGTCTATCCGTTCAACTGCTCTTGCAGGTCTTTTGCTGTCTCTGAGAGAATTAAAATGTCATCTGCAAAAAGCAATGTTTTTATTTCTTCACCCTGAACTTTAATTCCTTCTCCAAATTTCTCCTTGCTTTTCCTTTATAGCATGCTCAATCAGGGGCGCATCTAGGACGGCCTACTGGGGGGTGAGGGGGGGGGGCGTGAAAGAAATTTTCATCTCAGCTAAACTCTGGCCCAATGGAAATAATACCGGCCACCCCTTTTTACCCCACGCCCAGTCAAACAAAAACAAAAGTCTCACAGTTTAAGGCTACATCCCTGTCTTACTCCCTCCCCAACCTCTGCGTCCCTTTCACGCTCCTCAACTCTGATAACTGCTTTTTTTTTTTTTTTTTTGTACAAGTTGTAAATTTCCTTTCCCTATATTTTACCCCTGCTGACTTCAGAATTGAAAGAGTGTATTCCAATCATCATTGTCAAAAGCTTTCTCCTAATCTACAAAACCTAGAAATGTAAGTTTGCCTTCCCTTAATCTATCTTCTAAGATAAGCCGTAAAGTGAGGATTGCCTCCCGTGTTCCTAAGTTTCTCTTGATTCCAAACTGATGTTCCCCGAGGTCGGCTTCTACCAGCTTTTCCATCCTTCTGTAAATAATTCGTGTTAAAACTTTGTAACCATGACTTATTGAACTGATATTTCTGTAATTTTCGCACCTGTCTGCGCCTGCTTTCTTTGGAATGGGGATTATTACATTTTTCTTAAAATCAGAGGGTATTTCGCTTGCCTCATACATCTTACGTATCAGGGGAAATAGTTTCGTCAAGAGTGGTTCTCCCAGAGACTTCAGTAGCTCGGAGGCAATGTCTTCTAATCTAGGTACTTTATTTCGGCTTAGTACTTTCAGTGCTGTGCCAAGTTCAACTCTGTATTTCTTCTTCCCTTCCTACAATATTGTCTGCAAGTTCGAATGCGAGACTGTGGCCGATGTAGCCCTACATATAATTAATTAATGTAGTGTTATATCGCTATTTACGGTATGTTAACCAATATAAATAGCTATTTATAAAACCGACCCTATTAGGACTATAAACTTACAACTGACTAATCGCCAATGTTTGTAGGTCACGTTTTGATACTGTATAGTTTTTTATGGTGTGCAGTAAAAAAATATATATTGTTCTATAAAATACGTCCAAATAGGAAGAAAAGAACCGTAAATGACTTGATGAAACTGAAACACCATATTTTTTGTGGAGAAATTGCTTGGCTTATGTTTGTGTCTGCTTTGTTGATCCTTGAACTTATCAGAGACAATTAACTGAAAAATTGTCTCGGCATTCGAAGTTTTATTTTCGGGATATGTGATCTTTAAGTTCTCTGTACTGTGTGTGAAATTCGCCTTGATACATTCACTTAAAAAGTGTTTTGCCGGCCGCGGTGGCCGAGGGGACTGAGGCGCTCCAGTCACGGTCTGCACGGCCACTACGGTCGGGGGTTCGAATCCCCCTCGGGCATGGATATTTGTGCCGTCCTCAGGATTAGCTAGTTCATAAGTAGTTCGTAAGCTTAGGGACTGATAACCCCGTAGTTAAGTCCCATAAGTTATGCAAACATATGAACATTTTTTTTTCTTTTTTAAGCGTTTTCTTAACCACCATTCCTTTTGCTTGCCTTACTTGGATTTGTTCTCTTTTCTTGTCACCTAAGGCAACAACAGCTATAATTCATGCTTCGCCGTTCTCTTTTGCGGACAAATTCCACTGCTATGTCACGTTTCTAACTACTACGTGCAAGTGGTGTTTTATTTTGACGTCTCTTGACGTTCCGTCCAGTGAGAACGCACTTGGATTTTTGGCGTTGTGTGACGTCAGTGACGTTGACGTGGCGTTTCCCACCTTGTGAGTCTAGCCTAACCGGTCGGTTTTTCCCATCCCTAAGACTGAGTCGCCATTTCACGGACTGCGCGGCCGCTCCCGTCCGAGATTCGAATCCTCCCTAGGGCAAGGGAGAGTTTGTTGTTCTTAGCGTTGGTTAGTTAAAGTAGATTTTTGGTCAAGGGGCCGATTACCTCAGCAATTTGGTCTGTTAGGTTTACAAACATTTTAATAGTTTCTGCAAATTAGTCAAAGATAGGTGGAGAATTGGACGACGAACTGTCGTTCCGACAGTGCATGATATCTTGCAATGTTGCTCTGGGATCTAAGTGGTACTAAGGTTACTGTGGTGGTACAACCTGACTCATATCGTCGTGTTCTACGGCTTTCCGTGTACCTTTATGCGCAAACCATTTGCACTACCCAAGCGCTTCATCCCACAGGAGCAGCAATTTCTCGCATGGAAGCATCGTACTTTATGACGTCAATAATGCCCCCTTCAAACTCACTGATTTGACGGTTACAATTCGCGTGTATTTCTGTGAGGCATCCTGCACGCCTGCTCTTGTCTCGCTGATCCATTAACTTCGATTTATAGCGACATCGATAGCCGCACTCACAGTTTACCGGTTGGTAGTACGACGCCGCGATATCGATGTTAACTTCGAACCCGCGAACCGACATGGTTCGAATGCTAATCGTTTTTCCAGAAAATATTAATGAACATCAACGTGAACTTCTTTAAGCTGTTCTATTTCTTTTTTGCTTAGAACATATCTAAAACCCAAATAAGCAGTATGATTCAATGAAACAAACTTCCAGGGATCATCATCATCAGTTTCCTGCTATATTAGCAGATCGTTTGCACATTTATTTTCTTCGTTCCATTGCTTTTTTCTTAGTTTTGCTGATGCATCATATCATCCAAGATCTGAAATCTCTAGTTTCCTCGTCTTTTCTTCCGTTCCACATAGCCCTCTGTTTTCACAAGCCCATCCTTCTTTCTTAGTGTATATACAACCCAGTTTCGTTTCCCGCCCATTTTTAAATCCAATAATGATAATAATTTCGTGTGGCTCATTGGAGTGGTGCAAATTTGACGCCGCTTCAGCGACTTGCGTGAACCTAGCCTACCCCAGTTATCCAACAGGGAAAAGGAGACCTACAGCTTAACGTGGAATCAGAACCACGTGTCGTTTCTGGCGGCTCTTCACATCTTTGACAGATGAAGTATGGGTTAAGGCGCAGACTGAAAAAATCGGAGTTCCGACCGGTTTTCCAGATGTGCGCTTTACCCCAAGGCCACCAGGTTCGACATTACATCCAATAATTTCCTTGGTTCCCTCACTCTTCTCAGCATCTTCTCATTTTTCACTCTCTCCATCCAGCTTATTCTTTTCATCCTTCGCCACGTTCGCATCTCAACAGTCTCCAGCCTATCCCTGTCTTCCTTCTTCAACGTCCCAAGTTTTAGTATCATATAAAAGAACATTCCATACGAAACATTTTATTATCTTTTCCTTGGATTTTCGTCCATATTGTTGCAGAAAAATCTTCTTTTTGTACAAAATACTTCTTTACCGATAGTTATTCTGGTTTTAATTTCTGTGCTTCTTTTCCAGTCAGTTTCTATTCTGCTACCAAGTAATTTAAAGCTGTGCAATTCTTCTAATTCTTCTCCATTCAGCAGTGTTTTTACAGTGCGCTTTTGTGGCGGGTGATGATGGCTGTTGGCGTAAAAGTGATGATCTGTGTGAGCATGTTTTCTGTAGACGCTGTGACCAAGGCATCCATTTCCTTTCCGACAGACAAGGACATAGAGGAAGGAAAGTGCATTGCATTTTTCTACCTCTATGCTGAATTTGATGTTCTTGTTAATGCTGCTTAAATGTCCCAAGAACTCACCAAGCTTATCTCTCCCATGAGGCTAAATGACGAACGTGTCGTCGACGTATTACAAACATTGGTGCATCGTGCAAGAACAATATCAGATGCCAAAAACCTGCCCCACGAATTGAACCACTTTCACAAAGTGTTCAGGACCAATGGGTTTTATTAGTCGCCATGAAATAAATGACGTGATTGCAGATAAATATCACAGTAAGAACACGGACGAGGAACAGGAAAAGGAGCTTGCTTTCTTGCATTTTGTGGCTCCATGTTAGGAAAGTTAAGCCGCCTGGTGAAAATACAAAATCGAATCGGCTCTAGACCTCCGGCGAAAATTCATCAATTACTGAGGCTAGTTAAAGATGTAGCAGGTCTCAGAACACCTGGAGTCTATAGGATACCGTGTGAGTGTGGTCAGTCTTACATCAGACAAACTGTGCGAACCGTAGAACAACGCAGGAAGGAACACGAGAGGTGTTATCGTCTGCGATACCCAGAGAAGTCAGCTTTAGCAGAACATGCGTTAGAAAACGCCCACCGAATCAAGTTTGATGATACCACGGTCGTGGTTCGCACCGAAGGTTTCTGGGATTGTGTAATTGAGGAAGCAATAGATTATTCACTCATTACAGACATTTATTCAAAATTTCCAATACCAAACGATTGTCATTCGAATTAGATCACGAAGTATCGTTTGTGTGTGTAACCTCCGCTACGTTACCGGTTTCGCCTCCGATAGCCTTATCCAGGTAATTAATTCATTAGGCACACGAGTTATTCTAAAGTTCAATTATTCGCGATTGTCTATAGCATAGGCCGGTAAGGTTACGAGTAGTAAGCCTTCTTTAAGTCTATTAAAGTAACCACTGTATTCTAATTTTCTACAGCACCCACTCTCTAAACGATTTTTAAGTTAATAATCTGTCCTGCTCGGTAATCTCCTCTATTAGATCTTAGTTGTTTCCCTATCCTATTTAGAAATTTTTTCGACAATATTTTGTATGTTACTGGCGACAAGGAGATGCCCCTTTATTTGTTGGTGTCAGTTTTATCTCCGTTTTGTTGCGAAGATCGACCAGTGCTTGTTTCCAGTCGCTGGATATGATTCCTTCTGTTCGAATGTCATTTACAACTGTGTGAATTTTCTTCCTTGCGGATAATCCCTCCTAGTTTCCATATTTAGACGAATTGCAATAAAAAATTCCATATAACAAGTGACCAATATTTATAGATATATAACTGTTCGTATGTAATCCAAACAAACTTAATGCAAAGGCAAGTGACGACATTTTCACTGAGTCTTACGTCGGTTCTTGGTACATCATCATAATGAATTAGCAGCACAATTTTGTTTTATTTAGTTAACCGATTTTCGGTTTAGAATTTAACGTCTACAGATATATTGCATAAACCGGCTAAAGATCCTTACGATTCTCGATATCTTTACGGCAGTCGGCTAAATACGACCGCTAGTAAAAACGGGAATAATGTCAAGGGGCACTATGACAGTAGTGTAGGCTGTAGGGTGAAAATTTGTCTGGCTGAGAACGTGCAAGCGTAGTTTCTGCGGCTTCACCAGTGGCGGCGCGTACTATGTGTGTTCACTAGTTCAGTGAACCCCCGGAAAAAAGTTCGTCGTGAAAAAAAGTAACTAAAAAAAATAAAACATGTTTTTAAATTTCAGATCATTTTATATGCACATTCAAAGTATTTTTAGCGCATGAAAAATGTTTTACGTCGCGGAGACAGCACGTATACGAGTGGTAGCGCGGTCGCCTAATGTAGGTAGCAGCGTTGCAATACACATGCGCGGCTGAGGTTGAAATTCTCTTCTGAACCCCCTTGAGGCGGCATATGGGAGCTCAGGCGACAGGGAAGGGCGAGGGGAAACGCCGCTTTTAACATTGGCATTGGAGCTGGTGGAGACACCAGCTCCTGGCTACTCGAGATCTGGCGGTTACGCATGAGTGGTCTCTAAGCAAGACAATGGAGCTACTGCGCACCTCGCCTTGCGCATGCGCAAATTCTCCATGAAGGCATCATCCGCCCTTCATATTTGTTTTTGGCGCGTTGAAGATTCCTCAAAACACGTCCTATTTGGTAAAATATCCTATAACTATAAATTAAACATGCATCAACTGTAAAAGCCTTCAGTAGATCCGATAATGAATCATAATGAAGTCTCTTCTCTCCACCTAGAAAGAATATCCGTATGGTTATCGGCATCTCTGTGTGCTGTTACAGGTAATGTGTTCAAAACGAACTACAAGCAATTTTTTTAAAATCCAATCTTCTTTTTAACAGCTCCGGTAGCAACAATGACTTTTGTATTGTTACTTGCTACATATACTTTGAACGTTTCTGCAAATGTTGCTCGATTTTTAGGGTAAATTACAGTTATGCTCTTCGGTGTAACAAATATTTAAATGTTTGAAAATATGTGCGAGAGAGCAGCCTTTGCGCATGGGTAAGGTTACGAGGGGGTGTTGGTCTCAATGTCACGTGACCCGTAGGTAGCTTTCTCTCTACATCGTACAAGATTCTTTTCGTTACAATGAGTTACTGTGTTTTAGTGTTCATGTGCATTTTGATATGTTCTTGGTGTTCATTGTCAAAGAAGAACAACGTTCAGTATCTTTCAGGAACGAATTACTCAGCTTTAGGCTCGGAAGAGAAGTGTGAAATGAAGAAGCTTCCTAGGCCGACGCCTCAGCTCGAGTTGAAGCAAGCACAAACAAGTCGAGATAAGACATTCAGTCATCCTGCCACTGGACTTCAGTATCCACCGAGTGTAGGAAGCTTAATGGATAGAACATCTGCAGAAGAAATGGGTTAGACCCCAGCCTGAGCCTCCTAACTCGATGCCCACTACAAGCAAGCTAAAATGTCTCTGACACCTTTGAGTGTAATTATTATTAGCCGCAAAGGTTCGTGGTGTCTGCTCAAAGGATATGTCCGAAATAACGGATACCACACAAGTCGTGAGGACGAGACGCCTGTCGAGCTTTAATTTCGGAAAATAACAATTTTTTTAAAAAGAATAATGGCCGTAATTGCTAATAATTCAGACAACAATTTAGCATTGGAGGGAAGTGAGTGAGGTGAAAATCCCAGAGGAAGAGCAAGAGATGAATACAGCAAGCAGGTTCAAATGAGTGTGACAAGCCGTTCTTATTCAGAGATGAAGAGACTTGCTCAGGATAGGGTGGAGAGCTGCATCAAACTAGTCTTCTGACTGAAGACCTCTACAACAACAATCATTCAAAATATTAATTCAGAATAGCACGTATTATATCCATATTTTAATAGAAGAAAATAGCCTATTGTGCATAACGCAGCAAAATAATTGATTTAAAAATATCCATTTAAATGGGAACATGGGGACACACAAATCGCTATATACAAATATTATGACGGTTCAGTTTTCGCACAGACTACGCGAGAAATTGACTCATCGCCGAATATCCCCACTTTAGAGGAATTGCTCAGCAGGCGATGTTCGCTGCAATCGCGCATTGTTATCCATAGATAAAAGACGCCAGGACAGAATGCACCCATGATCTGATGCACAGGGGGAAGGGAAACAGTTCCGCAGTGTTGATAGTATCCTGTGCAAAGATTTGGGGTGGCGCCAAGAGCTTAGGGATTATACGACTCGGAGCCGCGTGCTTTTTTCAGCTGAGAGCAGGTTGTATACGTGTAGTGCTCCTGAACGCACCTTCGTAGGCCAAAGGGTGGAACAGTACATCCAGAAACTTCATCCAATATCGTATTTGTTTAGTGGTCCAGGTGTTAAGGTGTGGGCAGACAATATTGGACGGGCATAATGACTGACCTCCAAATCTCGGAGTGTGGCTGGTCGAAAAGTGATGCAATTTTGGAATGATTTTATTTACAAGTCCGGTTTCGACATCAGATTAGTATCATCTTCATATAAACAATTACCTTTTTATAGACACACAAGATGATACACAATTGTCATATAAAAGAAATGAAAAGTAGAAACTACCTCTGATGTAAGTAAATAAATTAGAAATGAGATATCATATGCCAGTGGTATACTATAAATCTATAACATCGTTAGTATAGACCAGTGTTTTTTAATCCTTTCGAATATGTGACCCCCCTGTTGTTGTTGTTGTTGTTGTTGTGGTCTTCAGTCCGCAGACTGGTTTGATGCAGGTCTCCACGATACTCTGTCCTGTGCAAGTCTCTTCTTCTGAGAGTATGTTCGTACCCCCTCTGCAGCAACTTTCTGTTATTACCGCTCTCTCCGTTGTCTCCACTCCGTCGAACCAATAGAAGGACGTCGAACCACTTTAATTCAATGTGAAACCTTAACTTTTCCTGGCGTAGAAACTTCATTCTGCCCATGACAATACTTTGCAACCTAGATACCGCAACTGATCACCTAATTGTTTTGTCCAGTGTAGTACACAAATTTGCTAATCACATGACTAATTGCCTGACGTTATATGCTTTTGCTTCACAATGAATATTTTACTTTCTGTATTCGTCGCACGCTCCTTATACTTATTGACAAGGCTCAAGCTATATATTAAAATGTTAGGATGGACTACTGGTTTTTCGTTATCTGTAGCTTACTGGCCCAACTGGTCTCTCTCCAGTATCTAAGAGACATATCCATTTTAATTACCGTTGACTATATTTGCAGTAAGTATATTTTTTGAATATATGAATATAGTTTGTACTGCTCAAATTAGTTTTGAATTAACCTCAGTAATCGTCGTTGCCCGGGTATATACTTACAATATACCACTCTTATTCCATTTCTTTCTGCCCTTCTGTCCATTGCCTTCTGCTGCACTCTGTCCTTTTCACCTGAATCCGCAGTGAATTTCGTCCTGTAGTTTCGTTTTCACGTAGTGCAATCCTTAGGAAGTCACATCTGCCGAGGAACTATGGGCCGTGTTATTATATCATTTCTAAGCTACATTCGCTGGTACGTGTGCTTAGGTCTCACGAATACAGTTAGCTGTGTGGAAGTACTGCATTGTAAGTCGTGCCGAAAGCCATGTTTTCACTATATGATTAGCGAAAAATTAGTAAGCCATAAACAGTTTTTCTTTCACGATTTTATGGGGGTTGTCAGAGGGAAAAGTTTTCTTAAGGGTTTGAAATTGTTGATGATAGTAGCTAAGTCCACTCAGTCTCAAACAGTGGACAAATGTGTGATTACTCGTGCGTTTTGGGCTTCTTTGCTTCTCTGAGCCCATCACCACTCATTGGAAGACAGGTGCTTCTTAGCCTCAAGCGATTGTAGTTTGACAGTAAGGAAGGTATGCACCAACCATGGTTAAATTTGGTCCGAGAAAAGGAGAAGTGGAACTCTCTCTCTCTCACACACACACACACACACACACACACACACACACACACACATACACACACACACACGTTCATATATTTTTATACTTTGGATGGATACTAACTTATGAAATGTTTCATTGTCTTGCGGTAGGCAGCAGTAGATGATGGGAGAGAAAGTAGATGATTTTTCCCTCTGAACTGCTGATATCTTCAGGAGAGACAATAATGAAGAAATTGGTCCACCTTGTTTGCAAGATGTATGAGACAGAGTAAATACCATGTGACTTCCAGAAGAATATAGTAATTCCAATTCCTCAGAAAGTAAGTGCAGACAAATGAAAAATTAAAGAACCACCAGTTTAATAAGTCATGGTTGCAAAATACTAACACGAATTATTTACAGACGTATGGAAGAACTGGTGTAATCCGATCTTTGGGAAGATCAGTTTGGGTTTAGGAGAAATGTAGGAACACGTGAGGCAAGCCGGCCGCGGTGGCCGAGGGGACTGAGGCGCTTCAGTCACGGTCTGCACGGCCACTACGGTCGGGGGTTCGAATCCCCCCTCGGGCATGGATATTTGTGCCGTCCTAGTTCGTAAGTAGTTCATAAGTAGTTTGTAAGTTTAGGGACTGATGACCCCGTAGTTAAGTCCCATAGACTATACAAACATTTGAACATTTGAACACGTGACGCAGTATTTGCATTACGACTTATCTTAGGTGATAGGTTAAAGAAAGGGAAACCTACGTTTTATAACTCTCTATAATAATAATAATTTCATGTGGCTCATTGGCCCGTGTGCAAGTCTTTCAATTATACGCCACTTCGGCGACTTGCGTGTCCCTAGTCTATCCCAGTTATCCAACAGCTTAACGTGGAATCCGACCCACATGTCGTTTCTGGCGATTCCTCACATCGTTGAGAGGTGAAGGATGGGTTAAAGCGCAGACTGAAAAAAATGCGAGGTCCGACCGGATTTCGAAGCCGCGACCCTTCGGTTTCCAGTAGAGCGGTTTACCCCAAAACCACCGGGCCCGACTATAACCCTCGTCTTTCTTTCCTTTCGTTCTTGCCTTGAAACAACCGTGCTTTGCATGTGTCGCTCTACGTCTTTCCAGAGCGAGCGGAATAATGGAAAGGGAAAGTCCCCTCGGGGTAAATTCAAGCCTTTTACTATTCACAATTAAACCCGTCTATTCGTCAATTGGACAAAAAAATTCACATCAAGAATTTACCCTCCGGTATCCTATAGCGCTTATGCCCGGCCGGCCGCCGCGGTGGAGTAGCCGAGCGGTCTGTCGCGCGCCGTGGCTCAGCGCGCCCGGTCAGAGGGCTAAACGCCTCTCTAATAAAAAAGCGGAGACAAGAACTCATCGAACGACAACGAACAAAATGGAACAACGACCGCAATGAACTAATCTACCCAAAGGAGCAATAAATAAATAAAAAATAAATAAATAAAATAAAAAATAAATAAATAAAAAAATAAAATAAATAAATTAAAAAAAGCAGTCTAAAGCGTCTCGCTGCGGAGCGTGCGGTCGCTCGCCGTGGAGGTTCGAGTCCTCCCTGGGGCATGGGTGTGTATGTGTGTGTTTGTCCTTAGGTTAGTTTACCTAGGTATAAATAGTTTGTAAGCTACGGACTGATGACCACGCAGTTTGGTCCGATAGATTTACATACATTTGAACATTTTTATGCCCGGCCGTTGATGTTTTCGTACTAAGTTTAGTGAGTGATACTGATACTGGCCGTCACACGCTTGTTTTTCAGTTCGAAAAAACCTAACAACATTCCACTAATAAAAATTTCGTACAAAGTCATTTCAAACTTTTGCGCAATATTAAATCCGTATGTAACTCGGTGTTAGATTTCCAGAGATGATTCTCATCGTTGTTTAAAAGTTCCTGTAACTATCCAATATATATATATATATATATATATATATATATATATATATATATATATATAATCACCAAAATAGAGTTTAAATTACAACTGTCTGTCAATTTAATTTTTGAGGTTTGCTGATAAATAGTAATTCTGACAGAGACAGCAATTAAACGGAATGGGCAGTGTCTTGAAAGGAAAATATAAGATGAACATTAACAAGAGTAAAACGATGCTAATGGAATGTAGCGTCAGAAAATCAGGCGATGCTGAAGGAATTAGATTAGGTAATATGGCAATAAAAGTAGTAGATGAGTTTTGTTATTTGGATAGCAAAATAACTTCTCATGGCCGAAGTAAAGAAGATATAAAATGCAGAATGGCTATGGGGAGAAAAGCGTTCCTGAAGAAGCGAAATTTTTTGACATCCAATATTAATTTAAGTGTCCGGAAGTCCTTTATGAAAGCATTTGTCTGGAGTGTAGCACGTAAGAGAGTCAAACATGGACGATAAGGTGTTCAGACGATGATAGAGGCTTTCGAAATGTTGTACTATAGACGAATGATGAAGATTAGAGGGGTAGATCATGCAACAAATGAGCAGGTGGTCAACAGAATTGGGGAGAAAAGGAGTTTCTGGCATATCCTGTCTAAGAGAAGGGGTAGATTGGTGGGACACAGTCTGAGACATCAAGGAATCGTCAACTAAGCATTAGAAGGAAGTGGTGGGGTAAAAATCGTAGAGGAAGACCGAAGAACGAATACAGAAAGCAGATTCAAAAGGATGTAGGTTGTCGTTCTTAGTCCGCGGTGGCCGAGGAGATTGAGGCGCTTCAGTCACGGTGTGCACGGCCACTGCGGTCGGGATTTCGAATCCCCCCTCGGGCATGGATATTTGTGCCGTCCGTAGTTGTAGCTAGTTCATAAGTAGTTTGTAAGTTTAGGGACTAATGACTCCGTAGTTAAGTCCCATAAGCTTGACAAACATTTGAACATTTGAACATCGTTCTTATTCTGAGATGAAGAGGCTTGCACAGGAAAGGGTAGCGTGGAGAGCTGCATCAAACCAGTCTGCGGACTAAAGATCACAACAACAACACTGAACAAGCTTTGATGGAAAGTAAGGACAAATTTGGAAACGGAATTAAGGTTCAGAGAGCAGAAATAAAAAGTTCCCAGTTTGCTGATGACACTGTAAGTCTGTCAAAGACAGAAATGAACGTGGAAGAGTAATTGAACGGAATTGACAGTGTACTGAAAGGAGAGTGTAAGATGAACGTTAACAAGAGAAAAAAAGTAATGGAACGTAATCTTAAGAAAATTACGCGATGCTGAAGGAATGGTAACGAGATAATAAAAGTAGTTGAAGAGTTTTGTTCTTTTGGTTGTAAAATGAAGGTAGAAGTAAAGAAGATATAAAATGCAGAACAGAAAAGAAATCCTGAAGAAGAGAAATATCAATCTTTTGACATGTGTTGCTGTAAACGAATGCTGAATATTAGATGAGTATATCGCGTAACTAATGAGACGGTACTGAACAAAATTCTATAGAAAAAAATTCTGGCATATGTCTAAAAGAAGATAATGATTGGTGGGACATATTCTGAGACATCGAGGAATCGTCAATTTAGTAGCATTGGAGGGAAGTGTGTGGGGTAAAAATCACAGAGGGAGACCGAGAAGAAATACAGAAAGCAGGTTCAGAAGGATGTGTGTTGCCATTCTTACTGACAGATGAAGAGGCTTGCTCAGTATAGATTAGCGTGGAGAGCTGCATCAATCAGTCTGGACTCAAGACGACAACAAAAATAACAATTCAAGCAGCTTTTGTTAACATTTATCAGATGACCAACATCACACTTATCATTCAGTTACATGTAGGCCTGACCGATGTAGATTAGCATTACCTAACTTATTTTTAATTGGATGCTCTGACTTCCCTTAGTTTAGGCGAGGAAATGTGTAACACACATAATGGAAACTAGCTATCCTTGCAGCTTGTTTTGTTGCGCCGAGTACCGTGACTATGTGTGTGTGTGTGTGTGTGTGAGAGAGAGAGAGAGAGATGAAGGCTACAGCTCCAGATTAGATTTCACGAGTAAACAAACCTCATTTGATGTCTTGACAACATTTCCCGAGGCCTCTGCATGAGACAGAATGTGCTTCCGGGTAGACTTGTCGCACACTTGGTGTGTCTAAGAGAGGAGGGGAGACATTCG
Organism: Locusta migratoria; assembly: GCA_026315105.1. Taxonomy (NCBI): domain Eukaryota; kingdom Metazoa; phylum Arthropoda; class Insecta; order Orthoptera; family Acrididae; genus Locusta; species Locusta migratoria. The sequence continues at coordinate 65,912,478 of CM048751.1, forward strand.
CTCGCCGTGTGACAGGGCTGCATTGTCTCCACGAGTCGTCGCGTTTTACCTCAGTGTCCCATTGTGTGTCCGTTCCCAGCTGTGACGCAAAGGCCCACTCTCGCTGCCTTGAGATCTTCGCACCACCGTGACCCCGATTTCACACGTGTGAAGCAAGTCTCAGGATAAATACCGTGCTCTAAAAGAATATATTGCCCAGTAGCGATATACCACTCGGAGAATATAAATGATTGTTATTAAGAATGAAAGAAATCATAGAGAACGAGTTAATTACTTGGATTTACAATGACGCAAGGAGGTTACTAATTTTTCGTGAACCAAAATTTCATCAATTTGTATGGTGAGGAGAAAAAGGCGTCTAGCAATGTCTTGTGTAGTTCGCGAACGAACTAGTTCAAAAGGGCGCAACCACAGGCAAACTACGCGAACTAGTTCCCAGATCCCTCGCTTCTTAATTCGTTCGCTCCTTTTCCGAAGACTGACAGTGAACAGCGAGAGGATGCGAGAGCGCGCAGAATCATGAGATTTCTTTCTGCCAGTTACCGTTATTTCGAGCTGAGTCAGTTTTTTTTCCACCAAAATAAACGCATTTAGCATATTTTGTAGGTAATGAATCTTCAATGACCTAAAAACTAAATAAAGAAAGCCATTTTAAAAATAAAATACTACGAGTTCTCTGTATGTAAGGTAGTTGAATACCATTATATCACCCAACGTGTAAATAAGTGGTTTATTGATGTCTAATAGCCTAAAAATACGGGTAACAGCAGATGCTTGGTGGAAAACTGATCATTATAAAAAAAGCTACCATAACAAAAGAAAGAGCGCTTACATCGGCGGTAGCAAAAGCTAAAAAGAGTTAACGAGTAACGCTGTCTCTCAGGAGTAGGAGCTGACAAACTAAAAAGAGCGGCCTATTTCGCGACGGAGCTGCGAACTAAAATGAGAGCTTCCTGTCGCGAACTGAAAAGAGAGCTACCGGTTGCGAACTAAAATATGCGCTACTGGTCGCGAACTAAAATATGCGCTACCGGTTACGAACTAAAATATACTGTACCGGTCGCGAAGTACAATATGAGCTACCGGTTGCGAAACGTACCTCGCTCCTGAGTTCGTTGGATCCTTTTCCGAAGATTGACGGGCAATAGCAAGAGGGCGCTTGCCTTCTGCCGATGAAAGCCATTTCGAGATGAGCGTCTGGCAGCTAGAGTTAATTTACATAATTCACTGGTACAGTATTTCTAAAGTATTCTGCACTCTGCAGTGTCTTATTACTATATTCTATAATGCTAAGATATAAAGATAACTCAAAATTTTAACGCGAGAAATTATCCACAAACTGTTTCTTTTGGTCTGCCTGATATCGTTAGCCGCTCACGTATGAAGCAGCCAGATAGGGGAACTTCTCCCTCCACCTGCATGCGCAGACCACATCGCTCACCCATCACTGGGAGCGGACGAACTAAAAGAACGACCTAGTTCGCGACAGAGCTGCGAACTAAAAGTGACCGCTCCCGGTCGCGAAATATTATGCGTAAAACTACTAGCAATAGTTCATACGTTTTCTCAAGAAATTGCGATCGCCCTATAATTCACCTGACGGTTCACATCTGCCCAGTTGCTACTGAGAGACTTCTTGGCAACGAAGTGTAACTTCTTACCAGTTAATCCCTGGCGCTAGTCGGACAACAACCCTACATCTACATATTTACTCTGTATAAATGGTTTCTCTAATGGAGTTCGGGGAAAAGGAACATTTCTCTTTATTATGATGCTCATGTCTCCCTAAGTACGTGGGTGCTAACAAATTACAGAGCCAAAGGAACTGGTACACGTGGCTAATATCTTGTAGGGTCTAATGTTAAAATGTTTGTAGAGCTTATGGGACTTACGGGGTCAACAGTCCCTAAAATTACAAACTACTTATGAATTAGCTAATACTAAGGACGGCACAAAACAAATATCTATGCCCGAGGGGGGATTCAAACACCCGACCGTAGTGGCCGTGCAGACCGTGACTGGAGCGCCTCAGTCCCCGCGGCCACGGCGTCCGGCTTGTAGGGTCTCAACTAGCAATACGACGTGGCACGGACTCGACCAAAGTAGTGATGGAGGGAATTGACACCATGCATCCTCCAGGGCTGTCCGGATATCGTAGTGGGACAAGTATTTAACTGCCCACTATGTTCCTCATAAAGCTCAATTTCGCAGTTGTTTAGTACTTACGGAATATATTGTTTTGAATGTTATTAATGTTTGAGAACATATACTTGTGTGAATTTTATTTGCTTTTGTTTGTTTCATGTGCAACGACGGTGCTGCAGCAGTACGCAGTGACGAGTTCTCCGTCGACGTCAGCGAGAAAATGCTGGTCGCTATCGTTGATTAGCCGAAGGTCGGCGCGCTGAACTTGAAGACATTGGCTGCTGTTGGGGACTGCGCTAGATTTTTTTTTAATGAAAAATGAATATGAAGAAAAATGTAAATGAAAAAGAGTTATCGTAACTTGTATTCCTTATTGAGAGGAAGTCTCTTTGCAATCATAACTTGTATATACTGAATTGTGTGTGATTAATTTCGTCATATATAGATATTTAAAATAAAAGTTTTAAAAAAGTTACTGATGAGAGTCTACGATTTCTAAAAAAATTGAATCAAGATGTGTGAATGATTTTTTCTGAAGTGAAGTTTGAATGTGATCTGAAAGACTTATACAAAAATTACGTGTCACTAAAGTTGCACGAAAGTTGCAGATATATACGAGGGCTGTGAAAAATAAATAAATAAATAAAAATAACCTCTCGTGGAGATATCAACTATAATTTTACTCAGGGGTTTACGAACTTAAAGAATCTGATGGTAGAAAGCGATCCTGAAATATTTTAAATATTCAAGAAAAGGAATTTATTATGAATAATTTGGGAGCTAAAATTATCGACAGGGATAATTATTTTGAGTTGGTACTAGTTAACTTCGGGTACGAAGTCACGGTCATGTAAAGAGTTGTTTCTTAATGAAATCAGAGTTCATTAAAAGGGGTACCACCGCAGTATCCCTAAGAATACGAAGGGCTGGAGATTTCTTCTGAACAACGCCCTTCAGGGCAACCCAGAAATGCTAAGTAATGTTCAAGTCTGGGGAGTTTGATGGCCGATATTTTAATTTCATTTGCACCTACATTTCATGTATTTTGTATTTCCTGTTAGCCTATTTGACTTAAATCTGAGGTTACCAAAGATTACGTCTATCTAAAAGTCCCCGTTCGCGCAGTCTCGTTCTTTAGTTAGTCTTGTGCTGTCCTTGTTCCTGCCGTGTTGGAGATCTGGTGATATGATAAATGTGTAAAGTACTGGTCAGTCTGATTCTTGCTACGGCCATGTTTTGCAACCTGAATGCTGTTCCCAGCATCATGTTGTTGTGGTGCAAGACCAATGTTTGACATGTGGCACGTGCAAGATCTGTTGATAACAGCGAAACCTGTAAAAATCAAGATATTTTATAACGATCTTTGGATTATTAGAAGTAACAATACGATGACTCATAAATAATAAATTCGAACAATGAAGGAGAGTCACTTTTACTTATTTTTGGATCTGTATATTGTTAAAGATGAATAGTAACACAGTAAAACTATTTGTTCATTTTATGGTAGCTACTGATCATATTCCTTTTCCCTCACACCACCAATCCTAAGCACAGAATTCAATGTAACTGCAACACGATTATGAAGACCGTCACACATGTTTTACGGTATAAGAAGTTTCCCTGGACGGACTTGCCAAAATGACATATAAAACATTTTTGCTGATGTCCCCAAATACTACTTCATTTAATAATGAATTTAGCACGTCGGATCAGACGCCATTTGCGTTATTAAGTAAAAAATTATGTGGGGACATCAACAATGAAGTTTTATATTTTATTTTGATGCTGTTTTTACTCGTAACAAATTGCTGTTTACAGCATCCTGCTATAAAGATGCATGATCAATGGTTCACATGTGAGTGATGAACTGTTTACAGTATGCAAAATTTGTTGATGGCAGCGTAGATATGCCGAAAGAGCTTTTGAAGCGATCTTAGGCAACCTGTATTTTTTTTTAATTTAAAAAAATAAATAAACAAGAGACCTCGCCTCCACAGTTTGAAATAATGTCAGAAATGTATATACTTCTAATGCGTACAGTTGATTCCACGTTACAGAACGTTGAGAAACTGGAAGTTACTTTAATGCAGTAATCCGTTACCCACACGAGAAAATTAATTCCTCATTTCAAATACGACTGGAGCTTACTTAAATCGCATCATATAAGTCGTCGTTTAGTGTTACAAACGTACCTATTGTACGGTGGCATGATCAAAGGGAAGCCCTGCACTATATTCTCCTAATAGCATGTTCACCACATGGAATTCACCTGCCTGTGTGAAAACTCATTATTCAAAAATATTCTTCCAATAAGTAGTTTGGCTTTTTGACAGTATTCATTTATAAAAGCTAACGTTCACTTTTGAAATCAGATAATATACATAAATATACTGAACTTAATCGATTAGAGGAGATAATATAAAAATTCAGCAAGTGAAACAGGAAAAAGGGAGTACAAACGTCTGAAAAATGAGATTGACAGGAACTGCAGACTGTCTAAGCAGGAGTGGCTAGAGGACAAATGCAGAACCGTAGAAAAATGCATAACTATAGGAAAGGTAGATACCACTTACAGGAAAATAAAAGAAACTTTTGGAGACAAGAAAAGCAACTGTATGAATATCAAAAACACAGACGGAAAACAAGTTCTAAGCAAAGAGGGGAAAGCTGAACTGTGGAAGGAATATATAGAGGGCCTATACAAAGGAAACTTGAAGGCAGTATTCTAGAAATGGAAGACGAAGTGGAGGAAGATGGGATAGGAGATACGATACTGCGAGAAGAATTTGACAGAGCGCTGAAGGTCTTGAGTCAAAACAGAGCCCCTGGAGTGGATGATATTCCGTCTGAACTGTTGATGTCATTGGGAGAGCCAGTCATGGAAAAATATTATCACCTAGTATGCAAGATGTATGAGACAGGGGAAATACCCTCAGGCTTCAAGAAGAATATTGTAATTCCAATTCCAAAGAAAGCAAGTGCAGACAAGTGTGAAAATTACAGAACTATCAGTTTAATAAGTCATGGGTGCAAAATACTAACACGAATTATTTACAGACGAATGGAAAAACTTGTGGAATCCGACCTCGGGGAAGATCAGTTTGGATTTAGGAGAAATGTAGGAACACGGGAGGCATTACGACTTATCTTAGAAGATAGGCTAAGGAAAGGGAAAGCTACGTTTTTAGCGTTTGTCGATTTGGAGAAAGCTTTTGACAATGTCGACTGGAATACACTGTTCCAAATTCTGAAGGTATCAGGGGTAAAATATAGGGAGCGAAGAGTTATATTCAACCTATACAAAAAGCAGACGGCGGTTATTAGAGTCGAAGGGCAAGAAAGGGACGCAGAGGTTGGGAAGGGAGTAAGACAAGGTTGTAGCCTTTCCCCAATGTTGTTCAATCTGTACATTGAGCAGGCAGTGAAGGAGTGGAAGGCGAAATTTGGAGAGGGCATTAAAGTGCAGGGAGAAGAAATAAAAACATTGCGGTTTGCCGATGACATGGTAATTCTGTCTGAGACCCAACAGATCTGGGGGAGCAATTGAATGGAATGGAAAGTGTCTTGAAAGGAAGATATAAGATGAACATTAACAAGAGTTAAACGAAGGTAATGGAATGCCATGTCAGAAAATCAGGCGATGCTGAAGGAATTAGATTAGGTAATGAGACAATAAAAGTAGTAGATGAATTTTGTTATTTGGGTAGCAAGATAACTTCTGATGGCCGAAGTAAAGAAGATATAAAATGCAGAATGGCTTTGGGAAGAAAAGCGTTTCTAAAGAAGCGATACTTGTTAACATCTAATATTTATTTAATTGTTAGGATGTCCTTTCTGAAAGCATTTGTCTGGAGTGTAGCATTGTATGGGAGTGAAACGTGGACGATAAGGAGTTCAGATAAAAAGATGATTGAAGCTTTTGAAATGTGGTGCTACAGACGAATGATGAAAATTAGATGTGTATATCACGTAACTAATGAGGAGGTACTTAACCTTATCTGGGAGAAATGGAGTTTCTAGCATATCCTGACTAAGAGAATATATGGATTGGCCGAACGTATTCTCAGATGAAGAGACTTTCACAGGACAGGGTAGCGTGGAGAGTTGCATGAAACCAGTCTGTGGACTGAAGACCACAACAACAACAACAACAACAACATACACTATAAGAATAATAATGACGTTCAAGAGTTTGTAAGCTATTGAGATCCAAAGGCAACAAACTCTCATGTAACTGTTCTGCATATTACGCAATCACATCCCACTTGGTAAAAGATCTGAGCACTGCTAATAATTTGCATTAACACCCATACACATTTGTAAACACCTATCCAAGGATTCCTGAATGGGATCTCGATAGACAGCAGCAGAGTACTCTTTCTTTATTTCCTGTTCTTCCTTTTCGTCTGCAATTTTTCTGCTTGGAGACATCTTTCTCACTGAAGCCTCCTCCAGTTCAGGACAGCTTGGCGGACCCACCCGTTCTCCTGGCCTCTCTTCGGACAGAAGATCTTGCAGAAAAGACCTCAGCTCCGCTGTGTGCTGGTGCAAGGCCTACGCACTGCGTAGTACTCTCTCAGTTTCGGCACTCACAGTCGGCACGGAAATCCTGGACTCCCCACCTGTGCTCTCCCTCCATGGCTATGCTGCTTCTTCTTCTTCATCATCATCTTCACCTTCATCTTCACTTTTAGTGTCGTTCATTGCCTCCTTATATTCGTTTATATAGTTAGCAGTACTACGAAATCGCCACAAAATTGCTTCGTCTTGTAAAGGCATCACTAGTGTAGGTTGTTGAAATGATTTTTGTTCTGGTGTAATATTTTTTCTTCTTTCTTCCTGTCACTTTTTCTTGTATTTCATATGTACGATGTAGGTACTCGCAGCATGTTATAATGGTTAAGGTCTGTGATGTGTAGTTGCTTTTATGAAGTGAATTGCAATTTTTTTCTTCTCTTTTGTAATATAAAAATGTTTTCTTGTTATTCGAATATATATAATATTTGAGCTTCCTTGTTTTATATTTTGTATGTTGTTAGTACAGAAAGAGCTGTATGAGTTAAATGTATTCTGTGACTTTATAAATCGAGAAAGAGCGAGCAGACTATCGATAGTGGCAGTCGAGCAGCGGGGGTGTGAACTGAAAGCCTGCTGTGGGTGTGTATGCAAGTGATCGTAATGTGACCACAAAGGTTTTCCCGGCGTAATAACTGTTTGTAATCTTCTCGGGTCTGCAGCCGGATACTAAAGTCAACGTGACACAATATTTCAGCATCTCGTTACTGGGACTGTGTCTTAAAGGAATCTATAGAAATTCGATTATCTGACAATCTGATTAACAGAGACAAAGGCTACCTTCTTAGTAAATCCTGGAACCCGGTGTTATCAGATGTTAAAAAACAACGGTTGGTACTTCATAAATCTGAATAATAATTTTATCATCGATTATCGATCTCGCCGGACTCTACCACCGGAGCGCTGTACGTCTTGTGCGCCAGAGGGCAGTCACTGTCACTTCTTGCGCACGCGCTATGGGCCTTCCTCGATGTATAAATGAGCCACCGATTGGACTGGTAACTCAGTTCCGGCGAGATTGTCTATCAGCAAGCTCACCTGAGGATGGCGGGCAGTTGCGCCGCTGAAATATTGTGTCAAGTTGACTTTAGTATCCGGCTGCAGACCCGAGAAGATTACAAACAAGTGATCGTAAAGTTTAGGCGTAATGTGCACGAATTTGTTCAAACAAATTATGGACATTGGATTTACTGCTGCTTTTGTGTATAATGAACTATGGAGGACATGTTCCAAACAGGGAAGTAGAAATGTATAAAACTGTTAAAACTGTGTTGGTGGTAGTGACAATACAGGTATACAAGGATGGCACTGTAGCCGTATTGGTGGAACTCCAATAATTTTATATTAGAGACTGCATCATGTTTAGACTCTTGCTTTAATTCAGAAATTAAGTGTGCAGCCGTAAGTGGCGGACTGCTGTATAAAGTAATTGCAAGGATATGGTAGAGATATAAAGAGAACTGATTGTTGTGGATTAATGAATTCCGATAACAGTGGTTACGCTTCTGAATTTCGCTTGTTATTTGAAGACAGTGTTTTGAGAAAACTTTCATAAACGTAACTGGTGGACAGTGATTGCGCCGACATAGGTGTGAATGACGTTGCGAAAGCATGTATTGTAAATCTGAACGTAATCACAACAATATTTACAGGCAATTTGACGTTGAATGGATTTATGCCACCTACAATGACTTCGAGGAATTGATACCAGATTGTATAAATAAATCAACAAGGTTGTTTTGCGGTATATCGCCTGCACTGAAGGAGCCGAATTCGACATCGCGCCGATCTGCATGTGGATAGATAAGCCACTCTGCTCGCTCTAATTTTAAAAGGAACTACTTATTTTCATATTCTGTTAGTAAAACCAAAGTGTAACCTATGTTTAACACTTCAATTGTCCCTTTTGTAATAAAAGTAGACTAACTATGACTGAGTATAATTATTGTTGAACCCCGCCATTAATGTTAAGGTTCCTGGTAATGAAAAGAGATATTGTTTAATTTCCTGTGTAGCGTTAATCACATTGCCAGTGCTATTCCTTGCTGATTTTCCGGTGCTTGGTACTTCTTTCATTCAATTTCTGGTAAACTTCATACTTTTCAGTGTCTTACGCAAGGTGGCGGTAGGTTCAGATTTGAGGAAGTAGAATTGTTGTTTTCAGTTTATATTAGGCCTAATGACTTGCTTATTGGTTGATGCAACAGTTGTTTTCTCCTTCACTCTATGGTTGATTTGCGACTAGGGTTTGGTGTTTTGTGGTAGGCTAACTGGTTTGTAACAATACCGAGTCGCAATCGCCACAGTCTTCATCAACTGGCTCACTTCGTACGAGCTTCACAGAAGAAAGGAAAGTATCTATTGCAGCCCAATAGTCTATTTGCTCCGCGTCTTTTTCCTCAGTTTCCAAACCTCCATCAAGTGGGCTCCTTCATGCGAGTTTCTTGTAAAACTATAATATCAGGTTTGTTGTTTCGGTACATTCGCTGCCGCTTTATCACGTATAATGCTGAGTGTACGTGCGTCCCTATAAAGACGTACATTCGCAACTAAACTTGCTCTCGAATCGCTGCCAATACATCTGCCAGTCGATCGACGCGTGCATAAGGCTTATCGCACGCTCGCTATCCTCCTTTGCATTGAAAGGGACATAAATTTCCCACGTAGCTGACTCACCCTAGCCCGGAACAGATTTATATCTCTGATAGTTTCCAGCGGGAGACAAGGCACTTCATGAAGAGCTCGTTACACGACAAACACGTCTGCATCCGCTTCACTGGGGTTTTCCCTTTCTATTCTCCGAACATGTTAATTTTAGTATTATATGGAAATGATTTATTTACACATGATACGCAGTACCGTGTTTCAGTTTTTTAGTGCATCCCATAGAAATTTTAGCATTTATAACAGGATGTGTATTTGATTGCGGTACTCTATATTAATAAAAATGGTAATGTTCTTTAGTGCAAAACCGTTACTCTACAAAAGTTCTTCAACATGATTTAATCGTAACATGATTTAATCGTAACAAACACCTGGTTTAAGAATCACAAAAGAAGGTTGTATACATGGAAGAGACCAGGAGACACCGGAAGGTATCAGATAGATTTTATAATGGTAAAACATAGATTCCGGAACCAGGTTATAAACTGCAAGACGTACCCAGGGGCAGATATAGACTCTGACCATAACTTGTTAGTCATGAACTGTAGGCTGAAACTGAAAAAACTGCAGAAAGGTAGGAAAATAAGGAGATGGGACTTAGATAAATTGAAGGAAAGTGAAGTTCTGGATAATTTCAGAGGGAGATTTAGGCAACAATTGACAGAAACAGGGGGAAATAAAACAATAGAAGAGGAATGGGTAGCATTGAGAGATGAAATAGTGAAGGCAGCAGAGGACAAAATAGGTAGAAAGGCAAGACCTACAAAAAATCCTTGGATATCACAGGAAATACTAGATTTAATTGATGAAAGGAGAAAATATAAAAAATGCAGTGAATGAAATAGGCAAAATGGAGTACAGACGACTAAAAAATGATATTGACAGGAAGTGCAAAATGGCTAAGCAGGAGTGGCTAGAAGCGAAATGCAAATCTGTAGAAGAATGTATAAGAAGGGGAAAAGTAGATACCGCCTACCGGAAAATAAGAGAGACATTTGGGGACAACAAAAGCAACTCTACGAATATCAAGAACTCAGATGGGAAACCAGTTCTCAGCAAAGAAGGGAAAGCTGAAAGGTGGAAAGAATACATAGAACAGCTCTACAAAGGAAATGAACTTAGAGACGATGTTGTATCAAGGAAAGAAGAAGTAGATCAAGATGAAATAGGAGATGCTATACTGAGAGATGAATTTGACAGAGCCTTGAAAGACCTAGGTCGGAACAAGGCCCCAGGAGTAGATGATATACCCTCAGAGCTACTAAAGTCTCTGGGAGAGCCAGCCATGACAAGACTATTTGAACTGGTGTGTAGAATTTATGAGACAGGCGAAATACCCTCAGACTTTAAGAAAAATGTAATAATCCCCATTCCGAAGAAATCAGGCGCAGACAGGTGTGAATATTACAGAACCATCAGTTTGATAAGTCATGGTTGCAAAATTTTAACTCGAATTATCTACAGGAGAATGGAAAAGCTGGTAGAAGCTGACCTCGGGGAAGATCAGTTTGGATTCAGGAGGAACATAGGAACCCGGGAGGCAATACTCACTTTACGTCTTATCTTAGAAGATAGATTAAGGAAAGGCAAACCTACATTTTTAGCTTTTGTAGATTTGGAGAAAGCATTTGACAATGTTGACTGGAATACACTCTTTCAAATTCTGAAGTCAGCAGGGGTGAAATATAGGGAAAGGAGAGTTATTTATAACTTGTACAAAAGCCAGACCGCAGTTATTAGACTCGAAGGGCATGAAAGGGAAGCATCAGTTGGGAAGGGAGTAAGACAGGGTTGTAGCCTTTCTCCGATGTTATTCAATTTGTACATCGAGCAGGCGGTGAAGGAAAACAAGGAAAAATTTGGGATAGGGATTAAAGTTCAGGGGGAAGAAATAAAAACATTGCGTTTTGCTGATGACATTGTAATTCTGTCAGAGACAGCAAAGGACCTGGAAGAGCAGTTGAATGGAATGGACAGTGTGTTGAAGAGAGCGTACAAAATGTACATTAACAAGAGCAAAACAAAAATAATGGAATGCGGTCTTAGAAAATCAGGCGATGCTGAAGGAATTACGTTAGGTAACGAAACAATGAAGGTGGTAGATGAGTTTTGTTACTTGGGTAGTAAAATAACATGCGATGGTCGCAGTTCAGAGGATATAAAGTGCAGAATGGCAATGGGAAGTAAAGCATTTTTGAAAAATAGAAATTTGCTAACATCAAATATTAATTTAAGTGTAAGGAAGTCTTTTCTGAAGGCATTTGTGTGGAGTGTTGCCTTGTACGGGAGTGAAACATGGACGATAAGCAGTGCGGACAGGAAGAGAATAGAGGCTTTTGAAATGTGGTGTTACAGAAGAATGCTGAAGATTAGGTGGGTAGATCGCATAACCAATGAAGAAGTACTGAACAGAATTGGTAAGAAAAGGAATTTTTGGCATACCCTAGCTAAAAGAAGGGATCGCTTGGTAGGACACATTCTTAGACATCGGGGAATCGTAAATTTAGCATTGGAGGGAAGTGTGTGGGGTAAAAATCGCAGAGGGAGACCAAGAGACGCGTATAGTAAGCAGATTCAAGTGGATGTGGGTTGCCGTTCTTATGAGGAGATAAAAAGGCTTGCTCAGGCTAGAGTAGGGTGGAGAGCTGCATCAAACCAGTCTCCGAACTGAAGACCATAACAACAACATGGTACTTATTTGACTTATATACACATGTGGCGTCTGTTTCAAAGAACAAACGTCACTTCTGATCCTGCAGTTGTAATTCTTTCATATTCACAGAATATATGGCATCAACTGCGAATGGGCCAAGCTGAAAATGTGTACCATGTCGGGATTCGAACTCGCGTCTCCCGCTTTCTGGGCAGTTGGGCTCACCACTGCACCACTGGGGACACAATGATCACAGTGATCACCCCTCCCGTCAGATACAAGTTCCCAGCTTTACCCTGCCCACAGTACTCAAACTCGTAGTTATGAAATTAATTCCCGTCTTACATATACGGTGATGGGCAATGATCCTTTAGTTAGTGGGCAAGTTTGTGACCCTTTCTCTTATGGGAATTAGTTTCAAAACTACGAGTTTGAGTACACGGGAGGCGTGCTTAGATAGTCCTTGCAGGTGCGGTGATCACGGTGCCCGCAGTGGTGTAATGGTCAGCGCCTAGAAAACGCAGCCCGGGGTCGAGTCCCGGCTGGGTACACATTTTCAGCTTTGCCCATTTGCCACCGCCTTAAGTAAAATGTAGCCTTTACGTCAAAACTCTAAACGTGGCGAAATCCGTGTTATATCCGTACACAAATAATTGTTGATACATTGATTAAAGTAACAGGGAGACCAATAATATTACATTCGGTAGTACCAGTCTAGTAATGTATGTCTGTGGTTCTGCCGAGTATTGTTTGTTTCGGCACCCAAAACACTGATATTCTAGGACGTTTTCCTATCGATGCTCTTCGTACATCGATTTATTTGAATTGAACATTGATGTTACCGTCGATGTTTTTCTAATAGCGATTATCACTCGGGCAGTTTTTGGTAGCATTTCAATTTTTGACGTTCACTTTCTATTAGAGTTGGAGATTTTAAATCGTGATCCGAGCTATAGATTTTAAAACATCTACTCCGTTTTACCAATCTTAACGGCTATGTACACTCATGATTATTGTATTGCGCACATCTACAGTAAACAATCTCGAATTATATAAGTTTCATTGGCCTGATAATAAAGTTATCGTAGGAAATCAGTACTTCAGGTTTCAAGTTCGCGTATTTGTATAACGAAATCACGTGACAATCGTAGCTTAATGTTGATGAGCAGAACCAGCACGTCCTAGAGAAGACAGAACGCAATACTCACTCTACAGAGTTTCTATCCTATGACACAGACCATAGATGACATAAAGCGCGTCTCCCAGATCAATGGCGTCTCCCTGCCGTGTTGTGGTTTGAAACCAACATCTAAAGTTTTTACTCCCGGTCTGAATTTTTTGCCCCACTTCATGTGACGGACTTTACGACATTACGAGCAACATTTTTCTCATTTATAACTGAAATCATGATAGAATGTAGGTCTCATTCGTACAGTTTCCATTTGCAACAATTTAAGCTATATCTTACGAGTTACTCTTCATTCTCTAATCAGGTGCCTCATGTCATTTCTGATGACTCTTCATTTAGTAGAAAGGTGTCGGCTACACTAAACTACAGACGTTTGAATTTTTCCTTCCCTTATAAGTTAAACACTATCTAAATATAACATTTTACTTTTGTGTGTCTGCAAGAAGTATCTTAGAATTTTGATGATCGGTGAGTCAGTGAGTGACAGAATCACCGATTTTCGACTGCTAATATTTCGTAAACTATAAGATGTAGAATACCACAATTTCAAAATATAGCTAGTTATAGTAGATACTCTTGTAACCGAAAATTCAGGTTTCTAGCTTTATCCACAACTGAGATACAGGGGGTCGAAAGTGCCATTTACTGCTTCCAGAAAAGGATGGTACGGCCGTGCGCTCGACTTGGCGGGCCAATGCGTACATTATCCGATTGAATTAGTACGCCTTGTGTCCGCCTCCGTAGCTAGCCGGGCGCCGTGGCTCAGCGCGCCCGGTCAGGGGGCTAAAACGCCCTCTGTAAAAAAAAAAAAAAAAAAAAAAAAAAAAAAAAAAAAAAAAAAAAAGCTGAGCCAACCGCTGAACGAACAAACACGAACGAAGCGAACGAACGACCGCGATTCATAGATCTATCTGATGAATAACAAAAGAAGAAGAAAAAAAAAACGTAGCTCAGCGGAAGCATCGCTGACTACCACGTATGGGGCCCGGGTTCGATTCCCGGCAGGGGACTGGGTGTTGTGTGCTGTCCTAATCATCATCATCTCATCATCATTGGCACGTAAGTCGCCCACGCGGCGTCAAATAGAAAGACTTACACTCAGGCGGCCGAACAATCCCGTAAGGGATCTCCCGGTCAAGAAAGCCATACGCTCATTTCCAGTATGCCTTGTAACTTGAATGTGAGAGTAAGTGTTTCGTATTTGTCCTACAATATGTCTCAAGCAGGACAGAATGAAAAACATAAATACAAGACATTGAATTCTGTTGAAAAATCCAAAATTATTTTAAAAAATTAACGATATAGCCTCATTGCATGTGTTGGGCGGGCTACCATTTATGACATTTAAATGGTGGTAAAACTATGATGCTTAATTTGAACAGCAAGAGTAGTGGCAAAAAAGTCATAAAAACCGTTGAGTACCAATCATTTGAAAACGCTTTGTGCATATAATTTCTTCAGAAACGTTGTAAACTTTGCCATTAGAGACTATACGAGATAGTAATGCTGTGAGTGCATTTAACACGTGCCATGTGGACTGAGGAAAATGACGTAGAAGTAGCCGATAAGTTTTAAGGAGAAAACCTTAGAAATATGTTTGATCGCGAAAATACGAACACTGGCGACTTGATATCACAGAAAAAGACGATTGATGAAGATGAACGTAAAAACGATTATTGCATTAAAAGTTTTGCTTTTCAATTAATACGTTTGATACTCTAAATAAAGTATTGTTCACATGTGATATTTGTTTCACATAGTATTTTTGTTTTGTGACACACACACACACACACACACACACATCTCCAAGTTTTATAATCTAAGATATTCCGGTCCCATGTCGGACTACAGAGACTCTACTGAAAGGCAATCTTGTGACAAAATTTCAAAGCATTCGGTCAGTTGACGTAGAGATGGTGGAGGAACAAATGAACAGGGAGAGCGTGATGAGATGAAGAGGGATGAGATCAACAGAAGAGGTGGGAGGAGGATCGTGGGGAGGGAGGGGAAGAGATGGTTGATGGGAGAGAGGTTATGGACAAAGAAAGGGGAAAGAGGAAGAGGGGAACAGAAATAAGGGGAGCAGTAGTGAAGGATGTATATCCAGTTCGCCTTCACAAAGGAAATTACACATATCAGAAATGTGTGCTTTCTTTTCCATTTTATCTGTAACAAGCCACAGCCAGTTCAAGATAAAAAGCAGGCTTCCACAGGCTTTGAGGGCATTCGTAAGCAAAAGCAATCTACTGGTATCGAACATTGACGCTAATTTGAATAAGAAATATCAGAGGTTGTACTTTTGGAGCATAGCTTTGTATGGAAGTGTTAACATGGCAGTAGAAGAACCGAAAGGTAACGGAATCGATGCGTTTGAGTTGAGGTGCAACGGGAGGATGTTGAAAATTACGAGGACTGATAAATTAAGAAAAGAAAGTATGGATCACACCGACAACAATTAGGGACAGGATGTTAGGACCAGCGGGCACAGAATAACATAGAGGGGCCTTATAATGACAGTGGTGCCTATAAAGGGCCACATCACAAATCTTGGTGCATTTGTGTGTCAAAGTAATTTGTCGCCACTTAGCCTGTGGTGTAGTTTATTACTCATAAGGTATTTATTTCCGTTTTTTGTTATTTATATTTTTGCCATAAGTAATTACAAATTTCAGCTAGAGATAGAAAATCATACTATTATATACAATAGAAGCATATTTCCCTCTGTCTGACCCTTAACCTCTCTATAACTCGAGGAGTACCGAACGGCTTGTCTTGCCGTTTCTTTTAGTTTCTTCTTTAGAGTCGTGCGATAAACTTAGGATACATATAATGTCAATAGGAACTTGTGAAACAACTAAAATAAGAATGATAACGTTAAATCGTTTACCGCTTCTGCACTTTAGTCAGCTCTGGAGCCTAAGCTATAAGAGCTAGGCCAGCGTAAGTAGTATAGAATTGCACAACTCACAAAGATCTAATAAATAAAATACGCGAGAGCATGTGTCTAACTTTTACGAGTGAACCACATTTGTCATTTTTCTTTTCTAAAGCGCTGGCGCCAGATGACTTCAGACTACAGATATAGTGTTTGTAGGAGATCTGTACAAGCTAGACATATGATCGCGCGACCCATATTTCTTTTTTTAATCGTCCTGAGTTCTATAATTCCATACTATGTACTTTGGCGCAGGTCTCATATTAACGCTATAGACGTCACGAAAGGACGAAAGTAGCAAACCATTCTACTTTATTATTTTTATTTCATATTTGCATATTGACATTGAATATAACCTAAGTTGATCCCAGAATTATAACGAAGAAATTGAAACAAACCACAACACGATACGTTCTGCAGTTATCGTGTTAAAGAACTTGAAAGATAACCCGTGTAAAGCACGGGCGAGTCAGCTAGTTAGTAATAAAATAAATAAAAGTACTAAGTCATAATTATTTAATATTTTAATTGTATCCCAGATTAAAAAATGTTTATCGAAGTTGGTCACAAAGTATAAGTGAGTGGGTAACAGAATTTGTGCTCACTGGTCGGCAAGCTCGCTGAAAGTAATGAGTCGAATTTGAAAGGTTCCACCGCTCTATTCTATGCAAATATGTGAGAAAACTAAGAAAGCTATAAAAAAGTTGTTTAAATAAAAAGAAAAGTTCATTTCATTATCTGCAACTTTCTCGCCGACGAAAATTTCCTGACCACAAAACAAAAAAGGTGGCAGGCGACTAACTTTTTCATGTCGTAATTTTAATTTCATATAAAAGTAATAGTTTCAATTATTATTTTTAAACAAACGCAATACGTATTGTATTTGCTAAGAACACTTTTGCATTCCTTCAGAATTCACCTGTCTGCATGGAAAATTTGGTTTTTTTTACGTATCCTAAGGATTTCAAATGACAATTTAATTGAGGCGAGCGCCACTTGAAGAACTACGCATTAATCGGCTCAACTCCGTTTCTACACCCATCCAAGATGGCTGCCGTGCCTTCACTGCCTGTACGCTGATGTTCAAATGTTCGTAGAGCTTATGGGAGTTAACTACGGGGTCATCAGTCCCTAAACTTACAAACTACTTATGAACTAGCTAATACTAAGGACGGCACAAATATCCATGCACGAGGGGGGGGATTCGAACCCCCGACCGTAGTGGCCGTGCAGAACGTGACTGACGCGTCGCAGACGGCTCGGCCACCGCGGCCGGCTACGCTAATGTAGGCGGTATAGCCTCTCTATTTTATTCTGTGCTCGCTGGTTAGGACACGTGTTAAGACAACAGAAAATAACGATCACGGATCTACCGGGAGCTGATGAGAATAAAAACTGTAGGGAAAGATGGTGATTGGAGTACACCCATCAAATAATTGACGGAGTAGAATGAAAGTTCTACTCTGCCATGAAGAGGGTGTCGGAGCAGTTCATAGCAGGCTACTTCAAACTACTTCAAAGACTGATGAATAAAAACTAATCAAAGAGCACAACATTTAACGATAAAGAAATCAAATTCCTAATTAAAGGACGCTAACTCAAACTTACCCATAGACTGGACAGAGAAAACATTAAAGGAAGTTAACTGGGTAATGAAAGTACTTAATATTTCGTGTAACATGCCAAAATACGAGCCTTGGAAGCGACTAGTACACGTACACCAAAAGTACATATGCTGTACCTTTATCCTGGAATTTGTCCTCCATTTTCATTCCCCTTTAGAAAATTTACATCTTTTGGAATATATTCAGTGTAGAAATTATTATTAAACTATTTTCAAATGTTTGTAAACCTAAGGAGCCAAAATGCTGATGTCATCGGTCTCCACACTTACAAACAAATTAAACTAATTTATGCTAACAACAAGAAAGACATCCATGGCATAGGGAGGACTCGAATCTCCGATGGGAGCGGCCGCGCAATACGTGAAATGGTCACTAAGAGCGCGCAGCTATTCTCGCGCGGATAATTATTGTAGATTATATTCTAAAGCTTCTATAAAATGTAGGAATTACGAAAAACGAAAAGCTGTTGTTTGAAGAGGTAAAGAGAAAATGTTAAGTATAAGCTTTATATTTTAACTTTTCTTCTTTTGTACTGCAAAATTGTCCGAAATCCATCTTACAATAAAGGATAATTTGTACGGCAGCTTCACGATTTTCTTTGTAAGGCATCAAGGTATTCAAAGTATTTAACAGCGAACAACAATTCATGTTATAATTGCAATGCAGCCATCTGGTGATAACACAATTTCAAAACTGACACCGCTAAAAACTATGAAATGTGTTAAAGAAAATTGTTTTCGGCTTAGTGGCTGTTGTTAAAAATCTTAATTTCCTGTTTAACAATGACGTGTAGGAAAGTTCAGTTACACGCATGTTTGTCTTTCCAGACAAATACAGTCTGATTCAATTAAAAGGAGTCTGATCTTGTATTTCTGGAATAATTAATTTGTTTGTGTATGATTATGCAAAATGGGTTCCTTTGAATTCAATTTTCTCGGAGAAGGGCTGATTAGTACGAGCCAGTTGAAACATGCTACAATGAGTGCTCATTTCTGAAAGATAGTGTCAGGAAAGTGGTTCGAAAATGTGGTGTATCAGGTAATGAAAGTTGGCATGTAAAGTGTTAAGCCTTTGGTAATAATCATCAGCAACGTGATGAAATTTTCATAATGAACATCCTGACGGAATTCCATTTTGATTTTACATTGTGTACACCACTGAATTTGCACCTTTCCTAGTTAAAATGTGTAGAGAATCGCTTTCTCAGCGATTAGTCAGGCGTGGTTGAAACAATCACAGGCCACAGCTGTATATAGAAAGGGCTATTCATAAGATGCACGTAATTTTAGATCAGTACCACTGGCGTCCTAATGTATAGACTCCTACGACATGTTTTGACCTAAAAAATACTATTGTTCTTGGAGAAAAGCACGCTTTCCTCAACGAATCAGTACACAGCTTGCTTTAAGTTTGAATCCATTTGGATCCGTGTGTAGCGACCGCTGAAATTTATTAGGAAAGAGCAGTTAGTCCAGAGTAATTGAAATTTTTCACAAATCGATCTTTTTTCTAAATAAAAGTCATCAATGGCTAAGTCACCGGCTTGCAACAATTGGTTTGAAGCGTAATTAAAATGTGACAGTACTTGGAGACTTTAGCGCTGACGATGGGTGTTCTATAGCCGAAATCGACACATAATAAATTCAGATTGCTCAGGACTAAACGCTATTTCTCTTTAACCACAGTTTGCTTTTCTTGCACCATATTTTGCCTGTGAACACGTCGATACCGTTTTCCACGATTTCCGTAAGGCATCGCCCACTACTCCACATCGTCAAACAACTAAGTACGATGACTGGGTTCTATGGATTATCTTAGCAAATAGGTGACTAACTCGAGGAAAGTTTGACTAACAGAAACTGTTACTGTACAGGATTTTACTGATAAGAGGGAAACCTCTGACGAATGAATGAAGGACTTAAAAAGAGGCAAAAAATTTCACACACATATATTCGCAAGTATAGTGTCAACATTATTCTTAATAATAATAATTTCGTGCAGCTCATTGTCCTGGTGCAAGTCTTTCAATTGGATGCCACTTCGATGACTTGCGTGTCCCTAGCCTACCCCAATTACCCAACCGGGGAAAGGGGACCTACAATTTAGCGTGGAATCCGAACCACGTGTCGTTTCTGGCGACTCATATCGTTGAGAGGTGAAGGATAGGCTAACACGCAGACTGAAAAAATCCGACATCCGATCGGGTTTCAAACCCGAGACCCTTCGTTTTCCAGCCGAGCGCTTTACCCCAAAACCAAATGTTCAAATGTTTGTAGAGTCTATGGGACTTAACTACGGGGTCATCAGTCCCTAAACTTACAAACTACTTATGAACTAACTAATACTAAGGACGGCACAAATATCCATGCCCGAGGGGGCATTCGAACCCCCGACCGTAGTGGCCGTGCAGACCGTGACTGGAGCGCCTCAGTCCCCTCGGCCACGGCGGCCGGCCCCAAAACCAACGAGCCCGACTATTCTTCCTTTAAAAACACGTTTCTGTTGCTACATATTTACTTTGATTCTGTCTTTTTGTTTTCAAATTTCTACCTTTGTTCTACAGTAGGTTAAATGATTGATCCTTCATATTTCCAGAAAACCAAATAATCAACAGTTTTCCAGATGCTGTAATGGAATATTGTACAGTGTATGAATGCGTTATTTTATGTATAACACTAAGCCGAAAAGGGTTCATTTTCTCCTTTATGCAGTAACGCGAGTCGAATGGTAATCCTCGGAGTAATCTTACTTGAAATTTGTAGTATTACATTGAAATTTTTATTCAGTAAAAAATATATCTGCGACGCTTGTCGCTGACCACCGCTTTCTTTGGCAGCTAATTACGCTCTTCGTATATTTTTGATGTTCATCTATGTTTTACGAACTGTCCAGAACGACTTTGTACACTTTGTCTTTCATATTTCGTCACTCGATTATGACAGAAGCATATTAGGGATTTCTTCATTACCGAATGTAATTGTGTGTGAGATCGTTTTCTCTGTAAAATATGATGAAAATATAATTAGTTTAATTGAAATTTTTTACTTATTTAAAATGACCCACGTTTTAGTGATTCATGAAGTTTGTATATTTTTTCCAGCAGTAATCTTGATTATGTAACATGATGCTTGGAGCCATTGTTGGACTTGTATCTGCAATTTACTAGAAACTTCTAGAATTCATTACGTGTAACCTTCATGAATGTGACCTTATTGTAATGCCTACAAGGAAATCTTCGGAATTAAACGAAGTCCGATCGATTTAAACAGCCTTTGTCACTAAAACTAACTAAATATATTTTCACGGTCATTCAGTTAGCACAGTCCACTCTAAGCAAACCAAACATCAATTTACACAATGCAGCCTCATCCGCTAAGATCCAGTCAACTTGATACAAATATTTCGATAAAAAAGGTAAAACCGGAATTTGTTAATTTCTTTATGTAATATCGTGCTCAGGTGTTGCTTTTATTCCAAATTACCAACGCCGCTAAACTTTAAAGTCAGATTCCAACTCCTTGTTTTGAGTCTGTCATCTATAAAATTATTTAAATGTACCTGATCTGCCAAAGTACTTCCCCGTAATATAACAACACGAGTGAAACTTTAAAAGTGGCCCCGAACATTAACAATCACTCCAACACCTGGATAGATTAAAGCGCGGAGTATTACAAATTGTTTTCATACAACAAGAAAATGTTCAAATCTTAACTAATCTGGTTATCAGTGCCTAGGCATACAAACTACTTTAACTTACACTTAGGATGACACAGACCCCCATCCACAGGGAGGACTCAAACGTCTGACGGCGAGCAACCGCGCGCTCCGCAGCGACGCGCCATTGAACGCTCTGCCACAACACCGCAACACACAGTAAGACTTGAATTTTTAATTATTTACGATCCACGTCCTTTCAGGGATTTGTCTGTCTCTTTAAAGTTCCTTATTGATTTATTTATATTATTATCCCTTCTAAGCCTACCGCCATCGATGTGGGAAAAAATACAAATGAATAAACTGCAAAATTTATTTGAGAGTCGGTTCTTCTTTCCAGAGACGATTCGCCCCCGGTGCTTTCGCTGAACAGTTTTTCCCTTCTGGGTACGTAAGTTACAGATGAAAGAAGTTCTTTCTTCAGTTTCTAGAGAAAAAATGCGTTAGTGATACCCATGTGATGAAAAAATACCCAGTTTTTCAGTTAGTTATCCATTACGTCAGTTTTGAGTCGACTGCGCACCAATATCTTTAGCGAAATTTTTTCAAAAACGGAAATTCGTGGGGGTGAGGGGGTGTTGGCTCAAAATGTGTACGCAATCGACCTATCAGATATGGAGAGAATTGGTTGGCCAGCCTCTCCTTGCTCTTGTTAGTGTAATGATTGCAAGCTCTCTTTAAATGTGGAAACATGTAGGATAGTGACTGCTCGCAAAGGAAAGAACCTTACAGTGTCAGATAATCATGTTGATTACATCAAGGCGTGTAAGTATTTCAACAGGTAATACTGAGAAACGAGTACAAATCTGACAATACAGTAAAATTACTATTTGGTAACGTGAATGGAAAATTCGTTAGAATGGTTCTTGAAAAATGTGCCGAATTTAGTGAATGAAGTGAAAGTAATTTTTGGCACGGAGGAAAGAATGTTACTGGACCATTACTTTTCACAGTTAAACGTCAACATAAACATGGCATCGTTTGAAACATTTAATTCAAATGAGACAGCCTTGGTGGTCTACGCTTATCTGTTGTTTAATTAAGGACTGGCGACCCAAAATAGTTGCAGGCTACAATTTATTGTGGAAGTTTGATGAGCTCATCATGCAAAACTTCATTGGGCGCCATCAATTTATTGTTTGGTTATACTAATATTGCTTGTAGTAACTATTTGCCGAATTTGTAAATTTAACAATTTTCCCCTTAACCCTATTCGTAGTTCAAAATGTTCAAAAGTTTGTAATTCGAAGGGGCCAAACTAATCATCGGTCCCTAGACTTACAAAACTACTTAAACTTATGCTAAGACACACTCACTCACACACACACACACATATGCCGAGGAAGGACTCGAACTTCCGACGGGAAACGCGGTCCGCAGCAAGGCGCCTTAGGGCGTAGGGCCATTCCCGCGCGGCTGGTTCGAGTCCTGCCTCGAGCATGGGTGTGTGTGTGTACTGTCCTCAGCGTAAGTTAGTTTTAAGTTGTTTGGTTCCATTAAATTACAAACATTTGAATGTTTTCTCCAGGTTGTGTGGTTTCCTACAGTGATCAGTGATGTAAACAGCGTAAAACTCATTTGTTTGCGTCACCTGGCGAGATAGTGAACTGAACTGCATTCGAATAAGGCTCTCGGCTATGAAAAATGCTGCGTCAACAGCGTTTCTCTCTCTCAAACACACACTTACCTCAGACCGAGCTACATTGCGTCAATCAGCGTGAAAGACTTTCGGGTTAGGAGAAAGAGCAGTTGACATGGCAGTATTTTGTACGCCGGTATCTGTTTGTGGATTATATCGGTGCCTGTCACAGCCATACATTACTTGACTAGCATTATACAGGTAAAGGATCATATCTGGCTGAAGCCTGACGCCGACGCCTTGTGCAACCGAGCATCAAAAAGTTTGTGTATCGCGCTACTAACAAGGAAAGTACACGTACTCCAACAAATATATCTGTATGAATATTTGGTTACAGGATCTTTACGTACACCTCAATGTGCTGGTGGGTGTCGTTTTTCTGCAAAGCTCTGCAACCATGCTTTAGATAGCACTGTAGATGTAATTGTAGACGCCATACGTAAGCAGATATCTTAATTATAACTTATGTAATAATCATCGTACATGTTCTCTAGCGAATTGTCATCAAAAGCCGTGATGATAGTTGCAACTTTAACCTTCTTCAAATGTTTGTTAAGCTTATGGGACTTAACTACGGTGTCATCAGTCCCTAAACTTACAAACTACTTATCAACTACCTTATATTAAGGACGGCACAAATATTCTTTCCCGATGGGGGATTCGAACCCCCGACCGTAGTGGCTGTACAGACCGTAACTGGAGCGCCTCAGTCCCCTCGGCCACCGCGGCCGGCTAACCTTCTTCCCGAAAGACTGTTGGTATTCACTGCCACTGCTTCCATCGCCTCTTCCCGCACTTACCGTAGCACTACCGCTTGCAATGATTTGTTCATCATTATCATCCCTATTTCATTATTATGAGTTTGTAAAAACAGTATCTAACTTATGCTTATATTTCTGTACCATAACAGACACGAGAAAGCATGCAAATGATTCATCTTCTGCACTAATACCATCTTCACGAAGAAGGGTTCTTCGTAACTTCATCTCAACTAATCGCAATACATTACCAGGATTGATTAGGAATCACCGCCATATCTGATGCTTCACCACACATATAACATCACAAAACGCAACTTCGGAGGCACACTGCACCTTCCCTACTGGCGGAATGACAGGTCAAAGTGCAATGCGGCATGGCACACGCAGAGGCCTCTAACGGACGACTGCAGAGTTTTGCAGATGCGGGAGTATCACTAGTGCAATAATGGATCTTTACATTATTGCTCATACGATTTTGGTGTATATGTGTTTGTTCGAGCCCAAGTATTGTCCTTGTAAGATGTAACGTAACTAAAGACAGTTGTGTCATTGTTTTGTTGTCCATTACGATCTCATCGTATAGTTACAGTCGTGCTGCTTTGGTTGCGTTACTATATCTATTTATCTGTTATCAGTTTCGATCAACTGCTGATTTTCTTAAACTAATAAATGAAAAGTACTATTTGTCATTGATACCAAGTTTCTTTATTCATGTGAGTGTTCTTACGAAATCTGCAGTTTGCTTTAGATGTGTGTAATTTGATGTTGTCATTAAACGCTTCTGAAACGATTGTTGTAAATTCGCAAACAAAAGCTCGACTGTAGAACTGGTTTAGACCACCTCGTAAAGCTTACAGTGTTTATTTGGTTTTCCGGCCGCGGTGGCCGAGGAGACTTAAGCTATACAACCATTCCGGGCGCCGTGGCTCAGCGCTCCCGGTCAGATGGCTCTCTGTAATAAAAAAGCTTAGCCAAAGATCACGAAGAACCAAAACGAACAAACACGATCAGCGTGTAGTTAAGTCCCATAAGCTATACAAACATTTTGTTATTTGGTTTCATGAAACTGTATTAGTACTACACACAAACGTTTTCTCGTTTTAGTATTTTCTACTTCTTCAGGAACTCTCACAGATGTTGATAACAAAAGAAGAGCCAGCAACTAGTTGCACAATTAAAATGTTTATTTCTTAGCGGTTTCGGGCACTTTAGTGCCTTTCTGCAGAGGTAGGTAAGTCGCCTTATGTGTTCAGCCCAGTAATGGCGAACGGAATGATATTACGACGTGCCTGGACTGAACGCGTAAGGTGACATAGGCCTCTGACGAAGGGCACTTAAATATCCGAAATCTGTAAGAAATAAATATCTCAGTTGTGTAATTAATTGCTTTATTTCAAATCAACAATTCTTTTCGTTTGGTAGAGTGAGATGGCAGCGCCAAGCTTCAGTAACACATGTGCCATTATCATTCAGTTAGTTTCCCGTCACAGTTGCAAATTAAGATATTTTTATTGTTGATTACTAGTTTCGTATTCTAGATCCATCATCAGTCCAATGGGTTAAAAGCAAGTGTTACATACATGATCAAGCAATCAGTTAAAATATACTGGGCCACGTCCAACTACCATAAATTACAGTGTTCATAAACAACGACTATGAGTGTGGTCATAGTTGTTACTTATGAACATTGTAATTTATGATAGTTGGATGTGGCCCACTGTAGTTGTTACTTCTGAATATTGTTATTTATGGTAGGTGGACGTAGACAAATATGTTTTATCTTGACTGATTTCTGAGGCCACAACACTCTCTGGTGATGGAATTTGGAATTTTCGGCCATTTTTTAACCTCCTACGTAATTGGGGGCGAGGGCGGCTGAAAGAAGGGGAAGGGCTGCATAACGGTTGGATATTTTTGTATCTCCCATAAATTAAAAAAAAAAAAAAAAAAAAAAAGACAAGCCATGATTTACGAATTTCCCACTGGCCTCCATCTTCGTAATTCAACTGGATCTTGGACGACATCTTGGACGACATCATAGCATTGGGTTGCCATATCAGTACTTGGTTGGTCGAAGAAGAGGCGGAAATCTGACAACATGGCAGACTGTGCTCGACTGGCATTGTCCCCATACTTACAGAGTCTTTCATTAATGCTTTTACAAACTTTGAGGACAGATTCGTCTCAACAAAAAAAAAAAAAAAAAAAAAAAAAAAAAAAAAAAAAAAAAATGAAAACCATCGTTTTCGAGTTACTCATGAAGGTTTACAATCTGAATGTCCTTCTCCTGCCTTTAAAAACACTTGTTCTTGTAGTATTATGAACTGTCTTACGCTTTGAATAAAGTCTTTGGGTAAAGTTATGAGACCTAACTGCAGAGGTCATCGGACGCTAAACTTACAAACTACGTAAACTAACTTATTCTAAGAACAACACACATCCATGGCCTAGAGAGGACTCGAATCTCCGAAAGGCGAACGGCTGCGCGCACCATAGCAAGGCGCCTTAGTGCGCACGGCTATTCCGCCGCGGGTAGATTAAGTAGTTAGTAAGCCTAGGGACTGATGACTACAGTAGTTTGGTCCCACAGATTAAGAAACATTTGATCACAGACCAATTGTTTCACGTACTCCCAACAACGTAACAATCTGAAGCCGAGTCTGTATCTAGCATCTAGTGCATCTCAAGTACTTAGACTGAAATGTGCTGGAGCTCAATCATACATAAATCACACTTCTCTAATAGGCTTTGGAGGGTGTTCTGAATTAAGCCCATGTAGACAGGACCTATATCACTCATTCCTAGTTGATGTTGATGTTTAGCCCGTTCTGTGGCATGGGGATAGCGATCGAACAATATGTGCTGGTTTTGGAAATTTGTTATTATTGCCTCCATTGATTGATCTGTAAACAAAATTGAAGACTGCTGTATACTGGAAGGAAGGAAGATCGTGGTTTAACGTCCTGTCGACAACGTGGTCGTTTAGCGGGGAGCACGCGCTCGGATTTTTTTTCGATAAAGAGAGGGAAGGAAATCTGCCGCGCCTTTCTTAAGAAACCATCTTGGCATTTTGCCTGAAGCGATTTAGGGAAACGACGAAAAACCTAAATCTGCCTCTTCGACGGCCCATTGTGCTCTTCCTGGTCATGCATAAGAGCAGGAAGTGACCATCCTCGATCAACAGTCTATGGTGCAACGTATTTTGTCTCGGTAATGCAACGATACGTAGCACAACTGTTTGGATTACTCTGCTGCGTAGAAAAGCCGTCTAATGCAGCTGTTAAGTCTCTTTTCGAATACCATTCGCGCGACCGTACGTAAAAATCGAGCCTGTCACGTCACGGATTGGATATCCTGCCATGTTTCAACGGAGCGCATTCAATTAACACACAATATGTGTGCACTATGTGAGGTGCCAGGTGGCAGATGAGTGGGACATGTTTTGTTGGTGTCATGGATGAGTCTGATGTGCGTGGGTGGTTGCGACATTTCAGAGAAGGCAGAACGTCGAGTCACAACATTATCTCGGCCTCGCGTCAGCTTGTCTGACGACATGATTGAGAGAGTGGAGGAAACTGCGGAACACAACGCCTCCAAAGTTGTCGTTTTCGTGGGGTCTGTGCAGACATGTAACAGGCAAGACCTATAGCAATATTTAATCGCAGTTACCACGCCACTGTCAGAGCTAAACAGACTAAATTGAAACTGTAATGTTTTTGATACACTAGTGAAAACATAAAAAAGGTCCACGAGACATAAATGAGTTTAGATAACTAGTATCAAAAGTAAATAAGCAATATGAAATAGCCTATCAATTAGTAGGAACGTAAGTTACGAAATAATTTGATGTGAATCTGCAAATATAGATGAACACGTCGCTCACAGAATAGACGTCATGAGTCTCAGCTGAGAAACCAGTTTAGAGATATGGAATGTAAATAAGATCAAATGTGAGCATGTAAGTGTTTAGAAATAACCTGTTTTAAATTACATTCGACAGAATAACATATTAAGTCATAAATGTCAAATCCACTGCTTAGATAAAGCCAGAGTATCCATCATTCTTTCCAATCAATCTTGTTACAGAATTTAAAATACTTATGAAACATAGGTACGTAAATGTTAAGAACAGTTTCCTATTAATATTTTTCAACTTATTTTGATAAATGTAATATTCATTGTTACTTTCCACATTTAAGTATATTCTCAGTTATTAGAAACATCTACGAAGGCTTAAATGTTATGAAAAGATGAAGTCATATTTATGATAGTTTTGTAAAATAATAGCTGCTAAACTCGGTATTGCCCGGGTATATATTAGAAACGAGAATAAAAATTCGGAAAACATTTCATCTTCATCGGCAACTGGCGGACCGCGGTTCAAGTCCGGACCGCGGAAGGCTAAAAACAGGACAGCCAAAAAGTATAAGTTACACACTCAGATTTAAAAACTTTATTCTGTAGATAACAATTCGTATGAGACCCACCATTTTTTCTAGAATTTTATAATTAATCGCTGAATAATTAGAACCGTTAATGATTATTATAGGTAAAGTAAATAAATAGTTACGATGTGTAACGCCTGAGAGTACACTGGCGAGCGGCGGCAGAACGGAGCAAGCTGGCAGGTGACCCTCCTAATAGCTCTGTACGCACTAATGCAGAACCGGAACTTTATTTAATGAACAGTGAAATTCTATAAATCGACTTCACACTCTGACAATCTCCGAAACCTCTACTTCAGCGGTCAGGGGATATCCACGTAAACATTTTTGTGCTCCTAGCGAAAGAAAGCCTGAAGATTCTTTGCAAAATATGTTTTTTCAATATTTTTATACATTTCCATTTTACATCTACTGTATTTCACATTAGTTTGAGAGTAAAAATTAAAGAAAAAATAGTGAAGAATATTAATTTTCTGGATTTTTTTAATAGAAATATGCCTGTTTGTATTTCATATTATTTTGTGAATAAAAATAAAAATTAATAAGGCATATGAGATTTTACTTGCGGACCTCAATAAAAATAGTGCAAAAGTATCCGGACCCCATCTAAGATTACTTGCCGACCTCTGATCTAACACAACGATGTAACTATGTTGTCGAAACAGGAACAACGGAGTTGGTTCAAGATTGAATGTGTCAGAGGTCATACAGCACGGCAGTGTCATCAAGGTCTTAAGAGGCGTGCGGGGAATCGGCATTGCTGTACAGAACAGTGGCACGTTGAGTAAAAGCCTTCAACGAAAGTCGGCAAACTGTGGCAGACACACATCGGGCAGATGTCCTAGCGCCTCTGAAGAAGAAGAGCATACTGTTGCCGCGTTAGTGGACAGTGATCGACGCCAGACGGTTAGTGAGCTCGTCCACGAAACCGTGCTTTGCATCCTGAAGGAAGGCCTGGGCGTGCTAAAAATTGCATCACGTTGGGTTCCGCATGAATTGACGGAAATGCAGAAATGGATGCGTCACGACGCTGCTCAGATGCACTTAGCGCTATGAGCGCGAGGGAGAGGCTTTCTTACGCCGTATCGTAACACTGGATGAGACATGGACCACATCGTACGAGCCAAAACTGAAATCCAAAGAATTGCGTCATTATGGGTCGCCGTGAAAGTCGTAAGTGCGTTAAAGCCCCAGTATGGCAGGCTGTTCCAACAGGCTGATCCGTGAGCAGGAGCGCACACGAGCGCTCACTACCCCAGCTCGGACTTGCGGTGGTGGGGGAAGCTGACGTCACGCACGCTTCTCTGCGGCCAAAAGTAAAGACAATGCGTTTAGTTCTCGCTAAGGTGTAGTTGTGACAGCAACAAAAATGTCTAGTAGCGAAAGCCCAGTGCCTGCTACTTTAGAGCCAGCCCACGCAGTTCAGTGTGATGGGGGCAGCATCGTTTTGTCACTCTCTTTGGACAAAGATTTGCTTTGAACTGTTGAGACGGCGGCAGTGAGTAGCGACAAAGAGAGAAAACGAGTGAGTGAGTGGAAGTGGACAGACGGACTTGCGTGTTGGTTGAGAGCAATAGACTGCAAGAGAATTGTTGTAAGCCGTTAGGATTCTTAATAATTCTGATTTTGATTTTTGTATCTTTTGTAATGATCATGTTGATAAGCTAATAATAATAATCATAATCATAACTTACAACTTTGTTCCAAGACAGCTTTATGTTCCGGAATGGACAGTGTGCTGAAAGGTGCATATAAGATGAATATTAACAAAAGCAAAACTAGGGTAATGGAGTGCAGTCTAAGAAAATCAGGTGATGCTGAAGGAATTAGATTAGGTAACGGAACAATAAAGGAAGTAGATGAGTTTTGTTACTTGGGCAGTGAAATAACAAATGACAAAATAATGATGATCGCAGTACAGAGGATATAAAATGTAGAATGGCAAAGCGTTCTTGAAAAAGAGAAATTTGTTAACATCGAATATTGATTAAAACCTAAGGAAGTCTTTGTGTGGAGTGTTGCCCTGTATGGAAGTGTAACATGGATGATAAACAGTGCGGACAGGAAGAGGATAGAGGCTTTTGAAATGTGGTGCTACAGAAGAATGCTGAAGATTATGTGGGTGGATCGCGTAACTAATGAGGTATTGAACAGAATTGTGGAGAAAAGGAATTTCTGGCATACCTTGACTAAAAAAAGGGATCAATTGGTAGGACAAATTCTTAGACATCAAGGAATTGTTAGAGGGAAGTGTGTGTTTGGTAAAAACCGCAGAGGAAGATCAAGAGATGGATACAATAAGCAGATTCAGACAGATGTAGGTTGCCGTTCTTATGTGGAGTTGAAGAGGCTTTCTTAGGATAGGGTATTGTGGAGAGGTGCATCAAACCAGTCTCCGGACTGAAGACCACAGCTACAACAACCTTTAAACGGTAGGATAGATAAAAGTTTTAGTTTTATTTATATTTCATGATTAACGTGATACAAGAAGCTGCTGTCTACACATAATAGGTGAGTGAATTTAAATTTATTTATGATGAATTGTTGAGTCTCTGTTAAACATTTCACACATACTTAGTAGCCCGATTTGTTATGCTCTTACATTTTTTTGATACAAGAATCGTAAGCAACTAGTTTATCAGGTAGCTACTAGTATTTCTTGCCAGTCGTGGAAAGTACTCGAGCAAAATTAATTATACCACTTGCACAAGAACAGTTACAGTAAAAAAAATAGCTTTACCATATACTAAAGTACTGGCTAAACTGTACACTTACAACTATAGCAGAAGAAACATTACACTACATAAGAGAAAAAAGTTTCAAATGTACTGTAGTGAGTAGGTGTCTTCTGGGAAAGGGCATTGTTTCAGAAACCTACAATGAAGAGTAAGCTGGGCATCGCTGCAACAACGAAGATAATACCTGATATCTGTTGGCATGTGTCGCAAAAAAATTGTAAAAGACAAAAAAGTCAATAAATCTTTTCTTAGTTGTACAAACGTTATTTGTCATTTCCTTCTAATTGCCACTTCCGCATAGACGGCTCATTATGTTATATTTTTATTGCCATAATTAATAATTATGACATCTTGAACCCATGTAAAAAAAACCTACAGCCCCTTTCTTTGCTTGTGTGTCTCACAATTTTTGTGAGGAAGCAAATAGATTCCATATTTTCTACCACTGTCTCATTAAACTGAAAACATTAGTATCTGTGCCATTTCCTGGATCGGCCGTTATACCACTTATTGTTGCCACGGTTTAGAGAGTTACTGTATGTGAACATTTATGACAGGCGGGTAAGTCTATTTATTTGAAATTAAGATGGCGTGTCACTAATTTGCCTGAAGTAAGCTTTATGCAGAAACGCAGAAGTACCGTGTCTTTGAACTCAAATGAAAAACATACTTTTCATGAAGACAGTTCATTATAAAATTCATATTGTCATATTTACGATTAATATGGTGGAAAATGGCATGGAGTTCAGCGTGATAAATCAGTGAACAATAATCTGACTTGTTTTGCTACTCGAGCAACAACTTCTAAATCAAATCAAATGTTTGTAAACCTATCGGACCAAATTGCGTGGTCATCAGTCCGTAGCTTACAAACTACTTAAACTAAGGTAAACTAACCTAAGGACGAACACACACACACCCATGCCCCAGGGAGGACTCGAACCTCCGCAGCGAGGCGCCTTAGACCGCTCGGCTACTCAACCGCGCATTTGTGTGGAGTGTTGCCTTGCATTTGTCTAGCCGGCCGCGGTTGCCGAGCGGATTGCTGCGCGCCAGTCACGTTCTGCACGGGCACTACGGTCGGGGGTTCGAATCCCTCTTCGGGCATGGATATGTGTGCCGTCCTTAGTATTAGCTTGTTCGTAAGTAGTTTGTAAGTTTAGGGACTGATGACCCCATAATTAAGTCCTATAAGCTCTATAACATTTTTGCATTTGTCTATAAACATTCATTATACTTAACTTTCGTATTTACCAAGTTTCAAAATTATTTTTACTTCACGACCATCAAAAAGCTAGACAGAGGACGAATTATTTGGTGTGTTTTAATGTAATGACAGTTGTTTATATAGTGTACAAAAGCGTATTAGCCATTGGGTAAGTAGCCTAGGTATATGAACTGTAAGTAAAGTATTCTTTATACAGATTTCCTCTGAAAAACGAGCAGTTGCTAACACAATGGGTAGCCAGTATGAGGCGCGATAAGTGTCATCCTACAAAATATATTTACATATGCTCTTGTCATTTTGAAGAAAAGCGGCTACTTGCAAATGCCATTCCAACACTATTTTCGTTTCCCGAGCACCTACAGAAACAGAAAGCTGTAAGGAGAGTACCAAGGAAACGTCATATTGTTGAGAGCTTGATAAATACGTAATGTACTTCAAAGCATGAAACATCATTTGAGCCACACGCAGAACAAAGGTAATTTAAGACTTTAAAGAAATTCGCCTGTATTTATAGGGAAGATATGTCGGCAAATGCAAACGGTTATTGACATTATAGTAAGATTAAATAATGCAGCAGTTCGACGATTGTAAACATTGCACTAAGGATGCAGTAGTAAATAAGAAATGCTATTCGTAGTGGGAATTACTTTCCGAAATGCGTCGCCCAGAAATTAATGAAAAATCAAGACTGGCAATGATTAATATAAAACCTATGATTCAGCGTTAGACCTGGCGTGACATTGACGTTCTCAAAGATGGCGGCAACCTTTCCAATTGGCTTCAACTATGGCGGCGCTGTGGCCAGTCTATGTTGTTTCTATAGGTCTTTGCTCACAACCAGTCCGAGTCACCTCACTGGCTGGCCGCTGGGGCACGGCACACTTCCTCGTAGTGTCATCCAGTGAGCTGGCGATGGCTGCCTATCGGTGTGACATGACACGAGCTTGTTGTGAGGCCTTGTATCTAGATGGTGTTGGTAGCGGCCAGCCATTCATATGGTGGGCGCGGCCTGTAAGTGTGAGGTCTTGTTTTCTAGGTGGTGTTGGAGTGCCGCATTTGACAGCAGCTCACGGCCGCAGAAACGGTGCCCCGCTTGCAGCAGGTGAGCGCTCCGTAGCTCGCGGAGGAGCACGCGAGCTGGAACAGCCTGCAGTATGGTGAAAGTTGTGGTGATTCTCGTACATGACTATGTTGGTGTTATGCTAACGAATTACTTTCTTCCACGGCAGACACTGGAGCATCACCTGCGACCAGCCTTGCGAAAGAAGCGGCAACACTTTCTGCGCAACTCGGACTGACCTGTGAGTCAGAGTGACCGTTCCTATCTGAAATGAACAGTAGCCAAGCGGTGACACACGCTCCTTTGCAAGGTGTGGTGTGCAGGAGTTTATGTCTTGCAGACGGTTGGTGGGGAGGTGCTGGTGCCGGTGGCTGGCCACGCCAGAACGGCGGCGATGGTGCAACGACTGGCCTCGGAGCACGCAGCGCAACGCAGCGCGCGGTGAGTCAGCCAGCTCACGGTCCGCCGACGGCCGCGTCACTAGCGACAGGAAGGCGAGGGCAGCGACAGAGGCGGCGGCGCTGAGTCAGACAGGGCGGTCGCTGTACCCGGTACAGGCTGCGCCACCACAGCTGGCGAAAGGCGGCGGCTGCCAGCCCTTCACTGCAGCCGAGGTCGACGCCGCCACCGCCGCTGCTCTGCTGGCCACCTGCGTGTCTGACCAACACCACCTAGAGAGGAGGCCGCGGCGCTCTCGTGTGGCGTCAGGCAGGGTAGGTTGCACGCTCACAGCTGATTGGGCAGCCGCTGGGGCACGGCCCACTATGCCGAAGCAGCGAGCCAGTCAGCTATGCGCGCGCAACCTACTCTGCCTGGCGTCACACGAGAGCGCCGCGGCCTGCTCAGGGATGGTGGTGATCTGACACGGGCCAGCGAGGATGCGACGCTGGTCACCTGCGTGTCTGACCAACACCACCTAGAGAGGAGGCCGCGGCGCTCTCGTGTGGCGTCAGGCAGGGTAGGTTGCACGCTCACAGCTGATTGGGCAGCCGCTGGGGCACGGCCCACTATGCCGAAGCAGCGAGCCAGTCAGCTATGCGCGCGCAACCTACTCTGCCTGGCGTCACACGAGAGCGCCGCGGCCTGCTCAGGGATGGTGGTGATCTGACACGGGCCAGCGAGGATGCGACGCTGGTCACCTGCGTGTCTGACCAACACCACCTAGAGAGGAGGCCGCGGCGCTCTCGTGTGGCGTCAGGCAGGGTAGGTTGCACGCTCACAGCTGATTGGGCAGCCGCTGGGGCACGGCCCACTATGCCGAAGCAGCGAGCCAGTCAGCTATGCGCGCGCAACCTACTCTGCCTGGCGTCACACGAGAGCGCCGCGGCCTGCTCAGGGATGTTGGTGATCTGACACGGGCCAGCGAGGACGCGACGCTTTCTGTTGACATTCATTAGAGGGTCAATTGAGCTCCTGTACTTGCGGTTGACGTTATTCAAATGTTCAAATGTCTGTAAATCTATCGGACCAAACTGCGTGGTCATCAGTCTGTAGCTTACAAACTACTTAAACCTAGGGGAACTAATCTACGGACAAACACACACACCCATGCCCCAGGGAGGACTCGAACCTCCACGGCGAGCAACCGCGCGCTCCGCAGCGAGGTGCTTTAGACCGCTAGGGTACTCCACCGCGGCTTGACGTTATTAAGGAGTACTTACGCAAAGACCATGTCATACGTGCTGGACAGAAATGGGGAGCCGGCCATGGTGGCCGCGGCGACTGAGTCGCTTCAGACACGGTCTGCACGGCCACTACTGTCGGGGGTTCGAATCCCCCCTAGGGCATGGATATTTGTGCCGTCCTAATTCGTAAGTAGTTCATAAGTAGTTTGTAAGTTTAGGGACTGATAACCCCGTAGTTAAGTCCCATATACAAACATTTGAACATTTAGAAATGGGGATTCTAGTGCTATAACTGTGGGGCGGTGCGATGGTTTGCCTCTTCGGTAAGCGTTTATCTCACTAGAAGATTTTAACGTCTCGGAAATTCAGTTCGCGACGGGACTTTGCAGGATAGTAGCAAATCTCTATCTATACAGGGTGAGGCAGCTAAGCCATAACACTCCTTGTGTCGCCCCAACGTAATAAAGACGCCGTTTGGACAGTGAATTGCATGGACAGTAGCTACTTGAATACATGACATGTCATGTTTGTGCTATTTTTTATTACAAAGATATGAAGCCATCTTTAGTTTTTTTAATGGAACTCTATTTATAGCATAACACTATAGGCTTAATAAGACGGTTTGAAATATCTGAATATCATATAATATTTAGGCGAATAGTTTTTGAGACACAGGTATGTTCCCGGATCGTATTCGTCCTTCGAAACGGCGTTGTTTGTGTAAACCGCGATGGAGTAGCGGTGTAAGGCGCCTCGCTGCGGAGCGCGCGGTTGCTCGCCGTCGGAGATTAGTTTTGGGGCCCTTAAAAAACTAAATGAATGCATCAGAATAGTGTACATTTATTTAGTGACTTAATTGGTTAAATATTACAAACCAAATACTAATGATTAGTTCCACAAATTAGTCTTTCATTAAAACTAATGATTTCTTTACAGATTTTCAGAATACAAAATACAGTATACAATTTTTGGAGTATGTATCTTTCTATGTAGATGACCCTACAACACGACTGTAACATCCTCTGAATGAACTCATCAGAGTTATGTACATTTATTTAGAGAATTTATTTGTTATTACAGTTACAAGTACACAAATAAAATACTAGTGATTACTGTTTTGCAAATTAGACTTACGTTGCTGTTAAAGGTTTCTTTCGGATTTTCTGAAATGAAAAATCTTCTGTTATCTCTTCAAAGCCCAACTGTTGAGGACGTCACTTTCTATGCACATGACTGACAAATTAGTAAGTCGTTACTGTAGCGTAGTCGTTCGTAATTAATTTTTGATTCTCTTTAACTGGGAAAATAAACGCTCTCCACTGCAATTGGTTATCGTTAGAGAAGAAATATCCAGATAGCAACTTTTACATTCAGAAAGGTATCTTCTATTTTATCTGCTTTTGTTAACGAATGTAAGGATGATATACTTAGCTCTGGAGATTCCTTTGAAATGTTTTTAAAATATTGTTTTAAATGAAAACATTCTGATATGAGCTCATCAGCATTAAATGATCGCCGCTATTGTAGTTCCGTAGACGGACTTCGTAATGTTTACAGTTTATTGGGGTAGAATTCAAACTGAAAATAAAACAATACATGACGTACGTTTTAACCGTATTCACGAACGCAGTTTCCATGAGCAGTTCGGCATTAGAATGCTAGACAGTGCATTAGGCTAAATACTGTAAATCACAGCGAAAATCTAAGACATTATTTTAAATTTCTGTTTAGCTTCGAGTTTCACAAAATATAATTCTTGCTGAAATACAAACAGCTGTCAGTGAAGGTATTGTGCTGCTGTTTGTAAAGCCTCGTCTACACTTTGAATGAAGGGATTCAAATAGAATTTGCTGTTATACATTTGTTGTAATAATACATTATGCGCCATTTTTTAAAAACTACACGCAATGAAAAACTTATAGTTAGCCATCACTTTACAAAATCTTATTTCTAACCCACTGCCTGTATCTGCAAAGAACCTATAAAAACAGTAAATCAAAGCGTTAAAGATTGTTAAAAATAAACCATCTCGGTAGGCCTAATAGTAGCCTCCGTAAATTATATTTCTCTATTTTTTCGGGAACTTGTCCGCGGCGGAGCGGCCGAGCGCATTGAGGCGCTATGCTACGATGCGCAAGGTCATTCCCCGTCGGGGGTTCGAATCTCCCCTCGGGCCTTGATGTTTGTGTCGTTTTTAGCATAAGGTAATTCATAAGTAGTTTGTAAATTAGGGACTGATGACCCCGCAGTTAAGTCCCTTAAGCTTAACAAACATTTGAACATCGGGAACCTGAAGAATGGTTTTGGAATGCATCGGTGAAGTTAGCTATTACAGCCGTATGTAGCACATACACTCCCTCTTCCAACCATGTCCTACTTCTATAAAGTACGCCGGGCGAATGATGTAAGTGTTCTGAGTCTCGAAGTGTTAATCGGCCTTTCACTACCAGATTTAGTTCACAACTCAAACCGCTAGGAGGTGCTCGGAAGCGGTCCCGCGTTTCGCTATTATCTTGGGTATAAGCTATTTGACAGTATTATGCATCAAGTGTGTCCACTCACAGAAATCCTAAAGTGCATTATCTAGGAAATTCCGAGAAAAAGGTTTTGTAAAGTCTAAAGTGCAGCACATATTCAATTGGTAGAGCTTCAGTGAAAGTTGTGTTGCAGCACGGAGAAATAGCTCCCGTGGAAGCGGATACGCCTGGCATATGGAGGATCCGGGTTCGACCTTACCGTCAAGATACTCTTATTATTTATTTGACACTTCCTGACCGTTTGCTTGTTTGTATAGGTACAATAGGTCAAAAGCTCTACTTTTTTTCGATGAAGAAAACGGTTCCTCGAAATTACAACTAATATTTATAATCTTTCCACTGCTTACAGTATCGCCTAATTTTGTAGTAAAGTTGTAATGACAAAAATATTTAAAGCTGTAATATACGTACATTAATTGTAAAAGCATTTGAAATTACTGTACTTTTTAAAAAGAATCTATTCTAATCAAAATTTTATTTAGGTGTTACCGTCATTACGTGAATAAAATAAAGTTCTTTTTGATGAAATTGATAACATTTTCCATCGTTAATTTTATTTAAAAATGTTATGGTTAAAAAAAAATAAATAAAAATGTTTATCCTGGAGGTAGGATCGAACCCAGATCATATGCGTAAAAGCCAGCCACGCTACTTTGCGGGCGTTTCTTCACATTCGTTCTGTGTTGCTCGTTGAGTATATGGCTCAGGTTTTTGTATTACAGATGCAGTTAAGCCGCCTAACCGAGCGCGCTGAACCACCGCGCCCGGCATCCTGAGCTATTTCGTCATACTCCTTATCAAAACTCATGACTAGCATATAAGATATATATGAGTTGAGCTTTTTATCAGACTTTTCTGGATAGTGTGCCTTAAAACTTCTATGAGTGGACACCAAATGTTGATATGTTCAAATGTTTGTAGAACTTATGGGACTTAATTACGGGGTCATCAGTCCCTAAGCTTACAAACTACTTATGAACTAGCTAAGACTAAGGACGGCACAAATATCCATGCCCGAGGGGGGATTCGAACCCCCGACCGTAGTGGCCGTGCAGACCGTGATTGGAGCGCCTCAGTCCCCTCGGCCACTGCGGCCGGCCAGGGGTGGACACCCTCTACATATATTACTAACATGCGAAGTTTCATACCATACTGAATTTCCGAAACCGGAAAACTCCTTGTCAATAAATAATTTTGGCTGTTTTATGCGTGATTTTTATCCACTGCTGCCTTTTCTAAAGCCTGAAATGTTAGGAGCAGCCAGTCGACACTAGCGCTTGTCGAAAATGAAATACAATATTCCTAATGTCTATTGAATGCATAGGTGTTGGGAACTACGATTAAAATGATTTATTACACCAGTATATTGTTTCCTAAAAGCACGCGCACGTTAAACATTTCAGTACATTGTTTCTACTTAAACGCACTCGTGTCTCCCACGCAAAAATCAAGTAATTAGCATTACGTTTTCAATTTCAAATGTTCAAACGTTTATATAGCTATGGGAGTAAACTGCAGTGGCATCTGTTCCTACACTTACAAACTACTTTGACTTATGCTAACACACACACCAATGAACGAGACGCGAGGGGCAACTCGAACCTCCGACGGGGAGCAGAAGCGCATTCCGCAGCAAGGCGCCTTAGACCACACGGCCACTGCCGCGCGGCACTTTTTCAGTTATCAAGAAGCTGAAGACAATAATGTACGCCTCAAAAGTGGAGAAGACTCTCAACACTTTCCAACCGGGTATTCAAACGTCTACAGGCGATAAAGCGAAATAAAACGTCGGAACAGAATCCCTGCTTCTGTCGACTGACGCAGACTAAATGCGGTCTTGCCTTGACCTGAACTGGCCTTCCGTCTGAACGCATCGTTCCTCATATAGGATCCATGCGGAAGGCTAACACACACACCCTGCTTTTCGGCCGCTTGCAGTGCCACAACAGCCCATTTTTATGGAATAAAACTACTGATATCGCAGTACGTTGAAACCTTACTGAGTTGCAAATTTTTCTTCTTCTTATAGTACGTGTAGAATATCCCTAAATGACGTTTCCACTCTTCTCTCTTACATTTTGTTTGGGTTAACAACACCATTTCCTCTTCTACTGCACGTATATAAAATCTACAGTCGCGGTGAAATGGCCGAGCGCTGTAAGGCGCCTTACTGCAGAGTGCGCGGTTACTCTCCGTTGGAGATTCGAGTCCTCCCTCTGTCCATGTGTGTGTATAGTCCTTAGGTTTAAGTAGTTTGTACGCCTAGAGACTGATAACTTCAGAAGTTAAGTCCCATAGATTTACAAACATTTGAACATTTGAATGTCATCTGTAACTTGCCAATACAGTGAATTTCAGAGAGTATCTCGTACTTCAGTGTCTTTCCTGTCGCATTCACAAATGATGAAGCAATTACTGTCGATCCTCTTCGGTTCGAGAACAAGAGTGATGTGGGAGAAATTATTTAACGGGCTAAATTACTTGTGGTAGTACTGTACTTACACCAGCCGTATTTTGATCTTTCTTAATGGAATGATGAGTAGGATACATTCTGCTACGTCTTGGCAGAATTTTACATTGTAGCCGCCAAATCTGTCCCACTTCCTATCAGCGTTATAAAATTTCTCAGATACTATCGCGAAAATTGTTGCCAAAATTAACAGTCGGTATATCGATAGACTCAAGGTCTTTCGAATGCCGTTCAAAACTACAATGGATACGTGCCCATCTCTGTACTATTATTTTCGGAAAAGCCTGTACTCAGTATCTCGAACCGTTTACTAAATAAAAGAGGCGTTTGTCTCGTGTCCACCACCTCAAAAAGAATGACCCAAACAAGTAAATTTAGCGCGCAAAATGTGTTTTAAAAGACATCTTACAGGCCACTAGCATGATTCAATATTGAATCTAACAGCACTGAAACTATAATCCAATGTTTTACTGGGTTTTCACATTTCTTCGATCAAAAACTTCGAATGGAAATATTAATAAGCACACACTTTGGCACACAATGGAAACTCCCAGGATTTGCTAAGCCCGTTTCTCTGCAAAACCCATTCTTCTAACAAGATACACCTTTGGTCTTGGAGGCTGAAAAGTGCATGAAACCAGGCTTAGAATAACACTAGATCATAACAAAAACACTGGGAGACAATTTGAGTAGCTTTCTTATACTGTTCGCGGATGACCCTGTCATTTATCGTTTAGTAAAGTCACCAGAAGATCAAAAGCAACTGCAAAATAATTTAGATATCACCATGATGCAAAAAATAGCAATTGACCCTTAATAGTGAGAAGTGTGAAGTCATCCGCATGACCGCAAAAACAAATCCGTTAATCTTCATTGACACAATAAATCAAAGCTAGAGGCTGGAGTAGATGATGTCCCGTCTGAATTGCTATTATCTTTAGGAGAGACAGCCATGAAGAAATTGTCCAACCTAGTATACAAGATGTATGAAACAGAGGAAATACCCTCAGACTTCAAGAAGAATACAGTGATTCCGATTCCTAAGAAAGCAAGTGCAGGCAAATTTGAAAATTACAGAGCTATCAGTTTAACAAGTTATGGTTACAAAATGGCGCATGGAAAAACTGGTGGAATTCGACCTTGGGGAAGATCAATTAGGATTTAGGAGAAATGTTGGAACAAGCGACGCAATACTCACATTAAGACTTATCTTAGAAGATAGGTTATGGAAAGGGAAACCTACGTTTTTAGCATTTGTGGATCTCGATAAAGCTTTTG
This sequence comes from Locusta migratoria, assembly GCA_026315105.1. Classification (NCBI taxonomy): domain Eukaryota; kingdom Metazoa; phylum Arthropoda; class Insecta; order Orthoptera; family Acrididae; genus Locusta; species Locusta migratoria. The sequence goes on from CM048751.1 coordinate 65,953,759, forward strand.
ACAATGTTGACTGGAATACACTTTTTCAGATTCTAAAGGTAGCAGGGGTAAAATATAGAGAGCGAAGGGCTATATTCAACATGTACAAAAACCAAACAGCAGTTATTAAAGTAGGTCATGAAAGGGTCGCAGTGCTTGGGAAGGGAGTAAGACAGGGTTGTAGCCTTTCCCCAATGTTGAGCAAGCAGTGAAGGAATGCAGGGAGAAATTTGGAGAGGGACTTGAAGCCCAGGGAGAGGGAATAAAGACGTTGCGGTTTGCTGACGACAGAGTAATTCTGTAGAGACAGCAAAGGATCTAGAAGAGCAATTAAACAGAATGGACAGTGTTTTGAAATGAAGGTATAAGATGAACATTAACAAGAGTAAAACATAGGTAATGGAATGTCAGAAAATCAGGCGATGCTGAAGGAATTAGATTAGGTAATGAGACAATAAAGGTATTAGATGAGTTTTGTTATTTAAGCAGCAAGATAACTTCTGATGGCCGAATTAAAGAAGATATAAAATGCAGAATGGCTATGGGAAGAAAAGTGTTTCTGAAGAAGCGAAATTTGTTGACATCCAATATTAGTTTAAAAGTTAGGAAGTCCTTTCTGAAAGCATTTGTCTGGAGTGTAGGATTGTATGGGAGTGCAACGTGAACGATAATGAGTTCACACAAAAGTAGATAGAAGCTTTTTACATCTGGTGCTACAGACGAAAGATCTAATCTTCTAGATGGGTAGATCACGTAACTAATGAGGAGGTGCTCAACGGAAGTGGGGAGAAAAGGAGTTTCTGGCATATTCTGACTAAGAGAAGGGACAGGTGGTGGGACACATTCTGAGACATCAAGGAATCGTCAACGCAGCATTAGAAGGAAGTGTATGGGGTAAAAATCGTAGAGAGAGACCGAGGGACGAATACAGTAAACAGATTCAAAAGGATGTAATTTGCTGGACGTATTCTCAGATGAAGAGGCTTACACAGGACAGGGTAGCGTGGAGAGCTGCATCAAACCAGTCTGTGGACTGAAGACCACAACAACAACAACCTATGAATAACATTTACGAACAACTTAAATTGGGAAGAACACATAGAAAATATAGTAGGGAAGGCGAACCAAAGACTGCGTTTCGTTCATTGACAGAACACTTAGAAGAAGCAACAGTTCTACTGAGGAAACTGCATACATCACACTTGGAGTATTGCTGCGCATTGTGGGACTGACGGACGATTTAGAAAAAGTTCAGAGAAGGAAAACTCGTTATATTTTATCGCGATATAGCTGAGAAAGTGTCACGGAAATGACGCACTAGTTTGGATGGAAATCATTAAAAGAAAAGCGTTATTAGTTGCTACGAGATCTATTTGCGAAATTTCTTTCATCAACTTTCTCTTCCCAATGCGATTTTATTAGCACCCACCTACATAGGGTGAAAGAAATCAGCTATACCTCAGTAGCCGAACACCATCGCCGATGCTGAATATCCGACGGCTGATTCCCATTCCCACTCCTCAGTTATTTTACGAAGGTGTACAATGGTATAATTACGTAGGCTTCCGCGGCCAGAGTCAGATGACATAAAAGTTTTCTTGGTGTTGTACCGTGTCATGATATAAGGCTATTACTTAAATAACCGACGTTTCGGCCAACGTTACAGTGGCCTTCATCTGGGTATACACAGTATGCCCAGATGAAGGCAACTGTAACGTATACACACTATACCCAGATGAAGGCCACTGTAACGTTGGCCGAAACGTCGGTTATTTAAGTAATAGCCTTATATCATGACACGGTACAACACCTAGAAATCTTTTATGTCACGTGTACAATGGTGTCTACTCGTGAGGCCAAACAGGTGGAGAGGCTCGTGATCGGGTGATCACCTGTCCCACAGTCATACATCCCACCTCTAGTACTACGGCGGCAGCCGTCGAGCAGTCGGAGCACGAGTAAGGTGCAATCCGCGAGTGTCGTTGAGGATAACAGGTACACTAGAGGTCTGCATCTCGCTCGGTCGAATCGCGTGATACATGTCGTTCTATGACAGTGCGACAAGTGTCGGCACTGCAGCTTGCGGCAAGGCGTGTGGCTGCGCTCGACTCCCTGCACGCTCGTTCGAGCGGGGCACGCTCGACTGGTCCGACCGTCCGCACTGCCCGCTCGCCACTCGGTCGCCCACTGCAGCGACACTCGAGTCCAAGGCGAGTGTCGGGAGCAAACTAGACGCTAAAGAATAAATCCCGACTGCGAAATTTGGTACTTGTTCCCTTTCCCAGGTGCTTCGAAAGCTGTTCTCTGGATCCACTTGAACTAGCCATTCAATTTCGCATTTGGAGTTTACCTTAAAAGTTATTATACGTGATTAATATAAGGTTTCTGTGCTAAGATCATTTACTACATGAGTTTTCCATGATCTTTCTTTCTTGTCCCCATTTAGTGGACTGTTAGTGTCTGTTTAGTGGTAGGTGTAACTTGCCGTCTTAACGAGCAAATGATTGTATTTAATATCCATTCTTCTTATCACTCTCAAGTCCTGGAATACTTTGTGCGTCTTTTCTATTGATATTAAATACTCCTATATTGCTGTACACCCGTTAGGTTAGGCTTGTGCATCTCTCTCTCTCTCTCTCTCTCTCTCTCTCTCTCTCTCTCTCTCTCTCTCTCTCTCTCTCTCTGTTGCACCCCGTTAATACATATTCCTGTAGCATTTTGGCACTGTGCGTGGTTGCTGCGCCTCTACCTTTTCCAAGTGAGTCCTTAACGTGAATTTTTCCAATTGCAACATTCATATAACCCCACTGTCGTCTTTCTTATCTACATAATAAAGAACGCATGCAAGCTTTTGAACAATATATAGAATCCGCCCTTTCTTCCGTCGTCAGGGCCATATGCTGGTCTAATGCTCATACATCCTGTACCTGTTTTAAATACTCTGATTCCAATTGTTTACTTTACACAGCTGTACGAATTTATGGTGCTCCTTGTGCTTCAGTCATATCTGTGCTATATTTGTATAGAGCCGTCTGAAGAATGTCACCCGGATGCACCAGCCCAAAGAATGAACTGCATGTTTTCGGAATGGCAGCACTACGCTGTGCGGCCTCTGCTCGCCCCGTGCCACGCAGCTTCGTTCGAGTGTCAACACGCTCGCTGCGAGCGTACACACTCGGCGCGCCACCGACGAGCGTTGTGCACTAGACCGAGTACGAGCGAGCGAAACCGGCGATGTGAAGATCTCTAAAGGCGAGTCTACACTACGACACTAGGTTTCATGAAACTGCGCTACTGGCCAGTGCCCATGCGCCGCAGGCAGTCGCGCAACTCTTTGGCAAAACTAAACAGTTTCGGCAGCTTCCAACTTTGGCGAAACTGATTTCGCGTGTATTTAGGTTAGGTGATGACCAATACTGAACAAAACACAGCATAAAGGGGGGGAAGGAAGAAATAATTCGGGTTTTGAACATATATGCGATGCATAGGTGTTTGTGCCATTTTAACGCTGAAAATTTCAGGAATAAGCAGCGGCGTGTTAGTGCTCTTGAAGCAATTATTCGTGAATTAAATATTGATGGGTTGACGATTAGTGAATTGCAGACTACATTCAATTCCAAATACCTATACAAACAAACTATGGCTATTGTGGATTTGGGAACACGGTACAGGTACTGTATAGACGAATATCTATTTGACAAAAAAAGTAATGGAATTTGTAATTTCAGTTCTAGTAACAATGCTTCACGCATAACAGTATCTTGTTTCTTTGTTGCATTACTAACTATGTTTAAAAGGAACGTAAACTGCTCTGGTGACATTCTGAGTGGATTAAAACAGCTTCTAGGGCCTTCGATCACAATTTCTTTCAGCAAGGTCGCTGACCAATCGAGCTGACGTCTTTTTTAATCCAGTCACGAACCCAAACACGGTCCTTATTCTTTTTATGTTTTGTCTTATGCAGAGACTTTACACAGAGTAACAATAGCTCCACCACAACTCTTATAGCTACCAAAACTTTCATTCTACGGCGACTAAGGCACTTACGAAACAACGAAACTGAAGTGTATAGTATTGGCGCCGTGTCTACAGACATACAAGAAACCAGTTGCGCGCAACTCATTTCATGAAACGAGTGTCGCAACCTGGTGTCATCGTGTAGACTAGCCTTAAGGTACACACATTTGGAGCCTGTGTAAGAGGTTCGCGATTTCCCGCCAGCTATGCCAGGCGGTCGACCCGCGCGATGAGCTGTCGAGACGTCTGCCCCCGCGCGCGGCTAGCGAGTGTCTGCCTGTCTGCCGGAAGAGGCACGCTCGGGTTGGCGGGCTTTCTCGCGGGTGCCTTTCCCCCACCGTCCGCCGCCGCTTTCTTCGCGCAGAACCCTCCAGAAGGCCGGCCAGACGCCACTAGCCACGCCCTCTCACTGCTCGTCGGGCCTCTCACAGTACTTTCTCCGTCCAGCCCGACCACCATCGCCGCTGCCCTCTTGAGTCTAGCACACCACGACCAACAGAGCAATCCGCAATACCCGTACTCACTTCGGGCTGCAGTCAGTGTATGCATCAAAATTAGACTAAAATTCTAAATATTATACTAGTTGTTATCAAAAAGGAAAAATTTCCTGATGTCATGCAAAACGTATTTAAGTTGGTTTACGTTATAGGAGGCGATCCACTTATAATATTGTAAAAAGATATAAAATAGCCAAGATCGCTTATTATCAACTATTATTAATGACGCCCGGTTTCACTGAACTATGTCAGCATCATCAGGTCAAATAAAATATTTTACAAGGCCATAATCTTGTAATGTCAAACAGTTGTTATATAACAATTTACAGTGCATAGGTGCACTATGTCATTATAATAATACATGTATCAGTTTGCTTTTGTCACTCACTGTGATTATTATGTTTTATTATAATGACATAGTGTAGCTATGCACTGTAAATTGTTATATAACAACTGTTTGACATTACAAGATTATGGCCTTGTAAAATATTTTATTTGACCTGATGATGCTGACATAGTTCAGTGAAACCGGTCGTCATTAATAACAACTGATGATAAGCGATCTTGGCTATTTTATATCTTTTTACAACAAAACTTATTTATTGGTCACAAACCGGCTTTCGGCTTCTTAGGCCATCATCAGGTGACAACTGACTGTAGTACACATGTTTTCAAAGATGCTAAGATTTACAAAGATGTCATCACAGACAATCGATACTTCACAGGAAAGTTCATCGCAAGTACTTATTTATGAAAGTTATTAACATTTATATAAAAATATAGTAAGTATGTGTAAAGAATCAAAACTAATATGATTATTTTTGTTGAAAAGGAAGGTTGAAAATAAAACCTATTTCAGTAGAGGTGTAGAGGGGAACTGGATCTGATCGTTTAATACTAAACTAGCATCCTGAGCCAAGTGTTTATTGATTTCCAATAGCCGGCCGCGGTGGCCGAGGAGAATGAGGCGCTCCAGTCACGGTCTGCACGGCCACTACGGTCGGGGGTTCGAATCCCCATTCGGGCGTGGATATTTGTGCCGTCCTTAGGATAAGCTAGTTGATAAGTAGTTTGTAAGTTTAGGGACTGATGACCCCGTAGTTAAGTCCCATAAGCTTAACAAACATTTGAACTTTTTTTTTATTTTTTTATTTTTTTTTTTTTCCAATATTTTCAGTAGCGTCATCTTTCTGCTTTTCTTCAGGGGATGTAGGATCTCACAGTTTACATCATAATCATGGCCTTCTCTGAGCAGATGTTCAGCAAAGGTTGAATCTGTCTTTTTTAACCTCCAGCTTCTCTCGTGTTCTGATAATCTGATAGCTACAGCCCTGCCAGACCGACCAACATGATGGCCTAAGAAGCCGAAAGCCGGTTTGTGACCAATAAATAAGTTTTGCAGAACATCAGGAAGTTGTTCCTTTTTGATATTATTATCATGTTCTGTCAAGTGCCTACGGAAAAATCAATTAATATTATACTAGTTGCTTCACATATTAGTAAAAATAAAGTTCAAACAAAATGTCAGTTTGGTTTTCAAAAAAGCTTTTCAACTGAAAATGATATATATACCTTCACTGATGAAATATTAAATGCTTTGAATAATCGGACATCACCAGTTGGGATCTCCCAAAGGCTTTTGATTGTGTAAATCATGGGATTCTTCTAGATAAGCTTAAGTATTGTGGTAAGAGTGGGACAGTGCACAAATGGTTTAAATCATACTTAACTGGAAGAGTGCAGAAAGTTGAAATAAGCAGTTCACATAATATAGATGAAACAACTCCCTCTAACTGGGGAGTTATCAAAAATGGGGTTCCACAAGTTTCGATCTTGGGTCCTTTGCTGTTCTTAATATACAGGGTGTCCCAGCTATCTTGTCCACCCAAAATATCTCTGGAACAATAACAGCTATTGGAAAACTACTTTCACCGGTATCAATGTACAGCTGGGGCCCATGAATGTGCATATTTGGAAACATTCTAAAACGAAAGCAAATGTGTTTTTTAACACAAACTTACGTTTTTTTTTTCAAATGTACACCCTATATTTTTCTTCAGCAATCCATAGCATGACAAATCACATAAACAATGGCGTTGATTGCATAGCATTATTGCAATTACATCCCGAGATATTGCGACGCGAAGTTGACGCTTGAAATACGCGAAACGCGCGGCTAGCGCCACGTCCTGACCAGCATGGGGTTCTCGCCTGAGTCTCAGGACGTGCGCTAGCCGCGCGTTTCGCGTATTTCAAGCGTCAACTTCGCGTCGCAATATCTCGGGATGTAATTGGAATATTGCGATGCAATCAACGCCATTGTTAATGTGATTTGTCATGCTATGGATTCCTGAAGAAAAAATATAGGGTGTCCATCTAAAAAAAAACGTTTGTGTTAAAAAACACGTTTGTGTTAAAAAAACACGTTTGCTTTCGTTTTAGAATGTTTCCAAATATGTACATTCATGGGCCCCAGCTTAAATTGATACCGGTGAAAGTCGTTTTCCAATAGGTATTATTGTTCCAGAGATATTTTGGGTGGACAAGATAGCTGGGACACCCTGTATATTAATGACTTGCCACTCTACATTCATGAAGATGCTAAGCTAGTACTTTTTGCTGATGACACAAGTATAGCTATCACACGACAAACTGGAATTTACTGATGAAATCGTAAATGATATCTTTCAGAAAGTTTTTAAGTGGTTCTCTACAAATAGACTTCCATTAAACTTTGATAAAACCCAGTATATACAGTTTCATACAGTAAATGGCATGACACCATTAATAAATTTAGACTTTGGACATAAATCTGTGCCTAAGGTAGAATATTCAAAATTTTTAGGTGTTTGCATTGACGAGGGACTGAACTGGAAGAAACATATTGAAGAGCTCCTGAAACTTTTGAGTTCAGCTAATTATGCTACCAGAGTCATGCCGAGTTTGGTGATATATTTCTCAGAAGATTAGCTTACAATGCCTATTTTCATTCATTGCTTTCATATGGGATCATATTCTGGGGCAATTCAACATTGAGTAAAAAAGTTTTCATTGCACAAAACCGTATAATCAGAATAATTGCTGGAGCCCACCCAAGAGCATCCTGCAGACAGTTATTTAGGAATCTTCACTGTAGCTCCACAATATATATATATATATTCACTCATGAAATTTGTTATTAACAATCCGACCCAATTCAAAAGTAATAGCAGTGTGCATAGCTACAACACTAGGAGAAAGGATGATGTTCACTATTCAAGGTTAAATCTAACTTTGGCTCAGAAGGGGGTGAATTATGCTGCCACAAAAGTCTTTGGTCACTTACCAAGTAGCATCAAAAGTCTGCGAGATAGCTAACTAGTATTTAAAAAGAAATTAAAGGAATTTCTGAATGGCAACTCCTTCTACAATGTAGATGAATTTTTAGATAAAACTTAAAAAAAAAATTAAAAAAATCCTTAAAATATTGACTGTCAAGTGTAGACAACATTTACTAAACTGACACGTTTCACATCATTACGAAATGTATATATGATCTACGGAACAAGTATTAATCTAATCTAATCTACAGGGTGACTCAGGAGGTTCATGCTTTAAAGGGTGATACTAATGAATGTGAAAAATAAAAAAAAAATCTCACTGACGTGTTCTGCGGCCCACTTTGGATTTGTAGTTTTATAAGGTTTTGCAAACATTTTGGAACAAAATAATAATCTAAATAATAAAAAAAATAATTATTAAGAGTGTATGAAGCCCTTTTAGGAAAAACAAATTTAGTCAGTGCTGGATTCGGAACCAGTGACCTTTCGAAATCACAGTCCAAGGCGTTGCCCACTACGCTGCGGCTGGTAGGTAGGAGTTGCCTTCATTAATCTCATACTATTCATGGCCGTTGCTAGCTGATGCTAATATGGCATTTGTAGATACTAGATTATCGTTTATCGTACGAAGAACGACGTGTTTTTGTTAATTCTTCAGTGCGCCATTGCTTTGAAATAACGTGTAAGTTACAATAAGAAAATCATCAAATACGCAACACATGATGGTGTATGCCAGAGAGAGTTCTGGGCGAGGAATGTCACGTGACATCTGCACAAATATCACCGTGACTGAAGCGTCTCAGTCCCCGCGGCCACCGCGGCCGGCTATTGCTTGAATAATCACTTAGTTGTTGTTAGAAGATTATTTATTATAAAAACACAACATGTTTCGGGCTTAACCCATCATCTAGTGACCTTTCAGTAAGACACATATACAGCCAATAAGTATATACACAAAATTATTTGCAATGTAAAATTAAAATTATTTTGTATATAGTAATTAATTTTACATAATTTGGAATTACATACCGATATAACATATTTTGAGCATTGAGGCATTTAAATTTGTCATTTAAAATACTGTTGTTATGTATTGCCTTACAAGAATAAACATCATATGTGATCAAGATAATGTTTATACAAAATAAAGATAGTCTAATGCATATATAAAATATTTTAGAAACTAAAGATTCTGTGGCACATTATCATGCGAGCAGTTGCCTTATTTATTCAAGATACAAGGTCAAAATAAAGTGGCCTAATCTGCATAATTTTAAACAAATGTCCAAAAATAAAATAAATACCACATTTGCCAATAAAGTTAAATCCTCAAAATTAATTATTGAAAAATGTTGCTTCGAAAATTTGGAAAAACCAGTCCTTTGTGATGCTAACTTGTTCGTTAAGCAGTTGATCCTTCAAGGTGTGTGTATCTATGCACAAAAATTTCTAAATTCTCCAAAATGTCTAAACATGTGCTTTCATTCTCATAATATGCAAGTTATTTTCAATATTAAGAAGTTGATGATGATTTTGGCGCAAATGGGCACTTAGTGCGCTACCATTACTGGGATAGCTATGCTCTCTAGATCGTATTTTAAATTCCCTTTCTGTTTGCCCAAGGTAGACTTTGTCACACGCCCCAAATTTAACCTTGTATACCCCACCATAACATAATTTTTAACAGGTTTTTCAATACTATGGTGGAGGAATTTTCCGAAATGATTGCACGTGTTAAATCTACATCTACATGGGATACTCTGCAAATTACATTTAAGTGCTTGGCAGAGGGTTCATTGAACCACCTTTATACTATCCAACTCCCATTCCACTCTCGAATAGCGCGCGTGAAGAAAGAACATCTGAATCTCTCCGATCGAGCTCTGATTTCTCGTATTTTATTCTGATGATCATTTCTACCTTTGTAGGTGGGAGTCAACAATATATTTTCGCATTCAGAGGAGAATGTTGGTGATAGGAGTTTCGTAAGTAGACCACGCCGCAGCGATAAGCGCCGATGTTGTAATGATTCCTATCCCAGGTCCTGTACCATTTCCGTGACATTTTCTTCTCTGTATCGTGACAATACAAAACGAGCTGCCCTTCTTTGGACTCTTTCGATGTCCTCCGTCAAACCCACCTGATAAGGATCCCACACTGGGCAGCAATACTCAAAAGAAAAAAAAAAAAAGGCGGACAACCGTAGTGTATGCAGTTTCTTTAGTAGTTCTGTTGCATCTTTTAAGGGTTCTGCCAATAAAACGCAGTCTCTGGTTCGCCTTTCCCACGACATTATCTACGTGTTCTTTCCAATTTAAGTCTGAAATAATAGCAATTCCTCAAAATGTTCAAATGTTTGTTAAGCTTATGGGACTTAACTACGGGGTCATCAGTCCCTAATCTTACAAACTACTTATCAACTACCTTATACTAAGGACGGCACAAATATCCATGCCCGAGGGGGGATTCGAACCCCCGACCGTAGTGGCCGTGCAGACCGTGACTGAAGCGCCTCAGTCCCGTCGGCCACCGCGGCTGGCTAGTAATTCCTAGGTATTGTTTGTGTCGTCCTTAGTTTGTCCTTGCGAACAAAGTTATCAAATTGTTGCACTATCGATGATATTTCACAAGTATGCAAGGGCATCAACGGGAGCTAAACCGCAGGTAAAAACTAGTGTCTCCTTCATTTCAAGGCCGCTTCACACTCATCGGTGAAGGGCAAGCCGTGTTCGGCCCGTTAGACCGCAGACGTGTGTGCAGGCACTGTTCTGCAGGTCTAGCTAGCACCAGTGTCCAAATTCGCCCGTGTCGTGACCGTGACAGAGACTATGGCGCTCTCGCCGACACGGTACCATGATCACCGCGTTTCTTCCCCCCGACATTTTCTCACTTCACGGCCGCCGCACGGTCGACTTGCGTTCGCGAATGCCAGAAAAACTATCCTGATTGTATGATGACTCCACTCCAGAATACGCGCAAACAAAGCTGAAGAATACACGCCGCGGTGGAGTAGCCGAGTGGTCTAAAGCGCCTCGCTGCGGAGCGCGCGGTGGCTCGCCGTGGAGGTTCGAGTCCTTCCTGACCAAGCAGATTGGTCCGACAGATTTACAGACATTTGATTTGAAGAATACACTTTCGAATAAAATAGGAGCAGAAACAAAAACAATTGGACAGTAGATACTTTCTGATTTTACACAATAAATACAACAAGCTAGTTAATGATTATTAGGTTATTCGCGTAAGCTTGAGCTGAAAATTTTTATTTACTTATATCCCAGAGGCAAAAGTTCCTTCTAGGAAGAAGGGAGGCAATCCTCACTTTACGGCTTATCTTAGAAGATTGATTAAGGGAAGGCAAACCTACATTTCTAGCTTTTGTAGATTTGGAGAAAGCTTTTGACAATGTTGATTGGAATACACTCTCAAATTCTGGAAATCAGCAGGATTAAAATATACGGAACGGAAGTTTATCTACAACTTCTACAAAAACCAGACAGCAGTTATCAGAGTTGAAGGGCATGAACGTTGTGTGCTTATATCTCATGAACTACGAGAAGGTACATTCATATACAGGGTTTTACAAAAAAGGAAGGATATACAGGATGTTACAAAAAGGTACGACAAAACTTTCAGGAAACATTCCTCACACACAAAGAAAGAAAATATGTTATGTGGACATGTGTCCGGAAACGCTTAATTTCCACGTTAGAGCTCATTTTATTACTTCTCTACAAATCACATTAATCATGGAATGGAAGCGCACAGCAACAGAACGTACCGGCGTGACTTCAAACACTTTGTTACAGGAAATGTTCAAAATGTCCTCCGTTAGCGAGAATACAAGCATCCACCTTCCGTCGCATGGAATCCCTGATGCGCTGATGCAGCCCTGGAGAATGGCGTATTGTATCACAGCCGTCCACAATACGAGCACGAAGAGTCTCTACATTTGGTACCGGGGTTGCGTAGACAAGAGCTTTCAAATACCCCCATAAATGAAAGTCAAGAGGGTTGAGGTCAGGAGAGCGTGGAGGCCATGGAATTGGTCCGCCCCCTCCAATCCATCGGAATCTGTTGTTGAGACTGAAATGTGCAGGAGCTCCATCGTGCATGAACCACATGTTGTGTCGTACTTGTAAAGGCACATGTTCTAGCAGCACAAGTAGAGTATTCCGTTTGAAATCATGATAACGTGCTCCAGTGAACGTAGGTGGAAGAACATGAGGCCCAATAAACACATCACCAACAATTCCTGCTCAAACGTTCATAGAAAATCTGTGTTGATGACGTGAATCGAGGAAGTACAGTACATACTAACGAAATAATTGGGTATTTTGACAATTGTCTGCACCAATTATTTCAATTTACATTTAAAGAGAAATACTAAAATGAGCTCCAACATGGAAATTAAGCGTTTCCGGACACATGTCCAAATAACATATTTTCTTTCTTTGTGTGTGAGGAATGTTTCCTGAAAGTTTTGTCGTACCTTTTTGTAACATCCTGTATATCTGTGTATACTGCCTGTAAAATTTTCTGCGGCTGCAATTTGTAGTGTAGAAATTATAAATTGTAACGTCATACCGAATGCCGTAGTTTTAGTCCATGAACAGCGCAAAAGTAGTAAGCGAGAAACTTTTTTCCTTTCATAATTTTGCTATGGTTGACAGCAAGAAAAAATTCAATAAAGGTTTGAAATTATGTTTAAAGTTGATTGCAAGTCGCTAAGTACTGCCATTCTCATTCAGTGTGTGAATAAAGTCTCGTCGCATTATGTGGCAGTTTCTTGCAACTATATTGTTTATGGCGTTGTATCTCTTGAACCATGAGTCGTATGTGGTTTTTACCCGGACATCGTTGTTACCTCACGGTAAGGAATATGCGCACCAAATGTGGTTGAAATCAGTCCAATGGTTTAGGAGGAAATGTGCAACACTTGTTTGATGCAGCAGTTTTTCGCGCATCTCATTGTTTATGACGCCATATCTCGTTAATAATGTGTTGTAAGTCATCCTAACACTTACGGCGACCGTCCTCATGGATTGACGGGTTAAGTGTGCAAAATTTCATAAACATTGGAAGGAAACTGTAGATTTGTATGCAATACGAATACACAAACATACGGACACTCTGCTTTATATATAAAGACGAGTAGTATTGAGAATCTACTATGACATGGTGGATTCAAAAAATACATCGAGAACGAGACACTACATGAGTGTAACAGTTTCTTCGATATACAAATATTTCGTTAAGAAGCCGTGTCTTTGATATGTTTCGTTGCAATATTACAACACTACCTGAAAACCCGGCGTTGCTCGGGTTTATATTTATTTATTCCTGCCATTTATTCAGTTCAAGTTCAAATTCAAATGTTTGTTAAGCTTATGGGACTTAACTACGGGGTCATCAGTCCCTAAACTTACAAACTATTTATCAACTACCTTATACTAAGGACGGCACAAATATCCATGCCCGAGGGGGGATTCGAACCCCCGACCGTAGTGGACGTGCAGACCGTTACTGGAGCGCCTCAGTCCCCTCGGCCACCGCGGCCGGCATTTATTCAGTTATATATTCATTTGTATAAGGGCTGTATGTCTGTAAACTCTCTTAGGAATACAATCAGTACTAAAGAAGTAATAGATTAAAACTTGGGGCGTGATGTGGCGGTTTTCCTTGAACGTTCCTGTTTATGTGTCATATCTCATGAACTACGTGTCGTACTGTGATACAATTTAGAAGGTACATCCAACTATATGCTTGTATACTGACTGTAAAATTTCCTGCGGCTACAGTTTGTAGTGTACAAATTATAAATTGTAACACCATAGCGAATGCCGTAGTTTTACTCCATAAACAGCGGAAAAGTAGTAAGCGAGAAACTTTTTTCCTTTCATCATTTTGCTATGGGTGTCAGCGAGAAAAAGTTTAATAAAGGTTTGAAATTATGTTTTAAGTTTGTTACTAGTCGTTAAGTACTCTTATTCTCATATAGCTCATTTATGAAGTCTCGCCGCATTATGTGCAGTTTTCTGCGATTCCTATTGTTTACGACGTTATATCTCCTGAACCATGTGTCGTATGTGGTTCGTACTAGTATGGCAATTGTTATCTCACGTAAGGAATATGTGTACCAAATTTGGTAAAATCGGTTCAGTGGTTTAGGAGAAATTGAACAGCATTGTCGCTAAATGCAGCAGTTTTAGACACATTTCATTGTTTATAACGGCATATCTCGTGAACTATATATCGTATGTGATTCTTATACTTATGGCGGCCGTTCTCATGGATTGAAGCTTACATGTACAAAATTTCATAAAGATTGGAACAAAACTGTAGATTTGTATGCAGCACGTACAAATCTACGGACACTCTGCTTTATAATTTAGACGAGGCCACCACACTAAGTAAAATTTAACCCCGAATTGTTTACAAAGCTAAATATTGGCTGTCTGACGCGTCGCTATGTATGTTTTATGTATTAATTATGTTTTATTAAATTTGCTCATATGTTTTGTGCGTCCTCTGCCGGCCGCGGTGGCCGAGGTGACAGAGGCGCTCCAGTCACGGTCAGCACGGCCACTACGGTCGGGGGTTCGAATCCCCCCTCGGGCATGGATATTTGTGCCGTCCTAGTTAGTAAGTAGTTCATAAGTAGTTTGTAAGTTTAGGGACTGATGACCCCGTAGTTAAGTCCTATAAGCTTAACAAACATTTGAACATTTTTTGAACATTTTTGCGTCCTCTTTTTTCTTACTTTGTCCTTCTTTTTGAAGCTGTCTGTCCTCTTTTTTTTAATATATATATATATATATATATATATATATATATATATATATATATATATATACGACTGCTTTTGGTAACTAAGTACTCCCTCTGGCGCGCGCTTGTGTGTTGGTGTTGTTCTTAGTATAAGTTAGTTTAAGTAGTTTGTAAGTCTAGGAAACGATTAAGCAGAGTAGTTTGGTCCCTTGGAAGCACAAACATTTTGAACTGCGGATGTCTACCGCTCGGCAGCGCACGCCTCGATTACGCAAGCCGCTATCAGCTGGTCGCTACGTCACCAGCAGCTGGTAACGGTCGCCGTGCGATTTCGATTGAATGTCGATTGTCTGACGCCGCTCGCCGCCCCAGGCGAAGAGTACAAGGCTGTTTTTCTAGAGCGAGGCTGGCTGACGTTTTGGACAGAAAAACTGGATGCGTTTACAGTAAACGCTACTGGGCACGTAGAGACAGCTAAATTGACGACCGGTATTTACGTGAACTCGAAATGGAATAAAGTCTGAACCAATCTCTTCCATGAGTCTCTGAAGTGTAAGAAGTATTGCACAATAGTCACACTATATTTGAGGAGTCCCTTGCCACGAACAAATCATATACATTTGTCATTATCATTACTACCATCATGTTTTAAGACTGATTATGTCTTTCGTTGTCCAATTTCGAGCTTAGTCCTTCTTATAAAACGCCCAAGATCCCCTAACTATGTTATCATTGGTGCCTCGTCTGATGTTACTTCAAAAGCATTCTTGACCGAAAACAAATACTTTCTTTTTGATCTACCACGACTTCTCCTACCCTCTACTGCTGAATCCAAGAGTTTCTTCTGTAGCCTTGCGTCTCCCTTGCATTTAACGTGACTCATAAGCCTACTCGCGCCAACTGCTTCCTCAACCTTATTAATAAGGCAATCTTTATCAACCCAGTTTTCTCTCCCATATAACAAAGTTTATCGAAAAATTGTACGGTACACTGCTAACTTACAAGGAAAGTACTTGGGCTCGAACAAACACATATACATCAAAATCGTACGAGAGATAATGTAAAGATTCCTTATTGCACTAGTGACACTCCCGCATCTGCAAAACTCTGCAGTCGTCAGTTAGAGGCCTCTGCGTGTGCCTTGCCACATTGCACTTTGACCTACTTTCGCCAGTAGGGACGGTGCAGTTTGCCTCCGAGGTTGCGTTTTTGACGTTATTTCTGTGGTGAAGCGTCAGATGGGGCGGCGATTGGTAATCAATCCTGCTAAAGTATTGCGATTGGTTGAGATGAAGTTACGAAGAACTATTCTTCGTGAGATGGTATTAGTGTAGAAGATGAATCATTCGCATGCTTTCTCGTATCTGTTGTGGTACAGAAATACGAGCATAAGTTACATACTGTTGTAACACTAACACATAATGATGATAATAGGGATGATAATGACGAAGAACTCATTGCTAGCGGTAGTGCTACGGTAAGTGCGGGAAGAGGCGATGGAAGCAGTGGCAGTGAATACCAACAGTCTTCCGAGAAGAAGGTTAAAGTTGCAACTATCATCACGGCTTTTGATGACAATACGTTAGAGAACATGAATGACGATTATTACTTAAGTTATAGTTCAGATATCTGCATTACGTATGGCGTCTACAATTACATCTACAGTACTATCTAGAGCATAATTGCAAAGTTTTGCATAAAAACGACACCCACCAGCACATTGAGGTGTACGTAGAGATACTGTAACCAAACGTTCATACAGATATGTTTGTTCGAATCCAAGTACTTTCCTTGTTAGTCTTTGTACTGACATCTTGAAGAAGAGGAGAAATTGTAGCTGAGCGCCCACTACGCTACTAGTACCTCGCCTTCTACTTTCCAAACTTCATAGAAATTCTCCTGCGAAACATGCAAGACTAGCAGTCCTGGAAGAAAGGATATGGTGGAGACATGGCTTAGGCACAGCCTAAGGGATGTTTCCAGAATGAAACTTTGTGTCGTGATAGCTCAGTCGGTAGAGCGGAGCGCATGCCCGCGAAAGACAAAGGTCCTTGGTTCGAGTCCCGATTTCGACACACAATTTTAATCTGCCAGGAAGTTTCATATCAGCGCACACTCCGCTGCAGAGTGAAAGTTTCATTCTGAAGACGTTCAACGATTATTCCGTATGCAACGCCTCGATTTTTTCCTGGAAGGTTTTTTGAAGCTTATAAAGCGGTGCAACAAATGTCCGTATGTACATGGAAGTTACGTAGAAAAATAAAGACGTGTCTTATCTTTAATGTCTCTTTCTTTTTCCTTTCATACGCAACTCTGACCACAGTCGACAGGGGAAACTTATTTTCCAACTCCCCCTCTTACATCCTAAGTGCTTGAAACTGTCCACTCAATCTAATTTCTTTTCCACAGACAATACTTTCGTTTTGAAGATGTTGATCTTCATACCACAAACCTTAAATCTCGGTACTGTCGGACCACATTTCAAATATGTTCCTCTTTAAACAACACTGTAGGAAAGTGGAGAACCAGGAGACTCAGTTTTCATCCTGCCTTCATCGCCAAAAAGTTTGGAATGCGAACATATTCGCCCTCTTTTAACAAACAACATCCTTCTTTATGTCCCTCCCACACTGTCTCGTTTTCCTCCCATCAGCACTTTCTTCTGTCTGTGTGCCCCATGGCCACTGCCTTCATCCCTTTCTCTCCATTTTCGCTGCCTTCTTCTGCCATTGTATATGTTCCATTCCTTTTGTCTTAGATTGCTACTGTCTCTTTCTTTCTCACAGTCTTCTGTCGGTTTCTGCAATTATCTCCTCTTTATACCTATCCTTGCAGATACTTAATCTCCTTGACCGAGAAATTAACAAGTGGGTTTGGCAGATAGGGGAAATCAGACAACATTGCAATTCTTCACTTAATTTGATGTCGCAAAATAACTGTAAGGAGCAACGAAAATAAAATCAAGTCTTCACTGATCGAAAATATGGAACTGTAAGTTGTTTAAAAATCGAATTTCTTCGGTGAGCAAATGTCTTAAAACGTCATATGTCCTGAACTTTATATTGTTCGTGATCCTCATACTCACGGCGACATCTTGGTTTGAAGGTCAAGTGTGCAAAACTTGATACAGATTTGCTTTGTAAGCAATACGTACACGCAAACATCCACACCCACAAACACACGGACGAACTTTATATGTAAAGATTACAAATTATCTACGATTGGCAGAGACATTGTTGATTATTTTTCCAGTTATGGTCGGATCATTCGAATACTCGTGGAACCCAGGGGATGTACCAAGCCGCGCGGGACTAGCCGAGCAGTCTGTCGCGCCACGATGCGGATCGCGATGCCTCCTGCGCCGGGGGTTCGAATCCTCCCTGTGTGTATTGTCCTTAGGTTAGTTTAACTTAGTTTAAATAGTTTGAAAGCTAGGGACTAATAACCAAGCAGTTAAGTCCCATAGAAATACAAACATTTGAACACTTGGAGGCACCAACGCGTATCTTTTTTCTGAAGGAAGAAATCATTGTGGATACAAACATCTAACAGGAAGGGTTGTAGATGGAAAGGGGTTGCTCATCGCATAAGTTTTTTAAGACAATTTGCGGTGAAAATTACAGGCGTACCCATCAGCGAAATTGTAAACTTTTCCAATACAACCTTGAAGAATCTCAATATGCAATTTTTCAAAAAAATGTTCAAATGTTTGTAGAGTCTATGGGACTTAACTGCGGGGTCATCAGTCCCTAAACTTACAAACTACTTATGAACTACTTACAACTAAGGACGGCACAAATATCCATGCCCGAGGGGGGATTCGAACCCCCTACCGTAGTGGCCGTGCAGACCGTGACTGAAGCGCCTCAGTCCCCTCGGCCACCGCAGCCGGCTGCAATTTTTCGTCACAAACGATTTACCGGTATATCAGATGCGAATACCAGTAAAAACTGAAAATTTTTTTGTCGTGTAGCAACTTTACGCTGATTTGTGACTTTATTGGTGAGTAAATCGCACTATAAATATAGTTTAGTGAGGCCCGAAGCAAGGACTCATGCTGTTCATGCCTTACGTTCGTTAAAACTACATTTACACTTCAGACCGCATACTACGTGAATATTTTACGTGCACATGTATGGTAACTTGGAACCGACAGATCTCAGTAACGTATTATGGAAAAAACTTTCAGGGTGTCATCGTGTAAAGATCTTAAAAACTACGGCGATTTGCCATGAATAGAAAATGTATATAACCCAATCCACACAACTGGTACATTTGATATCAAAAATTATTTTTCCACCGTATCGTGATAACGAATATATATTTTCGAAATCGGAAAACGGATTTTCTCGATAAACATCTAATCAACGTAGATAACATTTGAGTCATTTGCTACTCCCCAAAATACGACTCTTAAAAATCGCAGTTCCTCAACATATCACCAACGCTTGCTACCGTGCTCGGACTGATATCCCGCGAATCAAATAGCTTTAAACAAAATTTCGATATGTTGTATACATTTCATACGGAGCTATGTATGTCCTAAAATGAACAATTTCGAAAAGTGTTCAAAATGTTCAAATGTTTGTAAAGCTTATGGGACTTAACTGCGGGGTCATCAGTCCCTAAACTTACAAACTACTTAAGAACTAGCTAATCCTAAGGACGGCACAAATATCCATGCCCGAGAGGGGATTCGAACCCCCGACCGTAGTGGCCGTGCAGACCGTGACTGAAGCGCCTCAGTCCTCTCGGTCACCGCGGCCGGCTCGAAAAGTGTACGCAATGTGTTTTTACCTCCGTAATACGTGACTAAACTGGATGCTGCACATTAATAGTGATGAATAACGAAAATAAAACATTCGCTTCATAGGCAAAGAATCAACCACATGTACAAAATCAAATTTATTCGCCGAGTAAATTTTTTAAAAATGGGATGGTAAGTTTGAGAGCGGCCTGAACGGCGTCTTTCAGCACGACACCACTTTCAGGAGAAATATAGGAACACGGCAGGCAATACTCACTTTACGGCTTATCTTAGAAGATAGATTAAGGAAAGACAAGCCTACATTTCTAGCTTTTATAGATTTGGAGAAAGCTTTTGACAATGTTGATTGGAATACACTCTTTCAAAGTCTGAAATCGGCAGGGGTAAAATATAGGGAAGGGAAGGTTATTTACATCTTGTACAAAGACTAAACAGCGGTTATCAGAGATGAAGGGCATGAAAGGGATGCAGTGGTTGGCAAGGGAGTAAGACAGAGTTGTAGCCTTTCCCCAATGTTATTCAATTTGTATATTGAGTAAGCTATAAAGAAAAGTAAGGAGACGTTTGGAGAAGGAATTGAGGTTCAGGGTGAAGAAATAAATATATTGCGTTTTGCAGAAAACATTGTAATTCTGTCAGAGATAGCAAATGACCTGGAAGAGCAGCTGAACGGAATGGACAGTGTGCTGAAAGGTGCATATAAGATGAACATTAACAAGAGCAAAACAAGGGTAATGGAGTGCAGTCTTAGAAAATAAGGGGATGCTGAAGGAATTAGATTAGGTAATGAAACAATAAAGGAGGTAGATGAGTTTTGTTACTTGGGCAGTAAAATAACATATGATGGTCGCAGTACAGATGATATAAAATGCAGAATGGCGATGGGAAGAAAAGCTTTTTTGAAAAAGATAAATTTTTAACATCGAATATTAATTTAAGCGTAAGGAAGTCCTTTCTGAAGGCATTTGTGTGGAGTGTTGCCTTGTATGGGAGTGAAACATGGACAGGAAGAGGATAGAGACATTTGAAATGTGGTGCTACAGAAGAATGCTGAGGATTACCCAGGTGTATTCGTAATTAATATGAAGGTACTGAACAGAATTGGGGAGAAAAGGAATTTCTGCCATGCCTTGACTAAAAGAAGAGATCGATTAGTAGAACACACTCTTAGACATCAAGGAATCGTCAATTTGGTGTTGAAGGGAAGTGTGTGGAGTAAAAATCGCAGAGGAAGACCAAGAGACGAATATAGTAAGCAGATTCAAAAGGATGTGAGTTGCCAATCTTATGAGGAGATGAAGAGTCTTGCTCAGGATAGAGTAGGGTGGGAGCTTCATCGAACCAGTCTCCGGACTGAAGACAACAACTACTACTACAACACTTTTGTTAATGATACATCACGGTTTTCCGATTGTATGTTCATGACGGACAAAGATTTTCGAAAACGGAAACATGCCGTTTCTAGATAAAATACTACAGGATGTACTGTAAACATTTGAACAATGTGTTATGGGTAGTTATTTTGATATTTGCAAAAACGCTAAAATTGGGTTTTCTGATTTTGTGCAAAAGTACAATCAGTTTATACCTCTGGATCCCGGTAAAGGAAAAAGATATATTTAAAAAAATTAAAAATATTTTGAGAATATCATCTTAAGAACATGTAAAATTTCGACGATTAGCAATGAATAGAAAGTATCATAATTTGTGATTTTTGTAAATCATGGTGCTTTTGTATGTCATATAAAACAGACGGGCTCCGGTAAGTGTGTATTATTTAAAATTTTGTCGCTGTACTGTAGGACAGAGACAACAAAAGACCTGGAAGAGCAATTAAATAGAATGGACAGTGTCCTGAAGATATAAGATGAACATTAACACGACTAAAACTAGAATAATGGAATGTAGCGCCTGCGACTTACTGCTGCAAACTAGAGAGAATGTACCAATGCAGTAGTAAGTGTTTCCTTGAGTTGTTCCTTTTGTAATAAGTTATTTATTTTTTACGACCACTTTTATATGTGCAGTTACAGACGAATCTGTATTTTTAGAAACTGCAAAAGTCCATAAAGGCAAAATGTTCAATAAACTATAATAATTGACTGCATGTAATTCATCTTCAGGTACAGGTGCAAATCTACTTTGTCTTCAAAATAACTGTGGTTTAGTTCAGGCATGATGCGAGACAGAGAAAAACCGAAATTTGACCGCAGGACACAGAGCTGACGAGATATGCTGGACCTTTGCAATAGCGATGTAATGAAAGAACAAAACGATGGCCTAAGCGGTCATCCCAGCCAAACAAACGAGTCGATAGCAGAACTGTTAACACCGCCTTAGCCAACAGATAAGGCACCTCTGTCTAAACAAAGACCTTGCCATTGAAACTAGCGGTTCTTTCATCCTTTTACTTATAATTTCATCAGTTAAAATCTTAGGTCCATAAAATGTTCTTCAATCACTTTTAAACATCATTCACGGTCATAAAGGTTGCTCGAGTTATATAATTGCGTTCGAACTTTTGTTGGATATGCTAAAGAACTATGCCGGACGATGGAGCTGAAAATAAGTACAGTGTCTGTCTTTACACTGATCCATTTTACTTCAGTGCGAATTAAATGTGTATCCTGTCGCTTTCACTATGCATATTCATTCTTGGAAGCCCAGAACTGTTTAAACACAGTTTTTTATGATGATAAAATACGTCATTTATTACTGACCACAGACGACAATTGTAACAGAAATTTGCCGGCCGCGGTGGCCGAGGGAACTGAGGCGCTCCAGTCACGGTCTGCACGGCCACTACGGTCGGGGGTTCGAATCTCCCCTCGGGCATGGATATTTGTGCCGTCCTTAGTATTAGCTAGTTCATAATTAGTTTGTAAGTTTAGGGACTGATGACCCCGTAGTTAAGTCCCATAAGCTATACAAACATTTATTTATTTATTAACAGAAATTTGTAGTTGACAGCTCAGATAAGGTCTTAAGTATGGAACAGGTATAATGAACCTAAAAGGTATTTTACACCAATCATTGTTATTAGGAACGTCATAATTGGTCTTCATCGTTACAAGTTAACGACTACCAAGTACCAATTTTCAAAAATATTCAAATGTTTGTTAAGCTTAAGGGACTTAACTGCGGGGTCATCAGCCACTAAACCTACAAACTACTTATGAACTACCTTATACTAAAGACAACACTAGCATCCATGCCAGAGGGGGGGGGGGGATTCGAATCACCGACGGGGACGGCCTCGCGCATCGGAGCATAGCGGTGAGCGCTCGACCGCTCCGCTGCGACAGTATCAATTTTATTCCATGTTGAAATTGTAGTGCTCAGAGACTGTTTTAAGGTATGTAGAAGGCAAACAGCAATCAGTCGGGCGCGGAGGAGTGGCCGAGCGCATTGAGGCGCTATGCTCCGAAGCTCGAGGCCGTTTCCCGCCGAAGGTTCGAATCCTCCCTCGGGCATGGAAGTCTGTTCTGTTTTAGTATAAGTTAGTTTATAAGTAGTTTGTAAGTTTAGAGACTGATGACACCGCAGTTAAGTCCCATACGCTTAATATACAGTTGAACATTTTTAGCAATCAGTCGCAAATATTTCTTCATTGTGGCAGATCTAGATTTCGGTGACTGAGGGACCACTGTCACTGGTCAAAACAATTAGGGGATCACTTGAGATGTATCTAATATATAAAGCAGTGTGTCCGTATGTTTCTACGTGTTGCATAAAAATCTACAGTTTTGTTCCAATCCTTATGAAATTTTGTACACGTAAGCTTCAATCCATGAGGACGGTCGCCGTAAGTGTAAGAATCAGATACGATATATAGTTCACGAGATATGACGTCATAAACAATGAGATGTGCGAAAAACTGTTACATTTTGCGACAATGCTGCTCATTTTCTCCTAAACCATTGGACCGATTTCAACGAAATTTGATACACACGTTCCTTACCGTGAGGTAACAATTGGTGCATGGTTAAGAATCACATACGCCACATGGTTCAAAAGATATTACGTCATAACCAATAGAAATCGCAAAAAATGCCATACAACGCGGCGAGACTTTCGAAATACACTGTATGAGAATGACAGTACTTAGCGACTTGCAACAAAACGTTAAACATAATTTCAAACCTTTATTACACTTTTTCTCGCTGGCAACCATAGTAAAATGATGAAAGGAAAAAAGTTTCTCGCTTACTACTTTTCCGCTGTTTATGGAGTAAAGCTACGGCTCTCGGTATGACGTTACAATTTATGATTTCTATTCTACAAATTGTTGGAGCAGGACATTTTACAGACAGTATACACGCATATAGTTGAGTGTACCTTCTAAATTGTATCATAATACGACACGTAGTTCTTGGAACACCGCCCCATCACGCACAAAGTTTTAATCGATTACTTCTTTACTACTAATTATATTCGCAAGAGATTTTACAGACATACAGACCCTATACAAATGAATATATACCTGAAAAATGGCAGGAACAAGTAGATAAATACCCGGGCATAGCCGGGTTTTCAGCTAGTAGGTTACAAAGTATTGTCATCGACTTTATGTTGGTTTTACGGAGTGGAGACAACATTACGGCAACCGAGATAGTGGCAATAACAGAAATTTGCTGCAGAGGGTGTTGGTGTTGACTTGTGTTCACCAAACGTATTATACAAGCAGTTTGGCCCAGACAGTACTGTGAACGGGTTGTGCAACAGGTAGATGTGGCATGGAGAGCCTAGTCAGGTTGGAAGCGGGACTTACACAGAGGGAGGTTGCTGTAATTGGAGTGTAATTTCCAAGACCTGGTCGCGTTAAAAGAAAGCAAGGCCAAATTAATCCACGGGTAACATGAGCATCTCCGGTTAACAGCCCGTTGAGACAGGAGAATGAATGCAACTCAGCTGCAACACACCCTGCACGCAGCAACAGGACGCCCAATACCAAACTGTCCGAAATCGCGTTCGGGAATGTGGCCTCTACAAACTGAGGCCTATGGTACATGTCCCATTAAAACCACGACATCGTTTAGCCCGCAGAAACTGGGCGGAGGAACGTCAGGATTGGAGTCGTAACGAATGGCACCTGGTTCTGTTCACAGATGAGTGAAGATTTTGTATATATACAAGTGGCGTCTGTTCCGAAAGAACAGACGTCACTTCTGATCCTGCAGTTGTTATTGTTTCATATTCATAGGATATATGACATCAACTGCAAATGGACAAAGCTGAAAATATGTGCCCAGCCGGGATTCGAACCCGGGTCTCCTGCTTTCTAGGCAGTTGCGGACACAGTGATCACCGCACCTGCAAGGACTAACTAAGCACGCCTCCCATCAGACCGGGTTCGAATCCCGGCTGGGTACACATTTTCAGCTTTGCCCATTCGCAGTTGATGTCATATATTCTGCGAATATGAAACAATAACAACTGCAGGATCATAAGGGACGACCTTTCGGAACTGAGGCCACATGTATACATTTATATAATATGGCGGTGACGGGCAATGATCGTTTCGTTAGTGGGGAGGGGTGGGAAAGTTTGTGGCCCTCAATCTTACTACGAGCTTGAGTACTGTGGGCAGGGTAAAACTGGGAACTTGCGTCTGACGGGAGGCGTGCATAGGTAGTCCTTGCAGGTGCGGTGATCACTGTGTCCCCAGTGGTGTAGGGGTCTGCGCAACTGCCTAGAAAGCAGGAGACCCGGGTGGCGAAGTGCCAAGCAAAGAGTGCAGTGCGTGTGCCTACAAAACGAGTGATTAACACCTGTGACAAAATATGTAAAACTAAGAGCTCTGCATTACGAGCAAAGTAACAAATTTTACTCCTTATGTAAATGTATTTCTTATTATTTCTTAATGTTACGCTCTAAACTGATCAGTAGTTATTAAATTGTTCTCTCTCTCTCTCTCTCTCTCCCACTGGCGCACTCTTTTAGTACCCACAGTACTGTAGCTTACATGATAGTCCACATGCGAGTTCTGCCTAATCCATTTCATTTGTAGCAACTATTAGCTTTATTGCTCATATGTTACGTATTATCAGCTTTTCTTTGTTTCCTTACGAATTTATCTTATGTGTTTTTTATGTTGTCTATGATAGCCCTTGTTTATCCTATACATACCCTGTTTAGATGAACGCCTAACGGTTTTTTTATAATAATTTGTCAGTGTAATAGTATGCTCCATATTTGCCCAATAATTTTGCTTGTAGCCTCAAACTTTAGCTTTGCGATTGATGTCATTGTCCATGCATTTTCTTAGTGTGTTTTCCAAGTTTTTCCTTTATTACAATTTTATCTTACAATTATTTACTTACTCGTGTTTTTGTTCTGCCATAAATATCGAAAAGTATGCCAAAAAATAATCAAACAAAATTACCGCATAAGACAGAATAAAGCGAAACTAAATCAGTGAAAAAAGACAAAGTAATAAAAGAACTCATTAATGCATTTATGTCATTTAAAAAAATAGTTCATAAATTTTTTTTTATTTTCTTTCAGGGACACTAAAAATGATAAAATGTAATACATAAAACAAACTCACTCATGTAAAATCAGTGTAAATATTGTTATTTGTACATCAAATTTTAATAAACGTTATTTAAAAAAAAGGTTCGAATCCCGGCTGGGTACACATTTTCAGCTTTGCCCATTCGCAGCTGATGTCACATATTCTGTGAATATCAAGATTTTGTGTTGAGCCGGACAATCGTCGTTCCCTAATCTAGAGAACGTGGAACTCAGAACAATGAATAAAAATTAGACACGTGTTATAAGACATTGTTCATTGCACTTTGTCTGTTCTACCACCTCCTACCAGTGGCGGCGCTAGACGAAAACTGGGCGTCGGCGAACTCGTCTTTGCGAGGCCCCTTTCATTTTTTCATTAATGAAGAAAATGTTAAATGAGTTGAATTATACATCAATAATCATTATACTACAATTCTATTAGTATAATACACGAGTATTATTGCAATGACAAAAATTACAATAAACAAACAAATTAGATGTACTTTTGACCTTTTCGTCTCATTGAATTTTTTAAGACCACATCTTTATACTATCCGCTTTTTCGGCTTCTGTTGATAGTACTGAGAACGCAGATAGTCTTTCTTGGATCATTGTGCTTTTCAAGTTATTCTTAATCAATTTTAACTTTGTGAAGCTTCTCTCGGCCGAAGCTGTACTGATTGGAACTGAACATGATTCTGATTGTTATATAAACATTTGGATATACTTCTTCCAAATAGTTTTCTAAAATGTACTGAAGAAATTGTTTTGTAAATATTTAACTAAAAATTGCATCACTGCTGCACTCATATGGAAATAAATACGGACAACTAAATTGCTAATGCAATAAATCGCAATTTGCGATTAGTTATGGCTTCACTGTACTAGGTTTAGATGAAATACCAAAGTGCGGCAAATGAAAATTTGTGCCCGGCCGGGATTCGATCCGGGATCCCGGTCGTGCACAAATTTTCATTTGCCGCACTTTGCTATCTCATCTAAACCTAGTGCAGTGAAGCCATAACTAATCGCAAATTGCGATTTATTTCATTAATTTGAACGCTGTAATGCTGTCAAAAATATATAATTGTTACTAAATAGCTGCCGGCCGGGAATAGCCGAGCGCACTAAGGCATCATACCACGGTGAGCAAGATCGCTCTCGCCGGGCGTCGAATCCCACCCTTGGGTACGAATGTTGTGTTCGTCCATTGGTTAAGCTAGTGTAAATTATATGTAGGTCGACGCTACATAACCTAGCAGTTGGAAAGCGCCGTTAAACATCAAACATTTAAAAATAAGAAACAAAAAATCTAAAATTTTAACAATGTTTTGCGAGGCCCCCAGAGGCGCGAGGCCGTCGGCGGTGGCCGACGTCGCCGACGCCTAGCGCCGCCTCTGCGGCTCCTACCACATCACTACTCCTCCTGATGTTGTTTGTTAAGCTTATGGGACTTAACTACGGGGTCATTAGTCCCTAAACTTACAAACTACTTAAGAACTACCTTATACTAAAGACGACACAAATATCCATGCCCGTGGGGGGATTCGAACCCCCGACCGTAGTAGCCGGGCAGACCGTGACTGAAGCGCCTCAGTCTCCTCGGCCACCGCGGCCGGCACTCCTCCTGAAACAGCCAGCAGTAGTCGGCTGAGATAGCGACCCAGCGTTCGTCTACGGCATGCGGGTCAACCCGCAGCTTAGCTGTGGCGCAACGCCTCAGCTATCTAGCGACAGGCCGACCTGGTACTACTGTTATCTACTGGTAAAGACAGCTGCTCTAACCTGTCCTTCAAGACCGCTCGCAGATCCACAGCTAGGTGTACCTCTGTCCCTTTTCTTCTTCTGCACAAGCAAATAGTTTCACTATTCACCTAGCGAAAAATAAAGCAATGCAACCACTCGAATGAAACTTCTTTATACGAGGCGCGTCCAGAAAGTAAGTTCCGTTTGGTAATAAAATGAAATTGTACACAGATACAGAAGAAATTTTTTTGCACAAAATTCTACAACTCTTAAACTACTTTTCCACATAACTGCCGAAATTTTATAGGCACTTGTCCTAGCGTGCCACAAGTTCTTGCATGCATCCTTCACAGAAGGTTGCCGCCTGTGTTTTCAACCATGTGGTAACAGCTCTTTATCATCGTTGAAGTGTTGACCACCAAGGACAGATTGTAGGTGTAAGAAGAGATGAAAGTCGCTAGGAGAGAGGTCCGAGCTGTATGGAGGATGGTCAAACAGGTCCCATTGAAATTTTCCCTGCCGGCCGCGGTGGCCGAGGGGACTGCGGCGCTTCAGTCACGGTCTGCACGGCCACTACGGTCGGGGATTCGAATCCCCCCTCGGACATGGATATTTGTGCCCTCGTTAGTTGTAGCTAGATCATAAGTAGTTTTGTAAGTTTAGGGACTGATGACCCCGTAGTTAAGTCCCATAAGCTCTACAAACATTTGACCATTTTTTTTTTTTTTTTTTTTTTTTGAAATTTCCGTAAGAATTGTTTGGTCACATTCGGTGTGTGAGGTCAGGCATTATCGTGAAAAAAAAAAATCTTTTGACAGTAATCTTCTTCTTACACGTAAAATCTGTCCTTGGTGGACTACACTTCAACGATGATGACGAGCTGAAAGAACATGTTAGCACATGGTTGAATACACAGGCGGCAACATTCTATGAAAAAGGCACACAAAACCTTGTGCCATGCTATGACAATTGCCTACAAAATTTCGGAAGCTTTGTAGAAAAGTAGTTTAACAGTTGTAGATTTTTGTACAATCAATATTTTTTTCTGTATCTGTCCCCGTTCGTTTTATATAATCAAACGGAACTTACTTTCTGGACGCGCCTCGTACATGTTTCCTATTTATCAAAATGTTCAAATGTTTGATAAGCTTATGGAACTTAACTACGGGGTCATCAGTCCCGAAACTTACAAACTACTTATTTACTACCTTATACTAAGGGCGGCACAAATATCCATGCCCGAGGGGGGATTCGAACCCCCGACCGTAGTGGCCGTGCAGACCGTGACTGGAGCGCCTCAGTCCCCTCGGCCACCGCGGCCGGCGTTTCCCATGTATCTCGGCCGCCCAAAATGTCTGTGCAAAAGAACAGCTATTGTGAAACTACTTTCACCGGTATCAAAGTAATGCAGGAGTTAATGAATGTAAATCTTTTGAAAGATTCTAAAAAAAAAGCATGTGTATTTTTTAATACAAACTTATGTGTTTTTAAATGCCCACCCTATATTATATCATCAGCTAACTGTAGCATGACAAATGACATAAACAATGGTGTTGATTTCATCGCAATACGCCAATTATATCCTGAGGTATTGGGAAGCGAAGTTGACGCCTGAAATACGCGAAACGTAGTTCTAGCGCACATCCTGAGACTCAGGCGAGAACCCCGTGCTGCTCAGGACGTGCGCTAGAACTACGTTTCACGTATTTCAGGCGTCAACTTCGTATAGCAATACCTCGGGATGTAAATGGCGTATTGCGATGCAATCAACACCACTGTTTATGTCATTGTCATGCTATAGATAGCCGATTAAATAAAATAGGGTGTGCAAATTTTGTTCCTCAAGACGCCTTCTACATACTATAAAAGTTTGTTGGAGTAATGACGTAATTCTGAAACTCACTGACGTATGGAACACACAAGTAACTTGAATTCATAATTATTTAAAACATCACTGTTATCCATAATGTTCTCAAAAATAACTTTTTAAATTGCTGGCATGTGATGAATAGCGCTGCGAAGCCAGAATGCACGAATGTCAATTCATTCTGTATAGATGTTTAAGTACTACTGTCAATAAAGTGTGCCGGCCGCGGTGGCCGAGGAGACTGAGGCACTCCAGTCACGGTCTGCACGGCCACTACGGTCGGGGGTTCGAATCCCCCCTCAGGCGTGGATATTTGTGCCGTTTTTAGTATAAGGTAGTTGATAAGTAGTTTGTAAGTTTAGGGACTGATGACCCCGTACTTATGTCCCATAAGCTTAACAAACATTTGAACATTTTTGAACAATAAAGTGATTTATGATTGTCATTGTTTTTTATCGACCCTTTGTATAGTTCAAAGACGCTCTCCCTAGACAACGCGGTGAATAGGGGTAGAGCATTTTTCACACAACTTTTTACAATTGTGACGTCACTACTATGCTTTCGACTATCGATTTTGCGTGTGATCGACTCCTATGAGAATTGCTTACATTTGGAACAGCCATGTTGGATTTCTTTTCCGTATTACAACTTACGTATTATGAAAGAATGCAACTGCAATGCAACAACGCACTGAATTTTATCAGTAACGCGTCACTGTAGGTACAATTTTATGTTTTAATGTATCAATGAAAAAATAAGTCTGTAATTACACACAATATAAAAGCAGTGCTTGCTTAATGCCTCCTGTGATACTGTAGTTAATGTAGGGCTATGGAACGAAAGGAAGAAGGTTCGCGTCCCAATAGATGCTAGAATTTTTTATTTTATGTCCGCATTTATTCTGAAAGTTTATTTTTACCTAACCATCGTATATTGTGGAATATTGGCTGTAATTTAAACGTAAGTGTGATTATATATATATATATATATATATATATATATATATATATATATATATATATATATATATAATCAGGAGACTGACATATAAGAAATAAAACATTAACTTCAGTCGTCTATAGAGTACAAAAGAAAATTAACCAGCTAGCTCTTTTAAGATACTTCTTACTCAAAACAAAATTATCTATTATTTGTACAACTTCAATTTTAAATTCTGTTATTCTCTATGTTTTGAATTTGTAATCTTTGTAACAACAACATAGTAATTACTTAGCAAGTAAAAATTTCGAAGGAATGGTTATTGATAGACCTATAATATTTACACTTTTGCTTGTTAAAACAGTATATATTAAAGGAATCAGGAAATACAGCAACTAGTCGCCTTTTTTTACGTATTTATTCACCACAACCTGCTTCGAACTGCCTGGAAATTCATCATTAGATGGCATATCATCACATCTTCATAACAACCAATAAAAATGTATACCTGATAATGAACTGCCAGGCAGTTCGAAAACGTGGCGAATAAATACCCAAAGGCGACTGGTTGCTGTATTTCCTGATTCCTTTAATCATCACAGCCGCAGGTTCCACACTTCCAGAATGGATACAAGTTTTAAACAGTATACTGTTTTCCATGAAAAATCATTTTGCGAGTATATGCTTCAGCAGGAACCTAACACCACAGCTGTAATTGCTGAACCTATAGGCAATCATGTCCATTCTTGATTCTCAAAAAGATTTTGCTGTTCTCTAGGAACATGTCACGATTTTCCGGTGTATGGTTTAGATTATCCTGTAACTCCCTTATATATTAACATCAGCTCAGCGCTATAGCGATCGTCAAATCGATACTTTCGTGTTAGGTCGTCTTCAGAGCGCCACTACGTCACGATTACGTCAGTTCCTGCAAAGGGTTGTGTGAAAACTGTTGTGGCCGGTCATTATTGCTGCCTCGCAAGTGGTCTCTGACATCACTTCCGGCGCTGTTATGACACGCTTTCTCCTCGTGCGTCAGCAGCCGCTACGCCCAGCTGGTTCTCTCGGTCAGGGCAAGGTTGCGCAGAGCCGTACAAGGAAGAGCTGTGGAGCTGCCACCGGGGAATCAGTGACGTAGCGAGGAGGAAACTCACAAACCGCAGCATACTACGGGGCCATGCGTAACCATTTATAAACAGAAAACCCGGCGTTGCCCGGGTATTTATTTATTTATTCCTGCTATTTTTCAGGTATATATTCATTTGTATAAGGGCTGTATGTCTGTAAAATATCTTGCGAATACAATTAGTAGTAAAGAAGTAATATATTAAAACTTGGTGCGTGATGGGGCGGTTTTCCATGAACGTTACCATTTATGTGTTCATATCTCATGAACTACATGTCGTACTGTTATACAATTTAGAAGGTACATACAACCATATGCGTGTATACGGTTTGTAAAATTTATTGCACCTACAATTTGTATGTAGAAATTATATATTGTACCGTCATACCGAATGCTGTAGTTTTAGTCAAATAACAGCGGAATGTTACTGTTTATGTGCTCATATATCACGAAATACGCGTCGTACTGTGATACAATTTAGAAGGTACATTGAACTATATGTGTATATACTTTCTGTAAAATATTCTGCGGCTACAATTTGTAGTGTACAAATTATAAATTGTAACGGCATACCGAATGCCGTAATTTTAGTCCGTGAACAGCGAAAAAGTAGTAAGCGAGAAACTTTTTTCCTTTCATCATTTTACTGTGGTTGCCAGCTAGAAAAAGTTTAATAAAGGTTTGAAATTATGTTTAATGTTTGTTGCAAGTCGCTAAGTACTGTCATTCTCATACAGTGTATTTCGAAAGTCTCGCCGATTTATATGGCATTTTTTGCGATTTCTATTGGTTATGACGTAATATCTTTTGAACCATGAGCCGTATGTGATTCTTCACCATGCAGTAATTGTTACCTCACGGTAAGGAATGTGTGTACGAAATTTGGTTGAAATCGGTCCAGTGGTTTAGGAGAAAATGAGCAGCATTGTCGCAAAATGCAGCAGTTTTTCGTGCATCTCATTGTTTATGACGTCATATCTCGTGAACTATATATCGTATGTGATTCTTACAATCCTCATGGATTGAAGCTTACGTGCACAAAATTTCATAAAGATTGGAACAAAACTGTAGATTTGTATTGAACACGTACACACATACGGACACTCTGCTTTATATATTAGACATTCATCAGTCAAAAGGAGGGGTAGGAGGAACTGTAGTAAGAACTGTGCGATGAAGAGGCAACATGCCAGGAAAGAAAACCCGATTACGTGGTATATGAGAGCCACATGTATGGTAATATTGCTACAGAACTGAGAAAACAATTACCCAATCGTGACCCATATACCCAGATAAGACATGCTGACACCTTTCTAATACTACATAGTCTTACAGTTACCATCTTAAATAAGGTCCGACATACTAAACACAGCTTATCGAAACTCATTATCAAAGAAGATGAGACCAATATTCCAGATTTCGAATTACAGAGGCCAGTAGGAGTAACGTTGAAGTAGATATCCATGGAGCTGTGAAGCAACTTAACAAGAACAAGTCTTCTGGTCCGGACTGTATACTCCTTACTTAACAGCCATATACAACCGCTCGCTCAAAGAAGGAACTGTACCAAACGATTGGAAAGTTGCACAGGTCACGCCTATATTCAAGAAAGGCAGTAGGAGTAACCCACGAAACAACAGGCCTATTTCATTGACGACAATTTGCTGCAGGGTTTTGGAACATTTCCTGTCTTCAAATATTATGAATTATCTCGAACAGAATGATGTATTGACCCAAGGTTAACACGGATTTAGAAAAAATCGTTCATGCGAAACACTACTAGTTCTTTACTCACGCGAAGTGTTGAGTACTATCGACAAGGGATCTCAAATTGATTCCGTATTTATTGATTTCCCGAGGGCTTTTGACAGCGTACCTCACAAACGGCTTTGAAATCAAATTGCTTGGTTATGGTATATCGCCTTAAATTTGCGACTGGATAGGGGATTTCCTGTCAGAGAGGACACAGTTCGTAGTAATCGATGGTAAGGCATCGACTAAAACAGAGGTGATATCGGGCGTTCCACAGGGTAGTGTTATTGGTCCTCTGCTGTTTCTTATTTACATAATCGATTTAGGGGAAAATCTAAGTAGCTCTCTTAGGTTGTTTGCAGATGACGTCGTCATTTACTGTCTAGTAAAATCATCTGAAGATCAAAACCAACTGCAGAACGATCTAAATAAGATATACGTTTTGTGTAAAAATTGGCAATTGACTCTAAATAATAAGAAGTGTGAAGTCGTCCACATCAGTACGAAAACAAAATCCGTTAAACTTTGTCTACAAGATAAATCAATCAAAAGGGAAGGGTGTAAACTCCACTAAATACCTGGGAATTAGTATTACTTCAGACTTAAACTGGAAAGAACGTAGATAATATCGTGGGAAAGGGAACCAGAGACTGCATTTTATTGGCAGAACCCTTAAAAGATGGAACTACTAAACAAACTGCATACATTACGTTTGTCTGTCCTATTTTGGAGTATTGCTGCCCAGTGTGGAATCCTTATCAGGTGGGTTTCACGGAGGACATCGAAAGAGTCCAAAGAAGGGCAGGTATTTTCACAATACAGGAGAGACAGCGTTAAGGAAATGATACAGGATCTGGGATGTCAGTCACAGTCTGCAGGGCCGCTGCGGTCGGGGGTTCGAATGCCCCCTCGGGCATGGATATTTGTGCCATTTTTAGTATAAGCTAGTTCATAAGTAGTTTGTAAGTTTTTGGGACTGATGACCCCATAGTTAAGTCCCATAAACTCTACAAACAATTGAGCATTTTCATTTGCTTCCCTATCGTTCCGCCTCCATGCACGGAAGCGCCTTCCAACATGAGGCCTGTTCTGTTAATGATACAAATGGAGCGGTCTACTGCATGACGAATCTCTGTAACAGTTCAGAAGCGAATGCCACGAAATGGTCCCTTTATCTTCGGAATCAAATCAAAGTCACAAGGACTTACGTCCGGGGAGTATGGTGGATGGTACAGTACTTCCCAGTTCCATCGACCGAACAAAGCAGCCACAGCTTGCGCTGTATGCGTCCGCACAGAAAGTGTTGTCGCGTCTTTCGCAAAACTAGTCGCAGGAGGTGTTCCAAAAACGAACAGTAATACTGTGTATTGGCGGTCTGCAGTGGAGGAATGTAAGGCTTTAGGATAACACCATCACAGTAGTACACGAGAATCACCATAACTCTCACCATACTGGGACTCTGACGCACTTTCGACTTTCGCCAGTCGTTGGATTGGCGTTTCTTGGTCCGCCGTTGTTCCTGTATAGACAACACGTTACTTTAGACGGCTCGCTCACAAGTGACTGTTTTTCCCTCGATTGTACACACCTAGTGACACGGGACGAGCCAGTCCATTTGCGTAAGGCAGGTATGTCAACAACGTGTGCTATCAACGACAATAGTAGATTCCATTGCATAGTGCCTCCACAGCAGTGTTGCCACTATTTAAGTTCCAACAATAGTGACTGTGTTACAAAGGATACATAAAGTTCTGTAATTGATTGGTTGTCATACTGACCTACAGAGTATATCGGACAGTGGAAGGCAGTGTTGATCGCTCTACCACATGGAGAAACACATTACAACAAATTCGGTTTATCGCAGAACAAGCAGTCGCATTCGCTTCTGAACTGTTACAGAGAATCGACAGGCAGTAGACCGCTCCATTCGCACCATCAACAGAACAGGCGTCATGTTGGAAGGCGCTTCCGTGCATGGAAGCGGAACGATAGGGGAAGCAAATGAAAATGCTCAAATGTTTGTAGATTTCACTGATCCGCAAGGTATTCATTGCCGCTTTTACCACTGAATCAACAACACAGACGTTCGCCCCGGAAAATGTGCCACGAATAGCGAACATGGACAATCGAATGGAAAAACGTTATTTTTACCGATGAAACCCGCTGCTGCCTGCACCACCACGATAGCCGCTCGGGGGTGGCTGAGCGCTCTAAGGCGCCTTGCTTCAGAGTGCGCGTCTGATGCCCATCTGAGGTTCGAGTATTCCCACGGGCATGTGTATGTGTCTGTGTCGTCCTTAGCATACGTTAGTTTAAGCAGTTTGTAAGTCTAGGGACTGCTGAGCGTTGCAATTTGGTCCCATTGTTTTACATACATTAGAACTGCATTCTAGTTATGACACCTGCGATTTTTTTCTCAGGACTGAATCCTAATACAAACATGTCGTTTGTTTTATAATACACGCGCACTCATTGTGAATCCCTGACAGAGAAGGCAGCACTATACAGCATATAGAACTCTAGCGGCTTTGGAGAGAGGATTGTTATTGATATTAAAATGGCGACGTTCTCAGTACAAGAACAGCGTGTAATCATTCGTTTCCTACATTTGCATGGTGTGTCACTGATTGAAATTCATCGTCAGTTCAGTGAGAGATGGAGTTTCTAGATAACAGAATGCAGCGTGTCATTCTCAATGGAGAGAGGTCTTCAGAAGTAATAGTGATGTGAGGTGTGCCACAGGGGAGCGTCGTGGGTCCGTTGCTGTTCACGATATATATAAATGACCTTGCGGATGACATCGGAAGTTCACTGAGGCTTTTTGTGGGTGATTCTGTAGTGTATAGAGAGGTTGTAACAATGGAGGACTGCTTTGAAAAGCAGGAGGATCTCAATCGAACTGACGCATGGTGCAGGGAATGGCAATTGAATCTCAATGTAGACAAGTGTAATGTGTTGCGAATACATAGAAAGAAAGAGCCTGTATCATTTAGCTACACTATAGCAGGTCAGCAACTGGAAGCAGTTAATTCCAAAAATTATCTGGGAGTAGGGATTAGGAATGATTTAAAATGGAACGGCCATATAAAATCAGTTGTCGCTAAAGCAGATGCCAGACTTAGATTCATTGGAAGAATCATAAGGAAATGCAGTCCGGAAATAAAGGAAGTGGGTTACAGTACACTTGTTCGCCCACAGCTAGAATATTGCTCACCAGTGAGGGATCCGTACCAGTTGGGGTTGATAGAGGAAGTAGAGAAGATCCAACGCAGATCAGCGCGCTTCGTTACAGAATCATTTGGCAATCGAGAAAGCGTTAAGAAGAGGATCGATAAACTCCAGTGGAAGACTCTGCAGGAGAGACGCTCTGTCTCTCGGTACGGGCTTTTGTCGAAGTTTCGAGAACATACCTTTACCGAGGAGTCTAGCAGTATATTGCTCCCTCTAACGTATATCTCGCGAAGAAATGATGAGGATAAAATCAGAGAGATTAGAGCCCCACAGAGGCATACTTACAATCTTTCTTTGCGCGAACAAGACGTGACTGGAATAGGAGGGAGAACCGATGGTGGTACTCAGGGTACCCTCCGCCACACACCATCGGGTGGCTTGCGGAGTATGAATGTAGATGTAGATGATGGTGATGTTCTGGACGTGTCAAATGCGCATTTCAGCTGCGATAGGTCAGAGAAGACCTCGCAACGAGCAAGTGGAGAAAATTGTTTGGAAGATCGCCCAAGGACTGTAGAACACATTACCTCTGAAATTCTCATTTCCATGGGATCTGTGCACAAAATACTGATGAGGACCGAAAATGCGCTAGATGTCCTGCATTTGGTGCTGCTAATGCGAACAAATGATCATAAGGTTGTGCCGTGTTCGTTGGGTTGCGCGCGTGGCATGTTGTCATATTATGTTGACGCGTGATAACGACATCAATGGGACTTTCTTTTCAACGACTGTGACAGTTGATGAGACATGGATGCCGTTTTTAAATCCTGGAACGAAGCTCTAGTCAACTCAATAGAAGCACTCAGTCTCAACGCCATCAAAGACATTTTGGCTAAGCACCAGTGTTCAAAAAATTATGGTGGCCATTATGTGGGACAATGATGGCGTAATTCTTATTCATTAGATTCGTGTGGGTACGACAATTACAAGCGCATTTCGCAGAAAATGTTTCAACCAGCACTAACGCATTAGCGAACGTTAAGCTGCAGCTTTCTCGTGACAACTTTGAAGTGCTCTCTCATGCTCCGTACT
This sequence comes from Locusta migratoria, assembly GCA_026315105.1. NCBI lineage: Eukaryota > Metazoa > Arthropoda > Insecta > Orthoptera > Acrididae > Locusta > Locusta migratoria. The sequence goes on from CM048751.1 coordinate 65,991,317, forward strand.
CACCTTTCCTGGCTCCTAGCGAGTTTTGGCTTTATCCAAACATGAAAGATGCTTATTGAGGTCATACATTCACTAGCCGTGGTGCAATTGCATCTGCAATTTTCCAGTGGTCACAGCAAACGTCTAAAGAAGCGTTCGCAATGGCCATGCAATCGTGGCGTCGTCTTGGTGAAATATGTTTCCAACTGCAGGGAAACTACGTCGACAAGTTTCACAGTTTGCATGTGATTAATGTATGAGTAAAAAATCGAATTTGTATAATATGAAGGCACCTCATACATTTCACAGTCTGTTAGGAGCTTTTTCATGCAGAAATACAGAATATCAATAGTAACGCAATGTTTTCAATGATCTCTTTCTATAAACATGTGTAGGTTTGTTGTAAGCGGTGGAAACATACCGACACCATTTCCACCGGAGAACAAATGAAGGCCGACTAGTAGGCGCGCGTCATAACAAAGCGAACACACTGTCGATTTCGCCAAAGTGTGAAGTGATGGGGGGAAAGAAAAAAGTCTGCAAAATATGTGTATTGCTTGTGCCTTGTACACAGAAACGCAGAATAGAAATTGTGCTGCAAAACAAACCGTAATAATCTATATCTATTAATGTGAATTTTCGGTGTATGTTTATCACATCTGAACTACAAGACAAAGAGAGCTAAAAATTTGTACAGTTACTAATGTCTACCCGGGGAAGGCTTTAGGTACGGTTTTATGGCGATCGGATAGCAATTTATCACGGTTACTAATTTATACCTGAGGAAGGTTTTAGGCTCGGTTTTATAGAGACGTGACAAATATTTAGTAACTTGAAGAATATAACGCGAAATGCGGAACAATAATTACTCTTTTAAAATTATATTTACTCTTTGAAAATAGTTTTATTGGTTGCATTGTTGCTCGAGGGTTGATAATGATAAAAGGGTGGAGTGTATTGGGATGGAAAGTTATCGGTGTATATAAAATTCTACGTGTGTGTGTGTGTGTGTGTGTGTGTGTGTGTGTGTGTGTGTGTCTGTGTGAACGCAAACGAATGGTCTGTGTGTAATTGTTGTCCGAAGTCTCCCGTTGTACACAATAGCAGTTCCATGCCGATTAGCTATAAGGGGGTGCAAGATATGGTGGTTGAAAGTCGTCAAATTATTAAAAAATTCGGACTGAAGGCCAGCGATGACGTTTGCGACTCTGTAGCAAGGAGGTTACATACAGCGAAACGTAATGCCACATACCATATCTTCGGTCTATGGGTGCTACAATGTTTTCAGCTCTTTCTCTGTAAGGATAAGCATGCGAATAAGGAAATATAAGAATAAATAAATAAAGCAGGAAAAAGAAATTTCTTTTAATACATCTCTTTAAAAAAATCGATTTGACGTTTCGCACATTACATCAAGTGATCGAGCTGTGATATTATTACAATCACTATTGTTGGATTTCGTGACTGGATTCTTCGAAACGAGTGCATTTTTACGTGTGATTTGATCTACCAACACGCGAGCGGAGCCGCCGGTTTAAGCTTGTAGACAATACATGTTGATGATCGAAATATCACTGCTTACCAAATTTACGTTTTCACGCCGGAAATAGCGTGTTTACTCGTCACGATGTTCACACAAATTATTTGGTAGCAGCCGCGGTGGAGTGGCCGTGCGCTCTAAGGCGCCTTGATGAGGAGTGTGCGGTTACTCGCCTTCGGAGGTTCGGGTCCCCTCTTGGGCATGTGTGTGTGTGTGTGTGTTGTCATTAGTGTAAGTAAATTTCAATTAGTATAAGTAGTTTGTAAGCCTAGGGACCTATAACCCAAGAATTTAAGTCCCTTAGATTTATAAACATTTTTGAACATTTGATAGCAGACGACAACGCTGCCATTGTTTAACTATGTAAGGATGGTCCTACCTGACCACGAAATGTAAAACCAAGGTAATAACAAAAAATAAGACATTGTACATTTTAGGCCCAATATTCATACATAGGTTAGTACTAAAACAATATATTTTGCTTTCACACCCATAAATAAATAGAAACAAGCCACTGATGATGGCACAGACGTGGCGGGAGAACTTCGTTTTATAATATACTAGCTGCCAAACCCGAAATTGTCCGGGTATATATGCGTTTTTCCAGTCTTATATTAGAAACGAAAATAAAAATTCGAAAAAGATTTCGTTTTCAAGTATCCATGAAAACAGCTTAGAAATTGTAAAATTTTAAAACAAAGAAATATGCATAATGTACAAAATTCTAAGAGCAGTATTCAAAGAAAGAAAAATTAGTAATAAAATACAAATGATATATTAACATTAATTTAATTCAAAAATTCACTACAATCAATATTTAACGATACTTGTGAGGGAAAATTTTTGTGACTCATTGTTTACGACGACATATCTCCTGAACTGTGTGTTGTTGATAGTTTTAACCCAGCGGCGATTGTTGTCTGTTAGTAAGCAATATGTGTACCAAGTTTAGTTGAAATCGGACCATTATTTTAGGAGGAGATGTGGAAAAATAGCGCATGATGTAGCAGTTATTCGGAAATTTTATTGCTTATGGCGTCATATCTCCTGAAATATGTATCGTTCTATGATGTAAATTGGAAGGTACATTCAGTGGTATATGTGCAAATGTCTGCAAAATGTGTCGTGAATGGTGTTAGCAGTAAGGACGTAATAAATCAGAACCTCTTGCGGTTTTTCATGAACCAAATTCTTTATGACTTCATATCTCATGAACTATATGTCGAACTGTGATGTAGTATCGAAATATAGTATCGAAGGAACATTCAGTAGTATGTATGTGTACTGTCTGCGAATTGTCTCGCGAAAACAATTTACAGTGTAGAAGTAAAAACTTGTGACCTCATGCCAAATGTCGTAGATATACCTCAAGAACATGGGAAAAGTACTTAGCGATATTTTTTTCATCATTTTATTGGAATTGTCAGCGAGAAAAAATTTCTTAAAGATTTAAAATTATTTTCAAAGTTTATTGCAAGTCACAAAGTATCCCATTGTCAAATAATTGACGAATAAAATCACGCTATCACGAGCCGCAAGATGGGGAAGTTTTCACTGTTCATGACGTGCTATTGACTATGTATCTAGGTGGTTTTGCCACCGTGGGAAATGATTCCTGACCTTAAAGAATATTTGTACCAAATTTGATTGAAATCGGTCCATTAGTTTAGGAGCAGATGTAGAATATTATCGCATGATGCGATCGTTTTTCACGGCTGTCATTGTTTATGACGTCATATCTCCTTACGTATGTGACGTAGATGGTTCTTACCCCGATAGCGATTGTTGCCTGATAGTAAGGAACGTGTGTACCAAGTGTGTTTGAAATCGGTCCAGTAGTTTAGGAGGAGATATGGAACATACATGCACAAGTAACCACGTACACACATACAGCCTATTTTATAAGATGTATAGGTACGGAAGATTTGCGACAATATTACACGATCGTCATTAAAGTCTGATGTCGAAACCACGCATGCATGGCATTATTAAAGAATAAACTTATTTTCACATTTACGTTAACGTTCGTTATGTTATAGAATATACTGTAGTCTATAGCTTTTCCTAAGAGTATTTATTGCTTTATTTCGCGGTTTTTGCTCGCCTCACTCACACAATGCCATGCACCTCATTGAATTATAGACCTAAACCTTCCTATTAATCCCACTATCCATTGATGAACCCCTTTTGAAAATCAATTAAGTAGTTTTTGAGTTTATCGAGAACTTGACATCAAGTTTATTCTTACGGTAAATGGAGTAAATGCTAACTATATCGTTTTGTGATTGTAAATGTAAATTTCTTTGTTCATGGAAGTCTGTTATAACTTAAAAAATTTGTCCGATTGCAATTTTTAGTTACAATAGGATACGACATTTTAACACTATGTAAGATCTGATCTGATGATCAGTTTCTGATATGTCGAAACCGGTGAGTAAAGATTCTTGGGCAACCTGTGCTATTGTGTAGCTAGGTAGCTCCTAAATGCTGACACAATGTCATCTACAACTACATCTGCATGCATACTCTGCAAACCACATTGAAGTGCATGGCAGAGGGTTCATCGAACCACTTTTATGACATTTCTCTATAGTTCCATTTTCTAATAGCTCGCGGGAGAAAGGAACACCTAAGTCTTTCGAGCTGATTTCTCTTATTTTATTATGATGATCATGTCTTCCTATGTAGGTGGGTTCTAACAAAATATGTTCGCATTCGGAAGAGAAACTTGATGAAAGAAATTTCGCAAATAGATCTCGCCGCAACAAATACCGCCTTTCTTTAATGATCTCAACCCTAAGTCGTGCATCATTTCCGTCACACTCTCTCCCCACTATCTTGATAATACAAAACGAGCTGCCCTACTCTGAACTTACTCTAAGTCGTCAGTCAAAATGTTTGTACATCTATCGGACCAAACTGCGTGGTCATCAGTCCGTAGCTTACAAACTACTTAAACCTGGGTAAACTAACCTAAGGACAAACACCAGTGGCGGCGCTAGACGGAAACTGGGCGTCGGCGAAATCGTCTTTGCGAGGCCCCTTTCATTTTTTCATGTTAAATGAGCTGAATTATACATCAATAATCATTATACTAAAATTCTATTAGTATAATATACGAGTATTATTGCAATGACAAAAATTACAATAAACAAACACAAATTAGAGAAACTTTTCAGCTTTTCGTCTCACAGAATTTTTTAAAGATCACATCTTATTACTAGCCGCTATTTCGGCATCAGTTGATAGTACTGACAACACAAATAGTCTTTCTTGGCTCATTGTGCTTTTCAAGTTAATCAATTTTAACTTTGTGAAGCTTCTCTCGGCCGAAGCTATACTGACTGGAACTGAGCTTGATTCTGATTGTTATATAAGAATTTGGATATACTTCTTCTAAACTAAATATCTGCCGGCTGTGAATGGCCGAGCGCACTAAGGCGTCATACCATGGTGAGCGAGATCGCTCTCGTCGGGGGTCGAACCCCAACCTTGGGTACGGATGTTCTGTTCGTCCATTGGTTAAGCTAGTGTACGCTAGATGCATGTCGTCGCTACATAACCTAGCAGTTGGAAAGCGCCGTTAAACATCAAATATATATTAAAAAAAAACTCAAATGCTAACAATGTTTTGCGAGGCTCCCACAGGCGCGAGGCCGTCGGCGGTGGCCGACGTCGCCGACGCCTAGCGCCGCCACTGACAAACACACACACCCATGCCTCAGGGAGGACTCGAACCTCCACGGCGAGCATCCGAGCGCTCCGCAGCGAGGCGCTCGGCTACTCCACCGCGGCTAAGTCGTCAGTCAGTCCCACCTGGTATGGAGCCCACAATGCGAAGTAATACTCCAAAATTGGACGCATAAGTGTAGTGTAGGCAGTTTCTTCTAACCAGGAGACCACATGGGTATCGGATTTTATAATTTTTTGATATTTATGGTATGTGAAGTACAGAACTTAATGACAATCAGCCAAAGCCATTCGACGCAACTCTCAAAAATTCTCGAAAAAATCGAATTTGAAGTTTTGCAAGTACATGTAAGTACAAGTATTTAAAAAAAAGTCCATCATCTGCCTGCGTAGATTAGGTGGTAGCGTTCTGGTCTCACAACCGTTAGGTCGCTGATTCGAAACACGCTGTGACGATTTTTTTCTGAATTCAGTTAATACAGAACATTTTGGGACATGTAATACCACGTGCTTTGTCAGTTTTTTTAATGTGTATGTAAACGAGCTGAACACCTTGTTGTCACATAAAAAGATTGTTGAGTACGTTAGTTGTTTGGAAGCTTAGTAGCTATGAAGATGACTTTCCAATGCCAGCGTCGTACCTCTTCACAAATTTAACAAACCAAGACAACCGTCAACTAATAGTGAAGCCAATACTGTAAAAAATGTAAATTATTTTTTCGTTGAAACCATCGTTATTTTATAAAATATAGAATATTATGAATACATCTACATCTACATGGGATACTCTGAAAATGACATTTAAGTGCCTGGCAGAAGGGGTTCATCGAACCACCATTATACTATTTATCTCCCATTCCATTCTCGAATAGCGCGCGGGAGAAATAACACCTGAATCTCTCCGTTCGAGCCCCGATTTCTCGTATTTTATTCTGATGATCATTTCCACCTATGTACGTGCGAGTCAACAATATATTTTCGCATTCTGAGGAGAATGTTGGCGTTTAAGGTTTCGTAAGTAGCCCACACGGCAGCGATAAGCGCCGTTGTTGTAATGATTCCCATCCCAGACCCTGTATCATTTTCGTAACGCTGTCTCCCCTGTACCGTGACAATACGAAACGAGCTGCCCTTCTTTGGATAAAGATAAGGATTCCACACTGGCCAGCAATACTCCAAAACAGGTCGGACAAGCGTAGTGGATGCAGTTTCTTTTGTAGTTCTGTTGCATCTCTGGTTCGCCTTTCCCACGACATTATCTACGTGTTCTTGCCAATTTAAGTCAGAATTAATAATAATTCCTAGGTATTTTGTGGAGTTTACGGCCTTCACTTTTGATTGATTTATCTTGGCCGGCCGCGGTGGCCGAGGAGACTGAGGCGCTCCAGTCACGGTCTGCACGGCCACTACGGTCGGGGTTTCGAATCCCCCCTCGGGCATAGATATTTGTGCCGTCCTTAGGATTAGCTAGTTCATAAGTAGTTTGTAAATTTAGGGACTGATGACCCCATAGGTAAGTCCCATAGACTCTACAAACATTTGAACATTTGATTTGATTTATCTTGTAAACAAAGTTTAACGGATTTCTTTTCGTACTCATGTGGACGACTTCACACTTCTCATTATTTAGACTCAATTGCCAATTTTTGCATCATAAACAAAAATACATGCATTTTCATTAAAAAATACCATTCCATATTAATATTTTGTAAGTATTCAAACACAATGAAAAATTTAAAATAATAAGCTGTTACTGCAGGATTCGAACCACCAACCCTATGGTTGAAAGGCTAGGTAGGACGCTACCAGCTGAGCTACGCCTACGGATGCTGCTGCTCTTTTAATTATTGGTACTTACGTGTACTTACAAAACTTCAAAATCGATTTTCTCGAGAATTTTTGAGAGCTGCGTCGAATGGCTTTGTCTGAACTTCACGTACGTTAAATTATATATATATATATATATATATATATATATATATATATATATATATATATATATATATATATATATATACCGGTACGCATCTGGTCTGGTAGTAAGCGTTCTGCCAATGAAACGCAGGTATTCTGTAAGCGGGTAGAGAGACAGCGACACAGCCCTGCAGAGCGGTGCGTCCGGCCTTTCTCCTGGAGCGCATCGGCGGCTTTCTTCTGGGCGGTGACCTTTACTGGAGGTGCACGGCGGCCCAGGCGGAGGAAAGCGAAAGCCCGCACCGCCGCGCTGGCCGGCGCATGCAGCAGGTAAGCGCATGCGCAGTTTCACCCGCCGCGCCGCACCGCAGCCAGGTGGCGCGCGCAGCGCTGATGCAGCTCTCCACCATCATCAAGAGGTGAAACTACTCGTATAGGACCGGTAACACCACCTAGGTTCGCTTAATCCCACCACCACTAAGCTGGGATCTGTCACATGGATGTGTAAGGGAGGGCAAAAATTGCCCTCATGTTCTAATCAATATGCCATACTTCCCAGGCTTGTCTTTCATGAAGACATTTTTTTTTTCTTTTCTTTATTATGGCTTTTGGTTACAGTGACCATACAGCCAGCGGTTATTACAGTGACAAAATTACAATAGAATTGAGATTCTTACAATGTATAGCACAATATTAATAAGTATCTCACATCATACAGCCTTAGAATAAAAGTAGAAAAATCATATGTACAAGACATAAAACAATACATATTTAAAAGTACGAGTGACATATAATACAACGAAAGTGCAAAAAGCATAGGACCATATGAGAGGTGAAAAGACAAATAAAAGTCAAAATATAATATAAAATTACTTATGCAGTTTCACGCTGTGCATGTTCAAGTTAGACACACTAGCTCTAAAATTATAGCTGTATGCCGGTTACTTTGAGGCAGTCCTTCAGAAAACTGTACTTAAACTTGTCGAATCCATGAAGGAGGACAGTGACACTTGTGGGGAGGGGGAAACCCCTCGCAACAAGCGTGCGGTAGAATACACTTTGTGCGGCCGTGTACTTGGTGCATGCCAGTATGATGTGGTTGAGATCCACCACTTCCGTTGCATATTTGTCGCAATGCCGAGAAGCGATGATTTTCAAACGGTGTAGGTGGGCAGGGTAACATCCATGTCCCGAATAAGCATCATCGATAAAAACCATGGTCGAGATATTTGGTTGTATAGCTGCCAGGTGTCCTCCCTTAAACGCTTGAGAGAGGTGCCATTCGTGGTCCCAAGTGCGATAGGCAGCTTTTCGAATCGTCGTTCGGAAGTCTGTATATGGAATCGGCGTGGGGCAGTGTTGTCCTTCCGTAATACTTCTCTTGGCGAGACGGTCTACTGTTTCCTTATGGGGCATACCTTGATGTCCTTTAATCCAAAGTAAGTGGAATGAAGACTTTAAAGGGACATCTTCCTCATTAACAAGAGCAAAACTAGGGTAATGGAGTGCAGTCTAAGAAAATCAGGTGATGATGAAGGAATTAGATTTTAGGTAACGAAGCAATAAAGGAGGTAGATGAGTTTTGTTACTTGGACAGTAAAATAACAAATGATGGTCGCAGTACAGAGGATATAAAATGCAGAATGGCAATGGGTAGAAAAGCGTTCTTGAAAAAGAGAAATTTGTTAAAATCGAATATTGATTTAAGCCTAAGCAAGTCCTTTCTGTAGGCATTTGTAAGGAGTGTGGTGCTACAGAAGAATGCTGGAGATTAGGTGGGTGGATTGCGTAACTAATGAGGAGGTACTGAAAAGAATTGAGGAGAAAAGAAATTTCTGGCATACCTTGATTAAAAGAAGGGATAGACTGGTAGGGCACAGTCTTAGACATCAAGGAATTGTGAATTTGGCGTTGGAGGGAAGTGTGTGGGGTAAAAACCGCAGAGGAAGACCAAGAGATGGATACAGTAAGCAGATTCAGACATATGTAGGTTGCCGTTCTTATGTGGAGATGAAGAGGCTTGCTCAGGATAGGGTATTGTGGAGAGCTGCAGCAAACCAGTCTCCGGACTGAAGAAAATTCAAATGTTTGTATACCTTATGGGACTTAACTACAGGGTCATCAGTCACTAAACTGCTTATGAACTAACTAATACTAAGGACGGCACAAATATCCATGCCCGAGGGGGGGGGGGATTCGAACCCCCGACCGTAGTGCCCGTGCAGACCGTGACTGAAGCGCCTCAGTTCCCTTTGCTACCGCTGCCGGCCGGACTGAAGACCACAACAACAACTTCCTCGAAATAGTGAGAGCATTACATCGATCGTTAGATCTGCAGTTGGTACGTAGTATTTTACAAACATTTCGTCAATTTTGTCGAAAACTTCACGAAGGGGGCAAAACGTATCCTGCTTTCGTCTTTCGGTTCTTGTTTCTTTATCATCAAATCTAATCACGGACAGAAGTTCTCCACATCGAATACGACTCATTGTAGCTATGTAGATATTCTTTCCCAGTACTTTCCGCCATAAGTCCTCAAGAGACAGTCTAGCGTCATTATTGGCTCCTATGAGTATCAAAATACTAATGAAGGTGTACATTTATTCTATGGTTGTAAGTTTTAAGTTCTTATTACCAGCTTCTTTGTTTGTATAGTCCACAATAATCTTCATTATTTCCTGAGTTATAAATTTTTTGAAAGATTCTGACACACTAGAGGTCAAACCTCCATGAGTCAACCTTCACAAAAATTCACTATATTTTGTACTGACCTGCGTACTTGCCTTGGAGGCGTAGTACTCCCTGCCGCTTTTTGCTGTAACAATGATGCTGGAAGCAGCTGCGGGTCGTTCGTCAGGGGATGAACTCTGTGAACTTGACTCATTTTCAATTTCTGTGTCACTATCGTATGTCACAACTGTATCATCTTCTTCTGGATCACTTTCATCACCTTCACTTGCTTCATTTATTATAGCTGACACCTCTTCATCTGTAAGAAACCTCTGATACTGACGAGACATTTAATCAGAACTGCGAGTAATGTATAACTGCTCTAACAACAATGGAGATTTATTTCAAAACAACAATGGAAAAGTAATACAGCGGTACCAACAGTTAGAAACTGCATTTCTTTCTGTCCTACTGAGAAATATTTTAATGATAAAAGTTGTCTCACCCATGTCTAAAAGAGTGGGGGGGGGGGGGGGGCAAAAACTGCGCGCACTTAAATGTAACAGGCAGATTGAAATAATTCACAAAGATTATAAAACCCTGACAGCATATCTCTAGATATTTTTCTACAACTACCTAAATTCTTGCATCTTTACTCCAACAACTAGATATATTAAACAAATAAAACAGATACCGCGGGCAATTCCCCCCCCCCTCCCCACTAGCGGTACTAGGGTTAATCCCCTCTAGGAGCGGTCATCTCGGGCTCTTATTGGTTTATTTACATTATTCCATATATCTATGGGTGGAAGCAATTCATTCATGTGAATTACTTGATTCATTCACAATCTTTACTGAGAATAGTTCAAATGAAGTACAGGGTGTCTCCCGAAAGACGCCTGCCAGGCGTCCGCGGATCGCGCGGTACGGCTCCCGGCCGCCGCCACCGCATCCGCCGGCCACGGCAGCGTCCGATTCTCGGACTCTATTGTGCCGCGGGCGCATAAACTGAGTTAAAGTCTAAAAAACATTGCCATCTGAGTAACCTAAGCTTACCTTTATTCACAGTAAATGTTCAAAATGTTGTCTCTCTATGGAAAGAACGGCCTGGCATCTCTTGAACACATTTGCGAACACTCGACGAATTTCGGCTGCCGAAATCTGATAAATGACTAGTCGAATCCTGTCTTCCAACTTTTCGATTGTATGGGAATTGCTTGCACACATCTTGTCTTTTAACATTCTCCAAAGATAAAATTCACATATCTGGAGAACCAGGAGGCCAGTCAACTATCCTATCATCAAAAACACTTCATATTGCTGCCCTAGAAGCATTGGCAATGTGTGGTATGTCCTGCATGAAATAGCCGTACAGCTTTTCGTTGGGTGAAAGTTCTTGAAAAAATTGATGCAGGATATTGTTCACATACCTGTCAAAATTTGTTGTTTCGTGAAAAAAGATTCGACTAGTCATTTCCCAGATTTCGGCAGCCTAAATTCGTCGAGTGTCCACAAATGTGTTCAAGAGATGTCAGGCCGCTCTTTCCATAGAGGGACATCATTTTGAACATCTACTGTAAATAAAGGTAAGCTTAGGTTACGTAGATGGCAATGTTTTTAGACTTTAACTCAGTGTATGCGCCCGCGGCACAATAGAGTCCGATATTTATGCATTAATTTGTGAATATTAAAGTGTGCTCTTTTAACCATAAATGTTCTCAAATTTACAATTTGTCAAGATGTCAGCTGGTGCTGTCCACTGAAAGGAACTTCTCTCTCCCAGCAAAGTTTCACAGCAATCCACCTCTGCAAGGCCGGATTCTACAAAAGTCACCCATATTGAAAGGGTAAACCACACGACCACGCTGTTCACCAAAGGTTAGCTGCTGTTTTATTATATATGATGACGGCTTATCCTTGACATTTTATGTTAAATCCTACCTACAGTGACGTGTTACAGGTAAACTAAATTACGCTTTTGCCGTAAAATGTCATTCTTTGTAATACGTAAATTGTGACATGAAAAGAAATCCAATATGGCGTTCCCCAATTCACGTGCTTGCAAAAGTCGAAAGCCATCGATCTGTCGTAGCCGTCCGAGCTGTCGTACTAAAATATAGATGGCCAGTCAACTCACGGTCAGCAGTCCACGCCAGCGCAGAGAATAATGTTCCTCTGCAAGGGAAAAGCTGTATAGGAAAACTAGCTACACTCCATACTTTCACAGATAAGTCAAATGATGTTTTCATAAAGGTTCTAATGCGAGTTGCGGAATGATGTCTGAGTTTTTCAAAGCAAAATCTGTTATTATTGTCACGATATTTAAACACAACTCGCTACTAACATAGTTCTGCTACAGCACACTTCCTCATCCACACACACACACACACACACACACACACACACACATACACACACACACATGGCCAGCTTATGGTCGATTGAACCTTTCATCGAAATCTACACTCGGACTATGTTCGAATACTCACTCATATTGCGTGAATCAGTCACTTCAGAACGTTCAGTTCTCAGCAACGATTTACGCAAAATGCCGCGCGGATATAATATGGTCATTAATCGCAATTCACACATGAAAATTCGCAGATTTCATATTCGCACTCTATAATCACCAAATGAGTAGCCTATTATCAAAGACGAACATCTGTCGTTTGACAGGAATTGAGATAAACGTCATTTTTTATTGCGAAACGTATAGCTAATATATTTATATGCTGATTTGAGCATTATCAACTTTAATACTCTAGGATTTTTACCTAAAAGTGGCTAATATCAACTTCATTACTCAAGCACCTTCAAATTGTGTTTGGAAATACAGATGTCCGTCTTTGAAACCAAAATGTTTAAGTGTCCGCTTTTGATGTGAAAACGCTTTCAGATGTCCGTTTTTGATACACAGAGATTCCCTTACTGCTGACGAGAATCTTTTACAGGTGTATAATCTGGGAAATTATAGGAATATCGATATAAAGTGGAAAATCTTTTTAATTTTATATACAAAATGAAATGTTACGGCACTGAATCACTAAAATTATTAGCAAAAGGTCTGTTGAAACTGTCGCCAGATATTTCCGTAAACATCCTTACGTTATTTCTGACGTCGAACTTCTTTTCCAACAAGTGATGCTTTCGTACAACAAACCTTACAATAGAAAAGTGTAGTTTACAATGTTTATTTTCCATTTTTCAGATTGTCTCAACCGCCTCCCAGTTTTTCCTTCGGACGCTGGTGATATGTTCCGTTTTACTCATTTTAAGATGGTTATTAGTAATAATACTGTAAAAAAATTACTGAAAAACACGGGTTAATACGTCTTAGTACCTGGCACATATTGTCGCCATGTCTGTTTTTTGAGGTCATGTGATAATATACTGTGTTCCCATTGGTGCAAATTGCTTCATTCAACAGGTGTCCGAATTTCACGTATCAAACTCTAATGCAGGTCCCCTTGATGTGAACAGTCAAGTTTAACGTGTGATTTATCACATTTACATCAATCACCAATGAAGAGAGCGGAAACACTTCCCTTAGGATCGACTGCTAACTAAATTTCGACCATTAGGTCAGATGTCCGCGTTTGTTATTAGGCTACTCAAATAACATTTTGCGATCTTCGAATTTGAAGTTTACCGCACAATTACCGATACTTTTCAGAGCTGGCATTTGCCTGACCTCTAGATAGCTGCGCTCCGACTCTCCTAGAACAAAGCTCTTTCCTCTCTAGAAAATACGCTGGAACTTATCTGACTAGCTGAAAACTACTGAAGCCAATCAGCTTCTAGCAGTCAGAAGCCGCACTGTCTTTTTTTCAGTGAAGAATCACAATCAGTCGACAACTCTAGAACAATTACTGGATAAATAAAATTTATGAAAGCTATTAAAGATAAACATTCCCACGTTAACGATCTGAAATATTTACGGGCTAGAAGTGTTTCCCCAGTATCACAAACTGACGAAATCTAATTTCAAGCATCAAAGTAAAAATTTTCTCCGAGATTTTGTTTACTCTACATTTATACCTCATTCACACTAACAATATATATTAAAGTATTAATAATTAATACAACATATAAAATAATATTAATTTATATTAAATAACTGTATACACTATGTATTTGTTCCACAATAACATTTATTTTTGTTGTGAACAAGCTTTCGGCTTCTTAGGCCATCTTCAGACAATTTAATACTGCAGATTATCCACACCAGCTGCTGTGTTTCGAGTACAAAGATTTTACAAAGATAACTGCCAGTCAGACTATACAACCTTTAAGTATTTTATAAACAGAGACGTCCAACCAATTAAAACAAAACTGTAACTAAGACATAACTGTACATTAATTTTCAACAAATAGGTTGAAACAAGCAACGGTTCAGTGAACACTAGTAAGTACAATTGTGTATTAAATTAACTTATATATACGAACAAAAGTAGAAGGGGAACAGGTGAGTGAGGGAGACATAAAAATGAAATGTTGGTGGAGGACAATTACGTAAGTATGGAGTATGTGAATATGGAATAAAGGAGCATATTGAAGTATATAGCATATATTAAAATTCGCTGGTTTTCAAGAGAGTGGTGTGAGTAACGCATGAAAGGAAAACATTGAAAGGAAAATATTGAAGTATATAGGCTATATTAATATGTCTATGTTCCACCAAGAACCAACGGAAGAGTCCATAAATATTAATTTATATAAATCGGGTTTTTTATTTAGAGAAACTAGATGAATAATTCGCACTCTATCCTGATCAGTCAGAGATAAAATAGTAATGGAGAAAAAGGAGGTGCAAGTACATATGTATAAATAATAATAATAATAATAATAATAATAATAATATTTCACGCACTGTAAAGTAGTTCAAAGTATTCAAATGTCTGTGAAGCTTATGGGACTTAACTGCGGTTTCATCAGTCCCTAAACTTGCAAACTACTTACGAACTACCTTATACTAAAGACAGCCCAAAGATCCACGCCCGACGGGGAACGGCGTAGCGCATCGCAGCATAGCGCCTCAATGCGCTCCTCCGCGGCACTGTAAAGTAGATAGGAAATAAATGTTAAATAAACAATTATAGGTTATAATAGTAAGCGGTACTTACCTGTGATGATGAAGGTTGAGGTAATTCAGTTCATTCGTGCAGTACGCAACGCTTGCTTGAACAAAGTGAACAATTCAACAGCTGTTGTGCATCGATGTGTGAAACAGAAATCTCTTGATAAACTATGCTTACATATAGAATCTAAGCCGCGGCGGAGTTCAAATGCTCAAATGGTTGTTAAGCTTAAGGGATTTAACTGCGGGGTCATCAGTCCCTAAACTTACAAACTACTTATGAACTAGCTAATACTAAGGACGGCACAAATATCCATGCCCGAGAGGGCATTCGAACCCCCGACCGTAGTGGTCGTGCAGACTGTAACTGGCGCGTCGCAGAATGCTCGGCCTCCGCGGCCGGCAGGGTCACTGACGAAAGAAAAGGATTGAAGATTTGGATTTGGGGGAAGACGGGACAAAATGGGTAGACAAAGTAAGAAAATAGTGAGTATAAAGAATTTTATGGTAATAAGGAAGAGGAAATGCAGTTCGCTTGAGGAGGAACAACTGTTAACTAATGCGTACTAAGGAAGGAACGATGAATAGATGAATAAGAGGACGAGTAAGACAGCAAATGATTGAACTGCATGGATAGCCACGTAAGATTATGTGATATGGCATTGCTACATATGTAGACCTGCCCTATGTTAGAATTCTGATGTTGATGAGACATCCGTTGCGCATTACGTTGTGCTGTCTGTGTCTTGTGTGGCCAACGTTACTGCCCGTCGATCGGTACGAGAATAAAAATAAATCATCAGCAAGATGTGGCAATGCGCGGTAAAGCATCTCTGGGCTCAACAATGAGTTCCACGGCGTGTTGTTTTGAGCGAGCGCCAGCTTTCCGTCGTTAAATGAGTGATCACGTGCGCTCGATAGCAACCTTCCGGTCGGAGAAAGCCAAGTACTGCTGTGAATTTTACGGTCGTGTACCAGTCACCAGAAGAATATTGAACACGTAGCGTCTGACTCCCAGGACTGAAGTATTTATGACAGCCGATGACAGGACGCCTGTAACAGCCGTCAGTTGTAAGGGTCGTGGTGCATGGACTCCGTAGTGGGACAGATTATTGTCCCCGCTACTACCTATGTTAGCTCGGTTTTGCAGGTTATTATACTTGTGTTTATATTAATTAATGATTTCAAACGTTAATACTTCATGTTATGTGATTCTTAAGAAAGTTTTTGTGTGTTTGTTATGTTTCACGTATTGTGGCGGCGATTCAACCTACGAGAGCATCTTCACCGCCGAGCTCAAGGAGTAAACATCAGGCCACTTCAAGTCGCGGGTCGACGGCCACGAGGCACAAGAAGATGCTGTTCTCCGCGGTTACCGCCGAAAATGTTATTTACATTATTAGCTTAGCCGACACGATTTGTAAAATGAAAAAGAACAAAAAAGTAGTCGATGTTTAGCTCTTGCCGTGTGATGACTTGTATGTCGTGCAAACAATAAAATGTTATAACATCTCGAACTTTAATAATGTATCGAAGATTATCATTTCCTAGTAGGTTTTACAAATTGCAAGATATTTATATGAAGTGGTATTATCCAAAAATCTTACACATCGTCGAGACTTAACAGTCATTATGATAAAGTATATGTATATTAATGAAAGTTAACATTCAGACAAGGGAAGATGACACTTTATAATTTACAGAGCTTCAAAAATCGATTTTTTTATATAGATCGATTATGAAGGATAGCAACCTATAATATCTGTGCCGACAACAACATACATTGCTATGAAATTTTCTGTTTTTGACAGATATTTTCTTTTGGCAAGAGAACTTCGAACTATTTTATTTAAAGTGACAGTTTTATGAAAAGGTTATAGACTGAGCGCTTCTTCTCTCTGTGCAAGAACCTGACATTTAATCAAATGTTTTTGATATGTCGCATTTTACAGCTCTTAAATGTTGTAGAAAAGACATTTTTATATATGCACCAAAGCTGCTTTTATTTGAAATGCTGACTAGTTTCGGGCTTTGCCCATTTTCTTAAGCCACATCCATATATATTTTTATTTCGATACTCTATATATTATATTATATTATCAAAATAAAAATATATATGTATGTGGCTTAAGAAAATGGGCAAAGCCCGAAACTAGTCAGCATTTCAAATAAAAGCAGCTTTGGTGCATATATAAAAATGTCTTTTCTACAACCTGACATTTAATTCTGATAGTAATGCAAAAGTCAAGAAAATCAAATTTTTATTTTCGTTGACGCTCGGACGACGGTGGGATACTGAAGTCCGACGCGGTACGTTTGGAACTGACATTTTGTCGAACGACAGTCGCCCCGGCGCAACTGACTTGTAACTGATAATCCCTTCTCCTTGACCCTGTTACAACTACGTTTCTAGCTTTTGTAGATTTAGACTACTTTTCACATTGTTGACTGGAACACACTCTTCCAAATTCGGAAAGTAGAAGGGGTAAAACAAAGGAATTTTAAAGCTATATTTGTTTTGTACAAGACAGCTGCTTTTAGACTAGAAAGGAATGAAAGGGGTGCAGTGATTGGGAGGGGAGTAAGACAGTGTTGTAGCCTTTCCCCAATGTTATTGTCTGTACATTGAGCAAGCTGTGAAGGACTGCAAGGAGAAATTTAAATTTACGATCTACTCCTTACTGGTATTTAATATATAGGTAGTTTTACTCCTTCTCTTAGAAACTAAATGTTCAAATGTTTGTAAATCTATCGGACCAAACTGCGTGGTCATCAGTCCGTAGCTTACAAACTACTTAAACTAAGGGAAACTAACCTAAGGACAACACACACACCTGTGCCCTAGGGAGGACTCGAACCTCGGACGGCGAGCAACCGCGCGCTCCGTAGCGAGGCGCCTTAGACCGCTCGGCTACTGCAACGCGGCCTCTTAGAAACACCACTCAGACTGCACAATAGTGGGAGTAAGGTTGGTTATATTATCTTCGATCTTGTGGTAATGTAAACCATTTTGAGATGATCACCATTGATTAGCCACTGGTAAAACGACATATTGATCTGGCTACCGTCCAACATTGGAAGCTGTGATAAGGTTTGTTAATTGTACCACATTTTAATTGTTGTTGTAAACTTTTCATAAACACCAATTGCTTCAAGACTTGTTATTCACTGCATTTTGTAACTTTGTTTACTTAGGCTGTCACCAAAGATACTATACAAAGAATAACTCCGAAATTGTACTATCAAATTTCGATTGCGTAGGTTCGAATGGTCTTTGACACGGCAGTTGTCACGGAGCACACGTTATTATTCACAGTCCATTCTCGTCTTTTACGTTTGCTTGACTGATGGGATAATCCAATAGGACAATTTTCTTTTTAGTGAAATTGACTTCTGCTGTTATCAGGCAGATTTATTTTATCTAATGCATTTAACTAATCCGTTTTAATGCCTGGTTAGTGTTCATAACACTGTTTTAAGTAGTCATGACCTTCCACTATCCCATCCTCTTGTGTGCCATTTTGCTTCCTACTTTTTTTATTGTGTACATTAATTACTTTTATTCTGTACTTTTGTGTGGCTTATCTATGATGGAAATCTATGATCGAAACTAGTCGATTTTTAAGGAATTAATAAACAGCTGATGGTTCAAAATGCATTTTATTAAATCATTGACGGCTGTTCAGTCACATCTTACCAAAACAGTAAAAATTTCATCTTTTCAAAGTTTGTCGTCAAACGCCTTCTGATCAGCTGACAACAGTATGAATCAGATAAAGCTGCAGATTGATAGCTGCAAGAACATTATTGTCGGGAACACGTGAAAGGAGAAACGGTGCTACCGGTTCGAGAATGAAACACGGACATGAATGTAGAAAATTCGATAAACCGAAACATTTGAACGACCTGAATGAGATAGCCGCGTCACAGGGACGTGAAATTCAAACCCGGGACAATCCCGATTAATCAGGCTACCTGGCAGTCCTGCTTGTCCATGATGGACTGTTTCATCATTAGTGTTATTTAACCATCAGGTGAGCGAAATTCATTAAGCACAGTGGATTGATGTGCCGCCGAGGGTTAATTATATCCTTGGCTGAAAGTTGTTATTGAATCAAAGTGACAAAAACTTGCCGCGAGACGCGGATAAAACGTCGCCATTACTTGGCTTTCTCTCGCCAGGATTCGCGACCGACCACACCTGATGACTCATCAAAGAACTACAGCTCGCCGCGCTCACAAAAGCAAGCCACCGTGAAACTCGCTGTCAAGCCCAAAGTTACTTTATTGCGCTCGTAGCTCGCAGAAGTTTTATCTATTCTCGTATCGACCGAGATGCATCATCGGTGATTTCAAAGACTGTTCATAAATGTGAAAAAAAAAAGGACAGGGCATAAACTAAGCATACACAACAGACAATTCTGTTCATAAAATACACCCCAAAATTGCCAAAAGACATATACCAAATATCTGGAACATACCAATTACAATGTAACACTTGTGATGGCAGATATATAGAACAATCAAGTAGAACGTTTGAAACTTCCTGGTAGATTAAAATTGAGTGCCGGAACCGGAACTCGAACCTGGGACCTTTGCCTTTCGTGGGAAAACGTCCCAGGTTCGAGTCCCTGTTCCGGCACACAGTTTTAATCTGTCAGGAAGTTTCATATCAACGCACACTCCATTGCAGAGTGAAAGTTTTATTCAAGTAGAACGTTTGATGTCAGATACAAGGAACACATTAGATCAACTTAAGAATTGTGGTATGAGTGGGACAGTGCACAAATGGTTTAAATCATACTTAACCGGAAGAGTGCAGAAAGTTGAAATAAGCAGTTCACATGATATAGAAGAAACACTTAATTCCTCTAACTAGAGTTATAAAAAACGGGGTTCCACAAGGTTCAGTCTTGGGTCCTTTGCTGTTCTTAATATATATTAATGACTTGCCATTCTACATTCATGAAGATGCTAAGCTAATTCTTTTTGCTGATGGTACAAGCATAGCTACCACGCCTAACAAACAGGAATCAACTGATGAAATTGTAAATAATATCTTTCAGAAAATTATTAAGTGGTTGTGTACAAATGGGCTCTCATTAGACTTTGATAAAACCCAGTATATACAGTTTCATACACTAAATGGCATGACACCATTAATAAATTTAGATTCTGAACATAAATCTGCAACGAAGGTAGAATATTCAAAAATTTTAGGTGTTTGCATTGACGAGGGATTGAATTGGAAAAAACATTTTGAAGTTCTGCTGAAACATTTGAGTTCAGATACTTATGCTATCAGGGGCATTGCAAAATTTGGCGATATACATCTCAGTAAATTAGCTTACTATGCCTGTCTTCATGCACTGCTTTCATATTGGATCATATTCCGGGGAAATTCAATATTGAGTAAAAAAGTATTCATTGCACACAAGCTGGAGCCCACCCAAGATGATCATCCTGCAGACACTTATTTAGGGATCTTCATTCTAGTTTCACAATATATATATATATATATATTCACTCATGGAATTTGTTATTAATAATCCGACCCAATTCTAATGTAATAGCAGGGTGCATAGCTACAACACTAGGAGAAAGGGTGATATTCACTATTCAAAGTTAAAGGGGTGAATTATGCTGCCACAAAAGTCTTTGGTCACTTCCCAAGTAGCATCAAAAGTCTGACAGATACCCAACTAGTATTTAAACAGAAATTAAAGGAATTTCTGAATGGCAACTCCTACACTTAAGATGAATTTTTAGATAAAACAAAAAATTAAAAAATTAAAAACAATACAAAAATGAAAATAAAAAATCTTTAAAATATTGATTGTCATGTATAGACAACATTTACTAAACTGACATTTTGCACATCATTACAAAATGTCATATATATGATATATGGAACAAGTGTTAATCTAATCTAATCTAGGGCCTGAAAGTATGGAGCAAACCACTCCAGAATTGCTGAACACCTATGATAAAAACCAACATCCAGAAAAGAAGACATGAAAATTATTAGAATAAACAACAGAATGCACTTTCTAGCTCTGCAACAAAATTATCGATCCCCAAAATCTACAACAGAAAAGAAAATCCTGTTAAATGATCAGTTATACATATCAAACAACTCACCGCATACACTAAAAGGTAAAAAAAATGTAAAGCAGTCAACAATCCGAAGATTGGTTTGAACACCACAGTGTTTTATTAGGCAAGGTCCTGACGGAGGTGGTATGCCGTTGTCTTCCTCCAACCTGGCTTACCTAGCCAGTTATAGGGGGACCTACAGTTTAACGTGGGTTCCGAACCACAGTGCTACTCGATAATTTTCACATCAGCAACATTGCGAGCGGGGAAAGAAGTGGAAAGTGACAGATAAAAATCGTAGGACCTGGTAGGGATCGAACCCGCGACCTTTGGATTCGTAGGCTAGCACACTCTGCCACTGTGCTCACAAGCCAATGGTAGAAGGACCACTCCCACCACCCTACCCAATTGCCGCTAATCAGAATGTTTAAATGGATACTCAAAACGCCTAAACACCAAAAATAGTCCCACTACTGTCCGAGATTGCACTAACACACGCAGGCATATAAAAAGAAAAATGAATCAACTCCTCCTTTTCCGTACAGGCGTATGAACATCGTTAAGTTGCCAACAAACAGGAAAATGAATTCCGAAAAATAGTTGCAGTTGCAAGACTATAAGACCGATAAATATAACACATTCAAGAAGTAAGCAAATGCACAAGAAATTTGTTGTAGCCAGGTGGGAGGAGCAACCGACCACACTTGCAAGGTAATAAACCGTGAGTAGCCACTTATTTATTTTGAATATAACGACGTGAATGGTTTATAAACAATTAATGTTACATCTGGGAACAAAAATTTATAGATAAAACATCTGAGAACAAAAATGTAATTTATAGATAAGACAAAATAGCAGAGGGCAAAATGCGCGTGGATAAAAAAATAGCAGCAGGAAAACGGCCTTCTAATTTTCAAAAACGAACAACTTTTAAATGAGGTCACTGCTGGGAGTTCTTTATGTGATGTAGAAGTAAAACATCCGCTATCATTATTTCAACATTTGTCACTTCGCCACATCCATTTATTTCATTTCATTTGGGCCTGCAGCATTGTGTATGTCTTTTAAGGACATATTGATAATACAAATAATACCGAAATGCTGCATTACCTAGTACATGTTATTTAATGCTTATAAATACAACAATAGGCCTATTTCAGCTCCGTTGCCATCATCAGGCAATGTCCATATTGGTGGCATAGCCCACTGAAACCGTCGTCATAAAATAAATATTTTGTGATCTTAGCTTTTCACTTTTGAAGATTACATAATTAAATTATAATTACTAAAAATTGATAATACAAATAATACCGAAATTTTGCTGCACGTGGTATTGTTATTTAATGCTTATAAATACAGCAATAGGCATATTTCGGCTCTGCTGCCATATCAGGCTATGTCCATATTGCATCGTGGAGTTATAATTTTATTTCAATAACCGCATATAATATTCTTTAGATCGTATATATATTACTTCATGCTTTTCAGATTATGCATCGTGGAGTTATAATTTTATTTCAATAACCGCATATAATATTCATTAGATCGTATTTATATTACTTCACGCTCGTCAGATTATGAATTTATTATTGCTATTCTGACATTTGTCATTGACATATCCTTCAGCGATATAACAATAGAGCATCGCTATAGGATATGACACAAATGTCTGAATAGCAATAATAAAATTTATTATCAAACGTTCTACTTGAATGAAACTTTCACTCTGCAGCGGTGTGTGCGTTGATATCAAACTTAATGGCAGATTAAAACTGTGTACCGGAACAGGGACTCCAACCTGGGATCTTTTCCCACGAAAGGCAAAGGTCCAATGTTCGAGTCCCGGTTCTAGGACTCAATTTTAATCTACCAGGAAGTTTCAAACGTTCTACTTGATTGTTCTATATATCTGCCATCACAAGTGTTACATTGTAATTGGTATGTTCCAGATATTTGGTATATGTCTTTTGGCAATTTTGGGGTGTATTTTTTGAACAGAAACTTATGTTTTTTAATGGTTCTCTCATAATCCTTCTTATGCAATCAGTAGCATGAGAAATCACAAATGAATGGCGTTGATTGTGTCCCAATATGTGAATTGCATCCCAAAAAAGCGAAGTTTTCATATGAAATAAAATGAAACTGGCAGCTAGAGCGTCCCGAAAGTCAACCGTGAGTCTCGCTTGGGTGTCAGAACGCGTTATCTGTACGCTTCGTATACTTCAGACCTTAAGTTTGCTTCGCATTTTGTCCAGATGTTAAATGACTTATAGCGACGCAACCAGTCATTATCCTTTGTGACTTTTAATGCTATTGATAGCTTAAGAAATAATATGGGGTAGCTATTTAAAAAACTTAAGTTCTTGTTGGAAATGGATATTGTTTACATTTTAGAATGTCTCATACAAATTTCTTTCATAAGCCCCTATCGCGAGTTCATAACCGTGAAAGTCGTTGTTCAATGTCTATTGTTGCTCCAAAGACATCTGGAATTCAAAAATTAATAATAAAAAAAAGCTATCTGCGTTGCAATTTTTGTTTTTATTTTCTCCAGTTACGCGTTTCGTGCTGTTAGCGCATCATCAGATTGGATGGATAGATAGGGTGTTGATGTACCAGATGATCAAGAAGTCAGTATAAATTTGAAAAATCACGGAATAATGTAGATAGAGAGGTAAAAATTGACAAACATGCTTGGAATGACATGGGGTTTTATTAGGGGAAAAAAAAAGATCAAAAAATGTCTGATAGATG
Organism: Locusta migratoria; assembly: GCA_026315105.1. Classification (NCBI taxonomy): domain Eukaryota; kingdom Metazoa; phylum Arthropoda; class Insecta; order Orthoptera; family Acrididae; genus Locusta; species Locusta migratoria. The sequence goes on from CM048751.1 coordinate 66,015,037, forward strand.
GCGCTTCATCTGATCAGAAAAGCAATAATTAGCATAACAAATTAAGACAAAGCAAAGACAATGTTCTCTACAGGAAATGTTCAATATGTTCACCATCATTCCTCAACAATAGCTCTAGTCGAGGAATAATGTTGTGAACAGCATGTCCGGAGTTATTGTGAGGCACTGGCGTCGGATGTTGCCTTTCAGCATCCCTAGAGATGTCAGTCGATCACGATACACTTGCGACTTCAGGTAACCCCAAAGCCTATAATCGGACTGAGGTCTGGGGAGCTGGGAGGCCAAGCATAAGCGACGCGCGCAAGAGATCTTTCACGCGTCTAGCAATGTGGGGTAGAGCACCAACCTGCATAAAAATCGTGCGTTCCAGCAGGTGTTTATCAGCCTGGCTGGGGATGATGCGATTCTGTAACATATCGGCGTACTTCTCACCCGTCACGGTAGCAGTCACTGACGTTTTGCTCAAATGTTCAAATGTTTGTTAAGCTTAGGGGACTTAACTACGGGGTTATCAGTCCCTAAACTTACAAACTACTTATGAACTACTTACGAACTAGGACGGCACAAATATCCATGCCCGAGGGGGGATTCGAACCCCCGACCGTAGTGGCCGTGCTGACCGTGACTGGAACGCCTCAGTCACCTCGGCCACCGCGGCCGGCGACGTTTTGCTGTCCAGCACAATCTTCTGTCGGACATTTTTTGAATTTTGCTTTTTTTTTTTTTGTTCTATTAAAAGCATGTGTGTCAATTTTTACCTCTCTACCTGCATTATTCCGTGATTTATTAAGTTTTCAAATTTATACTGACTTTTTGATCACCCGGTATGAAGTGGTGGTGGTGGTGCCAGTTTAACAATGCTGTGATACTGCCGTTAAGGACCCCATAACAGAAGAATAGTCGGTGTCGCGGTTTACAACGTTGTAAACGTGAATCTACTACGGACGACTCTTCTTCTGCTATGGGGTCCTTAATGGCAGTACCACAGCATTGTTAAACTGGCAGCACCACCGCTTCACATACATCAACACCCCATCTATCCATCCAATCTGATGATCATCTTATTCTCTCGCATATAGGAACTTTCTGTCATATTTTACACTACTCATAATTGGTTATGTAAGAACCTGTCTCCACTTGCAAGGGGATATCTAGAAGTAGCGCAGATCACTCGATTAGCCATCTCAAATCGGCGACTGCTCATGTTTGAACGAAGCTACTTATATACTGTTGTTGAACCTGACGCGACATGTTGACTCCCAGCTTTCTCTGCCAAATTACGCATGACTAGAGTTGCGAGACAAATATTCACAGGCGAGGATTCTTTACACAGGCGGCTCCAAAACCCAGGACGGATCGGGATGCGCCTTTTGGGATACCAAAGCGCAAACAGGATGTTAAGTACAAACTGCCAAAGAAAATGACAATAATGACCGCTGAACTCACGGCCATCTTGGAAGCTCTCACGTAGTGCCTTACGGTTCCGGAGGAGCATATTGTCATCTTCTCGGACTCTAAATCTGCGCTCATACTTCTTGAATATTTTCGTCGAGGACATATAAACCACCCAATAGCCTACGAAATAATGGCACAAATAAACCACCTGGAAAGGAATGGACACAGTGTTTCCATGTGTTGGATTAAAGCACATAATAACGTTCTGGGGAACGAGATCGCTGACTACTTGCCAAGGAAGCGGTTACCACTGGTACGGAAGAACATACTCAGGTTCCAGCGGAACATCTTTTACCAGTTTACAGAAGGAAAATTCGGACTGAACGGGAGAAAGAATGCCAAGCTTCCCAGTTAACTAAAGGGAAATTCTATGCACAAATAGCACCAGTGCTACCACCCAGACCTTGGTACAATGTACTGAGGTGTTCTCGGAAACTTGCAGTCACCATAGCGAGGCTGAAGTTCACCCCTGTCGAACTGCGCAGCACCTACATCGCATCGGCATAGTGACATCTCCACTTTGTGGCTGCGGCGAAGCAGAAGACACAAATCACATCACATCACTTTTTTTTAATGGGATGCATGACAGGTGAGAGCTCACATCAAAGTTGCTAAGTTATATTGTGAGAGCCGGCCGCGGTGGCCGAGGAGACTGAGGCGCTCCAGTCACGGTCTGCACGGCCACTACGGTCGGGGGTTCGAATCCCCCCTCGGGCATGGATATTTGTGCTGTCGTAGTTCATAAGTAGTTTGTAAGTTTAGGGACTGATGACCCCGTAGTTAAGTCCCATAAGCTTAACAAACATTTGAACATTTTTTTATATTGTGAGCAGGGACTACCAGTTAGCAACATCTGTCTGAACATTATTGGCAACCAAAGACTTTGTAGTGTACAAAGAACTTATCTCCTTTCTAACGGCGGCGAAGAAAGAGTTATGAACTGTTATGTAAAAGATAAAACCATGTTTAATCACTATATGTTATTTCAAATTGCTCTTGTCTTTGTGTCATATCTATAATGTTTGTTATGTTACTTCAAATTGATCTTTCTGTTTTTGTTTTCTGTCACATCTTTGATGTTTCTTTGGTTACTTTTGCCAACTTGCTTACATAACTGTACCAGAGGTTGACTTTATGATTACTTATATGGATAGCTGTAAGGGGACTTCTCAAAGGCCAATAAAATGAATAAATAAATAAATGAAACTAAATCTGACGATGCGTAAACAGCACGAAAAGCGTAACTGGATAAAATAAAAACAAAAGGTCAAAAAAAGATTGTTACATTGCCGAGAGAAGCCATCTGAACAAATTGCCGGCGTGGCGCAGGGGATAGCGTCACCCACTGCGGTGCTTGTCACCGGTTTAATCCCGCTCAGCAGCAAAAATTTTATTTCTTTGTAATTAACATTTCCAGAATGTTCTACATCTTTCTTATGTTCACTTCTAAATTCTACTTGTTTCTTATGTTAACTGTTCTTCTAATTTCTGGTAAATTCTCTCTGTGTATAAATAGCAGATCACTCTGCCTGAGAGGCAGTTAGTGCTGCGTGTATGTTAAGTTCGCAATAAACGTGCTTTCACGTGCTGTGTTCAGTTGCCTTCGAAGTCCAGCCTGCTCCCATTTAAACACGACAATATTTTGTGATTCAACTTCTACAATACATGCAATTGCATCCTTACAAACACCTCAAAGTGCTTGCACAAATGAAATAAAATCCTCTATTGCCTCAATCACCAAAGCTGGAACCGAAATAGTTTATCAATGGATACCAGCGCATACATGTACACATGACAATGAAATGGCAGACTTTCTAACCAAAAAAGGAACCAAGATTTCTCGAACAAAATGCCCAAAATTATCATACATCTCCATTAAAAGACTCATCATCAACAGTTTCAAGAAGAAGTTTTATGACCACTTGACAACACAAGGGGAAGGAAAAACATGGCTTCTACTGTTAGAAGAGAAGAACGCACTTCCCAAACACCCACGAAGGGAAACTGTGGTAGCCTTTCGAAGAATTACTGGCCACGACTGCCTTGCCGAACACCTGCACAGGATTGGAATCTTACCCACACCGAAGTGTGTTATATGTGAAAGAGAAGAATTATGAACTGGGAGCATCTCAGAAACTGTGAAAGACTGCAATATTGTGGCGGGATGTTAGATGGTCAATTGTATTGGGAAGTTAGAAGACTAATGACTATGTATCGAATGTCTGAGCATAAATCAATAAATACTTATTAAAACTAAACTGTATTTATTTGCACTGGAGGGGAAAAAAAGGGATGTTCAGGTTCCGATCGAGGCAAAAAAAGGAACAAGCACCAAACTTGACAGGAAAAAAGTATAGTGGAAACAGTGTAGGCAGGAGATGTGAGGAGAGTGCCGGGGAGGGAAAGCTGTTGCGAGGCCAGCGGTGGCGGCAGCGGGTGTGGGCGTTGCGCCACGGCGTCTGCGGTCTGCCGAAACGCGGCCGCTGAAACGCGAATCGCCCCAGTCTGGGCGTCGCCGGGACTCGAACTGGACACCTCGGAGCAGGCGCCGCCCACGCACCGCCGCGAAAGACGAGAGGCGGCGCGGCCGCGGGCGCGCCTCTTCCGGGGATCAGCGGTGCAGGGAGGGGGAGGGGGGGAGAGAGAAAGTGGCGATCTCTGTCTGGCTGGCCGGGCGCAAGGGAGGAGTAGAAACCACACACTGGCTGCCTGCATCCGGTCGCACGCAGCGCCTTCTCCAATGGGGCGCATCTACAGTTGCATCTAGCGTCGCCAATCTTTGACAAAAAAAAAAAAAAAAAAAAAAAAAAAAAAAAAAAAAAAAAAAATGGACACTGATACCCGGACCTCACGCCTTGTTACTTCTGTCTTTAGGATTACATAAAAGACAGCATTTTCATCGCCTCATACGTCCATAGATATCTCTGGAGTGAACTTCATTTGAAACTTCCGGGCTCATAAGCCGTGGTCGATTTGTAAAACTTTCCCCTAACGTTTCACATATTCGACTGCGGAAGACATCAGAAGTAAAGTGGCGAACTGCAATGAGAACTTGAAGGAGCGCCGTGTATATAGGCGATGCAGAAGGCACCACAAGACATCACATGACGTCGGCTACGACACTATCTCTGGTATTGCCAACATTCTTAGCAGAGAAGAATCGATTTAACAACTTCCTCTTTCCTGTTAAAATTATTGCGATGTTTATAGATCTCGATTGCTTCTCTATATGTGCACGCATGATAGTGCGAAGTTTTTGAGATGACACTAGTCTCATTAAATTTAATTTTGTGGTTGCCTTCTTGGTATACATGTTCCGCTACGGCCGATTTCTCCGTGTGCCCCAAGCGGCAATTCCTTTTATGTACGCTTCGTTTTGTAGTTCCAATGTAGACTCAACCACAGGTGCAGAAATTTTATATACACCTGGTGTATTCAACGGATGTCGTACATCTTTTGCAGACATAAAACGTTCTTTAGTCTTCCTCGTAGGTCTGAAAATGGTTTCTACCCCGTACTTTGCCAATACGGTCTGTAACCTTATTTATGAACGGAAGAAAAACTTTTCCCTTGGGCGGTTGGGGCCGCTTGGGGCACACAGAGAAATCGGCCGTAGCGGAACATGTACACCAAGAAGGCAACCACGAAATTAAATTTAATGAGACTAGTGTCATCTCAAAAACTTCGAACTATCATGCGCGCACATTTAGATAAACATCGCAATAATTTTAACAGGAAAGAGGAAGCAGTTAAATTAGACATAATTTTGACTTCTGCTTTACACCAGCCGAATGACAATCTATTCTTTTCTGCTAAGAATGTTGGCAATACCAGAGACAGTGTCGTAGCCGACGTCACGTGATGTCTTCTGGTGCCCTCTGCATCGCCTACATATACGGCGCTCCTCCAAGTTCTAATCGCAGTTCGCCACTTTACCTCTGAAGATTTCCGCAGCCGAAGATGAAACGTTAGGGGGAAAGTTTTACAAATCGACCAGAGCTTATGAGGCCGGAAGTTTTAAATGAAGCTGACGCCGGTCGTGAAAGCTTTCATTGTATGATCTGGAGTGAGCATTCACATCCGCAGAACAGAAATCTTGTTCTCAACATATATTGGCCGCCTGGTTACGTCATGTCGGTACGCAGGAGGTTTGTCCATAAAGCGCCGAGTACATTTAAATCGTCTTTTCATCGCTTGTACAAGCTAATTGACCTCGTAGGTGCCAGTCGAGCCGGTGATCCCTGGTGCTTGCTCCAATCGGCTTTGAGAGCTGGCTATGGCAGCAGACCATTGAGTAAGTCAAAGGGGAACCTTGCTCTGCGCATGCGCCCGTCCGGCTGCACTGTGACTTTTGCCAGTTTAGTCAGACAGCAACGACCGTTAGCTATACCACAGTCTAACTAACATATACAGTCGCGACACGCACTGCTGTGAAAGTTGTTACCAACTAACAGCTGCGACACTAGCACTCATAGTGGTGGGCAAGCCGTCGAAGTAGTGACGTTTGTTTACAATTATTTTTGTATGTAATCAACGATATAGTTGGTATAACTTTTGTGTTACAAGGATTAGTAGGATATCAATATGTAATCGGTAAATTGATGTAAAAAGAGCCGAATTTCACTGATTCAGTGGTATAAAGAAAAACTTCGTCATGAACAAATACTTACGAAAATGTATGTATTTCAAGGTTATTCCGCTGAAAGTAAGTAGACTATAAACATAAGAGAATAATAAATTTCCATTACGGTCTTTCTTACAATGTCAGCCAGTTTTTTATGTGTAACAATTCGGTGTGGAGTCTAATGATCATTAGACTAATCATGATTAGCAAATTTTTACACCTCACACGTCTTTCTTGAACGTGCATATTCTGTTGAGTGTAATTACTTTAGCTCAAAAGGCCAGCGTTTTGATGATTCTTGCCACTTGTGGGTCAGCTGTAGCAAAAATTGTGGAATTTGCTTCTTCTCTGTTGGAAAGCAGATTCCATTGCTTTTGTCGTTTTATTGCTACGTTTGTGAGGTTTTTCCTTTAGCTACAACTGTTGTAGCTGATTTGGTACGTTAAATACTGTAGTTATTGCGTTCTATAATCGTTTACTACGTTCAGCACTCACTGATTCGACTGGAATTGTTGCTGGGTAGAAAAGGGAAGTCTTCCTGTAGAAAGGAACGTCCTCTGGTGTTTTGTAGCCATTTTTATCTCTAATAAAAATGAAATTATTTACCATTTCGTACCTTGTCAGGGACCTTAGGAAACTTAAGTAAGACAAATATGGAGCTATTTTAAAATTATTACCTCTGTTTATGGCACTACATTCGTTCTCTAATGTAAAAAGTATGTTAAAAATCAATATAAACGATACTATTCGCACTCGTCCAATATCGTGATCAGAAATATAGCTTTCCGGCCGCTTGGAGCGCTACAGTCGCAGTGTATAACAAAAATCTGCGGGAGTGTCGTGTCTGTATTTGTTAGACTGTGTATATAATGTCTGGCAGCTAACTATTTGGCAACATGGTTGCATTCAGTTTCTCCGAATGGGGCGGTCCCCCAGCCCAGTAGGAGTAGCCAGGGATCATCATGTTGCGGCCCGACTATAGGTATAGAAACTTCGTGAGCATGATAACAGTTGCTATTTGATACGTCCGATAACAGGGCTCTTAGTTTTGAAGAGTGAAATGAAGTGTCATTTCGTCCTTCGGGACAAGTGTCACAGCTCATAAGTACCTATTGATTTTATTTGTGTGACAACGACATGTTTTATGCGCCATTGTTATCGCATTTCTAAGGCTTCTGTAGTAAATATGTCTCATAAGAACATTCCAAAATGGCTCGACGGGTAGCCAGTGTCTAAAAATCACCTAAACCTATGACACATTGGTGATCATCTTCGTCGTTATTTCAACAGATTTTGTGTAGCATGTTTATTTTTCCTCTTTCCGTTTTTTACGCCAGCGTAAAATTTAGATTATTGGTAACAGTTTGACGTGTTTATTTCGCGCATTTTATGTAGGTCTAAGGTAGATGCACCAGTGTTTTTGCACTGTACCAGTAATTCACGTTTTGTTATATTATGGTATATTAAGAAAACCGCCCTCTTGGGACACATACAACTCAAAGATATGCAAATTCATTCGTTTCTGAAGTTGACTGCAGTAACGTAGTAATTTATCTACTTTTTTGTTATGGGTGGAAAACTGAGAAACATGTGAAGGTGTGAGCATATTAGTTTTTCTGTTATTTATAAAAGGAATAGTTACAGTAGTTTCTTCTGAACAGTAATTGCAGTGGCAAAATTTGTCACAAAGGAATTTGTTTTAACGAGTGAATCAGTAAGTTCCATGTTTAGCATACCATCCTCAAAATTTAAAATTTAAGTTAGTACAGGCGTCTTTGGGGGGTTGTGACTTTTAAGTAAAAACAACGCTTCGGAAACAAATAATTCGGAGAAAGACGTCGTATGTGCAGATGAGCTCTGCTTGAGAAGTATATACATTCAATAGAGTGTCTGTTAGCAAACTGTCACATATTTCTCTTGTCTTTTAAATCTTTGACTATACATATAATCCACATAGTACTGAAAAATGTATTGTGAATAATAGTTACTAAAACCGCAACTCATTCTCTTTCCTACCCACTCGTAAATTAAGTGTGGAATAAACGAATGACTTTGTACGGCTAATAAATTCTGTTATATCGTTATACAATCAGAGAAGGTAAGCCTACGAAATCTAGCTTTAATTACAACGTGTCTCAAAATTTTTCAACCCATAAGGCGTCTAAAATAACATATTACGTTTCATTATCGCTTTGTAGTACATGCTTATGAAAAGTGACTTCTCCTCCTTTTACGTATTTTTCTTTACAACCGTAGCAACAACAGTAATTCACCATTTCTGTTAATAACAAGCAACAGTTGAAAACGGAAGAAATACATGTAATACATCTACTCTGTGGCTACGTCTGACACTCTTGAGTCTGCGACATCGAATTGTCAAAGCCGTGAAATTAGTAATGAGAAACCAATTGCTTTGTGTGTGGCATGAAATGAGACGTCTTTCTGATATTTGCGTTATATCGCATGGTGATCGTACTGGTAAAAATGGTAAGGTAAACTATCCGAAGATTGGTTTGAAAGCCGCAGTGCTATGCATGGTCCTGTTTGGAGGTGGTATAACGTTGCCTTCCTCCCACCTTCGAACTGACTTCCCCAGCCGGTTATAGGGGGACCTACAGTTTAACGTGGATTCAGAACCAGGGTGCTACTCGACATTTTTTCACATCAGAAACACTGGCCTATGGAATAGAAGTAGGAAGTGACAGCTACAAATCCTAGGTCCATGCGGATATCGAACCCGAGAACTTCGGATTCAGTGCCTGGCACCTACCACTGTGCTACCAAGTCACACGAATGCAATAAAAATGGACTATATCTCTCTGCAGCATTGTCTTTTGATCTGTTCTTTGGAAGCGACAAATGTTTTAAATCTGTTCCTTCTTTTTGAATAGACCTGCATATGTGGCGTCCGTTACAAAGGCAATATGAATGCCCGTACGTGACCTACTATGAAGAGCGGATAATTTGCACGGTGACCATTGCGGTGGTTATTTTACATGCATTTCGTAACAAAACATCTTCCTTTAATTTATATCGCAATCGTGATGACTCATTTAAACATCTGACTACATAATTTGGTTTTAATTCGTATAAATAGCAACTGATCCTCTTTCAAGATATTTTCCAGGTATTCGAAGAAATTGACCAGAAATGAATGGCAACCTGATGTGTTGAACTTCAAAGGAACTCATTATGATTACATCCGCATGCTCAGCGCGTATTTTCACGTTCCATTTATTTCATAGATTTCGAACTTATGCACATAATTCAAATTAGACACTATTGTTACATTCTTGGAGATCAGATTCTAGATCTCTGTAGGAATGGCCGGTCCTTACTGGAGTGCATCGTGTGTACCTACACTGTTTCACTTACTACTTACCAGCCTACCAGGTACGAGAATATATACATTCAAAAAACTGAGCTACTGATGTTCACAGCAGTCATATTAATTCCTTTCAACTTCGCGTACTTACTTAAAGTAGTAGGTAAACGCAAAAATATGTCGCTACATAGGCCTGTAAATTTTATGAAACTGACGTATGAAGCTACCTATTCTATACTGAAAAGTTGATTATCTACAATCGGAAATGTTCAGACATCATTCTTTTACAGCAGTAGGAGCATAAGGTAGTAGTTAAGCTTTTGCGATTCTTATTAAGAGTCGAAGCTCTGAAGTTACTGAGAGTGAAGAGTGAATGAAAGTATCTAGAGAATTTCTTCCATCCTTGAAAGTATAAGCAACCATCAACTAACCTCCTTAAAATGCGCACTTGTTATGCGTAACATTATTTCCTTACTTCTCACCAACATTGCTTATCGAAAACAATTTCCGGATTAAATTTTTGATAGTTGCTACAGTTTATAGCGCAAGAATAAGCTCCTAAATACCTTGGCATTTTGAATGTGCTGCTGCACTCCTAATACTCATGTGGTACACAATCGTTTCATGATAACACCCGGCCGCTTGGCACTCTGAAGTTACGAGAGTGCAGAGAATCTATTTTGAGTGTTCTGTCATAGTGTTGTAGAGACGTCATCGGCTTTGCCAATTTCCCATGTTTTGTTGTGGGTGTGTGGGGTTATTTGTGCTTTTTAGCTCCATTTATTTACCGACTGGGAACAAGGGATCGTTATTTTCGTTTCGGACTGTGTTGTTCACCTGTTCTTCTTCAGGTGGTAGTTTTTTTATTCTTGGTCTTCTTGTTCTTCTTCTGATGTAAACGTTATGTCACTGGGTTGTCGTACCTTTTTTAGAAGTTTCGTTTTAGATGATGTTGTTTCGAACTCTTATGGCTGAAGGCCTAATGATACGATATAGATTCCTTGGTTGTGTCTTTGTCCTGATGAGGTGTTTTATTACTTTTTGTTGAGCTATATGATATAAGTTTTTATGTCAATGTATGGTTGGCATGCTTTCTATGATTGCTTATTTAGCATTACTGCTTGCTATAAGTTTACAGGTTCGTTTTCTAGGTTCCTGGGCACTTTATGATTTTCCAGCGCTTTGGTTTACAGGTTCCTAACGGTCTGCAGTTATCCCAAACACGTCTAATTTTTGGTACACTTTTCTGGCTAACTTATTAATTGTGATATTTGTCGTGTGTATCTGCATGGCCTCGTGCAACTCAGTCATTGTAGTCCAGGGTTTGGTTCCTGCACCCCAGCGTAGAACCTTGCTTTGCACCACGTGGAAACTATATTTGGTAGTTTTACTTACTGTGCCCCATGAGGTACAGTCGTGTGACATTGTGGGTGGAACTGCTGATTTGTGGAGCGTCCTCTTTGTCTTGAGGATTACGTTTCTGCTGATGAAGAGGGACTTAGCTACATTTTGAAATTTCTGCTCTTCTCTTTATGTGGCGCTCATACAGCAGTTTATTTCTCTAATATTATAGTAAAGTATTTGATGTCGTTCCTCCAAGGTAGCTCGTGGTAGTTAAGCATGAGGTGTTCATCTAGGATGGTTCTTTTCCGCGTAATTTTGTCTGCCTTTGATTTGTCTGCGTCTATTTTATTATGTACAAGAGCCAAGATCGCTAATTATCTTCATTACGATGCCAGGTTTCGGCAGATTAAACTGTCATCATCATATCTTTCATTTCTTGATCTACATCACAAAAGAAACCTTTTAAAAATGTACCGGCTCACCAACATTATTGGTGGTGACCAAGTACCTATTTAACATCGTTATTGTTGGCGAAAAAGTACATTTTTCAAATGTCTTGACTGTTTCACATAATGAATTACACTGATCAAAACAATATGGCGATTACTTGCCGCCGCCGCGGAGTGGCTGAGCACATAAGGCGCTATGCTCTGATGCGCGAGGGCGTTACCCGACGGGGGTTCCAGTCCTTCCTCGGGCATGGATGTTTGTGTTGTCTTTAGTATAAATTATTTTATAAGTAGTTTGTAAGTTTAGGGACTGATGACCCCGCAGTTAAGTTCCTTAAGCTTAAACATTTTGAACATTTGATCGCTTGCGAGATCTAGATTCTGAAGTATTTCCATAATCAGAATTAACTAAAATGGCCCGACTATTTCTGTTTGTTCGACCGAGTGGAGATAACAACATATCGGCAACCTAGATAGTGGTAATAACAGCAATTTTCTGTTTACCAAACGAATTACACAAGCCGCTTCAGATAGTGTAGTGAGCTTACTCGAAGCTGTAGCAAGGAGAACTACAGGTATGTTGGAGCTGAAGAGACACAGGGGGGCGCGGTTCCTGCTATTGCAGCGTCCCAGAGTGTAATTTCCAGAATCTGGACGCGACTTCAGACAACAGAAACCCTTAAAAGTAGGCAAAAGCTAGTAACATAAGCAAGAGACAACATCTCGGGCTAACAACCCTTCGCGACAGGAGGCATAATGCAACTCAGCTGCATCGCACCTTCCAGGTAGCAACAGGATGCGTAATTTCTGTTCACAGATGAGTTAAGTTTTTGTATTCAGACTGACAATAGTGTTTCCTTCATCTGGAGAGAACTTGGAACTCCGACCAATCGTGGTGGTAGACTAATGTTGTGGATAGGAGTCAGTATTGGGGGACGTACGGACCTCTATGTCGTACAGAATGACGATTTGACTGCTCAGAGGTGTAGAGGAGATCCTTCGACATTTTGATGTGCCCTATATTGGTGCCATAGTAAATGGTACCCATAGAGCTGCACTGTTGGAAAATATGCTTGAAGCTGAGGGAATTGAACGAATGGACTTGCCAGATTGTTCACCGGATGCTTGAAGCTGAGGGAATTGAACGAATGGACTTGCCAGATTTTTCACCGGATGCTTGAAGCTGAGAGAATTGAACGAATGGAGTTGCCAGGTTGTTCACCGGACTTAAACCCGATTGAGCACGTCTGGGATGCACTTGGAAGACGCATTACAGCCAGACCACCACCTACCACAACGGTTGAAGATCTGGATATTATTGCACTCGTGGAAGAATGGCCAAATATTCCTCAAGAGCTGATTGATAACCTCATACTATCCATAACACGCAGGTGTGCAACTGTATTGGCTGTCCGAGGTGATCACACACTCGATTTACTGTATGATAGCTCCTGACTCGCTCTAAGTAAATGCCGTGTAAACTTCAGAGTTGAGACAGCTATCTTTCATAATGTAAAAGGTAAAGCAGTCAACAATCTGAAGATTGGTTTGAACACCAAAGTGCTTTACTAGGCATGGTCCTCTTTGGAGGTGGTATGCCATTGCCTTCCTCCGACCTTCGACCTGACTTACTCATCCAGTTATAGGGGGACCTACAGTTTAACGTGGGTTCCGAACCACGGTGCTACTCGGTATTTTTCACATGAGCAATACTGCCAGAGGTGAAAGAAGTGGAAAGTGACAGATAAAAATCCTAGGACCTGGCGGGGATCGAACCCGCGACCTTTGGATTTGTAGTCTGGCACTCTACCACTGCGCAACTGAGGCGCACACTGTATCACACACAAATTACGATTATAACCAATATCTGAAGACAATACTTTACAATATGTATATTGTGTATGATATCTGCCCTCATCCCCAATTTTTTTCTTGAACAAATTGAACAGATGCCCCTCCAAATATGACCAAGTTTTATGCCTGCGTTTAGAGGCACTTTTGTTTTTCTGTGCCATTTTTCCACGAGGGTTGTTGGAGTCTCTTTATGTTGTTACGTTTTTCACTTGTACGGAAAGCCGTGTCGTCGGCGAACTGAGTAATGTCCAACCCTAGTGCTAGACACTGTACAGTGTCGCCGACAGCACCGAGCCTCGGGGTTGCCGGCTTTCAGTGGTCTCGTTGGTGTCTTTTTTGTGATGTATTCCTACCGCAAATGGTCTGTGAGGAAGCTGTCAGTTACCTAGCAGGTCCGTGACTCTTAGGCGAGTGGGCGGGCGTTGAGCGGACGCGCTCGGTGTCTGCAGCGGAGAAACCAGGTGGTCAGAGGTGGGCTGGAGCTGGAGCTGGTGCCGTGTGGCCGCCTCTCCCCAGCAAGGCCGCGCCTGCGCATGCGCCAGCTGTCGGCTGCGGGAGGCAGGCCAGGCCAGTGGAAAAGCCCCGCAACTTTCGCCGCCGTGCCGTGCCGCACTGACACACGGCCACCGTACAGGTCCCTGCTCGTACCTCACAACGGAAATTCCCCAACACACTGACATCGAATTAAGATGGCGCAGCGGAGAGCCCGTCGAGAACTGACCTAGGAATTGCAACTACCAACATCTTAAATTCGAAAAAACACACAGAAAATATTGTAGGGAAGGCGACCCAAAGGCTACGTTTCATTGGCAGGAGGGTGGCTTGATAAGGCTGGCAAATTTGTATGAAAGAGCGGGAAATGTTTGGAACTTGCACTGTTATTGGCAAGCCTGATATTAGTAAATGAAGTCTGCAATAGGCTGTATAGGTCGCTGTATTGATTAAAGTCATAAAATGATTTAAAAAAGGGCTTTATTTGACGCGTTTCGGCCTGGGCCATCATCAGAATCCTGCATACATAGATTGCAAATATGTCAGTACAAATGGATACATGTTGCTCTTGTAACATTATGGAGCAGCATTATGGAGTCTGCTCCATAATGTTACAAGGACAACATGTATCCATTTGTACTGACATACTTGCAATCTATGTATGCAGGATACTGATGATGGCCCAGGCCGAAACGCGTCAAATAAAGTCAAATTTTATCCACTGTATGACTTTAATCAATACAGCGACCTTTACAGCCTATTGCAGACTTCATTTACTATTAATCATGGTCGCCTGCCTTCTCCGTGACTTTATGTCACAAGTATAAGCCTGATATTTCTACAGATATTACAAGTTTCGAAAGACAGCCAGGGTTGCCAGATTGGGCGATATGTCGCCATTTGGGCTACCCAAGTTTGAATTTTGCGACGTTTTAAGAAGCTAATGCGACTATCGCCCTTTGGGCGATATTTCTTGCGAAAACCAGCGACTTTGGGCAAGGCATTTTTTTTTATGCTTCACATTGCTTTTCGACTGCTTTGGTTATGTCAAGACACTCTACATCTAAATATTGTAATTTAAACTAGCTTAACCCGAGGACGAACACGACATCCATGTCCAAAGGGGGATTCGAACACTCGGCGGGAGCGGCCTCGCGCGGTGTCGTATGATGCTTTAGTGCACTCGGCCAGTCCCAACCGGTGTAAGTATTATATGTTTTCTGTGCTTTGCGTCTAAACCACTTCAAATGCCAATTTAACACACATAAAACTATCAGTTCAGAGAGAACGAATAATACTTTTTCTTGTTTATTTATACAGTATAGTAAGGTGACAAATTATTTTACAATGAAAAGAAGAACTGAAATATTTAAGAAAAAAGTACAATGTAAATAAATTAAACATTCTATTAATTAAAACAAAAATACACTAATTACATTTACATCCCTTTCAATTGCTTAATTAAATTAGTATTTTACACTGAATATTTTTTGTCAATGTAGCGGTTTCTAACAATATATAGGAAATTTCGGAGCAAGAAATATCCTTCATATTGAATTTTACAGTAAATGCTGCAGCTAGAGTATCAACATTCAATCTTAACTTCTCAATTGTCCAAAAGTATTTCGCAATTGGAAAAAAAAAAAAAAAAAAAAAAAAAAAAAAAAAAAAAAAAAAAAAAACTCTTTTAACTGCTGCATTAGTTCAAGGGTAGCACGACGTAAATTTAACAAGAATAATTACAGTTTCATATGGAATGTGTTCATTTTTGAAACGGTTATATATTTCCACCCACCTTTTTGTGGTGTCGCACAAGTACGAAGTGCGCGCCACTTACTTTCGCCGCGCGCTGCCATGCACGCACGGCGCGGCGTTCTTACGTCAGCCATGAGGGCCCTCTGCTACAACTCCGCTCGTGGCCACCACTGAACGACATCGTTCACTTGGGACTGAGAAAGGAACCAGTTAACACTTCGGAATCAGATAGGCACCAGTGAAGACTTGGCTATCGGACAGGCACTAGGCAGGCCTCTAGCTCAACTATGTATCAGCATTCTGCAGTACTGAGCTATGTAAAAGTTAAGTATTACTAAGTCTCTAAGAAATATATATCTCGTTCTAATTTACTCTAGTGCTTCTAGTTTCTGCTGTCCCACTGGCTAGTCACATCCTACCTGCACAAGCGTGCATCCTCTATTCCTGTGTCGGTCTTTCTACTCGGCCACCGACACCTACGACGGAAACGAGACACAAAAGCGGCGACGAGGCTGGGACACAAAACTTTTATCGATTTCAAAATGTTGATTTTCCCATTGTTCTCGGCTACTGGTACTGCTAATTGGCTTGGCTACTGCTAAGTTGGCGTCTTGAGCAAACTGTTAACAATCGCCATTACCCAGTGTTGGTCCGGTCGGCACTTCTCAATGGCTTGGTGTGAAGGGAGCCTTATAGTTCGACAAGGCATCTCCGAACGCAGAGATTGACAGATTAGTTTAAAATACCGAAAAGGAGTACATAAACAGCGTCAAAAAAGTAATAAAAGGCGACACTGGGCTACAGCAGCGTGCCAAGCGGCGACATTGGGCTGCAGAACTGAGCCAAAGTAGCGACTTCGCCCAAAAGTGATCTGGCAACCCTGAAGGCAGATGTTATTCATTGTTGGCAGCCAACTGAAGTGTTAACTGCGTAGTTAGTTCCTTAGGATGGAGAAAAACGAATTTTCGTGTGAACATTTTCATTTGAAGGGTTGGACAGCTGCACAGATCAAATCCGAGTTGGGTGAGGTCCATGTGGGTACTGCACCAACATTTAAGACCATGTAGTTTTGGATCAATGCGTTTAAACGTGGTCAGATAAGCACGGAAGATGGAGCACGATCCGGTCGGGCCGTCGAGGTCACCACACGGGAAACCATCGATAAGGTGCATTATATGGTAATGGTAGATTAAAAGTTCGCGAGATAGCTTACATTGTATGCACCTCAACTGAACGAGTGCATTACATCCTTCATGAAAAATGGCCAGCCGAGCGGAAGGAGCCGAGCGGTCTGGAGCGCCCCGTTACGGATCGAGCGTCGGGGGTTCGAATCCTCCCTCGGGCATGGAGCAGTGTGTTGTCCGTAGGTTAGTTTAACTTAGTTTAAGTAGTTTGTAAGTCTAGGGAATGATGACCAGCATAGTTTGGTCCCATACAATTACAAACATTTGGAACATTTGGACAAAAATGATCATAACGAATATCTGTTTGCGATGGCTGCTGCGCCTACTCACTCTGGATCAAAAACGGAAACGAAAGAACATTTCTGCTCAGAATCTCACTCTGTTCAGGCGCAGTCCCAAGGCCTTTTTGCGCAGATTCGTAACTGTGTATGAAACTTAGACCCACCATTACACTCCAGATACCAAACAACAGTCCGAACAATGGACGAAGAAATGGAAACAAGGCGAAGAATATTTTATCAGCTGGGAAGGTGATGGCCACTGTCTTTTAGGATTCCCAGGGTCTAATCCTGATAGATTATTTAGAAAAAGGCAGCCTTATTATGCTGCTCTACTGGATCGTTTGAAACGGGAACTAATTGAAAAACGTCCAAGATTTGCACGGAAGAAACTGCTGTTTGATCAGGAGAATGCTCCAGCCCACACAGCATCCATCGTAATGGCAAAAGTGCCCGACTTGATTCGAATTGGTTCCTTACCCTATTCACCAGACTTGGATCCGAGTGACTTCTTCTTATTCCCAAACTTGAAAATTTGGCTGGGTGAGAAGAAATTTTCATCGAATGAGGAAGTATCCGCCGCTGTGTCACACTGTTTTGCAGATTTTGACAAAGCCTACTTTGGCAATGGGATGAAAACATTGGAAACTCGCTGAACCAAGTGTACAGCCTAGCAAGGAGACTACGTCGAGAAATAAAGTGATTTTTCGCCTTTAAAACAATTTTTTATTCTATTTTAGGTGTAAATGAACACAGATCAAGCACGCAAACGGGAAGAAGTATAGAACTGTGAAAAAAGAAGAAAAACCTGAAATACAGTGTATACTTCTTAAACTTTTCGGCCCAGATATCTTTGAAAAACAACAGATATGCAAATACGTCTTTCACCGTCATGAACTTAAGGAATGAGCATATGAAAGTAAATTCTGCGGGATATTCTAAAACGTAAACAAACATTATTTTCAACACAAACTTACGTACTTTTAAATGGATACCCACATTATATCTTACGCAATGAATATAATGAAAAATCGCAAAAATAATGACGTTGCTTATATCGCAACACATCAATTTCATCCCGACATATTGAGAATCGAAGTTGACGCTTGAAATACCTAAGCGCACAGCCAGCATACATTCCGATACTCAGGCGTGAACCTGATTCTGCATATAATCGTGCGCTAGTTGCGCACGTTGTGTGCAACCTCTGACAATAAAGTTCAGTGAATAGTCCTGTAACATTAACGTAGATGGACTGAACTACAGTTACCTTACTGTCCTTTGACAGAGTCACCT
Source organism: Locusta migratoria (assembly GCA_026315105.1). NCBI lineage: Eukaryota > Metazoa > Arthropoda > Insecta > Orthoptera > Acrididae > Locusta > Locusta migratoria. The sequence goes on from CM048751.1 coordinate 66,033,093, forward strand.
CCTGTAACTATGCACCGCTGAGACTTGCTATACACCTCCTGGAAACTTCTTCCTTTGAGTTGGTGTTTAAAAGCTTCGTCAGGTTTTGTTGGTTGTCAGGAATAGGAAGAAGTCTAGAGGATTGAGGTTGAAACGTGTCCATAAAATATAAGAAAATAAGAAAATGTCTAATATTGTGCCTCCTGTTTTGTATCGAGTAACTTGCTTGCAAGAAAATGTATAATATCGCTTCTACTGTATGTATCGAGTAACTTGCTTGCAAGAAAATGTATAATATCGCTTCTACTGTATGTATCGATATGTGTAAAGTTTCATCTCTGGCAAAGATCATGTATTGCATAGCATTGTAGCTCGCACTGAGAGAGAGTAACACTAGTGGTTCAGCTCGCTTAGAGAGCGGTTGGGTTGTGTGTATGGCTCCGATGTAGAGCAGAGGCTGCTTTGCCAGCAAGTCAGAAGTTGTATCATGTAAGTAATGTAATGCTGTTTATCAATAATAAGCAAGTTAACCCTGTTTCATATTTCATTTATGTAGTTAGAAAATTAACCCACTTCCTTCATTTGATAATTACTTGATTTAGTGGAGTGTTGATTTGAACAATATTATTGAACATATTTCATTATTGGTGCCATAGTAAGATAATAGTTGATCTGGATTTCAATAATTGGAGGCTGACCTATATAGGTTCTCACAGTCAAGCATTAAGAAAGTGATTTGTGGTTTTTCTTATATCTTTCTCGCAGTCAAAATTCTTGAGTATAGTCAGTGTCTGTTTCAAAAGGTTACATGACACAGTGGTTTTGTTAAAAATATCCGTTGCGCACATAATCAATTTAATGCACTGTTTCTTATACATTAATATCAGGGCCATAATTAAACCAAATAGCTAAGTTAATGAACAATTTATTGTCTGATTTAACGAAAGGTTCAACATTCCAAAACAAGCGTACAGCTTTTATCTGGCGCCCTTTCTGCCAGGATAGTTCACAAACAGGATCGTGACGTAGTTAGATACGTAGTCTTATTTCAGTTAGTTTGTCTTTTCCACTAACCAACTTACCTTTTGGCTCTTAATTTAATTTTTGTAGCACCATCCTCTGTTGTAGCAACAGTAGCATAGTAATTGTTTCTGTAGTCTGTTACTTACCATTCTTGAGATTGTGTAGTATTGTTTATAGTAGATGAATTGAATATACAAATAATTGCATTACTACTGAACAAGTCTTTCTTTTATATTGTCTGATGTTTGTTGTGATGAAAGCCATGGAAAACGTATTACCAAATGACTTCATGCAAATTTTATTATCACAGCTCTCTAAATTAAATGAGAATAGTCAATTACAATATCAGCAATTTCAGAAATTAAATGAAAAACTTGAGAAACAAGGTGAAAAACTGGAGGAACAATTTCAGAAATTAAATGAAAAACTTGAGAAACAAGGTGAAAAACTGGAGGAACAATTTCAGAAATTAAATGAAAAACTTGAGGAACAATTTCAGAAATTAAATGAAATACTTGACAATAATCAATTACAATTTCAGAAATTAGATGAAAAACTTGAGAAATTTGAACAAACGTGCGATTCGAGGTTTGCGAGTATTCAAAGTAGTATTAATAAAATAAATGAGGACAACAATCGGTTCAGGGAACAACTGCTCAATACTTTCAAATGTGAATCTCAGCAAATAAGACAGGATATTCGCGACGAGATTAACCCGGTAGTGGAAAACCTTGCGTCACGAGTCGAAAATATAGAAACCACCGAACTCGTTCAATTGAAGCAACAGAGTAATCTATTTGATGAAAAGTTGCAGAACTTCCAGTCAGGCACGACGGAACAGATCAATAAAATTAATAAACAGGTTGAGGATCTCACGGTTAAAATTACCCAAATCAGTGATAACACTGACAAAAGTTCTGATGCAACGCATCCTACCCCGTTTAATGAAACTAATGAATATCTCGCCCTTGACCGTTTCAAACAAGGTCAAATGACCATTAATCAACAATACAAGGCTGAGGTCAGAAAATTAGATGATCGCCGGTCGCAACAAAGCCCGCCGCGTTCAAAACGTTATTCAGAGCACGACGATAAACCAAAAAATAATTCTTTCACTAATGAAACTTACAAACAAAGACGCGACAATGAGAACAGTGAGTTTCATGATCGTGAAATTAACCGTGGAAATTTTCGTGGCCGCAACCGAGGTGGTGGTTTTGGTCGCGGAGGACGCTACAATAATTACTATCAAAACAGCAATACTTCGAATGATACTAATTGGCGTGATAGACGCAATACTGATAGTGATCGCGAGACTGAAAATCACAACAATAACGCTGAGAAGCGTAGTCGGGAGGGCACACGCGATAATTCTCGTGATCGCCTTCCGCGATACGAAAACACGATTCGGGGTCTAAGCAGATCGCGCACCCCGGAAAGGCAAGAGCAAAACATTGAAATCAGACCTGCTAATCCATGCTCTAATTCATCAAAAAGGATTTTCAAGGCATAAATTTGGGGTAGAGAGTCCATTAATCTGTTTTGGACACACCAAGTGGCGATTGGTGCCCCGTTCTCGAGCTGAGTGTCACTATTCTTCCGCCTTTCCTTAGTGCGCTCCATCCACCTCTTTTTCTCACTGTTACTTTTCTCTAACTCTGAATACTTATACTCTGTGCTACGCTGGGATATTGTCATACGAAACTTTGATTATCTTGCAATTTGCATATAACGAACTCTGTGGCTGTGCAAGACAAATAAAATTAATGGAAATTTTTGATTGTGTAATCTAATCAAGTTTCTATGTTTCAGAAAATATTCTTCTGTATTACTAATTGCATAACTTACGAAGTTCTGAGCGAGCGAAGAAGATTTTGAGTTGACATGAGCAATTGGTAAGCCAAGAACATTATGGAGGATGATGAGTAAGGCAATACACAATATGTCATGGTGGTCTTTAAAATGCATTATTGTTTATGGATAAATGATGGTAAGGAAGGTATTGGTAACAGTTAAAGATGTTTGATAAATGTAATTACGTGGACGAGATTAAGCAATTATGAGGAGAATCGCTATGTTGCTAATGATGACGAGATTATACAATGATTATGAAGCAATTATGAGGGGAATCGCTATGTTGCTAATGATGACGAGATTATACAATGATTATGAAGTAATTATGAGGAGAATCGCTATGTTGCTAATGATGCTATGTTTTGTTCTTTTCTTATGTGCTTACTCGCACTGCCCTTTTGTGTTTTCTCTTTGTGCTTATGTGCACCACTTTGTATGTTGATGCATTGTGCCTTCAATGGCATGTGTGATTGGTGAGATTCATATCCTTCTGATGCTCTGTAATTATTTGTAATTATGTGTAATGAATATTTCTAATTATGCTTGCAGCTATGCGTATTGCTCTTGCAATCAAAGCTTACCGCTATGCTCACTAATTATATACCTAAGCCCTACCACTATGCTAATTAATTTTATAATGAAGCTCAATGACAATGTATGGTTATGCTTATACGTTGCACACAGCCATCTATCTTGCAAACTTGCAGCTATGCCATAAATTGCGCCTAGTTAAGTCTGGAAAGATAATGCACAGAAATACTTTGCTTTTGCTTACTGCTATCTGCTAAATTTTATTGATGATCTTGTTGATGAAAATCTGCAGCTATGCCTAACGAATATTACGTCTGTGTTTATGTTATTGGATGATTTACTGTGATGTACATCTATTACTGTGCCAAAATTTGCACTAATTGTCAATGTATTTCATACGATTATGTGTTTGTAAAGCAATATGTACATAGTATGTAAAGCCTTGTGCTTATATGAAATGACACTAATGTTATAGATACTCTAATATAAGAATTAACTTACTCATTGGTATTCAAATGTATCCGTCTTCAGGACACTACTTGTAATGTAAAAATATGGTTTAATACCATGACCCCATCTGTACCACTTGAATTTGTGGGAAAATATTTCTGTAGATATGTTCTAATCAATTACTTTTCTTTCAGTCTAAACTGAAATATCATGACTATGTTACTAATTTGTGTGTAAAATGCTTTATTTCATGTACTTTGGACACGCATGGGAAGTGGCGATTTCGCACACGAGATTCCAGAATGCACACAGAACAATGGACGAGTTACTATACACCACTGATTTTGGGCCTTTTAATGAAGATGTTTGTGGATGATGTTTGGCCACACAGTACTGTCCATTGCAGCCTTGGCCACCCATCACCAGTTTGCTGCGGATGCAGTCGGCTAATAGCTCTGTTGGTTGGAGCACACTTGGTTGTCGAATTGCATGGAGGAATACATCAGAACCTTTTCCCCATGACTTCCACTTCAATGCAACCAGTCAGCCCGCCTACAGTGTGGTGTAATCTTACAGTGTTTTGTGTTCGTGTGCAGACCTAAAATGAATGTTAGGAGCTAATGTGCTATTCGTGTGCATATACTATTCAGTGCCTCCCATTGCAAACGTTGTCCACAGGCTCATTACCAGTGTTTAGGTATATTTCATGGTTCTTTTACAGTCAGTGACCAAAATAAAATTGTGCTCTTGATAGATACATATACTTTGTCAGAAATGTCATTGTGCCTATTCGATTGACAAACGTTATATTGAAACCCTATTGTGCTGAAGCAGTAATATTATTTTGTACATGATCAGAAACCTATGTAGCCAAAAATTTTACATGTATGTTCTAGCATCCATGAAAGTATAGCATTTTAAATGCATCACAGAATACAAAACTGACACTCTGTCTTATACTAAGTGCACTAAAAATTTACATAGACTACATTGTGCACAAGATATAAATGGTCATTTTATGTTCCCAAAAATACTGATCTCTTGTACAAAATTTAAACCCATGGAACTTACACTACTGTCTGTATTACTTGTAATTACCACATTTTCTTTAAAGAATGATGACATTAGTTAAACTATCTTTTGTAAAACTTTGTATATGTTCACGTTTATTATTGTATATTTTGTTTTTCCATTTGTGTATTACTTCTAGTTATCTCATTTTCTCCACTATATCATTTGTCAAACTATGTTTTCTGAAATTCTATATATACTTATGTTTACCATTATGTATAATTGTCATATATTCCACTTATTGCTGATGTTCTGTAAATTTTGACATTTGTTTTTCCATTTGTGTATTACTTCTAGCTATCTCATTTTCTCCACTATATCATTTGTCAAACTATGTTTCCTGAAATTCTATATATACTTATGTTTACCATTATGTATAATTGTCATATATTCCACTTATTGCTGATGTTCTGTAAATTTTAACATTTGCTTATGCCTGTCACACCCTGTACCACTCCATGCGTGACTTTTGATGGTACTGTTCTGTAAAATGGCATGTATTTATGACTGTCACATTGTTTTTTTTTTTTTTTTAAATTTTCTATGTACTCCATCTGTTGTTTTGATCTTGTTATATTTTGGATGTCATTAATGGATTTGTGGACTTGAAATTCAGTAATTTTGCTGGCTAGGCAATGCCATTGGCATCACCCACCCTACAAAATTTTAATAGGTAGGAGGGGGGTGATGAAACGTGTCCATAAAATATAAGAAAATAAGAAAATGTCTAATATTGTGCCTCCTGTTTTGTATCGAGTAACTTGCTTGCAAGAAAATGTATAATATCGCTTCTACTGTATGTATCGAGTAACTTGCTTGCAAGAAAATGTATAATATCGCTTCTACTGTATGTATCGATATGTGTAAAGTTTCATCTCTGGCAAAGATCATGTATTGCATAGCATTGTAGCTCGCACTGAGAGAGAGTAACACTAGTGGTTCAGCTCGCTTAGAGAGCGGTTGGGTTGTGTGTATGGCTCCGATGTAGAGCAGAGGCTGCTTTGCCAGCAAGTCAGAAGTTGTATCATGTAAGTAATGTAATGCTGTTTATCAATAATAAGCAAGTTAACCCTGTTTCATATTTCATTTATGTAGTTAGAAAATTAACCCACTTCCTTCATTTGATAATTACTTGATTTAGTGGAGTGTTGATTTGAACAATATTATTGAACATATTTCATTATTGGTGCCATAGTAAGATAATAGTTGATCTGGATTTCAATAATTGGAGGCTGACCTATATAGGTTCTCACAGTCAAGCATTAAGAAAGTGATTTGTGGTTTTTCTTATATCTTTCTCGCAGTCAAAATTCTTGAGTATAGTCAGTGTCTGTTTCAAAAGGTTACATGACACAGTGGTTTTGTTAAAAATATCCGTTGCGCACATAATCAATTTAATGCACTGTTTCTTATACATTAATATCAGGGCCATAATTAAACCAAATAGCTAAGTTAATGAACAATTTATTGTCTGATTTAACGAAAGGTTCAACATTCCAAAACAAGCGTACAGTTTTTAAGGTATGGCGGACATGGTGGATGTTCAATCGATAACGCTCGACCACACACAGCTAAATGTTCAAATGTTTGTTAAGCTTATGGGACTTAACTACGGGGTCATCAGTCACTAAACTTACAAACTACTTACGAACTAGGACGGCACAAATATCCATTCGAACCCCCGACCGTAGTGGCCGTGCAGACCGTGACTGGAGCGCCTCAGTCCCATCGGCCACCGCGGCCGGCCACACACAGCCAACCCACGGCCAACAGTTCCTGACAAAAAATACAATCTGTTGACAGAATCATCACAAATTGCGAAACCATTAAAAAGCTACATGTAAAGTAATAATGATTGTCCCAAAGCTCTGCAGATATTGTTTAACGATTCTGACGTCAATGAAAAAAAAATTCGGAGATTTAACTTTTCCCCCGTGTTATTTGAACTATTCCGATTGCTCTAAGTTTTTAAAACGTTCTGATATATGGAAACTTTTGAGGAAATTTAGACCCTGGTTAGTAAAACTGAGCAAAGAATGAGTGATAGAGTGCCAGAAATATGGTTTTTAAGTAGTTAACTTGTTTAGGAAGAAAAATGTATGGAATTTTTTGGGTCTTTTTATCTGAATTTCGAGATAAAATCTTAGCATCTTCAAGAAATAATTGTCTTATGGTTGCTTCAGCTGCAATTAACTAAGAGATTTAGAGACGTGTAATGAAATCATTTTATGGAAATGCAAGGAAATTATGTTTTATTTCTGTACAATTTGATCGTACTTCTGATCACTGCAAGTCGGCAGAATATTCGGCTTTCGAAAAAAAAAAAAAAATAAATAAATAAATAAATAATTATCAACTTTTTTTCTATTTGACACCCTTTGCAATCAATGTAGGTATTGAGTTTGAAATTTTTCAGATGGAATGCAGTTGCATCAAGAAGAAAAATTTGATCATGCATCTTTGTTGGACTTTTGCATACCAAACCTGCCCAAACATCTCTTACTATACACTCATGTGTGGTGGTGGTGGTGGTGGACATGAGGGACCAAACAACGAGGTCATCAGTCCCTTCAACCCCAAATTTTATACGCCACGGAACCCAACGAAAAATAGGTGAAAGCCAAAAGACCATTACACTAGGAAGTAAAATCGACTCGCCAACAAGACTAAGACCAACCCAGGGCAGCAAATGCTACAGTGTCCGATCCCACAGCTCTGGAAGCGACCTCTAGCCTAAACCACAAGGTACTAATGGCACAGTGGTCAACGTATCATAGCTCCAGAGCAGGGAGAAATAAAACTACATTAAAATGTAAAAGAGTGGGGGGGGGCTGATGGGGATAAGGCTCTAAACCCCACAATCAGCCAAGAATCACAAACCCACTCACCCCGACCAAGCGAGTCCTAGAGCTGACAATAAAATCTACTTTCACTGAGGAAGGCAAGGACGCGATCAACCACCCGTGGGTCATCCGCCAAAACTGAAGGCAATGCAGGCGGTAGGCCATAGTCGCCACGAAGTGTCGAATGGAGAGGACATTCAGTCAGAATATGAGACACGGATTGTACGGCTCCACAATCACAGTGTGGTGGATCGTCATTTTGTAAAAGAAATCCATGGGTCAGCCTGCAGTGTCCAAGACGGAGGCGACAGAGGACAATTGATTCTCTCCGGGAAGGGCGTAAAGATGAACTCCAAGCTGCAGTCGTATCTTTGATGGTGCGGAGTTTATTGGAAGGGGCAGTAGCTTTCCAACTGCTATCCCATGAGGAGTGAAGCAAAGATCTGATCTGCACCCGCAGATCCGCACCCGGAATTTGAAAGGGAGACGGGCAGCGAGTAATTGCCGATCTAGCCAACTGGTCAGCTACTTAATTCCCTGTAATACCAACATGGCTTGGCACCCAGAGAAAGGTAACGGAGCAGGCAGCACGATGAAGGTCAGCAAGGAGTTCATGGATGGAAATAACTAAAGGATGGGAGGGGAAACAACGATCAATGGCCTGCAGACTGCTCATGGAGTCAGCACAGATTAAACCACGTTCCACGGCAGAATGTTTAATAAAACAGAGGGTTCTATAAATCGCCATTAGCTCTGCCATAAACACACTGCATGCCTCTGGCAGAGAATGGCATTCCGCCCCAACAGGAGATGTAAAAGCATATCCGGAGTGGCCCGCTGTTTTCGAGCCATCAGTGTAGAAGATAGAGGCTCCCTGAAACTCTTCTAGTACTGGGCGCACCAAACGCCGAAAGACCATGGGGGAAATTAAAGCTTTTGGGCCCTGGAAGAGATCCGTCCGAATTAGTGGTCGCGGCACCATCCACGGAGGTGTGCGTGCAGTAAAATGGGGGGCGCAATCTAGCGAAGGGAAATGGAAATCCCGGCAGAGAGAGGCAAGCCTCAGTCCGACGGGAAGGCCCGCCCGCGGCCGGGTATCAGGGGGTCGAAGCCCTTCATATGCAAAAAGAACCTGGTAAGCGGGATGAGCAGGATATTGCCGGACGGCGATGGCATAAGACGCCAGAAGCTGATGCCGCCTGACCTGAAGAGGGCAGATTCCCGCCTCAACAAGTAGACTGTCGACCGGGCTAGTCGGGAATGCACCTGTAGCCAAGCGGACACCATAATGGTGAACCGGGTCTAATAATTTCAGGGCAGAAGGAGCTGCCGAGCCATAAACTTGACACCCATAGTCCAATCGGGACAAGATTAGAGCCCGATAGATACGGAGGATAGTTGTTCAGTCTGCACCCCAAGATGAATGAGCAAGGAAACGTAGGGCATTGAGTTTCCTCATACAACTAATCTTTAGGTGGCGAATATGGGGCACCCAAGTCAATTTTTTGTCAAAGAGAAGACCCAGGAAACGATGCTGTGCTACAACTTCCAGGCGCTGATTACCCAAGAACAGTTCTGGATCAGGGTGAACTGTAGTACGACGACAAAAGTGCACCACCCTCGTTTTTGATGAGGAAAACTGGAAACCATGGGACGTAGCCCACACTGAAGCCCGCCGAATGGCGCTCTGGAGCTGACGTTCAGTAGAGGCTAATGAGTAGGAGCTGTACCATATGCAAAAGTCGTCGACATACAATGCCGGGGTTACCAGTGATCCAACAGAGCTCACCAACCCATTGATGGCGATTAGAAAAAGTGTAACACTCAACACTGAGCCCTGGGGGACACCGTTCTCCTGTATCCGAGGGGAGCTAAAGGAAGAGCCAACTCTGACACGGAACAGGCGGTGGGATAAAAACTGACGGATAAAAATTGGTAAGGAGCCTCTGAGGCCCCAGTCATGAAGAGAAAGTAAAATATTTTGCCGCCAAGCAGTGTCGTACGCCTTATGCAGATCAAAGAAGACTGCTACCAGATGATGTCTTTTAAAGAAGGCCTGTCTGATCGCAGTCTCCAGTCGAAGTAAATGGTCAATAGGGGATCGTCCCTCCCGGAACCCACACTGGTAAGGTGAGATAAGTCCCCGGGATTCAAGAACCCAGCATAATCTGCGGGCTACCACCCGAAGTAGTTTACAGGGGACACTTGTCAGGCTTATTGGTCGATAACTGTCCAGCGCCGACGGGTCCTTGCCAGGCTTGAGGGCAGGGACCACAATACTCTCCCTCCACTGGGAGGGGAACACCCCTTGAAGCCAAATACGGTTAAAAACTTTTAGGAGAAATTGTCGTTGTGAGGGGTTAAGGTGTTTCAGCAATTGATTATGGATATCATCAGGGCCAGGTGCTGAATCACGAGAAGAGGAGAGGGCCAGCGACAGCTCCCAGTCAGTAAAAGGTTCGTTATATGGTTCCACCTGGTGAGAAGTAAAGCCTAATTTGAAGGTTTCGGCCTGGTGTTTCTGAAGGAGAAAGGTCGCCGGATATGAAGTTGTCGCTGAGACATTGGCGAAGTGAGTTGCAAGATGTTCTGCAACAACAGATGGCTCCGTGCAGACCCCATCAGGCAGGGCAAGACCAGGGACGGAAGACGGCCGCCATCTACCTTGGATAGATCGGAGCATAGCCCACACTCTTGTCAAAGGGACAGAAGAACCCAACGAGGAGACAAAATGCTCCCAGCATGTCCGCTTACTTTGTTTGATTAAGTAACGAGCTCTGGCACGCAGACGTTTGAAATTTATTAGACCAGCGAGCGATGGGTGGCGCTTAAGATGTTGCAAGGCCCTACGGCGCTCGCGAATGGCTGCGGCAACAGTTGCATTCCACCAAGGGACAGGCCGGCGAGTAGGAGGGCCTGTCGACCGGGGAACAGCGGCGTTGGCAGCTTGGGTGATCATGTTGGTCATTTGGCTTATAATATCATCTATACAGCCTGAGGGGGAAGATGGGAACACAACCTGGGATGTACATAGCGGCCAATTAGCACGACGGAATACCCAGCGGGGTACCCTGGCTCATGGTAGGCGTTAGGGAAGTGAAAGGATCAACGGAAAGTGGTCGCTATCGCAGAGGTCGTCATACGCCGACCAGTGAAATAAAGGAAGGAGAGAAGGAGAAGTGAGAGAGAGGTCTATGGCAGAAAAGGTGCCGTGAGCGGCACTAAAATGAGTTGGGGAACCATCGTTGAGAAGGCTCAGATTGTGGTCAGCAAGAAACTGGTCTATGAGGCGGCCCCGGCTAGATGTATAAGCACTGCCCCACAAAGGATGGTGGGCATTGAAGTCCCCAAGGATGAGGTAAGGAGGGGGGAGTTGCTGAAGGAGGGCCACTAGGGACGTGAGTGTAGGTGGCCTGTCAGGTGGAAGGTAGAGGTTGCAAATGGTCAATGGAGTGTCCAAGTGAACCCGGACAGCAACCACTTCCAATGGAGTTTGGAGAGGAATCCAGGTACTGACAATATCTGTCCGGACCAAAGTACAAACCCCACCAGACGCCTGGAGGGGACCAACCTGGTTCCGACAAAAAGCACGGAACCCACGGAGGGTCGGTGAATGTGCATCCTTAAACCTCGATTCCTGCAGGACGACACAGGCAGCAGAAGAGAGAGAGATTAGCTGTTTAATCTCCAAGAGGTGACGGTAGTAACCATTACAGTTCCATTGGATGATCACATCACGAGGATCTAGGCGGGAAGCGAATGGCATAACGTCTGTCACGCTGCTTTGTCAGCGTCCGTCACCAAAGAAGAAGGGACAACATCCATAAATAGCTGATCAGCCTCGGGTTCAATGGGATGAGCGAGTTGCGAAAGCACAGTCGGCACCTCCGGTGGTACCGGAGGGGCTTTATCTTGTAACTTTGGTTTCTTCTTCTTCTTCTTCTCCTTCTCCTTCTCCTTCTCCTTCTCCTTCTCCTTCTCCTTCTCCTTCTCCTTCTCCTTCTCCTTCTCTTTCTCTTTCTCCTTCTCCTTCTCTCGTGTGGGACGGGCAGGACCCACCCCAGAGAGAGGACTTTTGTCAGTTAGGTCTGGTACTGACGAGGATCGGGCGACCTTTGAACTCACTGACTGGGAGTCCGATGACCGGCTGGAGGTCGAAGATCTCCGATCTGGGGAATGCCGGGACGGAAGGCCCTGAGATAGGGCACTGTCACCGGCAGGCGACGGAGAAGGGGTGCACTTCTCCGGCTGGGAAGGGGTGGGACACAAAGGGAGGGCTACAGGAGCTACAGGAGAGGGAGATGTGAGGGAGGGGTGTGGACGGGGTGTAGGGGGGAGATGGGAGTGGGAAGGGGAGGGTGAAAGGCTAGACGATAACGTCGTAGCGAAGGTCGTCGCCATTTGCACGGGATGCAGACGTTCATATTTACTGCGGGCCTCAGGGTACGTCAAACGCTCCAGGGATTTGTACTCTTGTATCTTCTTTTCTTTTTTGAACATAGGGCAATCTGGCGACCGTGAAGAGTGGTGTTGTTGACAGTTGACGCACACCGACGGAGGAACACAGGGGCGGAGGAACACAGTGGGCGTCCACAATCACCGCATACTGGGACTGCTGTACAGCGAGAGGACATATGACCAAACCTCATACATCGAAAACACCGCATGGGAGGTGGAATGTAGGGCTTCACTTCACATCGATATATCATTATCTTGACCTTCTCTGGGAGTGTGTCCCCCTCGAAGGCCAAGATAAAGGCCCCAGTATCGATGCGGTTATCTTTAGGTCACCTCTGAACGCGGCGAACAAAATGTACACCACGCCGCTCGAGATAGGCCCTAAGCTCCTCATCAGTTTGAAGGAGGAGGTCCCGGTGGAATATCACACCCTGTACCATATTCAAGGATTTGTGCGAGACAATTGTTACTGGAATGTCGCCAAGGGTGGTGCAGGCGAGCAAAGCTTCAGACTGGGCTTCCGAGACTGTTTTAATGAGTAATGAGCCAGATCTAAGCTTACCCATAGATTCCACTTCACCAAACTTGTCCTCTATGGTCTCGACAAAGAACAGAGGTTTGGTGGTAGTAAAAGTTCCTCCATCAGTCCTTGAGCAAACGAGATAGCGAGGAAAGGGTTTTGCTCCTAACCGGCGAGCCTGGCCTTCCTCCCAAGGGGTAGCAAGGGAGGGAAACATCCTCTTATCCGCAGTAGCAGCATTAAACGATCTCTTCCTGTCTTGAGAGACGGCCGATGCACGACCATTTTGGAGTCTAACTCTTTTCATAGTGCTAGACGTCCGCCCTGGTGTCACCCACTCCGAAACCGGGGTCTCTCCATGGGCGCCACCCAGCCTCAGCAAAGGCCACCTGGCACGATGGCCATTGCCGGGAGTTCTGATAACCCCGAGGACAGGCATCAACTCCTTGGCTTGCATGGAGAGGTCGCAGCTCAGACACCAGTAGTGTGATCCCTGTGGTGTCAGGGGGCTCAGCCAAAGGGTACATAACAGCCCCCCCACACGGACTGGCTACACGTGCTGGGGACCTAGCGGGGATGGGGGCTACAGCGAGGAAAGGAAGTGGAAAGGAAAGGATAGGACCCGCGCTGTAGAGGCTAGGTCGGGAGTTCTTCCCCAATTGGCTCACACATTATCGGACAATTTTGGTATGGAAGGTCAAACCCCGAGGGGGACCAAACTGGGCCAAAAACCGGTGTACACAGCAGACAAAACCAAAGTGCAGGACAATCGGTACCATGGGATAGCCAAGCCGTCATCCAGAGTACCACCGAGAGACGGGGTTGGAGAGGGTGGGAAGGAGGAATTGGGATGGGAAGGAGGGGGAACTAGGAGGGGTAATGCAGCCTGGGGAAAGCAGGAAAAAAGGCTGCAATGGCTCGGGGACCCGTGCGCGCCACACACGTACCCACAAAAGAGCTGTGGGCCCCCTGGGGGGGCACTCATGTGTTATTTACGTTGTCTTTGTTTGGAAGAACATAAGTTTGCCTACAGTTATTTGCAAGAGGGGAAACACACACACACACACACACACACACACACACACACACACAAACACACACACAGAGGGTAAAAATAGAAAGAAAATCTCAGACAAATACCTTCAGAAGACCCTGAGAACTGCTACCACTTCGCTCACTTTTATCATTGGTAATTACTATCCCAAAGTCAAAAGTCAAATTAATCTTGACCTATAATTACTTATATGTATAATTACTAATGAAATCTCATATATAAAATTACGAATTAATTCCGTCTTGGTTTCTAAGAACAAAGAATAAAATATTTAACAATTTACCTTTTTTGCTAGTGCTTATTTTTAAGTGTATTATGTGCGGTCTTAAAATACTTGTCTTGCTCCAATGTGGCACGGGTAAACTAAAACGTTGGACACACGTGTTTCATAACGACCAGTTTCAGAATACCGAACTACAGACAAAATTACTAAGCCTGGGAAAGGTTTATTTGTGCTGTAACCTCACCCAACACCTTACCTCGCCAAGAATGAAGGCGTTTGTGTATGGTAGTGCTACAATTTGTATGTCTTTTTATGCCTTATCCAAGCAAATTCTGCAGTTGAGGTAACATCTGTGGCTAGTTTGAATTTACATTTCGGAAACGAGATGAAAAGTTGAAACGAGAGTTATACATTGGAAGAAGACTGTACTTTTCATAAGAGTACTCATATTAGTATATGTTAACTACGACAAGTACCACGTTCTGCGTATAGGAGCACTATTATAACGAGCATACTTTTCGGAAAAAAAGGCCGAAGTTAATCATGACTGGTAACAGAATAGCAAATACAGTATCACCACCAAAGAAATACGACTTATCACTGTATTGTATCATAATGAATAATAAAGTGGGACATAAGATATTGTATTCCATCACGATAGTACCGTTCACCAACTTCTTGCTGTCTGGTGGGGTAAGATGATAGCCTCAGGCTTCAATAAACAAATGCATTTTAGACAGTATATCGACAGCAAGGAGGTGTAGCCTCGTCAACTGACAGTATAATGTATATCTGTATTCCGAACCAGCGTTCATATTCTTATCTAGAAGACAAAACAGATGCTCATCCAAGCGGCCAATATTGAAAGTAATCAATCAAGGTGTACAATCCCGTAAGCAGTGTACTGCGAACAGCGGACAAATCTTATTACGTTAGCACGATGCAGTCTGTACCATTCAGTTGTTAAAGTGTTCAAAATTCTTTAGGTGAAATGTATTTATCAGCATGTTTCGAGACTCATTTGCAGTACGATTTTCAAAAATAGCCACTAGGTATCCTTAAAATAAAGAATGTAAATTCAGTACTCTATCCCTAAACATATCCACAAATATATTCGTACCTTTTCCGAATTTACTCGTGCAGTTAAACGCTGCACGACTATTCACTATTTTTGTTCACGCATCCTGAAACGCGTAGATATATGAGAAATAAATACTATATCTATGCATAAAAAAAGTATGATGATCGAAGTGCGTCCGAACTGGCCACAACACACTTCAAATTTTCAGACTTACCACCACAATGACTCCAGCTATAGCGTTACTTGCCTTTAATACGCGTAATTCTTAGTATGTAATCAAGAATAGAGAATCTTAGCATACTGAATCGGAGGAATAAAATTTAAAAAAATGTTTTGTTCTCTGTGTTCAAGCAAGATATTAATTTTGGATTAAATGAGTAATGATAGTAGTAATTAGCGGTGCAGAAAGCAGGTGAAGCTATACTATAAGGCTACGACGTTGTAGTTAGGATAAGGAAAAAATGTTATATTTTCTTCCTGATGTTGAAGTAGTTCATTTTGTGTCAGGTGCGGTGATCACTGTGTCCCCAGTGGTGTAGTGGTCAGCGCAACTGCCTAGAAAGCAGGAGACCCGGGTTCGAACCCCGGCTGGGTACACATTTTCAGCTTTGCCCAATCGCAGTTGATGTCATATATTCTGTGAATATTAAATAATTCTTCCACTCTGGCGTGCTCATGTGTTTCATGCCAAGCTGAACAAAGAAATCAAATGTTTCAAATGTTTGTATAGCTTATGGGACTTAACTACGGGGTCATCAGTCCCCAAACTTACAAACTACTTAGAAACTACCTTATACTGAAGACGGCACAATTATCCATGCACGAGGAAGGATTCGAACCCCCGACCGTAGTGGCCGTGCAGACCGTGACTGGAGCGCCTCAATCCCCTCGGCCACCACGGCCAGCAACAAAGAAATCCCGATAATGATTCATCTCTCTCTCTCTCTCTCTCTCTCTCTCTCTCTCTCTCTCTCTCTCTGTTTACCAAAAAATGAATCCTTCCTTCATTCAGGTTTCACTCTACAGATTTTAATGAGAGAGAAAACGAGATCAACTATCTCTTTGACGTGGAGCTTTCGATATACAAAGTTACGCTTCACAACTGAAGGTTCAAATTGTCCCATGCTTGCAAAGTCCTCGGTAAATATACTTATTTCTAAAAGGTCTTTGTAATCAATAACCATGGCGTCATCAGAGATAATCTCGCAGTCTATTTCCCGCAACGAATTGTGGGGTCCTCTATGAATGTCTATAAATTGTGCGAACCTCCGCGCAGCCGAGAAAACTTATAATGTTTAATTAGAAGCCTGTATAACGTGGGATGTTTGGAGTTGAAGCTTTTCCAATAGGGTCTGCTCTCCGTCTGACTGGCTCCAGAAGACATTCCAGCCACGTAAGGGCATACATTCTCACTCTGGCCACGCCAGGTGTCAACAACAGATCCAACACGGATCGAGTACACAGGCTGAATAGACAAACCACAGAGCGAGTCGACTTTGGCAAGGCGGAAAGGATAAGATACTCCTCTAAGAAAAAAATATCGTTTTCCGATACACCTCCACCGCATTAAAATTACTCGAACCTCATTCTGTGACTATGCACTACAAGAAGGTGAAATTAATTACATCCTCTTTGTATGCTCAAAATGGAAGAAATACAGTCGTATCTGCAACAATTACACCGTTTGAACGTAGAGCTTCCTTCGAGTGCCATCATCGTACTTTGACTAATCCTGCACTTACTAAAGAGGTTTTTTTTTAAAATTCTTAGAAACTGTCAAGATATCTGTATCGATATAACACAGTATTGGTTACCTGTCACTTTATGTTAATACTAAATGGACCTGCATGTGTAATTATTTCGCTACAGGATCTGAACACTTTTCTGCCTAGTGCTCCTATTCTTTTCAGTCTCCACTATCTTGTTGTACAAGAATCATTATCTATATTACACTATCGTCGAACATTTGTGCCCAGCATGTTGCGGATATTTGTTCAATATAAATATGTAATTTATTTACCATGTTTGTGCGACCCAACATTATCAATCAGTAATTAGTCACATTGTCCATCCATTTTTACCATTTAAAATGTCACAAAGTTGTACAATATTTTATACGTATCACAATTGCGTTATCCATTCAGGGTTTCTAATCTAATGTTGCTTTCTTTTGTTTTATCTACAATATGGGTATGTAATAATGTCTTATGTAGGAGACATCGATCCAAGGCCAAATAAATAAATAAAAATATTAGAAAGACCTGAACGGAAAAAAAAAAAAAAATCATCTCATTTACATGCTCGCTCAGTTACAGTCAGCAAATCTGCGTTCAAGATCACTGTGGCAAGTCAAATACTGATTATGTAAAGAACAGACTTCGATTTTATAATGTGTAAATTATGAGTTGAGATTCTTATTATAATACATAAGTTTGTTGCATGCCGTACGTACTTTTCAAATTCTCTGGTGAAAGATTTTTAACTGGCGTACCTTTCGCAACTAAAATAAATTTTTTTAGTTGATGCATTCACCAACAGCGTCAATATTAATAACCATTATTAACGCTTCTTATTTGAGTCTCCTATGGATCGCGTAAATTACTACTTCCGACTTGACATCCGTTTTTTCCACTAATTTATCATTCGATCGTTGTGCTGTTGTTCACGAATTTCTGAATACAAGGTGTGTTGTAATAAATAAATATTTATTAATTTGGTTCTAAGAATTTAAAATATCTGAGAGTCATCCAAAGAGTTTCTCAAGTTAAGTGCTTAATCTTATCTCAGTCACTTAATCTGCTAGCACACACACACACACACACACACACACACACATATTATTGTGCGCCTCGGTTGCACACTGGTAGTGCCAGACTACAAAACCAAACGTCGCGGGTTCGATCCCCACCAGCTCCTATGGTTTTTATCTGTCTCTTTCCACTTCTTTCACCTCTGGCAGTATTGCTCACGTGAAAAAAAAAAAAAACGAGTAGCACCGTGGTTCGGAACTGTCCCCCCCTATAACTGGCTGGGAAAGTCAGTTCGAAGGTCGGAGGAAGGCAACGGCATACCACCTCCACACAGGACCATGCCTAGTAAAGCACTGTGGTGTTCAAACCAATATTCGGATTGATGACTGCTTTACCTTTTATAATCATAATGCATCAGTCTTCAAGTTAAATCTTTCACCCACATTTTCTTTTGCTTCTAAAATTAGGTACAAAATGCTTCCGCTACATCCATACTCCCAGCGAGGCAAACAACACCACACTCGACCAACGCCAAAAGCTAACTCGCGACGGCGCGTCAAGATATAACAGCTCTGTTGTCACCAACATAGGGCTTTAACGAATTCGAAATATTTAAACATTTCGACCGTTTCAGAGCACTGAATTAAATCCAATGGCAAAGATGAAAATTTGTGCTGGATCGGGATTCGAACACGGATTTCCCGCTTTGGGTCAGCGGTTGCCTTAACCAACTACGCTATCCAGGCATGCTTCCCTTCCCTTCCAACCCAAATTCTCACCTTGTTGCACACTACGATTGCAATTCCCCCTGCCTATTTGATTCAACTTGCTCGCAGCCTACACTGGATTCCAGCAAGGGATCGAGCGTATTAATGCGTCCGCATTGAAATTGTCAAGTTCCTTTTGGGGGCATCATCATTATATAAATACGCTAACATGAAAATTGTGGTACAGATTACTAATTTATTCGTACAAGAAGGCCAATGAAAGTTACATAATTCGAAAGATTGTTTGTCGTAGATTTCAGGAATATAAATATTATGTGTGCATTTAGCCATTAAAAGTGGTAAAAGGAAGTAGAAATTTTCCTATCTATAGCTTGGATCAAGTTTTACATTCTCCAACAATCAGCTCACTGATTGGCTATTCGCCTCGACCAAAGACGCTGTAATGCAGCGCATCTGCAGTATTAAAATAACGTATTAAAGTAAGTGAATATCGAAACATGGAGTGCTCCCAACTCACTTTCTTGTGCCGTTCAAATGCTTCATTTTCGTAGTGATTAAGAGTGGTTAAAGGAAATGGATGTTTTCATATGCATGCCGATATAAAGGATGATGCGCCGGGAGAGGCATCAAACGGTTCTCGGGTGGAACTACGAAGTCGAGAATGCCGATATAAATGATGATGCACCGGGAGAGGCATGTAGCGGTGCACGGGTGGAACTACGAAGTCGACATGTTATCAGCTCTGGAATTCTGAATATCGCAGTATCGAAATAACATTATTTCTTGGCGTTGTATGAATATACGAACACCAAAATTGTAGTTCCATTTCAAATATTAGGCTAATAAATGTTGTATAATTAGAAAATGGCATGAGAAGTATATACTTCCGTTTTTATTTGTTGTTATTGAGTCAGGCATTTTTCTTAACACGTAAAAGATACCGTTTCATACCTCCCAGTGCCTGTTAAATTTTACCAAATATCCCAGCGGCCTCCTATGACAATGTTGGCAACAGATGCTGAATAGTGAGAATCCTGTGTCTTCATTTTAGCCAATCGCTTGACAACGCTGATGTTTTCTCATGGAATCTTCGCTTTACGAGGGCATTTATTTTTACTGAGCGGACGAGGGTACATACAAGAACCTGCCAACCACAAAGGAGGAACAGCATTATTTGTTTACTTCATGGTCTGTATGATGCATTAATCGAGTCATTCTATGTGGTTCGAACATATGGGCAAAGATTTTCTATCGTGTTGTTGATGTTGACAACATAATCACGCGAGACCGCCGACATGATACGTAAAATTTTTCCCCCAGTGACCATTGTAAACACAATTGGTCGATTTTCGACCACAGGCAATACTAGTCTATACAATTACTAACATGGTGTCATCTTAGGACATGTAGGCAAAGGACAAACACCGTATCAGTAATTGTATAGGGCCTTAAGTAAAGACCGTGACAGGCATCTAAGCAGTGCAAACCTTTCACGATACATTTTTCTCTGGAGACGGAAATTCGAAACCTCCTTTTGAACACTACATGTGTTCAGAATTTCACGTTTTTGAATCTTCATCTTCAGATCACTTTGTTTCCTTGTTCTATTTACAACAGGAATAATTCTTTATGACTGATATTTTACAAAAATTCTGTTGTATATCTGCTTTCTTTAATTAGCCGTTAGTCATCATTCTACGTTATCTCGTTGTTACATTTAGTGCCGCAATTGAGTGACCGAGCGGTCTGAGGCGCCTTGCTGTGGATTGCGCGGTTGCTCGCCGTTGGAGTTTCGAGTCCTCCATCGGGCAAGCGTTTGTTTGTTTGAGCTTAGGTTAGTTTAACTTAGGTTAAATAATTAAGTCTGGGAACTGTTAACCAGAGTAGTCAAGTTCCGTAGAGTTACAGACATTTGATTTTGTTACATTTAATTCTTCAGTTTTCTTGTGCAGGTTTATATCGTTGCTGCTCCTGAAATCACCATTTTGTTTTGTTGGCCTCAACTTTTTTTCCTTTTCTTTTCCACTTTTCCCATATCCCCCGTCTTAGTGAAAAATGCAGCAAGAAACTGTAAATTTGCTTCCGAAGAAATAGAGTTCTTAAAGTATATAGCTTCTGTCAACTGAAAGTCCATTTCCATAGTCACTGTATTCGGTTTATTAGTCTTCCTGAAGCAGCCTTGCTGTATTATTTCAATAACACATGTCAATATTACAATCAAGAACATCGAATTCAATTCAGTGAAGCAGCTGCAAACTTGTACCCAAACCGGAGTTCGAACATGGATCTTCTGCTCATCAGCCGCAGGTTCTACCCACTTTTTTTTCTTTCCTTTGTTCTTCGGATACTTCGATCCGTTGCGTTGTACCGGGTGATCAAAGTCAGTATAAATTTGAAAATTTAATAAATCACGGAATAATATAGATAGAGAGGTAAAAATTGACACATATGCTTGGAATGACATGGGGTTTTATTATTAAAAAATGTACGACAAATGTCGCTTCATCTGATCAGAAAAGCAATAATTAGCATAAAAACTTAAGACAAAGCAAAGACGATGTTCTTTACAGGAAATGCTCAATATGTTCACCATCATTCCTCAACAATAGCTTTAGTCGAGGAATAATGTTGTGAACAGCACTGTAAAGCATGTCCGGAGTTGTGGTGAGCCATTGGCGTCGGATGTTGTCTTTCAGCATCCCTAGAGATGTCGGTCAATCACGATACACTTGCGACTTCTGGTAACCCCAAAACCAATAATCGCATGACGAAAGTGGCGGCTGAGCACACGATCATCACCAAACGACGCGCGCAAGAGATCTTTCACGCGCCTAGCAATATGGGGTCTACATCCTTCATAAAAATCGTACGTTCCAGCATGTGTTCATCAGCCAGGCTGGGGATGATGCGATTCTGTAACATATCGGCGTACCTCTCACCCGTCACGGTAGCAGTCACTGACGTTTTGCTGTCCAGCGCCATCTGTCGAACATTTTTGAACTTTTTTTTTGTCCTAATAAAACACCATGCCATTCCAAGCATGTGTGTCAATTTTTACCTCTCTATCTACATTATTCCGTGCTTTATTAAGTTTTCAAATTTATACTGACTTTTTGATCAGTCGGTACATCGTTGAGCTGTTGGCTCAGTTTGTTATTAGAGACAGCATTGAGCCTTCTCAGAGAACGCGATGAGCCACCGTGCCAGCATCCACTGAGCCTCCTGGACATGGTAGATATCGCAGCTTCATGAGCAATCCTCGCGTGCTCTGCACCACACAAAAATTATCTGCTTATATCTTGCACTACTATCATAGTGTCCGTTGCCCATTATTCTCGTATATATATTCTCTCGGGCTTCCAGACGCGTCAAGCGGTTTGATATCTACGAGCTTTCCGCCGAAATCTCCTCGGCCATTGTCAAGTGGTGACTGTCTTATCATTGCTGCCGCCGTCCTTATCTACCTGCGCGGCCCCCTGTGACGTCACTGGTGCTCAGCCGCATCGCCATATATGGCAATGTTTTGGCCGTGTGCCTGCCGCGCCCGCTTCAACCGTCCGATGGCAGGGTACCAAGCTGTGCTCAGCTGCACGCCGCCGCCTTTATTAAGAGGTTTTTCAGATATTTTGATTTCGATATCCTCTTATTATGCTATCCCAGAAAGTATTGATGTATTGACTGATGTATCCTCGAACGCAATGCGATGTTTGTTTTCTAGAGTGTGCTCCGCAATTGCTCATTTTTCGGGATAACGTAGGCGGAAACATCTTTCATGTTCAACACAGCGCTGTTCAATATTCCACACTGTCTGTCCGATGTACAACTGTCCACACCCACACGGTATCTTGTACACACCTGGCGTTCTAAGGCCTAGATCATTTTTCACAGGTCTCATCATCTGTCGCAATTTTGTAGGAGGTCTGAAGACCGTGTCGATCTCGTGTCTCTTAGGAAGCCGGCTAATATTTCCCGTTACCGAGCCACAAAACGGCAAAAATGCAAGGTTCTTTGTCTCCTCTTCGACGGTCCCCTGCTTGCGTGTCTTCGGATGAAGGGCTTCTGTTATCTGACAGCTGCTGTAGCCATTTTACTTAAACACTTTCCGTAAGTGGCTCAGTTCCTTCTGCAGATGTTCATTGTCCGAGACTACTTCAGCTCTGTGCACCAGCGTCCTTAGAGTAAATCGTTTTTGCGATCGGTGATGGTGACTCGTAGCGTGCAGATACAGGTCCGTGTGGGTGGGTTTCCGGTAGACACTATGACTAAGGCATCCATTTGTTTTGCGCCTGAGAAGTACGTCAAGGAACGGCAGGGCACCATCTCTCTCTACCTCCATCGTGAAATTGATTTTGCCATGGATGCTGTTGATGTGGTCCAAGAATTCACCCAGTTTTTCATGTCCATGCGGCCAGACAACGAACGTATCGTCAACATAACAATAGCTACGCTTAATAAAGACGGCGACTTGCAGCTGAACACAGCTTGAGACCTGGCCATCGGACGCGGGCGCGGCAGGCAGGCGGCCAAAACACTGCCATATATGGCGATGCGGCTGAGCACCAGTGACGTCACAGGGGGCCGCGCAGGTAGATGAGGACGGCGGCAGCAATGATAAGACAAGTCACCACTTGACAAGGGCAGAGGAGATTTCGGCCGAAAGCTCGTGGATATCAAACCACTTGACGCGGCTGTAAGCCCGAGAGAATTTTATCAGCATAACTCGCCGCGAAACTATGCATTCTAAGGTTATTCTATAAACGCTGCTTCAAATAAAATGGTACGAACGCTATTTCTAATTATTTGAATAATAATCCTACAAGTTGTTTGTTGCCGACTGCTTTATACGCATGGTCTTCAAGTTATGTTACCTTCAGCTTTCTCATTACTCTGTTGTTTCATCCGAGGCTGGAGTGTTTGAACGCCAAAGAACTCCTTGCGTGGTTTAACACAGAAGGAATCCCTTGCTAAAGATAAACAACCGGCAATTTAAATTACGGTTGCGATTAGGAAAACATAGCTGCAACAAAGGTTGCATGCACAGTTGCAGAAACAAACTAAATGAAATCACACACTGAATCCAATGTTCATGATCTTACTGACATCGCGATTTTACGCAACTGGAAGCTTCCAGATTGTAATTGCTGACTTGTATTGTAAAACGATATCAATTAAAATATCTTTTTATTCTTACTTGAAATTTTCTTTACGAGGTTTCTTCTCCATTTACAATTTTTGTTTATGTATGCAGAGAAAACTCGAAAGACGTCGACAATTGTCAGTCGCTTCTATATAGATCGCAAGTCCGATACAACTCGATTCGACACAATCGCAATTATCTCTGTTATTTAGCGACGTTGTCAAATCTATTTCGCTGACCTCAGTTCAATATTGAACCAAGTTCAGTGATCTAAGATAAGTGTTATATAACAATAAAATAACCAAGTTCGTTTCTGATATTCGATCAAAACTGATCTCCGTTTAGCGATATTTATGAAACTGGCTCTTAGTCATATAATGCCTTATTGTCCGCTCCCGCAGCTCAGCCGACAGCGTCGCTACCACGCAGGGGGCTCGGGTTCGATTCTCGGCTAGGGACTGGCCGTTGTGTGTTGTCCTCATCATGATTTTCATCATCATCGACATGCAAGAGGCCGAAGTGGCGTCAAGTAAAAAGAGCTATATATACATCCATACTCCGCAAGCCACCTGACGGTGTGTGGCGGAGGGTTATCTTGAGCACCACTCACTATCGGTTCTCCCTCCTATTCCAGTCTCGTATTGTTCGCGGAAAGAAAGATTGTCGGTATGCCTCTGTGTAGACTAATCTCTCTGATTTTATCCTCATGACCTCTCGCGAGATATACGTAGGAGGGAGCAATATACTGCTAGACTCCTCAGTAAAGGTATGTTCTCGAAACTTCGACAAAAGCCCGTACCGAGTAGGCAAAGTGCCAGTGTGTGACGCGTATTTCCTTACCACACACAAAGAAACACTGAAAAATGTTCTATTCATTAATCGGTTAGGTAAGCTAGAAAAGAGAAATGGATAGGTTAGATATGGTGGGGATTAGTGAAGTTCGGTGGCAGGATGAACAGGATTTCTGGTCAGGTGAGTAAGGGTTATAAATACAAAATCTGTTGGTGATAACGAAGGAATAGGTTTGATAATGAATAAGAAAATATAAATGTGGGTATGTTACTATGAACAGCATAGCGAACGCATTATCGCAGTACAAAATTCAAATTATCCAGATAATGAGACCTGTGAAAGGAAAAGTTAATGGTAAATAGAAACAGAAATAAGCTAGACGATCACATAATGAAAAATAAACGGAAAGCAGTCAGTATGAAGTGCAGTATACCTACCCCAAAAATAATGCAGTGCGCTTTCAATGCGAAGCATAGCATATAAAAAATGATATTTGGTATATCCTTTTTCCGTTATCTATGCTGTCTTGTGTCCGCATTAACCGGATAAATGGGAGCATACAGTGTATAAACTACTAGACCAGTCTTACATACTGTAAATGCCTTTTTTATCTGGAGTTTGTAATTTTAAGTACAATGATCTTGAATCACTTGAACAGGTGTGCTATCATCATCGCATCCACGCAACTGATAAACACCGTCTCTCTCTCACCTACACAGACAGACACACGAGCAAACAACAAACAATTGCACGCGATAAGACACGTCGCCAAAGCAGCAAATCAGAAGGCTCTTATTAATATGCAACACTACACTTATCTAATCACACAGTACGCCTTTCAAGTGAGCGTATTATCAGTTGACAGTGTTAGCTAATTACAGAGCTCCATGGAAACAGCGGGCAGTGGAGTTCTGAGAGTACTGATGTACGATGGGAGTTCGAAAAAGCCGGCCGCGGTGGCCGAGCCAAGAACAAATAGAACAACAACGAACGATCAAGATCAGCGACCGCAATACACAGAACTACCCAGAGAGAGGAAAAAAAAAAAAAAAAAAAAAAAAAAAAAAAGGTGACTGAGGCGCTCCAGTCACGGTCAGCACGGCCACTACGGTCGGGGGTTCGAATCCCCCCTCGGGCATGGATATTTGTGCCGTCCTAGTTCGTAAGTAGTTCATAAGTAGTTTGTAAGTTTAGGGACTGATGACCCCGTAGTTAAGTCCCATAAGCTTAACAAACATTTGAACATTTTTAGTTCGAAAAGTAAGTTACACTTTATTTTGGGAGACAAATAACTATTACTAAATATTGCGCTACACTCCAAAGCGACACAGATGCATGGCAGTGATTTTCAACATTAACACCCACTATATGGGAACAATAATCCGAAATGTCAACCAGTCGTACTAATCCATCCCTGGGTCACATATCTTTAAGAACCGCTGTGTGAACTCTCGGTACAGCGGAAAATCTTTCTTCCAAGTGTTCAGTTTCTTGGACATTTATCTTCCGTGATCGATAGCCTTCCTTTCCCCATCTGCATTATTCACGATTACGTACCTTGGTCAAACTGTTAGAAACGTTTCCATATGGCTAAGCGCAGCACCGAATAATTCACGGCACAAGTGTACTTTTTAAACTTCTTGTCCACAAGAATCGCCCTTTCCTGCGTAAATGAACAAGCAGTTCCTGCACTATGATACACGTAATATCCGTATCTTACTGCAGCAGAGCTATGACTGCAGAGAACCCAGAATAGGTTCAAAATGTTCAAATGTTTGTATAGTCTATGGGACTTAACTACGGGATCATCAGTCCCTAAACTTACAAACTACTTATGAACTACTTACGAACTAGGACGGCACAAATATCCATGCCCGAGGGGGGATTCGAACCCCCCCCCCCCCAGAATAGGTAACTCTATTGAAGGTATGCCACTCTTACGAAAGAACAACACTATATAAATAATTGCATTTATTCTTCAAACAGGCAAATGACAATATAAGATCGAATGCGAACTACCTCGAAGAGAACGATCTGATGAACCATAGCCAACGCGTATTCAAAAATAATTGTTCTTGTAAAACACAGCTAGTTATTTAATCACATGAAATGGAGACTACTATCGAGAAGAGATCTCAAATAGATCCCATATTTCTAGACTTCCGGAAGGCTTTAAGAGACTAAGTGGCTTCTAATCAGATTATGTTCTAGTGGAATATCGTCTTAGATGCGCTATAGGACTGGTGAATTCCTGTTAGAAAAGACACAGTTTGTAGATCAAAAGCAACAGCAGGACGATTTAGAGTAAGTTGCAATTTGCGGCTGTTTGCTGATGATGTTGTGGTGTATGGGAGAGTGTCGTCTTTAACTGTCTGTAATAGCATACAGGATGACTTAGACAAAATTTCTAGTTGGTGCGAAGAATGGCAGCTAGCTCTCAATGTAGAAAAATGTAAGGTGATGCACATGAGTAGAAAAAACAATGCCATAAGGTTCGAATACAGCATTAGTAGTGAGCTTCTTGATGCTGTCGCGTCGTTCAAATATCTAGGCGTAACATTGCAGAGCGATATGAAATGGGACGAACATGTAAGGACAATTGCGAGTAAGGCGGACAGCCGACTTCGGTTTATTGGGAGAATTTTGGGAAGATGTACTTCACCTGTAAAAAAGACCGCGTATAAAACGCTTGTACGGCCACGTCTCGAGTATTGCTCAAGTGTTTGGGACCAGCAGCAGATCAGTTTAAAGGAAGACATAGAGGCAGTTCAGAGGCGAGCAGCTAGGTTTGTTACTGGTAGGTTCGACCAATGCGTGAGTGTCACGGACATGCTCCGGCAACTCAATTGGGGATCACTGGAGGAAAGACGACGTTCTTTTCGTGAATTTCTGTTGAGGAAATTTAGAGGGCCGCAATTTGAAGCTGAGTGTAGTACGATCTTGCTGCCGCCTACTTACATTTCGCGTGGTGATCACAAAGACAAGATAAGAGAAATTAGGACTCGTACAGAGGCATATAGGCATTCTTTTTTTCCCTTGTTCTATTTGGGAGTGGAATAGGAAAGGAAATGCCTAGAGGTGGTACAGTGTACCCTCCGCCACGCACCTTACGGTGAGTTGCGGAGTATATATGCAGATGTAGATATGACCTGTATGGTGCGACAATTTACAATTGACCATAAATAATGAGAAGTATGAAGCCGTAAGAGCTAGAAGAAACACGTTATCAAGATAAATTTATCAAATCTAAAGGCCATGAATTCAACTAAATGCCTATTTAAACTGAAAAGTACACACAGAAAGGGGGGGGGGGGGGGCAAACCAGGGGACGGAAGCAAACCAAAACTGCGTTTCATTGGCAGAACACTTAGAAGATACGACAGTTCTACTAAAGAAACTGCCTACACTATATCATTGCGTCCTATTTTGGAGTGTCGCTGCGCATTATGGGATCATCATTGGGTAGGACAGACATGGAAAAAGTTATTGTAGTGTAGATATTTAGGTTATCCGTCTATGCACCTGAATTAATAAAATATATTATTGCCATATATGCATTTCGCCTTACTTTGGAAGGCATCATCAGTGGCCTGTAATATAAACATCATTATGTTTTACAATATTTCATATTTACGTTTCTTAGTATTTTTAGGTTATAAACAGTTCTGGCGCGTTATGTTGATGCCTTCCAAATAAAGGCGAAATGCATATGGCAATAAAATATTTTATTAATTCAGTTACATAGACGGATAACCTAAATATCTACACTATAATAATATAATACAGCAACTCTGGGAAAAACAGGACGAAAAGGAACTAACATGGAAAAAGTTCGCGGAACAGAAGCTCGTTTCACATTATCGTGCTTCAGGGCAAAGAATGTCACGGAAATCAATGAAAGGCGTTATTCGTTACAGCGAGATCTATTTGCGAAATTTCTTTCACCAACTTTATCCTCCGTACATATCCTGCGTACATATTTCGTTAGCACCCATCGGCAGAAACTTGATCACCTTAATAAATTAAATAAAACAGACCGAAAACGGATTGATATACCTGTTCCTTTTTCCCGTCCGCTGTTAGAAAATGGAACAGTAAAGAAATACGCACGTCAAAAATTGTTGCTTCCGCACAATTCTGGGGTTCATGACCCTTTACACAAAAGTGAAATAGAAATATACAAAAAACAACGTTTCAGTTCTGTTTCTACAACTACATATACACTCCGCGATCCACCGCAAGGTGCGTGGCGGAGGGTACACTGTTACACTACTAGGCATTTCCTTTCCTATTCCACTCCCAAATAGAACGCAGAAAAAAGGAAAGTCTATAAGCCTCCGTACGAGCCTTAATTCGCTTATCTTGTCTTTGTGATCTTTATGTGAAATGTAAGTAAGAGGTAAGATCGCCCTGCAGTCAGCTACAAATTCCGGTCCTCTAAATTTCCTCAACAGAATTTCTCGAAAAGAACGTCTTTTGTCCAGCGATTCCCAATGGAGTTCCTGGAGCATTTCTGTGACACTCGCGCATTGATAGAATCTACCGGTAACGAACCTAGCAGCTCGTCTCTGAATTGCTTCCATGTCTTCCTTTAAACTGATATGTTGCGGATCCCAAACACTTGAGCAATACTAAAGAGGTGGTCGTACAAGCGTTTTGTACGCCATTCCCAAAATTCTCCCAATAAACCGAAGTCTGCTGTTCGCCTTACTCACAACTGTCCTTACATGTTCGTTCCATTTCATATCGCTCTTCAATGTTACGCCTAGATATCTGAGACACGCGACTGCATCAAGAAGCTCACTACTTAGGCTGTATTCGAACATTATGGGATTGTTTTTCCAACTCATGCGCATCGCCCTTACATTTTTCTACATTTAGAGCTAGCTGTCATTCTTCGCACCAACTAGAAATTATGTCTAAGTCTTCCTGTATGCTATTACAGTCAGTTAAAGACGACAGCTTCCCATACACCACAGAATCATCACCAAAGAGCCGCAAATTACGAGCTACTCTGTCCATCAGATCATTTATATAGATAGAAAATAATAACGGTCCTATCAATTATCCCTGGGGCACGCCTGACGATACACTCGTCTCTGCTGACGCTCGCCTTCAGAACAGCGTACTGCGTTCTATTACTTAGTAAGTCTTCCAGGCATTCACAAATTTCTTAACCTATTCCATATGTTAGCAGTCTGCAGTGTGGCACCGTATCAAATGCCTTTGTTGCCCTTCATCCATGGCTCGTAAGGTGTCATCAGAGAAAAGGGCAAGCTGAGTTTCACAAGAACAGTTTCATAAACCCTTGCTGATTCATAGAAAGAAGCTTATCCGTCTCAAGGAAATTTACTATATTCGAACTGAGAATATGCTCAAAAATTCTACAGGAAACTGATGTCAACGATATTGGTCTGTAATTATGTGGGTCAGTTCTTTTACGTTTCTATGCTCATGAGACTAGACTTTCTGAATTTGTGTTCCAGATTGCAACATACACCGGTACCTCTAATAGCCGGTAACACGTCCTCTTTCATGCCTGTATTCGTACTGGAATACTGTCCACTAGATCATCAAAGGACTGCCGGCCGCGGTGGCCGAGGGGACTGAGGCGCTTCAGTCACGGTCTGCACGGCCACTACGGTCGGGGGTTCCAATCCCCCCTCGGGCATGGATATTTTTGCCGTCTGTAGTCTTAGCTAGTTCATAAGTAGTTTGTAAGCTTAGGGACTGATGACCCCGCAGTTAAGTCCCATAAGTTCTACAAACATTTGAACATTTGATTTTATCACCAAAGAACTGTTGGTCCAAATTTGCCAACTCGTCAACGCAATTCGGTGTAGATCTCTCAGGCTGGTTGATGTGTAGTTTTGTCCCTTTTCAATGTATCCCTGGCATCGTAGATAGGGTTCATGTGTGGAGAACATGCTGGACACTCTAACCTTGCGATATCGTAACTTGAAGGAATGCATTTACAAGATGAGCACAACGGTTGTACTCAATTAAGACGAATTTCTGACCGAAATGCTGCTAACATGGTTTGCGCTATACGTCAGAAGATGTCATCCCTGTGCCAGATCGCCGTTTGATTGCCTTCTATGACTACCAGTGGCCCCACAAAACATCAAGGAGCCAACACCTAGCTGCCCTCGCTGGACGGTGTGTCCACCTCTCTCGGTGAGAGTGAAGGGATAGTGCCAGTAAGCTAAATGTCAACAGTTACTAAGTGGTGAACGTCGTCTCATGACTTCATTCGTATTGGATTCGCTTTCGTTTTCGTTCATCAGAAGGCCTTGAGATGGCGAAATAGAATCCGACACTGGTAGATTAAAATTAATTAAAACAAAATAGAGACCCAATTTTTTTTCCTTCGAGACATCCACAACCGTACATCTTCATCTTAAATAATTGGATCCGTAACATCTGTTAATATTAAACTTTTTTATTTTATGCACTAACCGAGTTTCGAGACTTATATCTCATCATCAGGTGCATCTGTAAATTACAGTCAAATATAATAGTTATGGATGTTTGGCTACCACACATCTTTACTGAAACTATTCAGTACAACGGTACTCACTAAGTTTTACGGACTCACTAAGTACATATAGTCTTTTCGTACTGAATAATTTTAGTAAAGGTTAATGGTAGCCATTTTATTACATGACCGACGTTACTATTTTATTTGATTGTAATTTGTAGATACACCTGGTGATGAGATATAGGTCTCTAAACTCGGGTAGTGCATAAAATAAAATAGTTTAAAATTAACAACTGTTTCGGATCCCAGTATTTAAGATGAAAATAGAGATCGCGAAACCGCCTGCCAGATTAAATCTGTGTGCCAGAACCGGGATTCGAACCTTCGCCTTTCGCGGGTAAGTGCTCTACCGTCATACATACTCTCTGAGCTATGCCGGCATGGTCCACGGTCTGTCCTCACAGCTTCAGCTTTACTTCTGCCAGTACCTCGCCTCCTACTTTCCGAACTTCAGAGAATCTATCCTACGAAACTTGCAAGACTATCTCTCCTGGAAGAAATGACATGAGGGAGACATCGCTTAGCCACAGCCTAGGGTATGTTTCGTTTAATTTTTCCAAATGTCTGTTGGTATTTCTCCAGAAAAAATGCAATTTGCTGTTCAACGCCAGAGGAATTTTTGGATCTTCCTCTCCTATCGCGGTTAATGACATGTTGGTATCCATACAGAAAGATAAAAGAAATAGAGGACAAGCCAAACAATAAGTCGACAAAATAAAAAGGGTGGATGCATTAAAAGTAAATTATTTGATTACTTGCAATACGTGTCCCGCCTTATGCTGACTGCAGTATTACAGTGCCTTTTTTGTCACAGCAGACGCGTTTCGCTTTTTATTCATAAAGAGTCATTTGTGTTTGGTGTTAATGTTAATTCTTTAAATTGCACTGGTTTTTCCATCTTGTTAAGCGAGGTTAGTCGATTTACGATGCAGATTTTTGTTTACACTCGGTAAATTTTGCCTACTATTGTGCGTTTCGCTTTATATGTTCAAATTTTTGTTAAGCTTATGGCACTTACCTGCGGGACTATCAGTCCCTTTCGCTATTTCGTGTTTTATCATGTTGTTTTCAGGTGGCAATCTACAGTCACAATGTATTTAAAAAAATCATATTTGTGCCAAAAGCTGTATAATATTTTTATTTGTTAGACTCGAGCGATTTCGGCAGTTGCTGCCATCAAAAGGAGATTAACAAAATCGATCTTTTATAACCCACCCTCATGAACTACAGACATTGCCGAGGAGGGGTGGCTTGCGTTCCTCAACGGTACAGATAGCCGTACCGTAGGTGCAACTACAGCGGAGAGGTATCTATGGAGAGGCCAGACAAACGTGTGGTTCCTGAAGAGGGGCAGCAGCCTTTTCAGTAGTCTGGATCATTGACTGAGCTGGCCTTGTAATATGAGCTAACGTGACTTTGCCACGCAGTTACTGCGAACGTCTGAATGCAAGGGGAAACTACAGTCAATAATATTCCCGATGACATGCAGTTCTACTGCAAGAATATATGACGATGGCATTTTCGCGAGTAAAATATTCCGGATGTAAAATAGTCCCCCCATTTGGATCTCTGAGTGGGGACTATTAAGGAGAACGTCGTCATCGCGAAAAACAAAATAGGCATTCTACAGACAGAAGCGTGAAATGTTCTATTCCTTAATCGATTAGGTAAGCCAGAAAAGAGAAATGGATAGGTTAGATATGGTGGGGATTAGTGAAGTTCGGTGGCAGGATGAACAGGATTTCTGGTCAGGTGAATAAGGGTTATAAATACAAAATCAATTGGTAATAACGCAGGAGTAGGTTTGATCATGAATAAGAAAATAGAAATGTGGCTAAGTTACTATGCACAGCATAGCGAACGCATAAGCAGCAAAGATCGACAGGTAGCCAACATCGACCACAGAGATTTGAGTGGAAACAAGGCCCTGGAATAGATTATTTTCTTCTAAACTGTGATATCGTTGGGAGAGCCATTCATGAAGAAATTGTTCCACTTGGTAAGCAAGATGTATGAGACATGGGAAATACCTTCAGAACTGAAGAAGAATATAGTGATTCCAATACCTAAGAAAGCAAGTGCAGACAAATGTGAAAGTTACAGAACTAACAGTTTAATAAGTGGTGGTTGCAAAATACCAAACGCGAATTATTTCCAGATGGATGGAAAAACTGGTGGAATTCGACCTTGGGGAAGATCAATATTGATTTAGAAGAAATGTAAGAACACGCGAAGCAATACTCACATAGATTAAGGAAAGGGAAACGTACTTTTTAGCATTTGTGGATGTGGACAAAGCTTTTGACAATGTTCACTGGAAAACACTTTCTCAGATTCTAAATGTAGAAGGGTAAAATATACGAGCGAAGAGCTATATTCAACTTGTATAAAAACCAGACAGCAAAAATAAAAGGTATGAAAGGGTCGTAGTGGTTGGGAATGGACTAAGACAAGGTTCTAGTCTTTCCCCAATGTTGAGCAAGCCGTGAAGAAATGCAGGGAGAAATTTGGAGAGTGAATTAAGGTCCAGGGAGAGGAAATAAAGACCTTGCGGTTTTCTGACGACATAGTAATTCTGTCAGAGACAGCAAACGACCTGGAAGAGAAATTAAAGGGAATGGACAAAGGAAGGTATAAGATGAACATTAACAAGAGTAAAACGAGGGTAATGGAATGTGGTGCCAGAAAATCAGACGATGCTGAAGGAATGATATTAGGTAATGACGTAATAAAATTAATTGATGACTTTTGTTATTTGGGTTGCAAAATAACCTCTGATGGCGGAAGTACAGAAGATATGCAATGCAGAATGGCTATGGGAAGAAAAGCGTTTTGAAGAATCGAAATTTGTTGACACACAATATTAATTTAAGTGTTCGGAAGTCCTTTCTGAAAGCATTTGTCTGGGGTGTAGCCTACCATCATATGGGAGTGAAACGTGGACGATGAGAAGTTCAGGCAAAAAGATGGTGGAAGCTTTCGAAATGTGGTGGTACAGACCAATGATGAAGATTAGATGGGTATGTCACGTAACTAATAAGGAGTTGCTCAACAGAAATGGAAAGAAAAGGAGTTTCTGGCGTATGATGAGTAAGGTGAAGGGATAGATTGGTGGGACACATGAGACATCAAGTAGTCAACTTATCTTTAGAAGGACGTGTGTGGGGTAAAAATCGTAGAGGGAGACCGAGGAACGAATACAGAAAGCAGATTGAAAAGGATGTAGGTTGCCGAACTTACTCTCAGATGAAGAGCCCGTATCAGGACAGGGTATCCTGGGCAGCTGCATCAAACCAGTCTACGGACTGAAGATCCCATTAACAATTATAACAAGATATCATTTTTGCGAATAAGGCAACATCAAAATTACAATAAGCATTCGCAATTCTTATTGTACTTTTGATGTTGCATTATTGGTCAAAAATGATATCTTGTTGTCATTGATGTACAATATTTTGTTGAACTCCTGTTGATGGCTGCAACTGCCGAAATTGGTCAAGTGTAACAAATAAATTATTATACAACTTATGGCACAAGAACGATGTTTTCCAAACATTTTATAGTGTAAGCAAAATCTCGTCATCATTTCAAAAAATTGTAACTTTTAAACCATTAAAGGTAGAGAATTGTGATTCTTTTTAATTGGTTTAGCTGCGCTTCTTTTTCCTTTGTTTCAGATTTGAATTGGAAAGCAACAAAATAATGACAAACGAGAAGAAGACGCCATGTGTCATATGATACACGGAAACCGAATATGTGATAAGGGTGCTGCAGAATTATCGACGCCAGAATGAGCCGCGGTTGAGTGGCCGAGCGCTCTAAGGCGCCTTGCTGCGGAGCGCGCTGTTGTCTGCCGTCGGGGTTCGAGTCCTTCCTCGGGTGTGTGTGTGTGTGTGTGTGTGTGTGTGTGTGTGTGTGTATGTGTGTGTGTTCTTAGCGGAGGTTAAAGTACTTAGTAAGCCTAGGGACTGATAACCATAGCAGTTAAGTCCCATAGATTTACGAACATTTGAAAATTTTGACGCCATAATGGAGGGGCGACACTGGCAAAAGAAAAATCCGTAACGGAGAGATTCAAAACCTATAACAAATAAAGGCAATGCCATAGACATCTCTAGAAGTTGATGACTGTCTCTCAAGCACGTGTTGACAAGAGTGCAAGCTGCATTCCTATGCCTCCCGCAGAAGCCATTTCGTTGAACTTCAGGAAGCACGAGTAACTAAGAAGTTGATGGCTCGTAAAAGTCCTATTGCACGGCTCCCGCGCTCTTTCGATGACACGCCACTAAACCTTTCTTCAGTACCGTTACGTCAGGTGCCAAGTATTCAAGACAATACTCATCATCATTGCTGCCAATCTTACAAGAAACAATGAAGCAATAAGGTTGAGGTTAAAGAGCTGGTCCCTGCATGGACAGTATTCGAAAAAAAAAAAGTTCAAATGTTTGTACAGCTTATGGGACTTAACTACCGGGTCATCAGTCCCTAAACTTACAAACTATTTATGAACTACTTACGAACTAGGACGGCACAAATATCCATGCCCGAGGGGGGATTGGAACCCCTGACCGTAGTGGCCGTGCAGACCATGACTGAAGCGCCTCAGTCTCCTCGGACAGCATTCGAATATTGCCTTGATGTCGACACACTGAAATTCTACAACAGAAAAATTATGAATGCTTCCAAAAGTTTTACAACAGAATACGATGGACTACATGCATGTTCAGAAAAAAAGAAAAAAAAAATACAGTAAACCTTTCACGACTAGAGATGAGATGTTCATATTCACAGGAATTGATCATTAGTTTGTACTGTAGAAATTATTATCACGTCAGTCACCTTGGTTCAGCATGTGTCCTACTGCTTAGTAAGCACAGGATCTGCCATGGGCCCTGATAATTTGTAGCAGGCGTGATGGGGATTTTTTTTTATTTTTTTATTTTCTTTTTTATTTATTTTTTTATCTAAAGGCATCAAACTGCTAAGGTCATCCGTCCCGAGAGTTACAAAATAAGTTACGCTAAGGACAAGCCGCAAAGCCATGCCATAGGGAGGATTCGAATCTCTGGCGAGAATCGCCACCCAATCCGTGACTTGGTGCCTTAGACTTCGCGGTCATTCCCACGAGACATTTTCGCGTATGGGGCACCATTGGTGTCGTGTGGTATCCATGTTGCATTCACCTGGTTCTAGAGTTCATCTGTGGTGGACGGCATTGTTCAATTTTTGTTAGTTCCTCCACGTCCTTCACGCCACACTGGTGTTATTATTTTATATACTTAGGTACAATGTTATTTTTTACCATTTCAATCCAAACAACCATGCTTGTAAGATTTAATTTTGACGTCAACTTTCGCATGTAAACTTTTGAATTTCTTCTGTTGGATTTACCCATAGCGATGACGAAACCAGGTTAAGAACCTTAAACTTTTTAAAACTGTAATGATAATGTTTGTAATCCTCAGTGGCCTAACCGCTAAGTATATTGGTCTGTAGCCTTACAAGCACTCAAACTAACTTATGCTAAGGACAACACACACACACGCGCGCGCGCCCGAGGGAGGACTAACCTCCGGCGTGAGCGGCCGCGCAGTCCATAACGTCGCGTCCCACACCGCACTGTCGTTTCGCCATAGCGTACACATTTTCGATTGACGGTAAGTCTGTTGATGTGGCAGCCCAGGACAAGGGTTGATATATCGTGAGATCCAGATGGTACGTGTTCCTGCACTAACATGTGGTCGTGCGTTGTCATGCTGAAAAATGGAGTCTGGTGTATCGTGCAGAAAGGGCATGGCTACGGGTCACAGCATGAACTAGGAAGGAAGTTTGGGATTTAACGACCCACCAACAATGTAAATATTAAGGTTGGAGCTCAAGGTCAGATTTTTTTTTTTTTTTTTTTTTTTTTTTTTTTTTTTTTTTTTTTTTTTTTTTTTTTTTTTGTAATGATGTGAAAGGAAATTGATCGTGTGCTTTGAATAGCACAATCCCAGCATCTCATGTTTCGAAACATTATTTTTTCTTTACGAATAACCGCGACCTTATTATAATTTTATGTATAAGTCTAGAGCGCAAAATTTATTATTTCCGACTAGTTTCAACCTAATTTGGGGCCTGCGAGTTCTACAGGTGCTGTGGAGCAACCCCTGAAGATGTTCATAGAATATATGACATCAACTGCGATTGGGCAAAGCTGAAAATGTGTACCCAGCCGGGATTCGAACCCGGGTCTCCTGCTTTCTAGGCAATTGCGCTGACCCCTACACCACTGGGGACACAGTGATCACCGCACCTGCAAGGACTACCTAAGCACGCCTCCCGTCAGATACAAATTCCCAGCTTCGCCCTGCCCACAGTACTCAAACTCGTAGTTTAACTAATTCCCGTAAGAGTAAAGGCTTCAAACTTTGCCCACCCCTCCCCACTAACGATAGGATCATTGCCCGTCACCGGCATAAAATATATATATATATATATATATATATATATATATATATATATATATATATATATACACACATGTGGCGTCTGTTGCGAGAGAACAAACGTCACTTCTGATCCTGCAGTTGTTATTATTTAATATTCACAGAATATATGATATCAACTGCGATTGGGCAAAGCTGAAAATTAGTTAAACTACGAGTTTGAGTACTGTGGGCAGGGCGAAGCTGGGAGTTTGTATCTGACGGGAGGCGTGCTTAGGTAGTCCTTGCAGGTGCGGTGATCACTGTGTCCCCAGTGGTGTAGGGGTCAGCGCAACTGCCTAGAAAGCAGGAGACCCGGGTTCGAATCCCGGCTGGGTACACATTTTCAGCTTTGCCCAATCGCAGTTGATGTCATATATTGTATGAATATTAAATAATAACAACTGCAGGATCAGAAGTGACGTTTGTTCTCTCGCAACAGACACCACATGTATATACCTTGAAGATGGCCCAAAATTTGTTTGATGCTATCGTCGGCGTCACATACGAAGGCGCCACAGTTTTCACCCGTTCTGCACTTGGCCTCCATTACCGCACTGGCAACCAATAATATTCATTCTATAGCCGCGAGTTACGCAGTGCTTCCCCAGCAGGCGCAACTTTTGGCGCTCGACCGTAGCTCCTCCCCTCCACGCGTCCCTTAACGTTCCGCCTCTATGCGCGGAAGCGCCTTCCTAGATTACACCAACTATAGTCGGAAATAAATAATCAATTTTGGGCTCTAGACTATTTTATATAAAAATCCCAGCAGTTGCCTGGTGCGACTTAGGGAAATCACGGAAAACACAAATCAGGATGAAGACACGGGGGTTTGAACCGCCGTCCTCCCGAATGCGAGTCCAGTGAGTCACTACTGAGCCCTGGGTATGCACCAGCTGTGGTTTGTTGTTGAATGTAATATCACCCCCACACCACACGGCCTTAAGTTGACGTGGACGTCTTGTAGGAATGCGAGCACTGTCATGTTGTTCCCCCCTCTGTGCAGCGAACCAAACTGCGGCCTCTCATTTTCAGACAAATAGAACCTACATTCGTCCGAAAACACTATCTGATGCCAATCCAGTGTAGCATGTTTCTGCACATTAGTCAAAGATAGGCGGAGAAGTAGGCTACGAGCACGTGATGCATGGCGTAATAAACGGTGACGCCCTGTCACCACTGATAGAGTACCGTGTGCTCCACTGTTGCGTCAGAGACGAGTAGAAGGCCATCTGTCCTGCAATGCCTTTCGGATGAGATGTCGATCTTCTCGGGAGAGGGTATGGCTGGTGTCATGTGGCTCAAAAGCGGTGGCCGAGGGGACTGAGGCGCTTCAGTCACGGTCTGCACGGCCACTGCGGTCGGGGGTTCGAATCCCCCATCGGGCATGGATATTTGTGCCGTCCTAGTTCGTAAGTAGTTCATAAGTAGTTTGTAAGTTTAGGGACTGATGACACCGTAGTTAAGTCCCATAGACTATACAAACATTTGAACATTTTTGTGGTTCAAAAAAACATGTTCAAATGTTTGTAAAGCTTATGGGACTTAACTACGGGGTCATCAGTCCCTAAACTTACAAACTACTTATCAACTACTTACGAACTAGGACGGCACAAATATCCATGCCCGAGGGGGGATTCGAACCCCCGACCGTAGTGGCCGTGCAGACCGTGACTGAAGCGCCTCAGTCCCCTCGGCCACCGCGGCCGGCTGATGTGGCTCATTTTGTATTCTAAGGACTTCCGTGAACAGTTCTGCATACAAACGTTACACTGTACAAGCTTTCCCTACCCTACTCGTAGAGCAGTTATTATAAGCTACAAATCATTATTATTATTCCCTATCAGACCCTGCATCACCTAATGTCTTATGTCCAACAATGACTAAGATTCTTCAATAGAGATATGCAGTCTGATTTGGCATGATCACACATTTATTATCAAAAAATCTTCATACGAATATAAAACAAAATTCATAAAAGAATTGAACACCAAAGCGTGTGCCATTAATTATTGAAATGTAAAGCCTACTTGCGTCCACTCATAAAGCGCTATGACTGTTCAGTTCAAGAACTTTTACTCTACTGCTGACGCTCAACTACTGAACTATCACACTAGAGATATTATATGTACTAAGATATTACTCTATATTTTAGAAACGACATTAGTCTATATCCAATGATATCTTACAACTGCTGTTATCTCACATGAGCCAGCCGCAGTGGCCGAGCGATCTGCGGCGCGCCCGTCACAGTCTACAGGGCCGCTACGGTCGGGGGTTCGAATCCTCTTTCGGGCATGGATGTTTGTGTCGTCTGTAGTATAACGTAGTTCATAAGTAATTTGTAAGTTTAGGGACTGATGACCCCCGCAGATAAGTTGTGACACAACAACACAGTGACCAACGGTGCTTTCCAGTCATGTGTGCGTACAGAGTGGTATATAAAACGATGCTTTAGGTATTTTTCCTCATTATTTGTATTTTTTGTAATTTATTATGTATTTGTATATTTTGTTTCTGTGATATATTTGCATTGTCCTGCTAATTTCCATATATGTCAGAAATATTGTAATGTAGTAGACACGCTGGGTTAGCAATGGCTTTGCTATTGTATAGAATCATCTTTGAGTAGGAAGTTTTTTATCGCTGGTAGCGCAGAGGCGCACAGCGAGAAGGAGTCGTTGTTGAGAAGTAGCGGCGGATAGACGGTGTGCTCAATGGTGTACGGAAAAAGTACGTGGATTGGCACTAGTGGAGGAGACGGCGAAGAGGCAATATTATTTATTCATACGGCCACAGCTCAGATAATTAATAAATGCATCAAGAGGAATGCTGTGGGACCTAAATTGTAATTAACATTTGTCACCAAGAAGAGCCTGTGTTTGCCAATTGTTAAGTGCCAACAGTCTTCAATCAGCAGCACCACGTCGCACACCAAATTCAGTAAAATCCGTCCAGTTTGTCTTAGCATGTACAGCTAACCAGCGTATTAGTGATGATTGTTCAATAGCGAACACTGTTATTAGTGAACCTGTGTTTAAAAATCATTACCCATAGTCATTGTCCAGACAGGTTCTTTCCTCATCCATTGTTTTTCCGAGAATATTCACAAAGTTATAGAAAACTAAAAATCAGAGTCATTAAAGACAATGTGACAGTCGTTAATAAAAAATGTGTTCAGAAAAGTATTACTAAATGTAGCTTATGCCAGTGTTGCTGATCAATAGGTTTGCTAAGTTGAAAGAAACTGCTAGATTAACTTTCAATTTCAAGAGATATTTCAATAACAGTGTAAAAGGTTAATTGTTTTCCACTGCATATTATTTTGAGCTAAAGTTTGTTTTAACTTGCAAATACTGACTAGTGAGGATAGTAATTTTTTACAAGTGTTTGAATGCTAATAATTCCTGGTTAAAGAAATAGTAAAAGTTAATCAGAAGGTTAAACGGTTCTTTTCTAAATATTCAGTGTTATCACGACAAGTCATTAATTAATTTTTGAGCTTGCCATTAGTACTGTTAATAGTACAGTTACAACTTGATTATTCCTAAAGCGCATGGTATACTCGCTGTAGAATAATTTCTGGTACTTATATAAACAATTAATTATTTGAAACTGTAAATAGTAAGTATTAAGGTGAGAGTTTTGCATGATTTGATGCATGTTGCATTTGCGCGGTGTTAGTGAACTGTTTCTCAGTAATTAGTAACTGACAATTAGTATATTGTCAGTGTCTTTTGTATCGAATTTGACGCGCACAATCTGATTTCCTGCCCACCCAAATTTTACGTAGTTTTTCACGTTTGTTAATTAACTTTGCTATTATTGACATCCCATCAAATTATTTGCTCGTACATCGAGCTGGCGACCGTAAATCAATAAGTTATTCACTTTTTCCAAATTAATCCCTGTGTTCCGTTTGTTCCGCATTTTTTTCATTTAAAAATTGATCATTTTATTCCAAATTTTACCTTCCACTTTCTTTATTCCTATCGATCGTTGTTTTCCACCAAAGTGGTGCAGCAACGTTCCGGTTATAGCCTCCACTACATCATCGGCTTCATTACCGATAGTTTTTCCACCAAATTAAGATAATTAGGCACACGGGTAATTTTTCTAATTATCATATTACTAACCGGTGTTGTAGGACGGGTAGGGTTATAAAGTTCCTTAACCTTAACAAACATTTGAACATTTTTTATCTCAAATGAGCACCAATTTCCCGAGAAAACCCAAAGCCTACTGTTCGCCATCAGTACAGCCACGACCGTTTATCGAATTTACAGGCCTATATCATCGACGTCGGTTTGCAGCAGGATTTTAGAACATACACTTTCCTCAAATATTATGAACTAATCCGATGAGAACGACCTATTGTCCCATAGTCAACACGGATTCAAAAAGTATCGTTCTTGTGAAACACAGCTAGCTCTCTACTCACATCATGTGATGAGTGCTATCGACAAGTGAGATGAAATAGATTTCCGGAAGGCTCTCGACACTGTACCTTATCAGCGTCTTCTAACCAAACTGCGTGCTTATGGAATGTCGCCACAATTGTGTTATTGGATTCCTGATTTCCTTTCATAAGGACACAGTACGTTGTAACTGACGGAAACTCATCGAGTAACACAGAACTGATATCTGGCGTACCCCAGGGAAGTGTTATAGGGCCCCTACTGTTCCTTATTTTTACAAAAGATTTAGGAGACAATTTGAGTAGCTCCCTTAGACTGTTCGCGGATGATCTATCAGTTAGTAACGTCACCACAAGATCAAAAGCAACTGCAAAATTATTTAGATAAGATACTTGCATGGTGCAAAATAAATAAATGACAGTTGACCTTTAATAATAAGTGTGAAGTCATCCATATGACCACTAAAAGAAGCTCTTTAAACTTCATTTACACGATAAATCAATCAAAACTACAGGCCGTAAATTCAACCAAATACCTAGGAGTAAAAGTTACAAACAATTTAAATCGGAAAGAACACATCGAAAATATTGTAGGGAAAGTGAATCGAAACTACGTTTCGTTGACAGAACACTTAGAAGATGCAAACAGTTCTACTACACCACACTTGTGCGTCCTATTTTGGAATGTTGTTGCGCATTCTGCGATCCCCACCAGGTGGGATTGACGGACAATTTAGAGAATGTACAGAGAAGGGCAGCTCGTTTCGTATTATCGCGATATAGAGGAGAGCGTGTCACGGAAATGATGCATGAGTTGGGATGGAAATAATTAAAACAAAGGCGTTATTCATTACGACGAGATCTATTTGAGAAATTTCTTTCACCAACTTTCTCTTCCGATTGCGAACACATTTTTTTAGCACCCACCTACATAGGAAGACATGATCATCAAAATAAAATAAGAGAAATCAGATCGAAAACGGATTATTTCCTTCGTTTCCGCGAGCTATTAGAGAATGGAACTGCAGAGAAACATCATAAACGCTGTTCGATGAACCCTCTGCCACGCACTTCAGTGTTACTGCAATTTGTGTAGATGTGGAATATCATCGGATAACGGAGAGCCCATTGTGATTGAAAAATGCGAAAAGTCGTTCCTCTTTTTTTTATAGACGATTTCGAGCTATGGCCATTTTCATTCATGCGGCACAGAGAGATGTATAGACAATAAAAAATGATATCGGAGATCCCACGCAAATCTTTCACAATGGATGACTGAGATACATTATCGCGAAAAAACGCCGAGATTAAGATGTAATGACCACCAGCTGTCATCTCAAGTGGACGAGTTCAAGTACTTATTTGGGTGAGAATTCGATTTGAGATCTGACGAATTTTTGCCCTTCGAAAGGCGACATTGACGTTTCGCCATCGACGACACCTCGGCATTTAGTACGAAGTTCAGGGTTCAAGGTCCAGTCGACAGCGTGTCATCAGAGACGGAGCACAAGCTCGTATTGTTTCCTTAAAGATGGGGAAGGAAATCGGCCGGCCCTTCCATTGGAACAATACCGGTACTTGTCTGGAGACATATAATTAATCACGAAAACATAAATCCGGATGGTCGGAGGAAGATTTGAACCAGCGTCCTCCCGAATGTGATTCCCTTGTGCGAACCACTGCAAATAGCCAGGCAACACTGCGTGAAATAATAGCAGAACTCGTCGTTGGATGTAAGACGAACACTGGAGCTGGTTATGTTCGGCTGCTTTTAATGGCCCGGAGTTTATTTACTCCCTTACATGTAAGTTTAACCCATAAATAATGGCAGTAAACATTAATTCTGAATTATTTATCCATGTTTCCCTTCGATTTGGGATTATATAGAATTAGGTCAGGAGAGGGTGGATGGGGTGGTTAACAGATTTGGTTGATGCTCAGTGACAAGGCTTAACATTAGAGAATTGCATGAGTTCGTTTCGTGGTGGCGGTAAGCCAAGAAACGCGGCAAAGTC
This sequence comes from Locusta migratoria, assembly GCA_026315105.1. NCBI lineage: Eukaryota > Metazoa > Arthropoda > Insecta > Orthoptera > Acrididae > Locusta > Locusta migratoria. The sequence goes on from CM048751.1 coordinate 66,077,027, forward strand.
GGAACCGTGAGGACCGTGCGGTGTGTAATGGAACTGGACCAGGGGTGGCGTTGGACCACTGACTACATCTACATCTACATCTACATGGGATACTCTGCAAATCACATTTAAGTGCCTGGCAGAGGTTCATCGAACCACCGTTATACTATTTCACCTCCCATTCCATTCTCGAATAGCGCGCGGGCTCTGATTTCTCGTATTTTATTCTTATGACCATTTCTACCTATGTAAGTCGGAGTCAACAATATATTTTCGCATTCGGAGTAGAATGTTTTCGATTGTAGTTTTGTAAGCAGCCCACGCCGCAGCGATAAGCGCCGTTGTTGTAATGATTCCCATCCCAGATCCTGTATCATTTCCGCAACGCTGTCTCCCCTGTATCGTGACAATACGAAACGAGCTGCCCTTCTTTGGACTCTTTCGATGTCCTCCGTCAAAACCACCTGATAAGGATCCCACACTGGGCAGCAATATTCCACAAAATGACGGACAAGTGTAGTGTATGCAGTTTATTTAGTAGTTCTGTTGCATGTTGTAAGGGTTCTGCCAATAAAACGCAGTTTCTGGTTCGCCTTCACGGAACAAGGACACAGGTTACTAACCGACGAGAGTGTGGACGCCTTCACGCCGAAACTGCGCGGGAACGATGCGATTGAAGAGTTTTAGACGTCTCTTAATGGCGGGGAAATGCTCGGACGGTTGGAAATAGCGCGGGCAATGCATTTGAACCTGGAGCCGTGATTGGCTGTTGCGGCGGTGCGACCTCTTCTTTCATGAGACTAAATACCAAATTTTTAATGTGTCGTGTCAGACTTCAGGATCAGAAAGTCGTCCGCTCGTCAACAAGAAAAAAAATTCCAAATAATATAATCTTCCTCTATTGTGAAATATCAACTACAGATCCTTGCGCAGATAGAAGAAGCATATGATTCTAGGTTTGCACTTTGTCACTTTGAAATAAATATTTTTAAGTTCCCTTGAAGATCGAACTGTCAAACAGAAGTTGGTAGTTGTGCTGCTTGCTATAGACACAGATACAACAAGTCCTGTTTACTGATGATCGATTGCTATATAAGATCGATTGATTAAAATACTAAAAAATTATAAAAGTCTTCTTGCTTTCTCTGTTAAACAAAATAACTTCCCTAAATGTCTTCTTTCAAATTGTAAAATGGTTTGACAGTAAATAATTCTTCAGCTCCTGTCAATGAATATATTTCTTGTAAAATTTCTATAAATATCATAATAACGATCGTTGCACTTGGTTAACTTGCGAGACACGATGACATTTACTGCTCTCACAATACAGATCATGTCTCAATGACAGTTACACAAATACTGATTTTATGGTCTTTTTGATTTTCCACGAAAGTTTCTATAATAATGTCAATATCCGCGACGATAACCGCAGAGACCAGCATCTTCTTGCCTCGTAGCCGTCGACCCGCGTCTTGAAATGACCAGATGTTTACTCCTTGAGCTCGGCGTAGAAGATGTTGCTCTCCTAGGTTGAATCGCCGTCACAGCACAAGAAACATACGAAAACTCTTTTAAGAATCACATAACGTTAAACATTTACATAAAAATCATTTAAAAACATAAAATATAAACTTAATCTTCTGCGAAACTGAGCTGACAAAGTAGTAGTGGAGACAATAATCCGTCCCACTACACTGTGTGGCGAGCGGCACTAAGAGAGAGAGAGAGAAAAAGAGAGAGAGAGAGAGAGAGAGAGAGAGAGAGAGAGAGAGATAAGGCATGCAAAAATAGTTACTTGGGATTCAGGTTAGGGTATTCCTAGTGAAAGGACGCTCATGAGAGGTTGCTAGCAGTGACTAGCCTCACAATTATTTCGAAGGTGCTCATTGCATTGCCTGAAGATCTCTGTTATCAGATGAGTAAATTATTGCTTCACTGCAGTGTAGCCTGTATTTAGGAGCTCTCACGGAGGTACAATAAAAATTGATTTCTACTCCTGGCCAGTGTGGCTGCCGCGGCGGAGCGGCCGAGCGCATTGCTATGATGCGCGAGGCCGTTCCCCGTCGGGGGTTCGAATCCCCTCTCGGGCATGGATGTTTGTGCCATCTTTAGTCTTAGCTAGTTCATAAGTAGTTTGTAAGTTTAGGGACTGATGACCCCGTAGTTAATTCCCATAAGCTCTACAAACATTTGAACATTTGCCAGCGTGGCAAGCAATCTGTATAGATTTCTCCGTCTCACATCCCCAGCTTCATGTTGTTCACTGAAGCATCGATACTGCCTTCCCGTCATTTGTCGGGCCAGAGGATTACGACGACCTAGGAAGTCAGTGACATACACACTTTGCTATAACGTAGCTTAAACATGAATGTACCATTCCACTAGTTTGCTGAGTTTTGAGCTTTTTGTAATCTACACCAAGTTGGGTAGCGGATTTATTTACTCCAAATTAACACGTCCTGAGTATCAACCATTTAGCACTGGGTGAGAACTGTAAAAATTCGTAGAGGTACCAGCCTTTGACAGGATAACCACCATTATTGTATCGCATATTCATTCCTGAATTGCGCAGCGTCGTTTTATGTCTTTAATTGAATGTTCTTAATTGAATCCTCTGATTTCTTATTTACTACGATTAGGCATCTCACCTCATCTTGACAGATAAGAAATACTCCTTAAAGTTCAATTAATCTTCTTAATACAACTTTACTGGTATTCCGAGGATCAATTAACCAACACGCAGCTGAGTGACAGGGCCACAACGAGAAATTTCACTATTACCATTCCAATATTACTGTATGATGCATCAAAACAGTATCGGTCTACACCTTTCTCCTCTTACGACTGCAGCTACCAAATAGTTGTGTATGGGGGATTGCCTTTCAAGGGGGTATTAGGCGTCGATTTCAGTTTTTCAGCTTTTTTCTGTATTAAAGCGAAGAAAAAATATATTCATATTGGCCAAGCCATTTCTAAGTTTTAACAAGACTCAGATATTCAATTTAACATTTAAAGGTAAACAGCATTGAAAAAAAAGTACCGATTTCAAGTGCAATAATTACTCGTTTCGATCAATTCAAAACCTGTGGTGGTATAACACATCATTTATGCTATACGTCGTTCGATGCTGCTGTACAGTTTCGTGAGTGGCAGATGTGCAAATGTTTGTTAAGCTTAAGGGACTTAACTGCGGGGTCATCAGTCCCTAAACTTACAAACTACTTATGAACTACCTAATACTAAAGACGACACAAATATCCATGCCTAGAGGGAATTCGAACCCCCGACCGTAGTGGCCGGCGGGTGGCTGATCCAGTGGTTTATTTGCTACAGAAGACACCGCCCGCAAAAAGCAAAGCGTGCCGAGGCGTGTTTGGCGGTTGGACGTTTGCATCGGTGACTCAGCTGTTGAGTTTTTTTTTTTTTTTTTTTTTTTTGTCTCAGTTTCTCTCGGACAAATACCCCTTCTGCTACGGCGCTGACTGCAGAACAGATCAAGGTCAGTAAGACGCCTAGGGCGACTTTTCATCGTGAAAGGAAGATGAGGTCTCCTAGACATGAACGGAAGTGACGACTGTCGATAATTATACAGCGGAAGCAGCTGACTTTTTCGTGGCGACTCGAGATGACCCTTTCGCTCGTCCGAAGAGATAGCGTCGAGTAGCCAGAGATACAGGCATGTACCTGGCCGGAATCACGTGCCAATATCACGCAGAAGGCGCAGTACTCAAAAAGTTCATATGACAAAGCAACTGCTAAAGCCCTTTCTATACGAGACGTGCAACACGCACAAGAAAGTCGTTGTCAGCTGCAGCGCTCCCTGCGATAGACCGTCGAACTACAAAGAAGCGTTCAAACGGCACGCATTTGTCGAATCGTCTGCTTCACGTGTCTACTTGATTTGTTGTCAAATTACAGCAAATGAATCGTCGAATTAAGATCACTTTTCGAAACTGTAAGAATATTATGGTTATTGTGATGATTAAAACATTTATTTGTGTTATAGACCGCCACTGTGAAACTGTTTTCGTGCAGTTCATGCGTAACTACGTCGCTCACATGTGTTAACGTCCTCTTTATAAAATGCGACTACATACTTCCAGCCCCTGCGGTTTGAGGCACCCATGTATATGATGAACAAGCTCAGTTGTCTATACATAGACCCTTAACTGTGATAAAGCTTCAAATAATGCTCACGAAAAACAAATATTTCATCTATTAACTACAGAATGTTTCAGGAAAAACTGCAGTTGACGGGCATAGCCTGGGGAAACATTGTTGTGATGCCTCGTGTAAGAAGGAGAAATGCGTACCATCAAGTTTCAGACTTTGATAAAGGTCGGATTGTAGACTAACACGATTGTGATTTATCGTATCGCGACATTGCTGCTTGCGTTGGTTGCGATCCAATGACTGTTAGCACAATATGGAATAGGTGGGTTCAAGAGGGCAATACGGAACTCCGTGCTGGGTACCAACGGCCTCGTATCACTAGCAGTCGAGATGACAGGCATCTTATCCGCATGGCTGTAACGGATCGTGCAGCCATATCTCGATCCCTGAGTCAACAGATGGGGACGTTTGCAATACTACCATCTGTACGAACAGTTCGACGACGTTTGCAGCAGCTTGGACTATCAGCTCGGAGACCATGCTGCATCACAGACAGGAGCGCCTGCGATGGAGTACGCAACGACGATCCAGGGTGCACAAATGGCAAAACGTCACTTTTTCGGTTGAATCCAGGTTCTGCTAACAGCATCATGATGGTCGCATCCGTCTTTGGCGTCATTTCGGTGAACGCACATTGGATGGTATGGGTTGCCGTTGGTTACACGTCTCGGTTACCTCTTGTTCGCGTCGGCGGCAGTTTGAACAATAACCGTTACATTTCAGATGTGCTACGACCCGTGGCTCTACCCTTCATTCGATCCCTGCGAAACCTTACATTTCAGCAGTATAATGCACGACTGCATGTTGCAGGTCCTGTACGGGCCTGTCTGAATACGGAAAATATTCGACTGCTGCCCTGGCTAGCACATTCCCCAGATCTCTCACCAATTGAAAACGTCTGGTCAATGGTGGCCGAGCAACTGGTTCGTCACAATACGCCAGTCACTACTCTTGATGAACTATGGTATCGTGTTGAAGCTGCATGGGCATCTGTACATGTACACGTCATCCAAGCTCTGTTTGACTCAATGCTCAGGCATATGAAGGCCGTTAATACGGCCAGAGGTGTTTGTTCTGGGTACTGATTTCTCAGGATCTATGCATCCAAATTGCGTGAAAATGTAATCACATGTCAGTTCTAGTGTAATATATTTGTCCAATGAACATCCGTTTATCATAAGCACTTCCTCTTGGTGTAGCAATTTTAATGGCTAGTAGTGAAATAGGACTAACGACACAACCACCATTATGAGAAAAAATAGCATTTGCATTAATAAAATGTTGCCGTATCTGTGTAACATAAGGCTGAACGTGTTTTCTCCTGATACTTTTTTTCTTTTCTTGAATTTTCCCTTCCATGTGGTTCAGTCAAAGGATTAACGAAAGTTTGTGTTGAACTATCTGAGAACGGAATCTTACATGGAATGTTGGCTTTCATTAATATGAAATTTTCCTGGTGTGTGCGTTTCCAATTATTCGACATTTACATAATTGGAAAAAATTTCGTAATACTAGATCTGTGTCAGACAAATGTAGGGAAGAGCCATGTGTTTTAATTGAAATTAAGTTGGAAAAGGTAGGAGAGATATTGGAAGCCCAAGAAAGTGATTGTGCCAAGTGAGAAATTACGAAACAAATTTATTTACTTGAAATCAAAATATTAGTTGCAGTTTAAATACTTTACATATTTTTGAAAACATTTTTTTTTTTTTTTTTTTTTTTTTTTTTTTTTTTTTTTTTTTTTTTTTTTGTACACCCTAGGAGACTTCGAAGCATCTGCCCAGTTCCACATCAATGGAGTTACAGTCCTGAAGATGGTCCAAAACAAGGACCAAAACTAGTTGAATAAATAATTCTTTGCTCTCCAGACTGTCTTTAAATATAATTACTTTCATTCCGGTAATTAATGTAGTTAAAGCATTTTCATTATTTGGTGAAGTGTCCACTGAAAAAAATAGTTTTTACCAAAATTCTACTTATCATCTGCGGAAGTTACCTTACACTTATTTTAGTTGAACATCGTTAATGAACACAATATTTACAGAATTCACATGCTGTGAAAGCATTTTCGGCAAGAAATTTTGTCCGGAAAGTGCTTCAGTGCATAGCGTAATTCATTGGCCATCCAAACGTGGTTAATCTTCTCGTAAACTGTAATCGGAAATCTTTCATGAGAGTGTTCTCTTTTCCTATGGCTCACGCAGACCAGATATTCTCGGAATTTAAATGGTTCACCAAGCCGGTTCTTCGCACAGTTTGAGCCAAATGTGTGAGAATCATCCTGTGACCTCTCCTGGTAAGACTGAAAAGATTTTTCGAAGTATCAGTATTTTTTACTAAACATAGGAATATAATTTCTGACTCAGTCGGCACGAAAACTGGCTGCAGAATAATAATACTTCGCAAAAGCGACTGTTTTCTCTCCTAGCGATACTACGCATCGTCGTCTGCTGTAGAACCAAAATTGCGGCTCCTTTAGACACATTGGTGTCCAGACCTGTCTTTTATAGACTTTGCACTCAAGTAGACAGTTGAGGCAGTGAAGTCGAACGTATTCAAATGTTTGTACAGCTTATGGGACTTAACTACGGGGTCATCAGTCCCTAAACTTACTAATGAACTAGCTAATACTAAGGACGGCACAAATATCCATGCCCGAGGGGGGATTAGAACCCTTGACCGTAGTGGCCGTGCAGAACGAGACTGGCGCGCCTCAGACCGCTCGCCCACTGCGACCGGCTCGAACGTGTAAAAAGCGGCTTTAATCGCTCGCTTGATTTCCAGGATCAGGACCACGGTGCTAACAGAAAGCACCGAAAGGTAAGAATGTGCTACATACTGATTGCAATAACAAAATACATAGTACGAGGCGCACTCGCGTTATAACACCTTTGAATATTTCTGACAATCTAATCACACGTAAACTGTGAAACGTCTCTCACTTCTCCACGTAATCTCCCTGCAGCTGTAAACATTTTTCACAACGACGACGGCAATGCTGGAAGGAACTTTTTCTACAAAACAGTTGGTTGGTTGCGCCTGTCATCGTCCTGTCCTTCGGAATGCGATGAGTAAGGATTACGCCATCGTTGTCACAGAATACGGACCACCAGTTTTTCATTACTGGTTCTAGCCCGAAATATTTTGGTGGTGGTGAGCCTTTGCTTCCATTGAGCTGACTGGCATTTCGTCTCAGGATTAAGAAAGTCATCCATTGTAGTGGGACAAGATAGTCGTACTACATTTTCCAATGTCAGCCCTGTTTTGAAGTTATAAATAAAAAAGAAAGAAAACGTTTTATTTAAAATGAATACATATTTGATGTTATGTAAATATTTTTATAATATGATTCTTAAAATGTTTTGTTTCTTTATGTTTCATGTACGATCGAGGCGCCGCAATCAACAAGGGCAGCGTCGTCGCCGCCGCAGCCAACATTACAGCAGACGGCCACTATTAAAATTTAACCGACAGCTACGGGGCTACGAATGCTGCTGCGCCTCATTTATTGCCGCGCTTCAATCGTTTCAAAGAATAAAATAAAAGAATAGTATATTATAGTTAGTCTTGTTTGAGATTCAGCCCAAGCTAGTTGTCCATGTGCACGTTTCTTGCTAAACAGACGCTGTATTAACATGAAGAAGAATAATTATTTGTTAATGTTGAAAGATATCTCACATTTATGAAGATTTATTTATGATCAAGAATATTTTATAGCAAGCGAAATTTGATACTTGTGAAGAATCTCGACTTATTTCAGAAAACAATTTAATTCTGATTGAATCACTACTGATTAGCTTAGAATGTGACATTGTATTTGTATTTAGTGTGAATGTTGAAAACCAGTGATTAGAAGGCAGTGGATTATTAATATTTTTTCAGTACGAGTTAAGAACAGCAAATAGAAGTGCCTGTGTTTAACTTTGATGGAATTTTAGTAACGGCTACAGACTATTTTTCATACCCCGTTCGTACAAGAACCTTATTTATTTTTGATGAACTACTTAAAGTAATTATTCCTACAAATTTTAATTTACGTTATGGTGCGGGACACTTCGGACGAAGTCTAGAGAATTTACACGGTTAGCTTATGGCAGTTGGTGTTGCTAGGGAACTGTAAATAACTAATCAACAACATCCTAGCAACTGATAAAACTTTTTCTAGTGTCAGAATAATTTCATGATTAGAGACTAAAGAAGAACATGAATAACAATATTAACACCGCAGTTATCCTATCGCCGTTCCACTACACCGTGTCTTATCCATTGTCACAATCATGTCATCATCACACATCAAAATTGCCTCGCAACATGCCACGAACGCAGTCTTGTGCTCATCCGTTTTCGCATTTTCAGGTTCTCATGCACAGATCCCACAGAGATGGCAACTTTGGAGGCGATGTGATCCACAGTCCAATGGCCATCCACCAAGACAATTATCTCTAATTGCTCGATGACGTCAGACTGAGTGGTGCGAGGCTTTGGTGTGTTGACTCTGAAATTTCGCACCCTCGAACGTACATTGGACACATCCATGACACCATTACCACATGCCTAACTCAACTGGCGATGAATTTCAATCGGTGGGACACCACGCAATTGGAGAAAAGGAATGATTACGAGCTGTTCTTATACTGAGAACTTCGCTATTTTAAATATCAATACCATTCCTAACTCTCTCCGCTGCCACTAGGATTCTATGTGTTCTACAGTCTCCCATCTCTATTTTGAAAAACAGTTAACAAGGTATTAGAATTTTGAATGAAACACACGATATAACTGTATAATATTCTGCAAATTTATTGATTTTCCTAACTGGTTTTCGGCTGTTACACCATCGTCAGGTAAACACTACAGAGATGTAGCAATGTAGCTGGGAGTTTACATTCAAAGATCTTAAGGTGCTGTGTAGATAACACAATACATTAATTTTCAAAGAACACTACTATGGCACTAAAAATCGGTAAAATATGACGAGATTAACATTGATAAAATATGACAAGACATAAAGTACAACATTTGTGCTAAGAAAATAAATTGAACAATAGAAATTGGCTGAACAAATGATTTTAATATATACATGTGGCGTCTGTTCCGAAAGAACGGACGTCACTTCTGAACCTGCAGTTGTTATTATTTAATATTCACAGAATATATGACATCAACTGCGATTGGGCAAAGCTGAAAATGTGTACCCGGGTTCGAATCCCGGCTGGGTACACATTTTCAGCTTTGCCAATCGCAGTTGATGTTATATATTCTGTGAATATTAAATGATTTTAAGTTTAACAGGTCAGACATTTGCTACATAGAAGGGTGACAACAAACTGAATGAAACATCTGTGAACATATAGGTAAAGTTTTTTTAAATGGTTAAGTTATATTTACTTAACTTCGGAGAGATGGTTTTTACGTAAATTATAACAAGCTCATACGATGTAAGCTAATATCTGTGATATAATACTTGTATATGTGACATTAAATCATACCTTGTACGAAAGAATTCAGTAGCGAGTGCTTAGTGCTGTGTCAGGCTTGATTCAATGGTGGAGCATGTGCTCAACGGCTATAATTTCAATTGTAGAAATTTTACAGCAATCAGTCGTAAGTATTATTTATTAACATATCTAGATTTCGTTCGTAATTTAAAACAAATGAAATGTTTCTATCAGTAGCCAAGTCTCAGAAAAAAAATCGAAGGTGTTTTGACTTGAAAGAACCTCGTAGGATGAATAGAGTTTAGCCGCACACGAATGGCCGTTCGTTCTGGACCGCCATGTTGTAGCACGCGCGGTTGCTCCTGCCGGATGTTCGAGTCCTCCCTTGGACATGGGTGTTATAGGAAAGCTACTTTGTCTTTTTCTAGTGATTCTAGATGCACTACTGTGTCATCGTAGAAACTGCATCAATGCTAAAATACTAAAGGAATCGACGTTTCTGCTATGTTGCAGCAGCTAATTGACTGGGAAGTCGATACTTCATTGCGATGTGTTTCTGATGGCATCATAAGATCAACGACACAAATACCACTAGACGGTCTTTGGAGAGAGAGGAAGGAGACATTTTACCGACTATTTCAAGCCTTATTGGTAGCTGGTGGTCTAATGGAGAGGAATTCCGCTTTATTCAGTATACCTTTTTTGTTCACACAGACATGTGTCAGCAGTTATATGCTATAGTAAGTGGGTCTTACGCTTTTAATTTCTGAAAATTGTTATTACCTGCTACAGTTTTAGTGTGGCATGTATACTACAGTTTTAGTGTGGCATGTATAAACATTTGGTTGCCTAGTATACATTTGTTAATAGTTTAGCTAAAGCACGAAAAAAACATTTTTACATGTGCGTGTGCTACTCTATTAACAGTGCACATGTAAAAAGTTATACAGGGTTTTTCACTAAGTGTGTTTGCCTCTGTAACTTATGAAATAATAGCTGATGGGAAATTGTAATGCGGTAGGTCAACACAAGAAATATTACACTTTCTGCGGAGCTATGAACATAGTTTATTTATCATTTTCCAAAGAGTTACATCACAAAGATATAATTTTTTAAATAGAACAATAGTTTTTTCTATCGTGTATTGGATTCGTTCAAACCAGCTGCGTCCAAATCAATTTAAACTACATTCCTATCACTGTTAGTTTGGGAGCTACAACCCTTCAAAATTCCGGGGGCGGAGGCTGCGATAGCGTAGCAGACTGGCCGAGTGGCTATCCCCTGGGGAACGGCCCACTGTCTCATGACCACCAGCCAGTCAGCTACCTGTCGTAGCCTCCACCCCCTAAACTTTGAAGGGTTGTAGCTCCGAAACTAACAGTGATAGGAATGTAGTTTATATTTATTTGGACGCAGCTGGTTCCAACGAATCCAATGCACGATAGAAAAAACTATTGTTCCATTTAAAAAATTATATATTTGTGCTGTAACTCTTTAGAAAATGATACAATAAACTATGTTCATAGCTCCGCAGAAAGTGTAACATTTCTTGTGTTGACCTACCGTATTAAAATTTCCCGTCAGCTATTATTTTATAAGTTACAGAGGCAAACACACTTAGTGAAACACCCTGTATATGCATTTGCTATTCCGTTAACAAATGTAATCAATTCGGCCAATTTTTTATCCAATTCACGCAAAAACTGTAACATGTAGTGAAAATTTTCAGGAATTAAAGGCATAAAACGAACTGCATAAGCACATTACTGCTGAAACATGACTGGTATTCCTCTCTAGTTTGACTTAACAATCATAGGAGGAATTGCAAGCATCCACAAATTGATTATGGTAGTCTACTGTTCGCATCTACTAATATTGTAAAAGACAGTAAAGGATCCCCTGTTAGTGTTCTGTAACAGAGCAAACAAGGTCCCTAAAAGCCATCGCGAAAGTGAACGGACGATCTTGCAACAGGAGAGAAAGGATTCTGCTGCAGTTGGCCTAGCAGGCAACAGCTGCTGCTACTGCTTCCAATGATTTGTGTGAGGCAAAAACTTCCCGCGCTGACTACGACCTCGTGTTCGTCAGACCGTAAAACTGGAATACCAAAAGGGGAAGCGAACCGTTATTTCCTCTGAGGTCTCCTTGAGTTCACAGACCAGTAGTTGAACCGTAAAGTTCCCAATTCGTCCTTCATATTCCGCTATTGTTCAGAACAACAGAAGAAAGCAGTTCCCTTCTGGAAGACAGACAAAGTCGCACTTTCTGAATTTCGGGCGTTTTCGCTCTTGAAACGTTTGCAGCATTTATTGTAGTTTCGTTATTAGTCATATCTACCATCTCCAGCTATTAGAACTGGCAGTTTATACGGGTAACTGTCTAAAACCTTCCTGTGTTTTAAGTAAGTCATTTTGAGAGTTCAGCTGATTTCTCGACCAGTTTAGTTTCTAGCAAGCTTCATCGAAGGACAAGCTGCATATACAAAAATATAGACAATGTTACTATCAAATTGGACAGGATTATGTGTCCCATGTGCAGAAATGTTATAAATAAATGAGAAACTATGCTAAATACAGATTGTCTAATAATGGAAAATAGCTCCCCAACCCACCAACTACTGATATACCTGCTGTGATAAGTTCGTTGCCAAAACTCAACGCGAATATGTTAAGGAGACATCTTGAAAATATCGGCATTCTGTAGAAAATGCAGTGCAGGAAAACCGAGGCTAAGAAAACAAGGAAAAATTGAGTTGTTTTACACACTTCATCTTATAAATCTAATAAAAGTTCACTAAAATGAAGAGGCTTATTGACGAGGAATTCAACACACCGATGAAGATATTTTGTTATATAGGGCTCCGCAGGGTCCACATCATGACAGTAAGATACCTCTCAAAGTTTTGTAGCCTATGCGTCAGGAGCGAAAGGTGTACTACGGATCAATGAGGCGTACTAGATGTTTCGAACTGACTAGAACATTGAGGTTTGATTATAAGAATACAAGAGAAATTCGTTACGAGAGTGACAGATTTACACAAATGAGGGAAACTTTTGAGAGCTCGAGTTCTTCGTTTCCATTGGATATCATTCCTGGTCTCCACACCATAAGAGTGAATGAGTCGTCGCTATCTATTCGCGGAATTTCTAAAAGAAAGGCCTGGAAAAATGACATCCTGATTAGATATGTGATAAGCATGGTCGTCCGTACAAGAAAGTCTGGAAATGCAAAGCTTCCAAATGGATCGATGGATCTTACGCAGAGACAAATACCGCGAATCTCAACCATGATTAATATTAAATGACACACCTATCTATTTTTCGCCCTCGGCAAAAAGTCTGATAATAGACGACAAATTAAATTGGGCTGAGCACACAGCCGCCGTGTGTAGGAAGGCATCAGCATCTCTTCATGCCCTACAGATATATAAGAAGTTTTTTCCTCTCGATCTTAAAAAGAAACTTATACAAACACTTGTAATTCCAATTATTGATTACAGTGATGTTATCTTGCAAGGTCTTTCTTGGGAAAACTCACGACGTCTGGAACTAATCATGAATGCCTGCGTTCGATATATATGTAACATCCGTCTCTTCGATCACATTTCACCATCTTATAAGCAACTATCCTGGCTCCGTGCTGACAAGGGCAGAGATTTTCATACACTCTGTTTCCTCTACTCTCTTATCAACGTACACTGTCCCTCATATCTTTCCTGGACCTTAACACTCTTATCTGATCAACGTAACAGAACTACTCGCTCCTGTCAGAGCAAAACCCTTTCTGTCCCTATCCATCACTCAGCCGGTTTCTCAAAATCCTTTTCAGTAGCAGGAACCAGGCTCTGGAACAATCTACTTCAGTATATCAGAGAACTGAATAACACTACCAGCTTCAAACGACAGTTAATGGATTACCTACTAAAGCAATAATTACGCCAGTCTTCATTACCCTGCGGTCCAGGTACGTCACATCCATTCCTCCTCCCAGATATTCTCCGATTGCCATTGCTCTCGCCAGGTACAGCTTTCTTAACTTCCTTCTGTCAGAATTCGCCATGCCTTAACCAGTCTCGATATATTCAAAAGTAAATCTTGTATCTGCTAATATCAATGTTGTTACTTCTATTATTACACCAGCAGCAGCAGAAGGTGTCTCAGTGGTACTGCTAGTATTAATCCTATTTAGAGTTAAGTTAATACCTTTTTTTTTACATCATTTTACATGTAATCAACCTGTATAAATTATGTTATTAACTGTTTATCTGTAAAAATCATTATTATATTATTGGTAGCTCACATGTAAAGAAATACTGTATGTGTAAAACCTTGGTCCGATGTAAGAGAGGGCCTGATGGCCCTAATCTGATCAGGCTAAATAAACAAACAAATAAATAAATAAATAATAAAATATAACCCATCTAAAATTCAGGGCGCGGGTATTATACTTCTGTGGAGCTTGCTGAGACTGTACGGAATGCTTTTCATTTCACTATTTCACTTCCTCGTGTCATGCAGTCGAAAGACTGCAACTGACCGTAATGTACACTTATCCCATTCTGCCCCCAGACAAGGAGGCCGCCTTCTCCCATCACCTCTTGTCCGTGAGAAACCGTAGCGACTGCTGTCGATGCTTTCGGGTTATCACTCCATAGGGGATGACTGGAGACTCAAAAATAAGTTAAATCTTTTTTATAATTCTACCAAAGGAAGACGTTTCCACCATTAACCAGATGGCAAGACATTACAGCACGAACTGAGGAACAGGAATAAGGCATATTTCCTCTTCTAAATACTCACTGATGAAGGAGCAATAAATATGTATTCAGTCTTCGGTCTCAGCATTTGCTAAATGACAGAAAGGTTCCTGATATAAAAAGGCCCCATGTAGATAAACCGGCCCGCAATTTGTACGGGCTACTGAAGCCGGTAATATTGGCAATGAGAAACATCAGACAACGAGATCTTAGCTACATTATGGAAGCTACTCCATCAAAAGCAGAGCCTGTTTGCTTCATGTAAAAAAAAGGTAAAGCAGTCAACACTCCGAAGATTGGTTTGAACACCACAGTGCTTTACTAGGCATGGTCCTCTTTGGAGGTGGCATGCCGTTGCCTTCCTCCGACCTTCGAACTGACTTACCCAGCCAGTTATAGGGCGACCTACAATTTAACGTGGGTTCCGAACCACGGTGCTACTCGGTATTTTTCACATAAGCAGTATTGCCAGAGGTAAAAGAAGTGGAAAGTGACAGATAAAAATCCTAGGACCCGGCGGGGATCGAACCCGCGACCTTTGGATTGGTAGTCTGGCACTCTACCACTGTGCAACCGAGGCGCACTCTTGCTTCATGTAGTGAACTGAAATTAGTTTTTTATATAGAATAGAATACAATTATGAACTTACTTGAAATATATATATATATATATATATATATATATATATATATATATATATATATATATATATATATATATATATAACGGGACTCTTGTGATTTTTTGATTTTGTCCCTATTATAATTTGATTTTTTTTTACTATCCAGTATACAAAAACAATGTGAAGTAAATAAATTTGCTTCATTGTGACAAATTAAATTGCCATGTTCTTTCTGGGCATCTGAGATTCTCCCCCCCCTCCCCCCCACCCAAAAAGTTGGTACGTCATGTAACAAAAATTACCTTTGTAATGCTAGGATTAATGTGCATTGGGTAGTTTTTCTTTCAACCCACTACAATTTGTTTTGATACAGCTGCCGTGAGACTGGCCACAAGTAACATATACTTCCTTTACTGCTAGCAGCCCTATTATTATGAAGAAGAAATTGTAGGATTTGTTTTACAGTTTCATCAGCTGCTGCTAAATGTTTCGTTTCTTATGTTTCTGACATTGTATTTATTAGGTGCTGTGCGACGCCACCATTTGTAGTCTTCCTTCTTCTAATTAAAAGTGAGTTACTAAACTTAGAGGGTCATATTTTATGCTGTACGTGTAGATAAATTAATGAAGTTTGCATGAACATCATTTCTTTATCTTCACTTAATGTGACGTAATTCCTCGTGCAAATAAAGTTGCAGGTTTTAGGAATAATTTTAGATAGTAAATGTGGAGATAGAAGTGCACTAGACAAAACAACCAAGATAAATCCCAGTTTTTATTTCTGAGTACTATCAAGCGGCATCTCAATGAACATAACCTGAATCTATATTAGTAAGAATGTAAATGTTTATTTATGCAAAACCGTTAATCTCCAAAAGTTCTTGGCCGATTGCTTTGGAATTTTGATATAACGATGCATTATAATACAGGAAGTTTATAGAGAACGATTTCTTAAATGTATAGTATTATGCAACCGATATATATGTTAATTTCTTGCCAAGTTTTATAACGTCATATATGACATTAAAATTGATGTATACAACATGCTCGTAATCTAGTGCAACGTTCATGTTTAGTAATAATAGTGCAACGTTGCGTCAAAATTTCGAAGCATTCGCTCAAGAACTTCCATAAATTTGCTGTTAGGAGGAGCTACATTTTCTATTTTACGACAAATGTAAATATTTGTTCAAAACCACAAAACTCGGAAATTTCTTCGCAGTTTGCGTTCAAAATTTGAGAGCATGTTCCATTCGATATCGCGTTTGTTATTTAGTACTCACATGAATGCCATCCGTTATATGTAATACGTGGGGAACCTAATAAAAATGTAAGTATTCGCTTCTTCTAAATCGTTAATCTTCAGAAGTTCATGAGTTATCACTCTGAAATTTTAGCACAAATCTGTATTCTGACATGGGAGGTCAATTTCTTTAATACGTAAAATACACATAAAAAGTATTGCTTCGCCTTCATCCCAATGTCTCCCGAACACTGACGTTGTATGTGTGTATTGCATAAGAACACGGTTTCTTAGATTGTCCATAGTTGTTACTCAAGGCGCAGAAGTGCGACGGAGTGGCTAAGATGACCAATCGGTTCCAGTCATAATAGCATGAATTAAGTACACTACTTGTGTTGACTGTAGTTCTTCCATACCTAGACCGTCAATTCCGAAGTTTGATAGTATCCGTATTGTTACTTCGTGTCTGTAGAAACTCACACCAACAGAAGTTTCCAGACGTCTCGGAGTGGATCAAAGCGATGATGTTTGGACGTGGATGAGGTACAGTAGAGCCCTCTAATACGACCTTAGATGGTCCGTCACTCCGGTTAGTCCGACCATATCGATCGCAATGCCGATTCCTTCGATGTACACGGGTCCTAGGAAATCAACAAAAATGTTCAAATGTTTGTAAATCTATCGGACCAAACTGCGTGGTCATCAGTCCGTAGCTTACAAACTACTTAATCCTAGGTAAACTAACCTAAGGACAACACACACACCCATGCCCCAGGAAACTCGAACCTCCACGGCGAGCAACGGCGCGCTCCGCAGCGAGACGCTGTAGACCGCTCGGCTACTCCACCGCGGCGGAAATCAACAAACCTAGTTTTTTGTTAGTCACGTTAATTAACGTATATTGAGCTATCCAAACAATTAATCATATGACCAGTTGTCTGTTTACTATTAAAGGCTACTTACGGGATGGTCCGGAAATGGACATAATGTCTGAAACCGGTCACCTATAATAAAAACTTCTGCGCAACTTCGACTGATATGTAGTGATGAAGCTCCAAACTTGCTGACCTAACCTCCAGCATGCTGCAAATGAGCACAACGATTTAATTAAATACACTAATCACTTGAGACTTTGATTGTAATTACGACTGCCTGGCAGAGCACTGTGGCGAAATGTTGCTTTCCGGCCGCGTGGGAGTTGTCGAGCGCTCTAAGGCGCCTAAGTGCGCGTCTGGTCCCCGTCGGAGGTTTGAGTCGTCCCTCGGACATGGGTGTGCGGGTTGTTCTTAGCATAAGTAGTTTGAAAGCGTAGGAAATGATGAGCATTACAGTTTGGTCCCATAGGTTTACAAACATTTGAAGCTTTGAAGCAGGTGGGTGGTATCAGGTTGTTCAGCATTGCCCTGAGACAGGTGACATTAGGCATCACTTCATCCACACCTCCCCCCCCCCCCCACCTTCGGCCAACCAGCTCTCAAGAAAATGATGTAGGTTGGTCAGGAATTTTACTTTAAAGAAATTTATTTAAAAGTATTTATGAAGAAATAAGACGATTTTTTTTAATAAGACTAGAACAAACTTTATTATAACTGCTCAGCAAACGCCATTCGCATCGTAAAATAACATAGTAAAAGAAAACAAAGGCAACCTGAGCCATTCTCATTGGCTGCCATATTTCATACGATTGAGTACGACTAAAACCGTCATCACACGGAGCGGGTCGCTGAACGGGTGCAGTCAACGTGCCGAGTCTACACCTACATTTACATGGGATACTCTGCAAATCACATTTAAGTGCCTGGCAGAGGGTTCATCGAACCACAATTATACTATTTATCTCCCATTCCATTCTCGAATAGCGCGAGGGAAGGAAGAACTCCTGAATCTCTCCGTTCGAGCTCTGATTTCCCGTATTTTATTCTGATGGCCATTTCTACCTATGTAAGTGGGAGTCAACAATGTATTTTCGAATTCGGAGGAGAATGTTGGCGATTGGAGTTTCGCAAGTAGCCCACGCCGCAGCGATAAGCGCCGTTGTTGTAATGATTCCCATCCCAGCTCGTGTATCATTTCTGTAACGTTTTCTCCCTTGTATCGTGACAATACAAAACGATCTGCCCTTCTTTGGACTCTTTCGATGTCCTCCGTCTAACCCACCTGCTAAGGATCCCACACTAGGCAGCAATACTCCAAAAAAGGACGGACAAGCGTAGTGAATGCAGTTTCTTTTGTAGTTCTGTTGCATATTTTAAGGGTTCTACCAATAAAACGCAGTCTCTGGTTCGCCTTTCCCACGACATTATCTACGTGTTCTTTCCAGTTTAAGTCTGAAGTAATAGTAATTCCTAGATATTTTGTGGATTAATTTATATTGTAAAAACGTTTAACAGATTTCGTTTCGTACTCATGTTGACGACTTCACACTTCTCATTATTTAGAGTCAATTGCCAATTTTTACACCATAGTGATATCTTATTCAGATCGTTCTGCAGTTCTTCAGATGATTTTACTAGACGGTAAATGACGGCATCATCTGCAAACAACCTAAGATAACTACTTAGATTTTCCCCTAAATCGTTTAATGTAAATAAGGAACAGCAGAGGACCAATAACACTACCCAGTGGAACGCCCGATGTCATCTCTGTTTTAGTCGATGCCTTACTATCAATTACTACGAACTGTGTCCTCTCTGACAGGAAATCCCCTATCCAATCGCAAATTTGGAGTGATATACCATAACCACGCAATTTGATTAAAAGCCGTGTGTGAGGTACGGTGTCAAAAGCCTTCTGGAAATCAAGAAATACGGAATCGATTTGCGAACCTTTGTCGATAGTGCACATCACTCCGTGTGAATAAAGAGCTAGTTGTGTTTCGCATGAACGATATTTAGAAGCCTATTGTCAGTCAGTGTCTGTGAGAAATGTTGCAGACGCTAATCGCGGCTGTTGGTGCTGTACCAGCAGCAAACGTCACGCCGCGACCGCACCCGCTCGCCCCTTGTTCGGGAGGTTGGCAGGCCTGAGTGGGCGCGCTGGTCCACTCGAGTGTCGCGCCGCTTCCTGCCCCCAATTGTCCCCTCATAGAGCAGGAGCGGCCGTCACGCCGCCTTTCTCCGCCGTATCTCTCTCTCAGATTGAGTTTCCTGTAAGCCTCCCCGGCTGGCGGGGCAACTTTCCTTTCTCCCTCAGCCGCCCACGCCATCATTTCGCTCTGCCTGACGGTGCAAGAAGATGCAAATTGGCACTCATTAAATTAATTATCTATAATTAATGTCATCAGGGAAGATCAGTTTGGATTTAGCAGAAATGTAGGAACACGGGAGGCAATACAATACGACTTATCTTAGAAGATAGGCTAAGGAAAGGGAAACCTAAATTTTTAGCGTTTGTCGATTTGGAGAAAGCTTTTGACAATGTCGACTGGAATACACTCTTCCAAATTCTGAAGGTATCAGAGGTAAAATATAGGGAGCGAAGAATTATATTCAACCTATAGAAAAACCAGACAGCGGTTATTAGAGTCGAAGGGCAAGAAAGAGACGCAGAGGTTTGGAAGGGAGTAAGACAGGGTTGTAGCCTTTCCCCAATGTTGTTCAATCTGTACATTGAGCAGGCAGTGAAGGAATGCAAGGAGAAATTTGGAGAGGGCATTAAAGTGTAGCGAGAAGAAATAAAAAGTTTGCGGTTTGCCGATGACATTGTAATTCTGTCAGAGACCGCAAAGGATCTGGAAGAGCAATTGAATGGAATGGACAGTGTCTGGAAAGAAAGATATAAGATGAACATTAATAAGAGTAAAACGAAGGTAATGGAATGCAATTTATCCAAATCAGGCGATACTGAAGGAATTTGATTAGGTAATGAGACAATAAAAGTAGTAGACGAATTTTGTTATTTGGGTAGCAAGATAACTTCTGATGGCCGAAGTAAAGAATGTATAAAAGACAGACAGCTATGGGGAGAAAAGCGTTTCTGAAGAAGCGAAATTTGCTGACATCCAATATTAATTTAAATGTTAGGAAGTGCTTTCTGAAAGAATTTGTCTGGAGTGTAACATTGTATGGGAGTGAAACGTGGACGATAAGGAATTCAGATAAAAATATGATAGAAGCTTTTGAAATGTGGTGCTACAGACGAATGATTAAAATTAGATGGGTAGGTCACGTAACTAATGAGGAGGTGCTTACCCGAATCGGGGAGAAAAGGAGTTTCTGGCATATCCTGACTAAGAGAAGGGATAGATTGGTTGCACACGTTCTGAGATATCAAGGAATTGTCAACCTAGCATTAGAAGGAAGCGTGTGGGGTAAAAATAGTAGAGGGAGACCAAGGGACGAATATAGTAAGCAGATTCAAAAGGATGTAGGTTGCCGAACGTATTCTCAGATGAAGAGACTTGCACAGGACAGGGTAGCGTGGAGAGCTGCATCAAACCAGTCTGCGAACTGAAGACGATAACAACAACAACAACAACAACAATGTTAAACAGGAAAAATGTTACCTACATCTAAATCTTTTCTAGGTAATTGACTGTTAAAAGCCAAATTTAAACAATGTCCCCAATACTGACAATCTTTTACTGAAACTCAAACCTGAACGAAAACCTGTAATGTAACTTTGTAGCAAATCCGAAGAGATTCTGCTTGTATGTAAAGTATACTAGCACCAAAACACAATACCTTCAATATGCGATGGCAATGGTGATGCTACGGATTACAGCTATGCTAAAGCAGAACATCCTGTTTAATGTCGTCACGCACGATGTCACGAAAGAAATGACAGGAACAAGCACGTACATATACGCTGATGACATGGCCATCGCGGCGACAGATATAGACAAACTACAAGTAGCTCTAAACAAACTAAGCAAATGGGCGGAGAGAAACGACATCATGATAAACGAAGAGGAGTCGGAGTTGGTAGTGTTCAGGAAAGGTTGAAGATTCACTGAAGCAGAGAACGTCAAATGCAATGGAAAACTACTCAAGAGGGTTAACAATTTCAAATATCTAGGCATCACAATCCAAACAACAGGAAAAAGTTTCAGACTACATATAAAATCTAGAGCAGTGGCGGCATCTAGAGGTAGGAATGATATCAGAAACGTCACACAACTATGTACCTGTTCACGCTAAAGACACTACCTGTTTTGACGTATGGCCTTGAATCAGTGGGAGAATACCTCACGTACAAACAGCTTGAAGAACTGGGGCGAGTAAAGGCTAGATACTTGAAGAGAGTGTTAGAAGTCCCACAGAACTCAAGATCGAGGCTAGTGTATGAGCTCACCAGGGAGACCTTCCTAATAGAGGGTCTAAGGTACGAGCTCATACTCCCAGCTACTACCAACTGCAAACAGCTTCTACAAGATCTGCATGAGAAAAACAACATACCGGAGGAGTTCTATGCAACGTCTGCTACGCAAGACAGGACCTGGAGGGAAGCTAACCATGAAACGTGACATGTAACAACGTGACTGGCAACCCATGGGTTTCACCACAAGGTGTGTCGCAACAAATTATTTCACGAACCAAATGACGAGTGTGTGTGTGTGTGTGTGTGTGTGTGTGTGTGTGTGAGAGAGAGAGAGAGAGAGAGAGAGAGAGAGAGAGAGAGAGAGAACTGTGCTTAGAATTTTGTGATCGATACCAAATTATCAAATGCAGGAATAGACAGAAATCCATCGTAGCATATAGCAAAGACAAGTAAAGTTAATGTAATGTAATGTAAATGTATTCCTTTGCACGGCATGTGTGCATTTCCTATAAATAAATTTGTAGGAGAGGCACTGAATTAAAATTTGTTACTGTCGGGATAAGAACCCGGAATCTCATGCTTACTAGGCAAAAGCTATAGCCACTTCTCTCCTCAACAACCGCCAGCATGCGTAATTTAGAAGTAGATATCCCTGGAGTACTGAAGAAACTGAAATCACTTAACAAATGCAAGTCTCCCGGTCCAGACTGTATACCACTTAGGTTCCTTGCAGAGTACGGTGATGTAGCAACTATTATATACAAACACTCCCTCAGTGAAGGATCCGTACCCAAAGACTGGAAAGTTGTACAGGTCAGTCCAGTATTCAAGAAAGACAACAGAGTGATCCGCAAAAATACAAGCCTATATCACTGACATCGGATTGCAGCAGGATTTTAGAACATATACTTTTCTCAAACTTTATGAACTACCTATTGACCCAGGATTCAGAAAATATCGTTCTCGTGAAACACAGCTAGCTCTTTAACCACATGAAGTGATGAGTGCGGTCAACAAGGGGTCTCAAATCGACTTCATATTTCTCGATTTACGGGAGGTTTTTTACACTTTACCCACAAGTGTCTTCTAATCAAACTGCATGCTTATTGAATCTCGCCACAGTTGTGAAATTGGATTCGCGATTTCTTGAGAGAAAGGACATAGTACGTAATAACTGACGGAATGTCATCGAGTAAAACAGAAATATCTGGCGTTCCCCAGGGATGTTTTAGAGGGCCCCTACTGTTCCTAATTTTCAATAACTATTTAGGAGACAGTGTGAACAGCTCTCTTAGACTGTTCATGGATCATGGTGTCGTTTACCGGATACTTAAGTTCGTTGGCAGAACACTCAGAATATGTAACAGTTCTACTAAAGAAACTGCGTACAACACTCGTCAGCGTCCTATTTTGGAATATTGCTGCCCATTGTGGGATACCCACCGAGTGGGACTGACGGAGGATGTAAGTAAATTTCAGAAAAAGGCCCCTCGTTTTGTATTATCGTGATATAGGAGACAATGTCATAGAAATGAAGCTTGAGTTGGGATGGAAATCATTAAAAGAAAGGCTTTATTCGTTCATTTACGAATTTTCTGTCACCAACTTTCTTTTCCGAATGCGAGGTATTTTGTCAGCACCCTTCTACATAAGAAGGCAAGATCATCATAGTAAAATAGATCGAAAACAGAAAGATTCAGGTGGTTCCCTTTTCCCGCGCGCTACTTGAGAAAGGAACGGTAGATATAAAAGCGGCTCGAGAACCCTCCGCCACGTACTTAAATGTGAGTAGCGGAGTATTTATGTAGATGTAGAATTGTCTGAATGTACTGTTCAGTCTGACACTATACGTAAACATTTTTTTCCATTCATAGTCAGAGCGTTCTAGGAGTGGCTAAAGAATGTTCCAAAGTGGTTCGTAAACTGTTTATTTTGCTTGATGTGCAATAATACTGAGGATGGGTCGTTTAGCTTGAGAGGTTGTGCAATAACAATGGCCAGATCAGAATTTTAAATGTACTGTGCTTCATCGACCATTTCCTCTAACAGGCCTATATCAAATTATGGACTATCAGTGAATAAAATATTCACTATCGTTCAATCCTTTCACGTTTTAACGGACTTAGTAGCTCTGTTAGCATAGTAGCAGCGCCTTGCTTGTCTTACATTTCAATTAAATGCCGCACAATATTATTGCATACTTAGTAAGCTCGATAGAACTTCTCAAATATTCCAGAATCAGTGT
This sequence comes from Locusta migratoria, assembly GCA_026315105.1. Classification (NCBI taxonomy): domain Eukaryota; kingdom Metazoa; phylum Arthropoda; class Insecta; order Orthoptera; family Acrididae; genus Locusta; species Locusta migratoria. The sequence goes on from CM048751.1 coordinate 66,100,742, forward strand.
TGACTCTGCACCATAATGTACGCTAATATGAATCTTCCCGGCAGATTAAAGCTGTGTGGCGGGCATGGACTCGAAACCTGAACAAAATTTTCAAATGTTTGTATAGTCTATGGGACTTAACTACGGGGTCATCAGTCCCTAAACTTACAAACTACTTATGAACTACTTACGAACTAGGACGGCACAAATATCCATTCCCGAGGGGGGATTCGAACCCCCGACCGTAGTGTCCGTGCAGAGCGTGACTGAAGCGCCTTAGCCCCTCGGCCACCGCGGCCGGCGAAACCGGAACCTTTGCGTTTTTCCGACAACTGCTCTGACGACTAGGAGAGCCTGGCACATTTCACGTCCTATCTGATCCTCACTTTAAGAAATCAGGTTTTGACACATGTAAAAATTACAGAATCATCATTTTTATAAGCCATGGTTGCAAAATTTTAACACCAATTATTTGCAGAGGGATGGAAAAGCTGGTAGAAGCTGACCTTGGGGAAGATCAGTAGAAATGTAAAATTTACATTATTTTTCCCTGCAGGACTACTGTTACTAAATGGGCATTTTAATTCAAATTAATACACTTTTACACATTGATAAATGAGGCAATGGAAATTAAAGGCTATCAAATTTCATAACAATAGACTACATCTCGTCTTTGTATGACCATTAACAAAGCAATTAACGCACTACATACAGTAACAACATCCTATAACCTTTTTCAGTACATAATAATTAGTCCGCGTCCGTAGTCTAATGGACAACTTGGTGAGTTACCATGCAGGTAGCCCGAATTCGATTCCCGGTCAGAGGTTGGGGATGATGTCCGCTCGGGAACTGGCTGATGTGTTGTCATCATTGACAAGCAAGTCCACCGAAGTGGCGTCAGCTAAGAAGAGTTGTACAGGCAGGCCGAACACGACCATCAATGGCATACGAAATCATCATCAGTACATAATTATCATTACATATAGACAACCAGAAAAAAAATGGACTACACGTAGCGGGGAGTAACAAAAGATGTGACTTTTTTTGTCTACGCTGTGTTTGTGACGTCATCAAGTGCTGTAAACCTCCAGTGTTATGAGATTGCAGACTTGATTTGTGTTTAACCACGTTTAACATACCATTATGTCGCTTACACTTAGATTTTAAACTACAGCTCGAATATGTTGCAACACGGCGTGTTTCAGAAATGGCGTCGAGAAGTATCGGCTACAGAGTATTTTCACAGCCACAAAAATGTAATTCCTCTAAATGTGGCTGCGAGAAGGAAAGTATATTCCTGATTGTTTTTCTAAAACGCGCAAAAACTACTGTGTATTTCCCGGTTTCATAAATTATCCTGTGCTGTAGACACTAGGTTTATCCTCAGTATTGCCAATTTAGCGAGTGTATCACTATATCTGGCGACTTATGGCCGTATAAAGCGACAAAATTCAAGTTTTAGCGACTAGCGACAAAACTGGCGACTTCTGACCATTGAACCAAATTTATCTTGAATTTGAAATTTTGTGTTTTAGGAAACGATTTTATGAAATTTTTTGACAACCTGAATGATCTATAGTATTTTTATTGCATTTAATTTGGTAGCCAGCACTGCTTTCCCTATCTTGTCAATACGTGATCTGCTTGCAGAATGGGACCTCCCCAATTTCAACCTAGTATCCCATTGTTGATGCTAACGGATTTCAAAATTCAATTGAGAGGCAACCGCGTAGGTATGATGGTGTTGAAGTTACTTACGTTATAATTTCCTGTTTTTGTCTTGTGTGTGTGTGTGTGTGTGTGTGTGTGTGTGTGTGTGTGTGTGTGTGCGCGTGTGTGAGGCTTTTTTTTCTCATATTATCACTTAAAGACAGTGACAGCACAAGTTACTATGAATAGTGATAGTTTCCATAAGATCTTTAAGAGGAAGTACTCTCAAAACTGTGTCTTTTGAACCATTCATATATCACAGGTGTGTCGTTTCCAGGTGAAACTGGCAACTTACAGTGGCGTTACCTTTACTGGCATTTTAAGAATTATTATCGCATGTTGTTTCAATTAAATAGAAAATTTACATCTTTAAATATTAAAAAAATTGTAGTAGATTAAAATATAACTAATACTTGCATTTAATAAAAAAGACGTAATACGATATTTCTTTAATTGGAAAATATTTTAGCGACTTCTGGCGACTTTCGAGGCCGCATTTAGCGACATTCTCGATCTAAGAGTTGGCAACACTGGTTATTCTAAAAGTAGCTTGAAGTCGTCGTTACTTGTAAGCTATCAAACAAGACGATAATTCGCACTGGCCTGTGAATGAAACTTTCACTCTGCAGCAGAGTGAGCACTGATATGAAACTTGCTGGCAGTTTGAAATTGTGTGCTGGAACCGGGAGGAAGTAGGAGGCGAGGCACAGGAAGAAGTGGAATTGTGAGGACCGACCGTAAAAACGTGCCGGGCTAGCTCACTGGTACAGCGCTTGTCCGCGAAGGGCAAATGTCCCAGGTTCGATTCCCAGTTCAGGCACACAATTTTAACGTACCAGGAAGTTCCGCACTGGCGTTCTTTCTGTAGGATGGATATTTATCTCCTCTGAATACATGCCATCATTACAGGCCAAGGAGGTATTCTGCACCCAGGCTATTTAGCAGATTAATGCCCCCATCCCTTTCGTAAAAAGAGTAAAATCCATTTTTTATTTGCAGTATCTCTTTAAAATGGTAAATTTCAAGCAAGTTCGGCTTTTGGCTTTCGCTTTAACGTTGAAGTTTTAAGAGATTGGTATAAGTCATCGTGTGACCTTACACACATCTGTCAATTTTCATGGTGATCGAGCGAACGGAATCCAGGTCTACTGCAAGATACCTTCCGGCATGTCTTGCTGAGTGTAGAGATCTTCTCCGCGAAAACATGCATACACTTGTTGAAACAAGTTTCGTGCGTGCAGCCGCATAAAGTTTACTTCTTCTAATATTTCCGCTGAGAACCGTTCAGCCATCTTCAGAGACAGTCGAAGATCGACGCTCCAGGCTTCGTGCTTACAATCACGCGGACCGCACTACTGCGCCTGCGGCCACAGATACTATGCTCCTAAGACGTTACTCGGCGGCGAGGAAATACACGTGTGTGTAAATTATGTCTGTGGCTGCATGGTCGATTGTCGCGGAGAAAACGATGTGTTACGATCTGTGCTGTGGAGACGTCTTTGTAAATTTATTAAAGAAAGTGCCGGATTCCAAGATTTATCCAAGCTGAAGCCGCTGCCTCTGTTAATTAAATTCGTCCCCAAGCGAATTTCAATTGCTTCTTTCACCACTGAGTCCCATAAAGATGAAGCGGAGGCTAAGATTTTGACGTTTTCGTACAGCATACAGTGCTCTGCCACTGCCGATTTATTAGGTTGTAAGAGACGGGTATACCTTTGGTGTTCCGTGCATCTTTCCAGCTATCACTGATGTATTACCCAAAGAGCAACATTTCACTTTAACTTATATATATTACTTGCAATTACTGACGCTTTACACAATCTATGTGAATGAAGAGATTTAGGGATTGAAAAGTTCCGTTGGCTATATGGACATTGAGTAATTGTTAAATATACTATCCGGACACCTGGCTGAAAGTGACTTAAGCCTTTCAGACCTGAATTTTTCCTCTATCAAGGAAATTATTTTTAATGCTGCAATACTCTTAAATTAAATTTCAATGATTTTAGAAGCAAGATTCATGCAATTAAATGCACCCATTTTCATACTACAATACTGCGTGTACTGATAAACAAGGCTTTTTAAGGGCTAAATTAATTAATTTTGTAGTGCCAACTGTTGTACTAAATAAACTGATCGTTCAATAACTACATCGCAAAATAACAACTACTACTTTCAGTTATTCAGTGGAATACAAGTAACCCACAGTTTCCGTGTTCTCTGAAGTTCGCAAACTGCTGCGCAGTACAACACTCGCTTGTTAATATTTTTATAGTGTTCTTCCGCATGTGGCAGTAATTGTGCATGATGAAATGATTGAACACTCAGGTGTCGTATACATGTTCTTTCCATTGAGAAAAAATGCTTCTGAACATCTTAGATACCGTAGAAGTTATGTACACATTTGTAACCAGTGGGTCCGAAAGCGTTAAAAGTTTGTGGCGCCCTCGATCTGTAATGGTGGAATTCAGAATGGTGTTGGCTCACCCTTAGAGTTGATGACAGCTTCCACTCTCGCAGGCATACGTTCAATCGGGCACTGGAAGGTTTCTTGGGGAATGGCAGCCCATTCTTCACTTAGTGCTGCACTGTGGAAAGGTATCGATGTCGGTGGGTATTCCAAAACATACCAACGGTGTTCTGTGGAATTCAAGTCAGGACTCTGGGCATGCCAGTCCATTACAGTGATGTTATTATCGTTATTGCCATCCCCGAATTGGTCTTTCAACAGTGGGAAGCAAGAAGGAGCTTAAAACATTAATATAGGCCTGTGCTGTGATAGTTCCATGTAAAACAAGGGGTGCAGGCCCCCCTCCATGAAAAACACGATCACCACGTCTCCGAATTTTCCTGTTGGCACTACACACGCTGGCAGATGACGTTCACCGGTCGTTCACCATACTCATATCCTGTCAGCGGATCGCCACATTGTGTACCGTGATTCGTCACTCCACACAATGTTTTTCCATTGTTCAATCGTTGAATGTTTACTCTCCTTACACGAAGCGAGGGGTCGTTTGGCATTGCCCTGCCTTATATGACGTGCCTTTATTCGTAGAACCGTTTTCGAGTGGTACTTCGGCTCTCAAAGACGTACTTTGGAGGCAACGATAAATATATGTCTAGCAAAAATTTCTTTCCCTACAATGAAAATCGCTGTTACATTAGCCAACGAACGACGACTTTGGAAAGTGACGTGGAAACAATATTCACTTGTTCCTTCCATGTCACAGACGCCATCTTGATTTGCCGTATATCTCACAGTTTTGGCTTTATAACTCGCAGTAAATTGTTTCAGGGCAACAGCGAATTAACGATGAATTACAAAATCATCTCTGGATGAATTTATTATAAGTAAATGTAATTAAAATCATATTAACATTGAGAAACAAACTTGTGGGAACGATTATATAAAATATGACGGGCTAATAACGTCGAGTTGCTGTAGCGTAATGGGTAGAGTTGTGGACTACCAAGCAAGAGATTCTGCAAACGAAATCCGTCCCACGCAATTTTTTAAATCTTTTTTAATCTTAACACATTGTAGGAGTTATTTATCCACAACAGTTTGTGGAATTTTCTTGTTCACATAACAGTATTATGTTGTCCAGTACTCTTATATGCTGTCTCAGGAGTTAATAACATCGATTTGGCGATGTTTATATGTGACTAAAGAATGGAGAATGAAATTGCTGCTGCAAGTGGTACGATCAGCAATGACATTTATGTTCTTCCTTCTCACGAATATTTGACTTTGTTCCGACTATGCTGCGATTTTCAAGAATATGGCTGGAGACAAAACTAGGGAAACGTTAAAATTGCTGGTACAGTAAGTGAAATGAGTATCAATGACATTTAGGCCTACACTATTCGCTAGTCAGAAAGATTTGGCTATTTATTTCCGAATATCTCGTGATTTCCGAGGGTATGGAAAGGCTATTTCATGTTTCTCCCCAATATTTTGTTGCTTAGTTTCGAATATATCTCGATTTCCGAGAGTGTGCTTAGACTGATACTCATTGTCACCATTATTTGGTGGTTTGTTTCTGAATATCTCACGATTACAATGTGTGTGGTTAACTAAGATCCTAACAGGATAAATTTAATTTCTGTTGCAAATGTATACAGAATACTCAGAACCACGTCGTCTGCTGGCATCTCTACACGTTCCTTTAATGAGCAGTCTTCAGGCCTATAGACACTGTGTTCGTTGTACTCTTTAAGATCTTAAAACGTAAACAAAGGCATTTAACTGTAAACAATAAAGTATTTGTCGTAATTTTTAATGCACGTTAGATTTGAAATTGCATTGTTCAATGATACGCGAGATAGGTGCCTTGGAATTCAAACGCGAAACTTGCACTTTTCCAAATAATCGCGTGTCAAATGCAGCATTCTGGCAGGGATTGTAATTTCGGAATCGGAAAGTATAAACATATTTTACTTTGAACTCGGAATATAGATACATAACAGGTACGGAAATGCAGGTAACACTTTCCAATTACACAACTAAACAAGTTATGAACAACGGGTTTAATTCGTCTGCTGAAATGGCTACCGCAGACTTGACAACCACAGGCATATATTTATCGTTGCCTCCAAAGTACGTCTTTGAGAGCCGAAGAGCTGAAGTACTACTCGAAAACGGTTCTACGAATAAAGGTACGTCCTTATGTGTGGCTTATGGGCAGCCGCTGGATAATGAAATCCAAGTTTTCGTACCTCCCGCCTCTGCTAGTACTGGATGAAATTTGGAATTACTGTGTAATGGTCTGGACAGATGCCTCTTCAACTGCCGGCGGTCTCTATCAGTCAACCAACGAGTTCGGCCTTTACGCTTTCGTTCTGTACGTGTCCCTTCACGCTTCCACTTCACTATCACATCAGAAACAGTGGACCTAGGGATGTTTAAGAATGTGGAAAACTCGCGTACAGACTTCTGACACAAGTGACACGCAATCACTTGACCACGTTCGAAGACCGGGAGGAATGTCCGGATACTTTTGATCACATAGTGTAGCTGCATCGCGGTATAAGAATTAATAATGAACTATAACTGGAACTAGTAGTTTGTAAATTTAAAACTATTTCCTGTCTTTGAAAAATGCCACTGTAGTATGTATTAAGCTACTAATAGCAGATAGACAGCAGTTCTATAGTATGCTGTGTAGTGAAAGTAATTACGGAAGCGGCATTTCTCAAAGTAGCAGTTTTCTGACTAATTTATTCGATTAAATTTAGATGACATGAGAATGAATGTCATATTTTATTATTAATGCAGTGCATCGAATACGACCCTATATTTTTGTCTATTGTTACTATTTGTCTTATTCATCGTCCTTCTTCATTCTTGATAGGACCCATGGAACAGAATGAGACGGGGACTGAGAGCATGGTTGCGATCCACCTGAAACACACGGGGTAAGTACCGCCCCGTTAAAGGCAATCTGGCTGTTAACCAGTTCCCACTGCATTTGGCGTCCCCTGGAAATGCTGACGTTAAGTTCAGCACTCACGACATACTGACCATTGGGAACTTGAAGTCGACGGTGGCTCAACAGTGCCTTGAAAAGGGACACAAAATACAGTTTGAAAAGAATATTATACTACAGTAATTAACATCCGCATTTAAATGAAAACAGTGTGATGACATTTGTGTGTGAGGTATTCTGCGCAATATAGGAGGCACAATACTAGTAATCAGACAGACACAAAATAGTATTTCTAACAGCAAATAAAAACATCCTGAGATGATCCGAATTGCAGAAACCTCAAAAACATAACTGCAGTACAAGAGAAGCGGAAAATCAGACGTGGAAATCCACACAATGTTTATGAAAACAAACGAACTAAAAATAAGGATAAATTCTCGAAAGGCGTTGTGCTAAACATAAACAATACGTATTTCATTATTTAACTCATTAATGGTACAGTTACTTGCTTTCGAAAAACATCGATTATGATCATCGAAACACCGTCACTGAATGTTCATTTAACTCATTCAGTCCGTAGCTTACAAACTACTTAAACCTAGGTAAACTAACCTACGGACAAACACACTCATTCAGCATATGTGTGAAAGACAAACGTGAAGTTTACAATCTTTGAATAAATAAAGTGAAAGAACATTTACTCCACACCGCAGTTGCAATCCATGTAACGGAATCATCACCTTATTGGAAGAAAACGCGGGTGATAAGTAGAAATCACAAATGTTCGGGAAAGCCGCGTGTAAAATTGCTTACCGAGTTAAAGCACCATTCCATTCCGGCTAATTTTGAGTTTCTAAATCTCAACTGACTGTCCTTCCCCATAGCCCCCCACCACCATTATTTTTTTTAAAAAAAAAGATTAATCCTCTTCAATCATACATCTCTAAATTTTACGTAACTACACTTTCAAAAATTTTTTACCAAGTTTCTACAGTGATCATTACCGCAGGAAATATTATTCCAATTTTTTGTTCCTAATCAGCCGAATAATACGACTGATAGTAATTTTCAATTTTGTAATACGAGCCCCTACTTTCAGTAGGTTTGCCTGATTACGACCGTCTGGGCATCGAACCACAGCGCGCCTGCGCAGTTATGTCTTCCTCCGTGACGCCGCGCTATCACCCGCAACCAGTTCGCCGCTTCACAATGTACCCATCTACGCTACCACAGCCCGATGACTTTGACTCAAGACTTACAGTTTTGTTTCTTCCAATGTACACAACATAAATAGACCGGCTGTCCTCTGGAAAACCTACGCGGTCTTGGTATTGGGAAAGTAAAAACTGCAGCCGAACCCACTGTCCCCATTGAGGAACTAAATCAGTATTTCACAACGCCTACTACTACAATCGATTACCAAACGAAACAAACACTTATTGACCATATCACGAGGATAAACAACGCTAACCATGATAAGTTTTGTTTTAAACATGTTACTGGAAATACAGTCAAAAAGCCATTATGCGTATTACATCAGCATCTACCGGGGATGATGGTATCACTATCCAAATGATAAAGCTGATTATTGATCCACTGCTGCCCATCATAACAGATATATTTAATCAGTCTTTAGCCACAAGTGTTTTTCCTGATGCATGGAAACGTGGACTAGTTACGCCACTGCCGAAAAAGGACATTGCCACAGCACCCTCTGATTATCGACCTATCTGCATTCTTCCGGCACTATCCAAAGCCCTAGAATATATAGCACATGATCAGCTAACCAGCTACTTGACTATTAATAACCTTCTTGACGAACACCAATCAGGTTTTCGCAAATATCGCAGCATAACATCTGCTTTGATAAAAGTAACAGACGATCTTAAGCAGGCAATGGATAGACAAGAGGCGACTATTATGTGGTTCTTGGACTTTAGCAAAGCTTTCGACACTGTGGACTTTGATATTTTACTTGCTAAACTTAGCAGCCTAAATTTCTCTCAAGGCGTGGTGCAATGGTTTCGCTCATACTTGACATTGCGTCTTCAGTGCGTCATGTCTGGCACTGAAAAGTCACAGTGGAGAAAAGTACTATCAGGCAATCGAGAATTTTAATTCTGACCTACGTGCACTATCAAAGTGGGCACAGAATATAGGATTAAAGTTCAATCCAAGTAAAACGCAAACGATTCTGGTAGGTCATCCTAGGCTCATTATCCACAAATACCGCGAATTTCAACCATCATTAATATTAAATGACACACCTTTCACCCTCGGCAAAAAGTCTGGGAGTGATAATCGACGACAAACTAAATTGGGCTGAACACACAGCCACCGTGTGTAGGAAGGCATCAGCATCTCTTCATGCCCTACAGAGATACAAGACTTTTTTCCTCTCGATCTTAAAAAGAAACTTATACAAACACTTGTAATTCCAATTATTGATTACACTGATTTTATCTTGCAAGGTCTTTCTTGGGAAAGCTCACGACGTCTGGAACTAATCATGAATGCCTGCGTTCGATAAATATGTAACATCCGTCTCTTTTATCACATTTCACCATCTTATAAAGCAACTATCCTGGCTCCGTGCTGACAAGCGCAGAGATTTTCATACACTCTGTTTCCTCTGCTCTCTTATCAACGTACAATGTCCCTCATATCGTTCCTCGACCTTAACACTCTTATCTGATCAACATAACAGAACTACTCGCTCCTGTCAGAGCAAAACCCTTTCTGTCCCTATACATCACTCAGCCGGTTTCTCAAAATCCTTTTCAGTAGCAGGCTCTGGAACAATCTACCTCAGTATGTCAGAGAACTGAATAACACTGCCAGCTTCAAACGACAGTTAATGGACTATCTACTAAAGCAAAAATTACGCCAGTCTTTATTACCCTACGGTCCAGGTACGTCAGATCCATTCCTCCTCCCAGATATTCTCCGACTGCCATTGCTCTCGCCAGGTACAGCTTTCTTAACTTCCTTCTGTCAGAATTCGCCATGCCTTAACCAGTCTCGATATGTTCAAAAGTACATCTTGTATCTGCTAATATCAATGTTGTTACTTCTATTATTACACCAGCAGCAGCAGAAGGTGTCTCAGTGGTAATGCTAGCATTAATCCTATTAGATTAAGCCAGTACCTTTTATTTACATCCTTTTACGTGTAATCAACCTGTATAAATTATGTTATTAATTGTTTATCTGTAAAAATCATTATTATGTTATAAGGAACATGTAAAGAAATACTGTATGTGTAAAACCCTGGTCCGATGTAAGAGAGGGTCTGATGGTCCTAATCTGATCAGGCTAAATAAACAAATAAATAAAATAAAATAAATACACCTTCACTTGATTGGCGATCTACTGATAAGTCTTTTTAATGAACAATAAGCAAACAGTATGCAAAATTACGCGTCTATTTGTCCCATATTTTAACTTCCTCGGCTTTCATTCCGAACGACAGTGATAATTTCTGCGGACTGTTTCCATATGTCAGGGCCTGTTTTGTGAAATTTTATTCAGATGACAGATGAACGCAATTAGAACGTTGGGACTCTAATGAATTTTCACATGGAAAATTGTTCAGTACCTGTCATGTTTATCGCATTATTATTGTTGTAGTTTTAATTATAGTTTTTGTTACTTTAATGCAGTAACACCTGAAGATGTCTTTAAAGACGTGAAACCGGTCGTGGATCTGTAAAGCAAGGATCTTAGGGGAGACCAGGGGACAGGCGCCACCTTAAGGAAAACCATTTCTTTACCTTATTAAAGGTGTGACTTTTTCGTAAAGAATAATACTACAGCCTCGCCAGCTAATACTTATTTATTATAATATTTTTCAGACATGTATTTTGTTACGTTTTATTGTTAAAAAATATATTGTGACAGTATACGCAGTGGCGCCATTACCCTGTGTTCCGGGGGTAATGACGCCATACATCTGAAAATCAAGGATAAACCTACGCAATAAGTGAGTAGTAGTAAATAAGTGTTACAACCGTTGTAATTTATACTTATCACTCTTCTGTATTAGACATTTAGAAGGCTTCAAGTACTTGTCGGTGTAAAATAGAAATAAAAATATATTTTATAATTTAGGCTTGATTACGACACCGCAAAAGTCAGAAATATCGGTATAGTTTTTGGCACTTCAAACCTACTACATTCTGCAAGTGCCCACTTTACAAAATGTATTACTCTTCATTTTGCCTACATTCTCCACCATGGCGTCATTGCCCCAGTTGAAAAATATGGCTAAGAACGTCAATTTAAAGCCATAGATTTGCGAAACAATTAGAGACACGAAATCGAAGCTAAGTATCTACAGATTACGTTAATACGAGTATTAAAAAACACTGAAAGCCTCTAGAGGTATTCATTTAAATAAAATACTGGCTCGAAAATTAGAGCCAAAACGTCGAATACAACAATTTCTTTCACGCGATTAATCCCTGTCATCCATCACGGACGGCGACCCCAGGAATTAGTTCCGCGGTAGGTAACGGAGATAGAACACTGGCAAGCGTATTCGTACTGCCAACCGTTCCTCATAAAACTAGGGTAGTGCGATTACCCAGTGTGGCGGCGTTGTCCTGGTCTGCCCTAATAAAAAAAATAATAATAAATAAATAATAAAAAACTGACGCGATTACAGAATTTTTAAGTTTAACGTAAAGACAACATTTGAAGTCATTTACAAATAAGTTGTTCTATCAATATTTAAAATCTTACTGTAATTTTTAGAACAATTAATAAATCCATAGAAGAAAAAAAATTGCTATACTTCAGGGGCCATATCTCACGTTCTGTTGATCACAGAGATAAGGTCTAAACTCTTAAGTATACACCTTGCACTAGTGATAATATGTATAATATCACAAGTATTGACATACTGTAATTATTCTACAGCATACTGTCAAAAGTTAAAGTTGACGCCATAAAGGAGATTGTGTCAGCTCACCACAATATTGCAATGAAAAGAAATTGCCAGCTTGGTGGTGTGATATGAATTATTTATTTAAAAAAATGTACATATCGAATTCGATCCCCTGATGGAACATCATCAGTGCAGATTGCAAGTCATTATGACTCATGTACTCCGCATAAAATATTTAATAGTCAGATCCATAAAAACAACTGAAAAAGTTTTCCTAGTACATGTTAGAAGTTTAAAGTACATGTTACTTTAAACTTGTAACATGTACTAGGAAGACCTGTATAGGACGACTGACACTGATTAGGTCAAGAATCGCAGAGTGTCTCAGTATGACAAAGCATGCCTGCAGAAATAAACTACTCCGACGTTAAGACATAGAATTTATTTTACTTATACAATAATTTTTTCTCTTCTAAACTAAAACACAGACTAAGGCGCCTTGCTGCGGAGTGTGCGGTTTCTCGCCATCGAAGGTTCGAGTCCTTCCTCCGGTATGGGTGTGTTTGTTGTTCTTAGGTCAGTTTAACGTAAGTAGTTTGTAAGCCTAGGGACTAATAACGAAAGAAGTCCCATATATTTACAAACATTTGAGCTTTTTCTTTTTTTCTTTTCGAAGGGTGATGGCTAGAAGACAAAGTTATTGCATGATAAGGAGTCATGCCAGTGGTATTCCAAAGAGAATAGATCCAGAAGTAAATATACGTGACCGAATAATGCTGAGACGGAGGGAGAAAGCTGAAGATAAACATTATTTGCAAGTAAGAAGTAAGAGAGAGAGAGGGGGGGGGGGGAGATACATGACAGCGGAAGGGAAGAGGCTAACTGGTCTCAATCTACGTAGCCTCTCCCCTTCCGTCGCCTTCAACTCAATCATTTCTTACACCCCCCCCCCCCTCTTCATCGTTCCTCGTGTTAGCTCTCTCTTCTTACAAATATAATTTCTCCTCCCCCTCTCCTTGATCTATTTGGTCTTTGTCAAGATGGCGACCACTTACGTTTTGTGAATGATCTATGCAGACGTCTTGTTTGAGAAAATAAATACCACTTCTCAATTACATTTGCTTAGCAAAAAAGGTGTTACTAATATGGCAAAAACCAGAACCCCTTTTAGAAGAATCATATACTCGGAAACGACGAAACCAACAAGCTACTTCGAGATCAAATATAAGTACTAGATTTTATCACTTATTTTTCTGGATTTGTGCATTCCACTGTTCAATGAAGTCCTAAGATAAAATGTTGTTTTGAAAAAGGGATGGCATTACAACATTGGACAAAAACTGATCTTCAGTGGAGTTGGATTCTTACAATGTACATTACAGTAGAGATTACAGAACTAGGGCTAATGTAGCCCCACCCCACGTCTTGCTCATCTTCCACTTTCCTTTCATGCGTCACACTTATAAGGGAAACTAACCATCACAGCGTCTCAGATTTAATAGTAAGACGTCCCGATAGCAAGTCCATCAAAAGCTGAACACAGTTCAAGCATAAAAACACAAAGTGTGTACGGCACTGTGAGAAAAGGAGCAAAACTGGAACAGGGATTAGTCCAGGCTAAGGATGTGCAACATCGCGGAGAGTAGTAGAGTCGAGACGCTGCACTGCGAAGCGAAAGACCCTTATTAGAATGAACCTTGTATTAATTATTTTTCACAAAATTATGAATTGTTCGTCTAGTAATTGACGTGTCTGTTCGTTCTATTCAGTTTGTCTCTGCAGTGGTGAGGTAGTTTCCAACGGCGAGGTGTAAGGAAGAGACCTTATAATTTGTGAAAGCTTAACTTTTCCAAAAAAATGTTCAAATGTTTGTTAAGCTTATGGGACTTAACTACGGGGTCATCAGTCCCTAAACTTACAAACTACTTATGAACTAGCTAATACTAAGGACGTCACAAATATCCATGCCCGAGGGGGGATTCGAACCCCCGACCGTAGTGACCGTAGAGACCGTGACTGGAGCGCCTCAGTCCCCGCGGCCACCGCGGCCGGCTTAACTTTTCCCGGCGTACTGAATTTCAAACAACTTACGGGTATGCTGCCGGGTGAAATCATCGACAACCGCCGATATTTCGGCTGGAGGACACCCTACCATTCTACCGTAATAACAAAATTCATTTACTACTTTTATTGACGAGTAATAGATTCATATATGACTCATACTGTGAAACTACACTACTGATCATTAAAATTGTTGCACCAGAAAGAAATGCAGATGATAAACGTGTATTCATTGGACAAATATATTACACTAGAACTGACATGTGATTACATTTTCACGAAATTTGGATGCATAGATCCTGAGAAATCAATACCCAGAACAACCACCTCTGGCCGTAATAACAGCCTTCAAATGCCTGGGCATTGACTCAAACAGAGCTTGGATGGCGTGTACAGATACAGATGCCAGTGCAGCTTCAACACGAGTAGTGTAGAGTAGTGACTGGCGTATTGTGACGAGCCAGTTGCTCGGCCACCATTGGGCAGACGCTTTTAATTGGTGAGAGATCTGGAGAATGTGCTGGCCAGGGCAGCAGTCGAACATATTACGTATCCAGAAAGGCCCGTACAGGACCTGCAACATCCTGTCGTGCATTATACTGTTGAAATGGAGGATTTCGCAGGGATCCATTGCAGGGTAGAGCCACAGGTCGTAACACATTTGAAATATAACGGCCACTGTTCAAAGTGCCGTCGATGCGAACAAGAGGTGACCGAGACGTGTAACCAATGGCATCCCATACCATCACGACGGGTAATACGCCAGTATGGCGATGACGAATACACGCTTACAATGTGCGTTCACCACTATGTCGCCAAACACGGATTCGACTATCAAGATGATGTAAACAGAACTTGGATTCATTCGAAAAAATGATATTCTGCCATTCGTGCACCCAGGTTCCTCGTTGCGTACACCATCGGAGGCGCTTCTGTCTGTGATGCAGCGTCAAGGGTAACCGCAGCCATGGTCTCCGAGCTGATAGCCCACGCTGCTGCAAACGTCGTCGAACTGTTCGTGCAGATGGACAGATGGTTGTTGTCTTGCAAACGTCCCCATCTGTTGACTCAGGAATGGAGACGTGACTGCACGATCCATTACAGCCATGTGGATAAGATGCCTGTCATCTCGACTCTAGTGATACGAGGCCGTTGGGATCCAGCACAGCGTTCTGTATTGCCCTCCTGAACCCATCGATTTCATATTCTGCTAACAGTCACTGGAACGCGACCAAGGTGAGCAGCAATGTCGCGATACGATACACCGCAATCGCGATAGGCTACAATCCGAAGTTTATCAAAGTGGGAAAAGTGATGTTACTAGGGTTGCCATACGTCACGTTTTCCGCGGACAGTCAGCGATTTTAGTGTAGGAGGCGGGTGTCCTGGATGAAGAGGTAAATACCCGCGAAAATAGTGGGTGATTACATTTTTTTTTTTTTTTACTTCAGTTTTACCACTTTGACTGGGCGCTATTGAAAGAGGATACCTGAGTGGGATGATGTGGAATGTTCATTGAAGTGACTGCAAGAAAATACAACTTGTAAAGTTGATGAAGATTTGCTGTTTTATCAGGAAGTGAAACTTAATTGCTTTTTAAGAGAAGAAAAGAACCATAATCTGGAAATTATGGCTCATAAAAAGTGGGTCAATTTTTTTGAAAATTGTATTTCTGAATAGCAGTATTCAGAATTGATTGATATTTTTCAATAGTATTTCTGTATTCCAGGACACAATGCCAATGTTGAGAGAGTGTTTTCATTAATAAATGCCCAGTGGACAGAAGAAAGGAGCAGGCTTGCTCTAAATTCAGTTAATGCAATGCTGCAAGTTCAGTATGACATGCAAGAGACTAGTTGCTCTGATTCTCACAAACTAATCCAGAATGAAAGCAAGTTCCTTTCTTGTTCAGAGTTAAGATAAATGTGACTGGCATAAAGCCTAATATAGTGCATCTCAACTGTAAGAAAAAAAAGTAAAAGTTTGTTAAACTTAAGGGACTTCACTGCGGGGTCATCAGTCCCTAAACTTACAAACTACTTATTAAATAGCTTATACTAAAAACAGCTCAAACATCCATGCCCGATGGGGTATTCGAACCCCGGATGGGGAATGGCCTCGCGCATCGTGGCATAGCGCCTCAATGCACTCGGTCGCTCCACCGCGGCCAACGGTAAGAGCACAGTTGTGTATGTATGAATATTCTTTAAATTAAAAGCCAATAATAGCTATTTCATTAATGACTATCTGACTACTCCTTTCTTGATTCTTGGAATATGGCAACCGTATGCGCAGCAGAACACTGTGGCTAACGAGTTTTGTTTTGTGTTTTGGAATTTGTTTTCTGCATTTTTTCTCGTATAGTATCTCCCCGCCGATGACGTCATGAGTCAAAAGCAGATAGGTAGCATAACGATCTTCAGTTATGGGCGAATCGTATCGGGTTCTTCAGTATTGGGAGGGTGGTATCGGGATCTTCAATACGACTTGACAGAAAGGTCCTTGATTTTGGTTCTTGGAATATGGCAACCCTAGATGGTACACATTTCTCCTCTTTAAACGAAGCATCACAACAACGTTTCACCAGGAAAAGCCGGTCAACTGCTGTTTGTGTATGAGAAATCGGTTGGATACTTTCCTCATCTCAGCACGTTGTACGTGTCGCCACCGGCGCCAACCTTGTGTGAATGATCTGAAAAGCTAATCATTTGCATATCACAGCATCTTATTCCTGTCGGTTAAATTTCGCGTCTGTAGCACGTCATCTTCGTGGTGTAGCAATTTTAATGGCCAGGAGTGTACAATTGCCAAGACTACAGAAATAGACCAGACGTGTCAATGATAGGACAGATAGTCCACACTTTTGTGTAAGAAAAGCAAAAAAGTGGAGCAAGAGCGACATTTAAACACGGATCTCCCGCTTGGCAGTCTACACTGACCACATAGCAAAGACGTATGTGCGCTTCCATTGTGCTCGGTGTCACACATCTTAAGCGTCGAGTGTTCACTGTTTATATTTTGCTTCTTTTTCACAATTCTGTACACCTTCTGACTATTTTCCTTCTTGTTCTGTTTTTCGTTTTTACTAGGTATCCACTGGTTCATCTTATTACTAAATCTGAGGGATACGATGGGGAGTTACGTTGTTAGAATTGCCAACCGGTTTCTGAGCTAGTTGCAGATTGTTCCTCCCTGTATGTTTTCCTAATCGCCTTCATAATTTCAAAGACTGTATTCCAGTAAAAACCGGGAACAGCTTTACAGAAATCTGCAAATCGAATAAACTGAGAGTTGGTGTACTTTAAGACACGTCAAGGGGTCAGCAGTGCCTTTTGTATTTCAACTTTAAATGCAAAATGATAGTCTCTGATATTGGTTTACACCAGTAGTTTCAGCCTACTGTTGTGTCAAAATTTCGTAACAATAACTTGTTAAAGTGAGATATGAATCATATCCGCCCTTTATCAGCCTCTTTGGAATTGGAATCCCTTTTGAAGTCTGCAGAAATTACCCATACTTCAGTAAACCCTCGTTCTTTACTTGTTCCGTAGTAAAATGTACTGGAAACGGCTACTAAAAAGCAGTTATGATGCAATTGTTTTGAGTACACGAGACATTTTTGATTGTCCACTATGATGAAAGCAGCTGTTAGTCGTCACGTTAAGAACCGTAGCTGTTGTGGCCCTGTCGTTTCTCTTTTCAACCGTTTCTACGAATTGCACTACCCTGCAGATTTAAGCGGCAAATGAATTACACCTTTATCTTTAGTTTTTCCTTTACTGCGCGTTAGTAGCACTTTTGTTTCACATTCATAGTCTATAAAAATATGCAAATGACAGCCAGAAAGGAAACCTTGCATTTGGCTTTCTGCAAGCAGTCGTGAGCCAATTCCTTTCTTAGAGTTTAACTAAAATCTCATTCTATCACTTCTGCTTCCGAACACAAAATCTGGTTGTGTCTTCGGCCTTCAGTGTCGAATAAAATATAACCAATGGTCGTACTATGATTTTGTAATACTAGTACGTGAATAAACTCCATCAAATAATTCGCATCTGCTCAGTTAATAATATCACTCTTTGGCTTCAATATATTAATCATTGATTTGAGCTTGAGAAAATGGAATTTCAAATCAATGAAACAGTATTTCCTTAGTCATTTATTTCGGCGCCACCAAACTCTGCAGTAGACAAAATACGTCTATGCTATACTGTAAAGTGCGTGTTAGAGCTTGCCTCTAACTGTCGCAGATATCGCAGCTGTTCCACGTTCCTCACCTATAGTGCGCGGGATAAACTATTGGCTAAAGGTCTCAGGACACGCTGCAATTAATCTTCTTTCGGTATCCCTATGGAAGCGATACGAAGAGGGATGGAATAAACGTCTAGAAAACCCACTCACAAATGGTACCAGAAACTTTCTAAGGAGGCTTACACAGATAATTCGCGTCCATTCATTTACCACTTCATCTCGTCATTCTCTCCAGTGGACCAACCAGGCGTGTGACACTTCGTACCTTCCATAACGTTCAGTATCCCGTGCTAGTTTCGGTCAGGCATGGGTTTTGTATGCACTATATTTGGCGTATTCGTAGCATTTCCCTTGCATTCTCGCAGATAACCGCGCTATGCCACCTGCTTTGTCTGCCACACTGCCACAGAGACTGTGACGTTTCATTTCACACCAACTAAAACCGGCATCGCATCGCTGCAGCTCAATCTGATGTGAAATGAACGGGAAAGTACCGGTAAATAACAATTATTGCGGACATACACTAACCGAGAACATAAAACCATTAGGTGAATAAATAGTATGTATCCTGTGTCGCGTCCCTTGTAGATCTATGCCATGAAAGGAAAGTTAGAAAAAAAGGTCTCACAAAATTCATTCATTGTACGGCTAATGAGTGGCTTTTTTATTTCATTTTATTTTCGTTTTCTGTATAAACATATGTATTCTACTTATTATTTCCGTTAGAAAAACAATCGTCTCCTACATTCTGTCAATCTACTCACCACTACGATGTCCATCTCCTACTCCCCTTCTATTCACCAGATCCACCACCTCCCGGCCCCCGTCTATCCATCCCCCTCTTCTCTTTCTTCCTCCTCCATCTGGCTATACCTTCCTCCTTATTTCTGTCTCTTTCCGTCGTCTTAGCTATTTCAAAAGAAAAAAAAAATTAAAAATTTGGAACATTACCACGAAGTTATTGTCACAATAAACGAAATAACGACAGTAGCACGACGTTAATTACAAACTTCGTTATTACGATGATCGATCTACACTGTTGACAACTTCACAGTTGTGACATTGTAGATGTTCAAAAATGTTTGTATAGCTTATGGGATTTAACTACGGGGTCATCAGTCCCTAAACTTACAAACTACTTACGAACTAGCTAATACTAAGGACGGCACAAATATCCATGCCCGAGGGGGGATTCGAACCCCTGACCGTAGTGGCCGTGCAGACCGTGACTGGAGCGCCTCAGTCCCCTCGGCCACCATTGTAGATGCATGGTATGCTTACGTTACTGCAAATTAACTATGATTGCGAGGTACGAAACTTAAGTACTTTCATTTTTCCAGCACCATATTGCTACGCTGGGCAGACATTAATAGCACTTAAATCTTCGATGTTCACATATTATTATAACGAAGATGGAGATTTTATGCGCATTAGGAAAACTAACTCCAGAGCTATAGAAGCGTTTCATTTACCATTCCTAACGCCTGCGTACATACATGGGGCTTTTTTATTTTATTTTATTTTTTAATTTTTCTTTTGTTCAACTGTATGGTAAAGAATCATGTAAGCGTCATTGGCCTCCTCGTAAAATTAATATTAAGAAACAGTACTTCGATTCTCGTGTTCACTCACTAACTAGCTAAACCCGGCAAAGCTTTTACATCTACACCTACATCTACACAAATACTCCGCAATCCACCGTAAGGTGCGTGGCGGACGGCACACTGTACCACTACCAGGCATTTCCTTCCCTATTCCACTCCCAAATAGAACGAGGAAAAAAAAGGATGCCTATATGCCTCCGTATGAGCCCTAATTTCTCTTGTCTTTGTGATCACTACGCGAAATATAAGTAGGCGGCAGCAAGATCGTACTACACTCAGCTTCAAATTTCGGACCTCTAAATTTCCTCAACAGAAATTCACGAAAAGAACGTCGTCTTTCCTGCAGCGATCCCTAGTTGAGTTGCCGGAGCATTTCCGTGACACTCGCGCATTGGCCGAACCTACCAGTAACAAACGTAGCTGCTTGCCTCTGAACTGCTTCTATGTCTTCCTTTAAACTGATCTGCTGCGGGTCCCAAACACCTGAGCAATACTGAAGACGTGGTCGTACAAGCGTTTTATACGCGGTCTCCTTTACATATGAAGTACATTTTCCCAAAATTCTCCCAATAAACCGAAGTCGACTGTCTCACTGGTACATTCTAAAATGTACTCATTGATAACCGAAAGAACAGACACCATTGGTTGACTTTCACGGCCGCAAATTCACGAATCCAAAATACTGAAACAATTCGACCGTTTCAGGACATTAATATAAATTCAACGACGAAACTTTTGCTGGAGCGGGATTCGACCACTCAATTCCGGTTTCGGGCCGTGGTCGCTTCAACCAATTAGGCTGTTAGAGTGTGTGTGTGTGTGTGTGTGTGTGTGTGTGTTTTGTCCTTAGGGTAAGGTAGTTTGTAAGCTTTGGGACTGAACCGCAGCAGTTTAGTCCCTTACATTTGGACACATTTGAAAATTGTTTGATTCCCGCAAATGGATCGAACATACTAGTGCGTCCGCATTGAAATTGTCAATTGCCTGTTGGAGGAATATATACAATTATTCGTGTGGTGTCCGTTCTTTCCACAAGCAATTGACGATTTAGTCCAGTCAATGAATGCATTGTAGAGTGCATGGAACATGCGAGAAATTTTGACTTCAGGACTTTGTTAGGGATAGTTAGGAGGTGAACATACTAAAAGTCCCCGCCCCTGGGGGGTGAGCTAAAGCGGGGAAGGGGGTGGAAAGATATCATTTTTTGGTTTTCCGCTTATATCTCGAAAACGGATGGCTTTAGGAAAAAATTGTTTTAAATAAAAATGAAATATAATTGAATTTCCTCTAAAATTGTTTCTATACATATATGTCGAATTCCCAATGGTTTTCGAGATATACGTTATTGAAAATAGGCAATTTCGGGAAAAATCATCTTTACCTCACTAATTTTGTCAAACATTTACTTCTAGTGACTCACTGGAGCGTTTCACAGAAAATTTGTCAGAAAGAAAGTTGTAGAACATTAAATTTCCTTCAATTTGATGTGCACATTTGCTACCTTGTCTTCAGCCAATCAAAAGTTACATTATTTATAAGATGTGCGCTCAGTTTAGATGTCCCTCCAGAAATGAGTGTTTTGAGGGGCTGTGACTTTTTTTACCTTTTGAAACATGCTAGTATGGTAAATAACAACAGTTTAACAATGACAAGATGGTACTTACAATTGAATCAGAACACCTTTTTATATATGTAGCTTTTCTGATAACATTATGAATCATACAATTAAAGTATTTACAAGCACTGAAAGTGATTCAGAATGAAAATATATGCACTCAACGCAAAATCTTCGTTTTTCTGATGCGGAGGAGTTGAATCTCGTTTATAATCGCCTCCAGCGGATATGTCGTCAGTACCTAACGCCCGAGAAAGGGTTAACGATGGGGAAGCCCCACGACGAACATCGAAGAGGATGGAATGGAGTGTTCTCACTCACTTCTTACTTCAGTTCGCCAACTGTAGAGAAAATTTGTGTGTGGGTATTGTGTGTCAGCTTTTCGAGATATTTTTTATTTATTTATGAAAATGTTGACTGTAGTGCGCGCAATGGCTATGTGATGAAACAGTAGATGGACCAGATGTTTCCACAGTGACAAAAAGAATACTATCACTCATCAAAGCTAGTATAGAAAGGGAGATAGCAATGGCTTATCTTTAGAAGGTTTGGACAATTTTCTGATTCATAGTAAATGTCGAAAAAATTACATCAGGTTGCAATGGTTATGTGAGATCAATTGTATTGGGAGAGGGTGTACAGTGATTTTTAATGGGTACTCTGACATATCAGAGAGCATAAAAGCAGCTGAACAAAGTCGACGATATCGGCTCAGGAGGTGTGGAGAAATGAATGTCAGTCTAGAAACTAAAATTACAGTGAAGCAAGAGAATTTCCTATCCAAATTTAACAATAAGAATGAGCTGATAAACCTGTTGATGATGCACCTACAGAAAGTGGGATAAATGGCCTTCAAGCTTCAGGTGATGCTGACGTCGATATTGTGGAGACAGCTGTCAACAGATAACATAATTCCTCGA
The DNA here is from genome assembly GCA_026315105.1 of Locusta migratoria. Classification (NCBI taxonomy): domain Eukaryota; kingdom Metazoa; phylum Arthropoda; class Insecta; order Orthoptera; family Acrididae; genus Locusta; species Locusta migratoria. Next base: position 66,123,202 of record CM048751.1, read on the forward strand.
TTGCCATTATTGGACAGGATGTCGACTAAGCTGTTCTCTTAATAGCAAAATATCCAACTGATCGTAACAGTTTGCTTGTAGAACCAGGAAGAGGAGCGGTTAAGACGTGTTTATATTCTTCACAATAGCTGCAGCAGGAATTTAAAATGAAGGACAACGCCCATTTGTTGTTCTTAAATGCATTTACAGGCTGTGACACAACACCTGTAGTGTATCGCGAGAGTAAAGTGGGGTCTGTCAAAATACACCAGAAGTCCAAAATCATACAACATGCTGCTGAGATATTTGCCAACAGTTCTTCTTTCCCCAACTCCATTGTGGCAGCGGGAATCACGAGTACTCTAAAATGGTACGGAGCTCCAGCCACCACAGGATCCCTAATCAAGTTCCGCCACAAATCGTTTATAAAAGCAGCTGTGAACATGAAGCCTAATCTATCAATTCTCCCTGCAGCTGAAGGAGCTGTTAGGCAGCATGCATTCCGAACATACCACCAAGTACGACTTTGGTTAGGAGAGGAACCGAAAGGTGGAGCGCCGAATTGGGGTTGGAATGGCCTAGTTCCGAAACTCTCAGATGCTGCCCCTGACGAAATCTTGAAGATGGTTCTTTGTCGATGCACGAAAGGATGTGACAGAAGGTTGCAGAAATGCGTTGTTACTCTACTCTGTTAAATGCGTGAACTGCAAGGGCAACTGCAACAACGGACTCGGAATATTAATTCAGGATGAAGATGACGACAGTGACATCGAGACTACCAATCTCGTTGGACGACGACTCCACTACTGACGAAGATTAATGAACCATGACCATTCCTCCTCAGAAAAACGAAGATGTTGCTTTGAATGCAATTTTTTTTTCACTCTGAGTCACTGTCAGTGTTTCTAAAACTTTATTGTATGATTCATAATATTGTAATAAAAGCTATAATTATAAAAAAGATCTGTGTCAATTGCAGTTACCTTGTGTCATTATTAAACTGTTGTTATTTACCATGCTATCACGTTTCATAAGGTAAAAACGTCACAGCCCCTCAAAACAATGATATCTGGAGGGATATCTCAACTGAGCGCACAGCTTATAAATAATGTAAGTTCTGATTGGCTGAAGAAAAGGTAGCAAATGCGCATATCAAATTGAATGAAATTTAATGCTCTACAACTTTCTTTCTGACAAATTTTCTGTGAAACGATCGAGTGAGTTACCAGAAGTAAATGTTTGACAAAATTAGTAAGGTAAAGATGATTTTTTCCGAAATTGCCGATTTTCAATAACGTATATCTCGAAAACCGTTGGGAATTCAACGTATATGTATAGAAACAATTTTATAGGAAATTCAATTGTCCTTCATTTTTATTTAAAACAATTTTTCCTAAAGACGACCGTTTTCGAGATATAAGCGGAAAACCAAAAAATGGTACCTTTCCACCCCCCTCACCGCTTTAGCTCACCCCCCAGGGGCGGGGACTTTTAGTATGTTCACCTCCTAACTATCCCTAACAAAGTCCTGAAGTCAAAAATTCTCGCATATTCCATGCACTCTACACCCCTCTTTTGAGCACTCATTGACTGGACTAATTTCACAGCGGACGCATTAATACACTAATTTGAGTAGGAAGGGAAGCGTGCTTGAATAGCCTAATGGTGCCGGGCGCCGTCGCTCAGCGCGTTCGGTCAAAGGGCTAAACGCCCACAGTAACAAACAAGCGAAGCCAAAGACTCAACGAACAGTCAAGAACAAACATCGAAAGAGAAGGGCAGCTCGTTTCGTACAGGGGAGACAGCGTTACGGAAATGATACAGGATCTGGGATGGGAATCATTACAACAACGGCGCTTATCGCTGCGTGGGCTACTTACGAAACTCCAATCGCCAACATTCTCTTCCGAATGTGAAAATATATTGTTGACTCCCACTTACACAGGTAGAAATGACCATCAGAATAAAATACGAGAAATCAGAGCTCGAACGGAGAGATTCAGGTATTCTTTCTTCCCGCGTATTATTCGAGAATGGAATGGGAGATAAATAGTATAATGGTGGTTCGATGAATCCTCTGCCAGGCACTTAAATGTGATTTGCAGAGTATCCCATGTAGATGTAACACAGTACCACAGTCTAGGGAGTGCCATCTAGGGTTTAAAACCAGAAATACATTGTAAACAAAGGCTTGTAGGACGATGGTGCTATCTGGTGGCTGATATTGTAAATATGAGGTATAGCTGCAAATTAGATGGTCAATCTTCTACTAACCGTCACCAACGAAGGTATTACCTATGAGCTGAACACAGTGTGGTTTTACACTGTGTTACAATTAATGTTGAATGTATGTTCAGCCTGCTCAGGTATGAGAGTAAATCCACATGCTAAAATAAGTTATATTAGTTTATCTCAGCATTTTAAATAGTACTTTGTACTTAATTACAGATAGACATATGGAGCTCCTTATACAGAAGCAGTATAATGGTGGTTCGATGAACCCTCTGCCAGGCACTTAAATATGATTTGCAAAGTATCCCATGTACATGTAGATGCAGATGTAAATAAACGACCGCAAAAAATCGATCTACCTGAAAAAAAAGGGGGGAGGGGGAGTTAATGCGTCTGCTTGCCCGTCTCGGAAAATATGGGTTCGAATCCCGGTCCAGCACAAATTTCCAACTTAGCCGCTGAATTTATTTCAATGCCCTGAAACGGTCGAAATGTTTCAATATTTCGAATGCGGCAAATGAAATTATTCTTACAAACAAAGACACACGGAAAAAAATATATAACAGTGAAATCAAATATCCCGCTTTGCGTTCCTGGGGCTATGTAGGATAGAGGAAAAACTTGAAAAAAAATCTCGCAATTATTTATCGATAAACAATAAATTATTGCGTGACTTACTAAAGTTCTTATCCCCCCTTTCTCCATAAATATCAGACGGTTTATCTACACTGGAGAATGCGACGTATATTCGTCCTTGAGGAAGTAAATCGTATTCTACATTATCCGGGCACTCCGCCATCCTTTTTGTTCATCTCCTTCCCCCTCTACCCATACCACGTCTTCATCCACTTCCCCCTTCCCTTTCTTCTGCCTTCTACCTCCTCCTCCCTCCTCACTGACCAACTCTTTCATAATACTTGAATTAACTTATACTGAGGACAACGCTCTCTCTCTCTCTCTGTCTCTCTCTCTCTCTCTCTCTCTCTCTCTCTCACACACACACACACACAGCGCGAGGGAGGATTCGAACTTCCGAAGCGAGCGGCAGCGCGATGCGTAACGTGACGCTCCTGACCGCACGGCAATTACTGCTCGAATCTCCCCCACTCGCTGCCCATTTCATCTTATCCTCGACGTGGTTTTACATCATCGACTAATTATGCCTTTCAGCGTACAGTCTAGAGCACAGTTTCCCTAACGAAATTCCTCCGTAATTCCCTATTCATTGCTAACATTTAGTCCAGTCAATTGGTGCTCAAAATAGCCTGTTTCGTAACAAAATACCGAAAGTTTTTTTCTCAATGGTTCTGTATGTTTTTGGGGGCGGTCCATTCAAATTTCAAGTTTGCTGCCTTGTAGGAGGTCGGCTTCACAACGAAAAACTCAAAAAACCTCAAAATGTTCGCACTTTTTTCAGTTTCTTGCTTATATCTCGAAAACTATGTGTTTCACGAAGATGTTCATTCTGAGCAAAATTAAAGTAGAAGAAATTTCCTACAAAATGCACTACTCACCTTTGATTTTCTGACGAGCTGTATAGGCGTTAGAACTAAATGAAAAAGAGCAAATCTTTGGCCGTTCTGCGAAAACGTCAAAAACGCACACTTGCACGCCCTACAACTCGAGAAATGTACATGTTATCAACAAAATCCGTACTCCACGTGAAAGTACATGAAATTTCCTACAAGAGACGTCTATAATATTCCATTTTCTCGTAATGGGGGGAAGCACCAAAAAGAAAATTACGAGCAATGCTTTCTGCGCCTTATAGTGTAAAGCCCCCTCCCACCTGCCTATCTCTTGCTGGCGCTATATTTTCGATGTGTTGCACTGAAAAATTATGTTTTGAATTGATTAAAGAGAAAGTATGTTTGAAAAAAATATCAAATTATATTTAGAACATTTTAGTTATATGACACTGAGCAGGAAACTATATGAAATCAGCATGTGTTATGAAATGAGTGAGTGTCGAGCCCAGGATTGGGTTATCAAATGTTGTGACAAAACCTCCTACACCACGTGAAAATACATTAAATGTCCATCAGCCGAGTCAAAGTGGTATAACCCTGCCCCCCCCCCCCCCCGTAACGGGACGGTGCTTCCATTCCCTTGTTGGCCACATTCCTACTAATAGGTTCCCTCTCCAGACACTTTGAGCGTCTAGCAGCCCATCTGATCTTGTCTTGCGGTAGTTTAGTCAGGTCAGAGTTGCCAACGTGTTGTGATCGAATCTTTAAAGCTGCATTTTTTTTTTTTTTTTTTTTTTTTTTTTACTTTTCAGTGTCAAGTTTTTATTGTATATGAATGCATAATGTGTCGTGCGGTATGTTTAACTTGTGACAAACTGTTAGAAGCTGGGACACAGAGGAGTGTTGTGAGAGGAAAAGGTTTGAAATCTTTCATTCAAGCCAGTAAGAAGAGAAAGGATGGTAAGTTTCTAATATTTAAGAGGAACACTGAAATTGAGGTCCATGAAAAATGTAGGGAGAATTACGTGACAGGAAAGTCTATTGCTGCTTATTTAAAGAGGGTTCTAGAAAATCCTGAATCAAAACCGTTACGTTCAATTATACCTGAGTTTGCCTTTAAAACTCACTGTTTCTTAAATAACGAATATGGGCGCAGTATAGTACGACGTGTATAGCCAGTTACTGACTTGGTAGCAGCTGGTGGGCAGTACCATTTCATATGCATGAGAACTTTACACCAGATTCCACCGCCTCATCATGAAGTTGGCAGATCCGCTGGAGGTGAGGTGGAAGTGCTATGCAAGGAATTTACTGTTTTCTAGAAAACAACGGCGAGGAATGTCAAGTCACCATGAAAGAATTGATGGAGCAGATTGAATGTGATTCACGTCCACATCAGAGCACTATCAGAAGACACCTGCTTCTGAAGAATGGCGACGACATTTTAATTACAAAACTTACGTTTTATGTTTCAAAGCCAATGGACACAAAATCATTAATCAATCCTGATATCGAGATATTCAGAGGCTACCAGAGAAAGAAGAAAAGTGTGCCATAATTGTGGAAGGCAAGTATACAATGTGACTGAATACCCCGCTTCAGAAAGGTTTCTAGAGGAAATTGAGGATGTCATTCCTGAGACTTCGAGTTTTCATGGACGGTGTGGTGCTGAGCAAAAAGCGAGGGGATCTAGAGCTGAGGTGTAAGCAATACGTCAAATCAGCCTATCAGGCAACAGCAAACATGGCTTTCATTCTTCCCACTGAAACTGCGTCTGAACAACACACACTTCAGAATTTTTCTTCAGGTGCAGCAGTGGACTGGAAACAAAAATGTTCAAATGTTTGTATAGCTTATGGGACTTAACTACAGGGTCATCAGTCTCTAAACTTACAAACTACTTATGAACTAGCTACTACTAAGGACGGCACAAATATCCATGCCCGAGGGGGGATTCGAACTCCCGACCGTAGTGGCCGTGCAGACCGCGACTGGAGCGCCTCAGTCCCCTCGGCCACCGCGGCAGGCGGACTGGAAACAACTTGGATCCGCAGCAGTGGGGCTGGAAGTTGACACAAAGTGGGTTGGCTCCCATTACCAAACACTGAACCCCCCGGCTCCAAAGAGGCTTCTGCAACTTATATCTTTCAAATGCAAGACGGATTGCCATGGCTGGTGTGGATGCAGGTGAGCATGACTTTTCTGCACGAAACTGTGCCAGCGATGTGAAGGATTGTGCTCGAACATTGACGACACTATGAAAACAGAAGACAAAGAGGACGTGGACGAGCCACTTGCAGCACCACTGTCTGAAGCAGCTAAGGTGAAATAAGGTATTAAATCATGTAATATTTTGCAGCATTATGCGTCTTTATTAATCAGTTTTTTCTGTCATAATATTAATCATTCAATTACATGTTTTTCAGTTGAAATTAACCACTGACTGTTCAGCGTGGACTTTGCAAAGCCCCTGATACTTCAACTGGACCTTTCGTCGCTCGAGATCCTTTACCTGGACCTTCACGTGACCAAGAAACATTGCCTGTGCCGAAAACACCCAAATGGAGATTAATAAAATAACTGTGCATATGACATCAATACAGGTATTTCTTCATACCAACATCGCTACACAACTTATTTTTCTTTTGTAACCATATTGCAACACTAAAGGCACTCTTTTTTATTCCAGATGGATACCTATAGGAAGAGATGACCCAATCCTGAACTCGTCATTCACTCATTTCATGATACATGTACTTCATGTTAATATGCAACTTCAGCTTTCTGTTCAATGGCATGTACCTAACGCGATCTAAATATAATTTGATAATTTTTTTTTTTTCAAACATACTTTCTCTTTAATCAATTCAAAACATCATTTTTCATTGCAACACATCGAAAATATAGCACCGGCGAGAGATAGGCAGGTGGGAGGGGGCGTTGCACTATAGGGCGCAGAAAGCATTACTCGTAATTTTCTTTTTGGTGCTTCCCCCCATTATGAGAAAATGGAATATTGTAGACGTAGGAAATTTAATGTACTTTCACGTGGTGTAGGGATTTTGTTGATAACATGCATATTTCTTGAGTTGTAGGGCGTGCAAGTGTGCGTTTTTGACGTTTTCGCAGAAGGACCAAAGATTTGCTCTTTTTCATTGAGTTCTAGCGCCTATACTGCTCGTCAGAAAATCAAACATGAGTAGTGCATTTTGTAGGAAATTTCGTCTACTTTAATTTTTCTCAGAATGAACATTTTTAAGAAACGCATAGTTTTCGAGATATAAGCAAGAAACTGAAAAAAGTGCAAAAATTGAGGTTTTTTTGAGTTTTTCGTTGTGAAGCCGACCTCCTACAAGGCAGCAAACTTGAAATTCGAATTCAGCGTCCCCAAAAACATACAGAACCGTTGCGAAAAAACTTTCGGAATTTTGTTACGGAAAAACTACCATTTGACTGGGCTAATTGGTGCCTCGTCTGATGTCAAGCCCCTCCTGCCACTATTCCCAAATATTAACACCTACAATCATCCTTTCTACTTTCATATCCACAACCTTATTAATAAGGCAACCTGTATCAATCCGGCTTTCACTCCCATACACCAATCATCGGAAGAATACCACAGAATACCTCTTACAGGAAAGTACTCTAAATTGACACCAATAAACGTTGTTTGCATACTAAGTCTTGATTTCTAATGCTGGAAACTTTCATTAACTTGGCAGTTGCAGCTGTCCAGCAGGCGTGTTACTTAAAACCTAGGTTTTAAACGTAAATGTCCCTAGAATGCAAAAATGTTATTTTCATCAGACATTTTACCATAACATCTGATCGCTATGCAAGTCAGCAGTTAGTAGCATCTCAATTTTCGGTGTTCACTTATAACAGCAGTTGGAGAGAGTTGGACCTGGGTTTCTATGTAACCAATAAAGGAGATTTATATAAGGAGGTAAGCTACAGGATCTAGACTGGATGGACGAACTGGAAAACGATGTCAGGTGTGTTCTGCGGCAAAAGTATGAAACCAAAGGCAAAACGAAGAAAAAAATCTGTGGTGAGACCAGCTATGCTGTATGGTAGTGAGGTCTGGCCGGTAAGTGTAGGATAAGAAATTACACGTGGCTGAGATGCGTATGCTAAAGTGGCGGGAGAAAACGAGGATGGACAAAATAAGAAATGATCTTATTCGAGAGCAGACAAGCATAGTGGAGGCATCGAAGGAAGACCAGATATGAAGACTACAATCGTACGGAACGTGATGAGAGGGGATGGGGGACATCTGTTGCAGAAAACAATGTCTTGCTTTTCAAATCCTCCACCGTTATCTCTAATTTCATCATGTCGTCCTTGATCTCTTAGATGCATCAAATGTCCTCATACTACTTCACATCATCTTAACTATCCTCCTGCTGTTTTTATTTACTGTTATCATCATCCAATGTCCTAGTAAAGGGATCCGATTCTTTTTTATTGTAGGGTAAGGCAAGGAGACGAGGAATATAAGATGACGAATCATTAATGTGCAGGAGAAGAAGAGGCAGACCAAAGAGAAGATGGATGGACTGCATCACTGAAGATCTGAGAGAGAAGGAACTGAGGCGGGAAATGGAAAGCAAAAATCAGAAACAGTGACGTGTGAACTGGAACAAGCTGGAGGAGTAGGAGGAGGAAGACACCTTAAAGCGTGAAGGTAACAACACAGTTGTTATTCTTGTTGTGGTCTGAATGAACATTCAAACAGGCTTTTTTCATCCTGTGCTTTTTTACACTGATAGGTAACATTGGATGATAATCAATAAATTATTTCTTCTTTTCTGCAACAGTGGGCGAAATGTCTGTCAGACTCTCAGGAAAGATTGACAATGCGGTGTCACAGATGTAAAATTTCCTTGATTGTGACAATGACCACGGAAGCTTACGCTTACAAAATTAGACCACTTCAGTTAGTATTAAAAATTAAGTTATTCTGTTTTTGTTACCTCATTACTTTCTCATTCTTTCAGATCGTGCGCTTCTCTCCTAATCCGAAATCACCTTTCCCAGTCTTTGTTTAATTATTTATAGGTAGTGTGGATTTGTCCTGAACTATCTCGAGCGAGCCTGTCTTGCTTTTCAAATCCTCCACCGTTATCTCTAATTTCATCATGTCCTCCTTGATCTCTTAGATGCATCAAATGTCCTCATACTATTTCACATCATCTTAACTATCCTCCTGCTGTTTCTATTTTCTGTTATCATCGTCAAATGTCCTAGTAAAGGGATCCGGTTCTTTTTTATTGTAGGGGAAGGTAAGGTAAGAAGACGAGGAATCTAAGATGACGAAACTTTAATTTAATGCAACTGTCCAGACAGAGCGGCATATGAAAGTCTGGTCTTGCTAGCGAGTAGCACTCTGCGTGCGCTACAATATGTACTGAAACCAACCAACATCATTTAACACCGACACGCTACCATTTATATTTAATAATATTTGTAATATTTCAGTGCACCAAAATAGCATGTGGAACACGTGTGGTAAATTTTTCCTAACTGCTTTGAGTGATTTCGTAAGCTATAAACCAAGCTGTTCCTTTGATGTATATAGTAAACTCCAAAGAAAATTTTGTTAATTGTGTTCTTAAATTATGAATGGCCGTTGACGAATGTACTGTGCGGACAACATGACGACTCGTCATCTTACCCAAACTATTCATAAATCATTCTAATTAACTTTTCATAAATGTTCAAAGGTTTGTTAAGCTTATGGACTTAACTACGGGGTCATCAGTCCCTAAACTTACAAACTACTTATGAACTAGCTAAGACTAAAGACGTCACAAATATCCATGCCCGAGGGGGGATTCGAACCCCCGACCGTAGTGGCCGTGCTGACCGTGACTGGAGCGCCTCAGTCACCTCGGCCACCGCGGCCGGCTAACTTTTCATACTAACTTGCAGAACTGGACAGAATGGTGCTGTGGTGAATGTGAGGATACAGAGGAAAACGTTTCTCTCATTGTGCATCACCAAAATGAAGAAGAAGAAATACAAAAGAAAAGAGTAGAAAAACAGAAAGACAAATAAAGGGATAATGGGAGGGGAAAAAAGATAGATATGAGACACACTTTTTGTAAGATTCCACGTTATCAGTCAATAACATTGAAAACGACGACGATCATGATTTCTTTAGAGAAGAACTTTATGAAATCAGCAGTGACTACATTAAATTCGGGACTTCGTACCTTTTCTTCGTATCGTAAACAGGCCGACACTGTTTTGCGGAATACCTTAAAAAATGCAACAGTTCTACTGGAGAAACAGCCTACACTCGTGCGTCCAATTTCGGCGAAATGCCACTTCTGTCCCTAAACAACATTTATTTTTATGCAATGGTCTTTTCCTTCGTGAAATTAACCCTGCCCCTCGACCCCGGCTACATTCGTCATTTTAACCGCAAACGAGGGGAAGATGACGTACCTAACATCATTTAAAAAACGCCAAAGTAATCTCCTTAAATTTTAATTAGAAAAACTAAGAAATCTGTAGTTCGAAACAAAGCTCAAATGTTTACTCTTGAAGTTTTATTGTAGGCGTCGTGTCCTAAAAAATGGGAAAAAAATGAAGGTTCCTGTCACCTTATCCTCCATTTCCAAAATTGTCACGGGTTTTATTTCTTTACAAACTGTTTTGTTTGAAGCTATTTTCCAAACTACGTCTTTTTGGTGTCTTTTTATGTTCAAATGTTTGTATAGCTTATGGGACTTAACTACCGGGTCATCAGTCCCTAAACTTACAAACTACTTATGAACTAATACTAAGGACGGCACAAATATTCATGCCCGAGGGGGGATTCGAACCCCCGACCGTAGTGGCCGTGCAGACCGTGACTGGAGCGCCTCAGTCCCCTCGGCCACCGCTATCTCTTTATCCATCAATTTTGTGGCTGTTAATTGCTACAGTGTTGGTTGTTTTAAGTTTAGTTTCGCTAGAATATGTTATTTGCTGCTGTGTGATTGTATTGTTTGTTTTGTTACATGTGTTGTTGTAACACGATGTATTTTCATCAGTTTGTTTATATTCTCTCTTGTCATTGTTGCTTCTCAATCAGGTTGTGTGTTATTATTTCTCCCAAGTATTTAAAAGTTTCAACAACGTTATTCATGTTCTCAATTTTTTTTCATAAGACACTCTAAGGACAAACATCTAGGCTGTTTCCTGTAACTGGGTTGATTTCTTAAACCTTGTGGTGAGATGAACGAGAGGCCATCCTTTCATCTTTTTGTGTTGCAACCTTAAAGTGTTTTAATTCTTTTTGGCCCAGCCCTCATTATTTAGGCAAGACAACTAGATCATAGATAAACGCATCATCTGGGGAAAGGCTGATGGTCTACGAAGGAAGGTACCCTCAGAAGGGGTGAAGTCGATCAGGTGGGGGGAAGTCGACCGGCAATACAGCATTATAATTTTGCACTACTTACGCCTGGCGGTACATCCGGGAACTTCGCGCTACACATACTTGTTGGAAGCCAATGCGTTGCAGAGTAGTTTTTACCTGTAGAATTTTCTCTCTGAGTATCCGTTCAGCGGGATTGTGGGATATAAACAAATGCATTTTGGTGGCCTGTGAATGAAGAAGACTAAACCTGTCACAATACGACCTTATAGTCATATAATTTAGCTGTTTTCGGACTGTTAGTCGGTAAGTGAACTCATTGTCATTTGAATGATGTATTTGCAAAAGCAGAAGTTTGTTGTATGGACGAATAGTGATCTAAAAATTGAATTGTCGTATTTTGTAAGGTGAAGTCGATCATGCCGCGAACATACGTGAAGAAGGTGGTAAGAGAGGGAAATAGGAACTACAATCCAGTATATCTGGAAAATGCCGTTCAGGAAGTGAAGAAAGGGAAGTTGAGTATTCGTAAAGCATCTGAGTGTTACGGTGTGCCCTATACAACGTTAAATGACTGGGTGAAGGGCAAACGTAGATATAAATATGGTGGGCAGCCTGTACTTAGTTCAGTAGACGAAGAACGTTCAGTTCATGGATTGATCAAGCGCAGTGGCGTAACTACGGGGGGGATGAGGGGGATAGAACCCCCCCAGAACCCGAAGAAGAAAAAATGAAAGAAAGAAAGAAATTGTATAACAGCAATCTGGTAAAGGTAAAGATTGGAAACTCGGGGTGTTTTACCATAAGCTTTCATTGGATGGGAGTGAATTAATCTTCAACGGGAGTGGTAGATGGTAGTCTGTCTGGAAACTGACTAAAATTTAGCTAGTCAAGCAGATCTACCCCCCCCCTCCCCCAAAGCCAAGTCCTAGTTACGCCACTGATCAAGCGTATTTCCAGATGTTCCTGTTGTACAAAAGATTCCCTTCACATAAATTGCAACAAAAATGAAACCTAAGGGCATTGGTCGTGAACGCTACAGTTTGCCATATTTTGACATTTCAAACAATGAGTGAAAATTCTTTATGATGCAAGATAATTTTATATACAGTGGTTTTTTTTAAAGGAAAATACAATGTTCTAACGATAAAATGGCCTATTTGTTGATTTTAATTGATGTTTTGTCCCTGAGAAATATCCTCTACTATTTTAAAACTTCATATAAACATAGCCTACCATACCATTGGAGATGTTTCAATGTAAAAGACCATCAGTTTCACCCCATTGCCTGGGTGAAACCGTTATAGGTCTTCAAAAAATGAGTAATCGGCCTCATCCCACGTGGTGGGGTGAAGCCGATCAACTTTTAAATTAAAAGAATTTCAAAAGCACAATAGACTATTTCTATATTCAACATTAGATATAATGTCGAAATCCTAAGGATTACACATAATATTTTTGAAACGAATTTTTCCAGAGGTTCCCTCGAAACAACAGAAAAACTGAATATTGTGATCGACTTCGCCCCTTCTGAAGGTAGGTGCGCCGGCCGCGGTGGCCGAGGGGACTGAGGCGCTCCAGTCACAGTCTGCACGGCCACTACGGTCGGGGGTTCGAATCCCCCCTCGGGCATGGATATTTGTGCCGTCCTAGTTCGTAAGTAGTTCATAAGTAGTTTGTAAGTTTAGGGACTGATAATCCCGTAGTTAAGTCCCATAGACTACACAAACATTTGATTTGAAGGTAGGTGCCGCCTCCCCTACGAAGAATGCGTCAGCGCCAACTTCCTCTTTCCGTTTGTGCACCCCTGCGCAGCCGCTACTTGCAGTGTATTCCCGCGCGTGGATGCCTGTGCAACGGTGTACACCCCTGGCTCCCGCTGGGCTGCGTTGCCTCGTGGCTCGCGGGCCAAGTTGCCTGAGCTGCTCTTCAGTGTACGCACGTGCTGCGCCTCGCGCCGGCCTGTGCAAACTGGTTTGTAACGGAAAAGCTGCGCGCGCACACCGACGAGAATAGCCCGGCCCGCGCAGATCGATAAGCGTGGCTTGTGTAACCGCCTGACTGCTAAAGTGATGACTGCGCAAAATCTGCTTGCACGGTGAAGCTCAGTCCGCGTGAAGGTGATACTGGACGTTAATTTACTGTCGTTTCTGTCTCGGAAGACTTCCCGCGCGTATGTTTAAACATGTCGGACGTACGTTGTTACCCTAAAGCATTTATAACAGAATTTATTGAACTGTACAAATCTCTACCATGTCTGTGGAAGGTAAAATCTAAAGAATACAACGACCGAAATATGAAAAACTTGGCTTATCGCAAGATGGTAGCCAAATTGAGAGAGGTTAGTACGTGTTTTAATTTTCTTGTACTTCGACATTATGCATTTGATGTTATGTATTGCACTAATTCCACTATTTGAATTATTACAGATGGATCCCACTGCAGACAGGGAATCAGTAATAAAGAAAATAAACTCTCTAAGGAGTTCCTATCGCAAGGAAAAGAGGAAAACAAATGAGTCCCTTATGTCTGGTGCAAGTGAGGATGACGTGCACATTCCCAGATTGTGGTACTATCACTTGCTTCAATTTCTAGATGACCAAGAACCGCAACACGGGATGACTTTTGCAAAGTATGAGGACTCAGTGTCACAGGTATGTCTTCAAGTCGTTATAGTGTTTGTTTTAGATTTTATTCATAAAGTACTATATAAACAATATAACTTAGCACATTTCTGGGGAGCAAAGGAATAGGTAGCAGTCGGTTCACTTACGTTGTTTCCACCCATTGCCAACATTACGTATGAAACAACACAGAGCGCGGTCAATGCAATGTTGATTCCTTCCTTTGTCTTGTGGAAATTTATCAGCAATCAGTCGTAAAAATATTTATTCATTGGAAGATTTAGATTGCATTATCAGTGCTTAAAAAACGATTAAAATACTTAAAACATCTCGACCTCCATGTTTGAGGTTGCTTTTGTACTGCTTCGTTTTTTTTAAAGCATTGATAATGACCACACAGTGATCGAAATCTAGATCTGCCAATAAATAAATATTTTTACGACTGATTGCCGACAAATTTCCACAAGTCAAATATAGTCGTGGAGCACAAATTCCACCATGAAATCAAGCCTTTATTTGTCGTTCTTGCTGTGCCAGGCCGAGGAAGTGTAGTCTCCCCCCTCCCCCACCAGTTGCGCTTGGTGGCGATCATAGGTTCGTTTAGTTCTAAACTTCTTGGTTTAGCTACTTGCGCATGCGCAGAGATGAAATTAAGTTCAAGCAGCGCCTTCTCCCGCTTCTGGTACTAGCCGAGTGGCCGTTTGCTGTGTAAGCAGTAACCGCAAGCTACCAGATTCTACCCGGGAAAATATTTCTGTTGCGCTCAAGCTGCCTGATTAGCGCATGCGCAGAACTGTCTGAGGTGTAGTGGGAGGGCGCGCCACGTGATCCGTGTTTACGTTTTGTGATGGTTTCATTTGTTTGTCTTCGTCTACAAGTGTCTTGTCATATTAAAACAAAACGGATTTCTGTGACTGGGTACTGTTGGGTGAATTTATTCACAAAATCTTTGAAGGCTAATAAAATAATATTTTAGTTTTCTGATTTTATTTCCACGGTATTAGCAAATATCAAGCATTGCGTTGAACCTGTAATTCACACCTGATAGGTCATTTTATATATTTTAGCTGTAAAATAATTGTGCGGTGTACATGGCTTCCGTGGACTTTATACTGTGATATTCATGCTATATTGTAAAGTATATATTTTATATAATAGCCACCAAGAGGAAATGTCTATTACTGTAATAATGTAGTGATTCGGACATACGACTCATTATCGAGTGTTCATACAAGATCAAGAATTACTCGATTTACAGAACATTAAAATATCTTTGTCGGTTTGCTAAAAAATTTGGCTTTTATCGATCAACTACGATAAACTGTTCTTTGCCATAGAAACAATATCCAGACTGTTGCCTTGTTGAAAACTGTTCGCTGTGTTGTAAAGAGCTCAAAATGTTCAAATGTTTGTTAAGCTTATGGGACTTAACTACGGGGGCATCAGTCCCTAAACTTACAAACTACTTACGAACTACCTTATACTAAGGACGGCACAAATATCCATGCCCGAGGGGGGATTCGAACCCCCGACCGTAGTGGCCGTGCAGACCGTGACTGGAGCGCCTCAGTCCCCGCGGCCGGCTGTAAAGAGCTCGCGTTTTATTTTGTAATGCATATAGTGTTAACAGATTTCATATTCTGCTATAATAAAGAACTAAACTTTATAGTATACTTAAAGGAAATTGGTTTTCTGAAAACCACAAAGAAAACATTACCTACGTTAATCCGGACATGTTGGTGTACTCTTAAAGGCGAATAGTGGTTTGAGTAAGGTATTACGCTGTCTTATTTCTTGAACAAAGAAATTGGATTAAATATTTGTCCAGTTTCTTCAAAAATATCACTGATGTTACCCCAATAGGGGCTATTTCTCTGTCGTCCGATATTTCAGTGCGGTTTCTTTATAATGGTGGACGACAACTTACGGTCTTCAGTTATGTGTACAATTTTTTGCATTTGGTATAGGAGCAAAATAATCTAAAAAAGGAAAAGTAATAGGGTTCACCTGCAAGTTTCATCGCGAGATAATAACAGAGTGCAACAAATTTGTGACGGTAAGTACTAGTCAAACCCGAAAAATAATTTGAAAATTGCTTGCGAATGGACGGGAGTACATTTCAGTATGAGCCCAGGAAAGTGGTTCCTCTCTTCAAAAAAGTTAGATCCACAAAAGATAGATTATCGTAACGCTACAATTTCTTGCAACAGCAATTAGCTACTCTACAATATATACACGAATACTGCTGTGTACATTGACGAAAATCATATCAGAAATGTGACAATGTATTTATAAAACAATGTAGAAATAATATTAGAATAGCCAGAAAAAGAAATGTTCACTATACTATATCGCTATTAAGAATTACTTTCAACTTTATTTTTATTGGAATTCGTGTTAGAAAATTGATAGAAATGTACGAATCAGATGAGGCAAACTTGAGGCATCTGGAGCAATGAAAAATACAAGAATCATCGTATGTTGCTGCTTGCTATAATGCAGGCTAAATGAATTCAAAGGCTGAGGTGACAGCTATGTCGAGACCTGTACACTAGGATATCCCACCTGCGCATCACCACACGATTTATTTATTTCATCGTCCTCCGGATGTCGCAAATTATAGAGAGCCTAATCTGTTTCATACATTTCGAACAATTACGTAGTGTATTCAACACATAAATAAAACTTCGCAGCCATGATACACTTTATCGCCATATTTACCTTGAGTGATGGTAGCGCTCCAAGCGTTTACATTTCTCATTGCAGGAAACAGAAGACGAACGTTTTCTGTGATCTAATCAAGGAGGTTAGAATATCTGAAGATGCCCTAACACTGAAAAAGTGAAGCCAGCAAAATGCGCATTCCGGCATTTGTTTGTGGCAAAGACATTGGTCGTACTGTGTGGTAAAGTAGTTCTAGTCGTTGAAATGTATGTCATATCTAAGTACTCCGATATGACTACCAGTTTAGTGGCTTTACGTAAAGAGGGCAATATTCAGATAGGATTTTAAGCGAGAAATCCTTGTTTTGGGCACAAAAGCATGGCCTGAAAGGCGGCATTTGAGAAAAGTGCTCTGTTACACTACGGCTATATATCTGACAAACTTTGTCCGCCGCGGTGGCGCGGCCGAGCGCATTGAGGCGCTATGCTATGATGCGCGAGGCCGTTCCCCGTCAGGGGTTCGAATCCCTCCTCGGGCATGGATGTTTGTGCCGTCTTTAGTATAAGGTAGTGCATAAGTAGTTTGTAAGTTTAGGGGCTGATGACTCTGCAGTTAAGTCCCATAACCTTTACAAACATTTGAATATGAAACTTTGTCCAATAAATGTGACAATGTAATAGCGACCGCAACATTGTTTTAACATATTGTTGAGCGTATGTCTTTGTTAAAGACGGAAATCGATTTAGATTTGTTTCATATCTTAGAACTGTTGGTTGCATTGAGTTTACTGCGCGAGCAAATAGAACCTCGTACGCCATATTTCAACTTTATTGTGGCTAGATGCTCACTAAATAGGTGGGTGTTTAACCACATACTGTACGTGACGTCAGCATGTAGTTCATTAGCATCAGCCTGTAAGTCTTCCATTTTCCGAAAAGAACAGGGGTCTGGATGCAGCTGCTTCTTACACCATGAGTAATTTCTAATTGGCTTCTTTGGGTCGTCTTCAGCAAGAAAACAGCAGTGTCCCTGTACCGGCGTACTATAATATGTCTACCGTTTTGGTACCGTACCTCTCTGTATTCTAATATACATCATTGTTTGTCTTGAACTACTCGATCAAATGCTTTTGTGTAGCAGCATGGCTTTATAATTTATTTTCCGCCGTAATTTATTATTCGTTCTAGACTGAAGGCTGCATCGATATGTTCATAAAAACCATAATCATATTGTTCATCATGCAGTATGTCGTTCATATGGATTTCACTATAAATTTTATAATAAGAATGAGTACATTTGTGCTATTCGGATTAATGAATGTCATTCCTTTTTCTTCTGGCTTGAAGTGTCAGAACTGATCGTTTTCTGATTTAGTCTCTCTCTCTCTCTCTCTCTCTCTCTCTCTCTCTCTCTCTCTCTCTCTCTCTCTCTCTTTTTTTCTCTCTTTAATTGTGCATATCCACAAGGAACTCTCGACTGATCAGTATCATCAGCGTTCATTTTTAGTTTTTTTGCCATGTATTCTTCTTCCCTCTGTTACACCTAGGATTGCGATAAGAAAACTAAAATACCGGGAGAAACTTTCAGCCGGCCGCAGTGTCCGAGCGGTCTGCGGCGCCCCAGTCACGTTCTTCACGGCCACTATGGTCGGGGGTTCGAATCCCCCCCCCTCGGGCATGGATATTTGTGCCGTCCTTAGTATTAGCTAGTTCATAAGTAGTTTATAAGTTTAGGGACTGATGACCCCGTATTTAATTCCCATAAGCTCTACAATTGAAAATTGAGATAATTTCAAAACGTCCGGATTCTGGGGTTGCTGTCGGCAGAACTATAATAAATCAAAATGTTATTTTTTATTGTCCAATCAACAGCCTACAAAAAGATTTGACATTTCTACTTACGCATATTTAATTTAGACGTAATTTGTACTCTCCCATTGTTTTCCGTGCTAGTTTACCGAGATCACCTATTGGGATCCTTCGGTAGTAATGAGAAAAGACTTGAAATTTACACAGTTTCCATCAAAGTTCAACCTAATAATTAATCCGGCCTTTACTAAATCAAAGGCCTTAATGTTTCTGTCTTTCGTATATAAATTCTTTAGCAGACTAAACACCTTCTCACAAGAAGCGTTGCTCACAGGGACCTACAATACAAGTTTTCGCATTTATTAAATAAATGTGCTCCAATTTTGCATTTGACACGTCTTTTAGTTCAGATACATCTACAACAGTAATCGGTATACAAGGCATCAGTGTCAGTATCGTCTGAAATATTAAGCACCTCAGGAAAAATCTAGAAATTTTATTATACACCTTTACACAGCGCTTTAATCGGGAAAAAAATAGGCGGTACTCTGCTCATTCCACATGAAATGAGTCAAATGGACATTTTAAGAAAATAAAGAAAGTAAAGATTTGGGCATGTGAATAAACTAACTAAATGTAGCCATAATTTATAGATTTAAAACTGATTTTTATTGTATTCAAGGGTTTAGATGAGGATACCACCCCATCAGCTTTGGAGAACGACATCATATCGTAACTAATCAGGAGTGGCGTTCCAGAAGGCAATAAGAGTACGTGTTGCTGCCGGGAATTAAAAGCAGACTTATATCACACCAAAACCATCACAAAATTCGGACAATGGAACTGTGTGGAACTATTAAAAACGGAAACACTTGTTTACCACCGTAAGAAGCAAAACTGGCAGCGTTACCAACAGTTGAACATGTACACATCTAGCCGGTTGAAGAACCATTGGTGAAAGAGATTACAATTCGCTTCTATTTTAGTTCCTATTAGTAGTGCTACGACTAACTATTTTATAATCTTAAACCGACTACAGTGCGAAAAAGACGGTTAAGTAAACATAATGTTTACGATGTTCAAATGTTTGTAGAGCTTAAGGGACTTAACTGCGGAGTCATCAGTCCCTAAACTTACAAACTACTTATGAACTACCTAACACTAAGGACGGCACAAATATCCATGCCCGAGGGGGGATTCGAACCCCCGACCGTAGTGGCCGTGCAGACCGTGACTGACGCGCCTCAGTCTTCTCGGCCACCGCGGCCGGCTAATGTTTACGGTTAATATTATATCTTGAGAGTCAGTCGTTCTCATAACCTGTCGTCCTACGCATGAAAACATACGTAACTCGTACAGTGTTTCATGATTCAAACAATGGAAATTATGTCAATATGTTGCGATGTACTGCAACGATTTTTAAAAGAATTGCCGGAATTTCGCACTTGATTTCTTCAAGGAATAGGCAACTATGTTGCCTACAAAAGACTTTGGAGCAAGGTTCTTTAACGTTTTGGAGTCGGTAAGAAGCATGTCCTCTGTCTCGGTTCAGACAAGTCGGAACTCTCCATTGGCCAGTCAGATTCCATTGGAACTGCGCGAAAGTGCAATTTGAACGCTTCGATGGTTATGAAAGCATCTCGAACGAACCTACAACTTTCCAATTTTTCTTTCCAAAATCCATTCGACAATTTGCAGTGGGCCCATTTTTTTTACAGATGTAATAAATTAATTGTAGCCGGTACGCTAATAGCGAGTTTAAATTTTAGGCGGTACACCATACCGCTCCGTACCGACACAACTAAAGCACTGCCTTTAGAGATTACCCGGCAAGCGTCCTTTATAATCATCATCATCATCCTCATCATTAGATACTGATCATGCCCTTCAGCGTTCAATCTGGAGCATAGTACCTGTAATAAAATTCCTCCATGATCCCTCGTCAATGCTAACATTGGTACCTCGTCTGATGTTATGACTTGTACTTCAAAATCATTCTTCACCGAATCCAAGTACTTTCCTCTTGGTTTGCCTCCACTTACCTCCGCTGCCGAGCTCATGAGTCTCTTAGGTAACCTTGCTTTTCCCATGCGTGTAACAAGACCTCACCATCTCAGCCTATTCGCTCTAACTGCTTCATCTATGGTGTTCATTCCGTTTTTCTTTGATTTCCTCATTATGGACACCCTCCTGCCATTGTTCCCATCTATTAGTACCTGCAATCATTCTTGCCACTTTCATATCTGTAACCTCTATCTTATGAATAAGGTATCCTGTATCCACTCAACTTTCACTCCCATACAACAAAGTTGGTCGAAAGATAGAGCGGTGCACTGCTACCTTAGTCTTGGTACTTACTTCCTTCTTGGAGAAGACAGTAGATCTTAGCTGAGCACTCACTGCATTAGCTTTGCTGCACCTCGATTCCAGTCCTTTCACTACGTTGCCATCCTGTGAGAAAATACATCCCAGGTACTCGTATAATGTTTTTAGAAAATTATAGCGACCTTGCAGGTATTCAATTGCTCGCTTAAAAAAATCAGCTTAAACCAACATACATCAAGGACAACAAACACACCCCCATGCCCGAGGAAGGCGTCGAACATCCGACGGGTGCCGCCGCGCAACCCATGACATAAATAAGTTTTGTAACTTCCGGAGAAAAATCAGGATACTTGGTTTGGACAGCAGTGAAGACTGATTTCACTGTATTTCTTTCCTTCGAAATACTTGTTCAAAATGTTTGTAGAGCTTATGGGACTTAAATACGGGGTAATCAGTCCCTAAACTTAGAAACTACTTATGAACTAGCTAATACTAAGGACGGCACAAATATCCATGCCCGAGGGGGTATTCGAACCCCCGACCGTAGTGGCCGTGCAGAACGTGACTGGCGCGCCGCAGACTGCTCGGCCATTAAAAATTATTTCAAATTGAGATACTTTCTGCAGCCACTCATCTGTCGGCACTGTGATCCTCCGCGAGATAGAAATTAAATCCAGCCAAAGTGTTTCAGATTTGCTGGAGGTGTTAAAATGCCACTAGAACATGTTCCCAGTGTGTTATCGTTTTTTTTTTTTTCTCACGATATGCGAAGTATCCAGCTAGGTAACGGAATCCTTCTGCAGAACAGTCAGGTCCCTCACAGACAGGGAGGTGGGTTTTCGGGTTCCGCTATATAGGTCAGGAGTCCACTACACTCAGGAAGCGTTTACACGAGTAGCGGGGGCTGTATGGCGTGGTCTGGGCGGTTTTTTTAGGTTAGAGGGCCTCAGGAACACACAAAATGGGTTTCAGTCTCAAAGGGTGTAGGTCAGAC
The DNA here is from genome assembly GCA_026315105.1 of Locusta migratoria. Taxonomy (NCBI): domain Eukaryota; kingdom Metazoa; phylum Arthropoda; class Insecta; order Orthoptera; family Acrididae; genus Locusta; species Locusta migratoria. The sequence continues at coordinate 66,144,666 of CM048751.1, forward strand.
ATAGGAAGAATGGAGATATAGAAACCATTGGTGTAACAGTTGTAAATTGTCGTAGCTGTGTTGAGAACGTACCAGAGCTCCAAGCGCTGATTTGAAGTACTGAGGCACAGATCGTTATAGGTTCTGTAAGCTGGATGACGCGAGAGATAAGTTCGACCAAATGTTCTTCAGAAAGGATAGATTAAATATAAAAGGAGGTTGCGTGTTTATTGCTGTTACAAACGGTTTATCGTGCAGCGAAATTGAGGCTGATACTTCCTGTGATTTGGTATGGGTAGAGGTTATACTTCACAACCGGAATAAATTAATAATTGGATCTTTTTATGTTCAAAGAAAGCTTGAATCACATTTCAAGCAGGTACCCGAAGCATACTGTTATAATCGGAGGCGACTTTATTTTACCCTCGATATGTTGCCATAAATACGTATTCAAAACCGGAGGAAAATATAAAACATCGTCCGAACTAGTTCTGAATGCTTTTTCTGAAAACTACGTTGAACAGTTACTTCATGAACCCACTAGAACAGTAAATGGTTGCGAAAATACCCTTGATCTCATAGAAACAAATCATCCTGAGCTAGTAGAGAGCATCAAAACGGATTAGCGAACATAAGAGTTGTAGTAGCGAGTCTGAATATCGAAATTCCCAAATGCACCAAAAATAAACGAAAAATATATCTATTCCTGAGTGACAGTCTCCAGTCTTTCAAAACTAAAAATGTGAGTGTAGATCAGTTGTGGCTTACTTTCAAAGACATAATATCAGTAGAAATCGTGACACTTATACCAAATAAATTAATAAAAGAGGAAGCTGACCCCCATGGTACAAGAACTTCACCATTGTAGAAGCAAAGAAAAACACATGCAAAATTTAAACAGACACAGAATCCCCAGGACTGGGAATCTTTTACAGAAACTCGCAATCTAGCGCGAACTTCAATTCGAGAAGCTCATAGTAGTTTTCACAGCGAAATGCTGTCTCGTTAATCTGGCAGAAAAGCCAAAGAAATTTAGTCATATGTGAAGTACACTAGCGGCAAAAGACAAACAATACCTTCACTACACGCTAGCAATGGTAATACTATCGATGACAGTACTGCTAAAGCAGAATTGCTAAACACAGATTTCCGAAATTCTTTCTCCAAAGAAGACGAAGTAAATACTCCAGAATTCGAACCACGAACAACTGCCAGCATGCGAAATGTAGATGTTCCTGGGATAGAAAGACAACTTAAGTCACTAAACGAAAACAAATCTTCCGGGCGAGACTGTATACCAACTCGATTCCTCTGAGTATGCTGATGCAATAGCTCCATACTTAGCTATCATATACAACCGATCACTCAGCGAAAGATCAGTACCCAAAGACTGGAAAGTTGCCCATGTCACTCCAATATTCAAGAAAGGCAATAGGAGTGATCCCCAAAATTACAGGCCCATCTCATTGACGTCGATTTGCAGTTGGATTTTGGAACATATACTTTGTTCAAACATTATGAACAACCTCGAATAGAACGACTTATTAACCAATAGTCAAAACGGATTCCGAAAGTACCGCTCGTGCGAAACACAGCTTGCCCTTTATTTACATGAAGTGATAAGTGCCATCGACAAGAGATCTCAAATCGATTCCATATTTCTGCATTTCCAGAAGGCTTTTGACACTGTACCTCACAATTCACGATTTCCTATCAGAAAGGACACAGTTCGTTGTAATTGACGGTAAGCCATCGAGTAAAACAGAAGAGATATCTGGCGTTCCACAGGGAAGCATTATAGGTCCTCTACTCTTCCTCGTGTTTATAAACGATTTAGAAGACAATCTGAATAGCTCCCTGGGACTGTTCGCGGATGATGCTGTCGTTTATCGATAAGTGAAGTCAACAGAGGATCAAAAGCAACTGCAAAGCGATTTAGAAAAAATTTCTGCATGACGCGAAAATTGGCAATTAACACTAAATAATGAAAAGTGTGAAGTAATACACATGACCACTAAAAGAAATCCGCTGAGCTCCAATTACACGATAAATCAGTCAAACCTTAAGGTCGTAAATTTTACCAAATATCTAGGAGTTACAATTACGAACAACTTAGACTGGAGAGAACACACAGAAAATAAAGTAGGGAAGGCGAACCAAAGGTTACGTTTCATTGGCAGAACTTTCGAAGATGCAACAGCTCCACCAAAGAGACTGCCTACATCACACTTGTGCGTCCTCTCCTGGAGTACTGTTGCCCAGTGCGGGACCCTCACGATGTAGGACTGACGGAGGACATTGAGAAGGTTCAGAGAAGGGCAGCTCGTTTTGTTTTATTGCGTTATAGGGGGGAAAGCGTCACGGAAATGTTGCACGATTAGAGGTGGAAATATTTAAAAGAACGACGTTATTCATTGCGGCGTGATCTGTTTGCGAAGTTTCAATCACCGACTTTTACTTTTGAATGCGAAAATATTTTGCTAGGACCTACCTACATAGGGATATATGACCATCCCAATAAAATAAGAGAAATCAGATCGAAAACTGAACGATTTAGGTGTTCTTTCTTCCCGCGCGCTATTAGAGAATGGAACGGTAGAGAAAGATTATGGAAGTGGTTAATGAACCATTTGCCAGGCACTTATATGTGATTTGCAGAGTATCTATGTAGATTCTTCTTGTACAGGTTGAAGAGGTACGTGAATATCTTGCAGCTCTCTTTTGCCATCGACCATTTTAAGTGCTTCGCCTATTCCTCTGAACAGATGCGACGTCAATTATTCATCACTGTCATCTGCCTCTACCGAAGTTTCGTTCGATAATGGAATAATATGGGCATTGTGCCTCAAGAGCAGCAATCGTGAACGATGTTTCACTTCTCTTGGAGAAGTTGGAAATGGCCAACTCCTCGTATTTACGAGAAAACATTTTCCAGTGCACCCTGATTCAATCGTGCATTCAGAATATATTTTATCTGCAGTGGTTGAAGATCAGGAAACAGTTCCAATAAGGAGCGCACAGATGATTCCTTTTGGAATGGGAGCAAACGATTTGTACTGCCTAAGCGTATTCTTTCGGTACATGTTTACAGTTCCCTTAAACAATCCTTTCTTGCAAGTCTTTGTTTATCCGTAACCACATAACGCATTCTTATTGTCGTATCTTCGAGTATTTAGGATGTCAAATGCGTCGTTTGCAAGCTGGAAAAAATAGCTGTTTCTTCTTCCTCAGGCATCAGATATCTAATAGCTTTATCCGTGGTATTGGAAAACAGTTGCATGGCTAAATAAATCCTTTCACGATTGACGTTACACTGAGGTGAAATTGTGATAGTTTTGGACACAATTTCATTTCACTGTTATCTAATGCAAGTAGTCTTTCCACAATACATTTTTTGACTGTTTTCCCACTTGGAAGTCTTAATCAAACATCCAGGAAGTGGTTCCACATTAATTTAAATAAATGGGGAACATCTCAAAACACCCAAATTCGTTTTTCTTTCTGTGGATAAGGAAAGCAGGGATTTGTCTCTGACACATCCAAACATTTCCGCACAGATCGATTTTTTGTGACGAGGTCGCACACTACTGCAACAACATTGAAACTCACATCTTGTATAGCGCAGATAATGGTGTTTAATTGCTTAGCCGTTATCACCTTGTCAAACTCGTAAGAAATTGGTTGCTTCCATCCAGAAAACAAACAACGCACCATAACGAATAACACATTAGTGTGTGGCCCTACAATACGATCTCCCACATAATCGTATGTAACACTACTATCCACTTTCATTTCGTCGAATGAGAGCACGCATACAAGTTCCACCTGTGACATTGCAGATGACTGGGCTTTCATTACCTGCAAAACATCTGTGAGCAAGCCTGGAAAGAATCTGAAAGAGCGCGATGTCCATCTTTTCAGTGTTGGCAGACCTGGAAGTGGAAAACCAACCTGATTCCTAGAAACAGCACGAAGTGTAACTGCTTTACAAATGTCTTCTTTTTGCCACTTCGATAGCTTCTTTCCTCTCAACAAGCAGTTTATTTGTGTTCTGGAAAAGAGTTTGCCTAATACTTGTCACTTTCACCTGCACTTCTTGCTTTTGGCTCTTTTGCTGATGTTTTATTTTCTTAACACACTTTCTGTTTGAGGCTCTTTTCACTATATTTAAGGTTTGCACACATAGCTGTCAGTCTGCAGTTCCTATATTCTAATTCTTCTATGATTTTTCTAAGTTCACTGATTTCTTTGCTGTCTATCTCACAATCTGTCGCTGTACTGTGATCGATTTTTCTTTTCTTGGGAGACACATTAGCCAGGTGCTCAGGTGCACCTTTCATTGTCTCCCATGCTTTACCTGCCTGTCCTATTTGTAGAAACTGTAACACCTGCATCTGAACTACTACAAACACTGGGAACATTTTCTGGTAGATTTATACTCGCCACGGCGACTGGCTTAAAAAATTCCTTCGTAGTAGATTGAGAAGTTCTGCAGTAAAATGTAACGAGGACACGGTTGATGTCGCAACACTGAAATGATCTTTCAGGTGGCACTTCGTAACCCACATGTTCTGAATCTGAATGTCTTTCGAAAAAGAATGGTAAATTATTTCCGAGCCTTTTGTCTTCCTGCTGTACGACAGACAGCCCGTTACAGCACAGCCAGACATTCTAAGGCTTAACTTTTCGCAAACACCGCAACAACACCACAAACTAAACAACACAACTCGGTACGCGCCACGGTACAAAACAGTAGCCGCGCACAGCCACGTGATCCTATTATAAGGCTCCTATAAATCCGAGCTGAACTATACGAAATTTTTTCCCCAAGCTGTAGGAGTTATCACGTTCCGGACGAAGCTCACGCGTTATCTCGCGTTTCATTCAACTCTCTCACACTTGCAAACTACTCACTGTATCAACGTGATACTTCCATCAATGTGTTCGTTAAGAACTACACTACATTTCCATTTTAGTTTTATTGATGGCAATAGTTTATAAACAGCATATACTGATAGTTTACGACCAGCGCATAAAATAACATGTTAACTGGGCGACACTTGTGTCACCCAGTGCTGAGATTTTGTCGCCCAGTGGCTTTGGGTAGTGCCGGCAATGTTTTGTTATTGAATGACATATCTAATTTACTGGGAATTAAAAAATAACCACTTGTAAATCTTTTAGAGGATAGGTTCCCAACCTTTTCAGTCTTTTTACCCCTAAGACCTACTAGGGAAACTCATTTTACCCCCCCCCCCCCCAAAAAAAAAATCATCCATTAAAATATTATCAAAGAAAGCAATACATGAAAACACTACCAATCTTTATTAATCATAATACACTGCATAAGACACATATATTTTACACTTTCGATGCAACAATGAAACAATTATATTCAATGAAAAGGTGGGTACTGTTTACCAGTCGCAAGTTTTCTAATGTTTGGTTTTGTTTTGCTTAAGGCGCATCTCAGGTCATGTTCCACATTGAAACGGTTTCTGGTCTTACTTTTTATTGTCAGTAGCTTTAAGAAGCCACTCTGATATCTATAAGTGGTACCGAACTGTCTTAACGTTCTTAGAGGTCTGTCAGCAATAACAGCTATAACACTATAGTTCTAACAACTTTAGAGAATTTGTGTGTGCTGCATACTGCATGCAATGGCAGCAATGGCTTCTTCAGGCGTATTAATTTTTCTAGGCACATCATTTGCTCCTCATCTTCTTTTCTTTCTTCCTGATCATTCTCTGAGTTGCGGATTTCTATTAAATCTGTTGCTGAACTGAAAGTGGGATGAGTTGGCAGTAAGTCATCACATCGAATATAGTCATCTGCGGTGCAAGAAATCTTTCGCATTTTAATTAATTCAGCTATTGCTGCTGCATTTTCTTGAGCTTCGATGGTTACAGTAGCGTCTTGTTCTTGACCACCAAAACCCGCTTTATTGAAGCTCTTGGTGGCAGTTTCAGGCTTTATTTCCTTCACTGCCAAGCCAATCCAATTTACTGCATCCAGCACAGAAACTGACCGGCTTTTTCGACACTAAGAATAAGTGATTGCATAAGTAAACGTCTATAATGAGATTTGAATGTGTAAATTACCCCTTGACCCATTGGTTGTTTAAGGCTGGTTGAACCTGGCCGGAACCAAGGCAATTTAACGTTTGACAACTTCACATTCGAGTGACACGTTGCATTGTCCAGGAATGGGATAACTTGGCGATTTCCTTTGTTCATTTCTGCATTGAAAGAGTCTATCCATTCTTCCATAAGACCACTCACCATCCATGCCTTATTATTGCTTCGCCATATGACTGGAAGTTTACTGACATTTATGTTAGGCACGTTTCGCTTTTTTGTATTGAATGCGTCAGGACTGAAATGCTTGTACGGATTGAGGAGATTTCCAAATTATATACGTTCCGCTTTGAGCAAGTTTTACTGTATATATATATATATATATATATATATATATATATATATATATATATATATATATAGCCATTGAAAAGCTAGTAGCGTGATATGCACCTAAAATAAAAAAGTTAATAGTATGTTGTGTAGTGTTGGTTTTAAAAATAAATTTTTATAGCTAAAATTAGGAGTGAAGATTTTTGTTACGAAATGGGACCCTTTTGATGTTTTGTTAGTACCTTCGTAACAAAAATCTTCACTCCTAATTTTAGCTATAAAAATTTATTTTTAAAACCAACACTACACAACATACTATTAACTTTTTTTATTTTAGGTGCATATCACGCTACTAGCTTTTCAATGGCTTCAGTTGATAACTATACGAGCATACGCCATGGCTAAGAGAACAACATTACGGATTTCTTTTGTGTTGGATAAAAAAACGCTCAAAGAACGGTCGGGAAATTAAAGAAGATGAAACTGCAAACCCAATCAATATCTCAAGTGACGATAATAAAGAATATCCCCCCCCAAAAAAAAAGTTATATATATATATATATATATATATATATATATATATATATATATATATATATATGTTGAATGGTATAAGGGTAACATGTTAGATTCGTCTTGGCTGTTAAAAACCTACGACTTTCATGCAAAAGTAGAACTGGGAAACAAGCGTTCTGGTGTAAAATGTGAGATTTGCTCTAAACATATTCAAGAAGCACTGAAATTAAAAAAAAAAAAAAGGTACTCTGCCCATTGCTGATGGCGTCTGACGTGACGGAAAAAAGGAATTGGAAAGAATTATTGACCATTTTAGCAGTGAAGCTCACAAAGTATCTGTCAACATTAATGAAATGGAAGAAAAATGGATGGCACAACCTTGTAAACACCCTCGGGTTAAAACCCCTAAGTCTTACGCTGCAGAGAAAATAACACTACTGATTGAACTAGCACTGTATGTGTATAATGACAGTCGTACAATGACTCTTTCTGCTCATTTTTGGCCGTCGTGATCACCAACAAAGATTCACAGTGACACCCAAATTTCGTCATACAAAGACAATGGTTTGGAATCCGTGTTTTCTCCTCTCACTCCTTCTCCAGTTTTATTGCAGTACAGAAACCCTGTAATGTATCGCGAGATGCTTGATGTAGGGGATGTGATAATGGAAGGTGTGGTCACACAGTTAAAACACTCGGAATGTTTTTCCATCAGGTTGATGGCTCCGTAGACAAATACGGAGTTTGCAACAAGTTCATTACTGCACGGTTCATTACAGAAGATAACGAGATGAAATCTGGGTTTCTAGGTGAAAGCAAATCGAGTCTACGAGGGGCAGAAGGTCTTATGGAATCGGTCAAAGTTTTATTGGAAAGTTTAGACCTTGGTGATACAGCAAAAGATAAGTTAATAGGATTGGCTGCAGATGGAGAGAGTGCTAATTCAGGCAAGTCCAGTGGCCTATGGGTTCGAATGAAAGAGTACTTAGGAAGAGGCTGACTTTGTATTTGGTGTGTGACTTATCGATCTGACCTAGCCATGTCAGAATCAGCAGTCATTGAAGTTCAGCACTGGAAGACAAATTTAAAAGCCGTGGGAAGGTTTTATACGGTATCGGCTTTACGCTTTGAAGAACTTGAAGAGCTGGCTGAGTTAACCAAGAAAACTGTCTACCGCTTTCCAGTACACTTTGATGTAAGGTTCGTAGAACACCTCAACAATTTTGCCAAAGCAGTTTGGAACAAACTTTCATTAATGCAACAACATTGGAGTAATGTTCTTGGAGAGACTGATTCCTCAAAAGTTGAAAAATCTTCAGCACGTGGGTTTCTACGTTTGTGGGAGACAGGCGGTGAACAACAGCGACTTACCAGTCTTATGCTAGATCTTCTGAAACGTCTGAAGAAACTGCAAAAAGATTGTAACAATCCCTGATATTGAAGTATCTAAAAAAATATTTGTTGATTCATTATTTTTGATGGAAGAAGACTGTTATCCTGTTGGATATGACAAAAAGTTGAAGAGAAGGTGCAAGAGAACTTGAAAGTGACAAATGAGATACTGAAGATCTTCCTAGAAGACGCCAACTAAACCGATTTGTTTCAACAAAGCGACACTGGCCTACAGCGAGAAGAGAGGTTCTAATGAGCTGAAAAGAGTTTATCTTACAACGGCTTCCCGAAGACCAGAAGGAAATCTGCAGTAGGATTAATAGATTATTAAATTCTAAAAAAACTTATTGAACTTGTGAACGCAGTTCATGCAGACGTTGGAGGCCTGTTTGGTGGAGATAAAGTATCAGATTTTACTGATGACGTTGTAGGGTTGTTTTCAGCAGAAAAACTCCCTGCTCCGTCGAGTATGAGATCATCTACTGGACAGCTGTACCACTTTTTGAAAGTACATCTACATACATACTCCGCAATTCACCGTAAGGTGCGTGGCGGAGGGTACACTGTACCACTAATAGGCATTTCCTTTCCAATTCCACTCCCATATAGAACGAGGAAAAAAAGAATGCCTATATGCCTCCGTACGAGCCCTAATTTCTCTTATCTTGTCTTTGTGATCTTTACGCGAAATGTAAGTAGGCGGCAGCAAGATCGTACTACACTCAGCTTCAAATTCCGGCCCTCTGAATTTACTTATCAGAAATTCACGAAAAGAACGTCGTCTTTCCTCCAGCGATCCACAATTGAGTTGCCGGAGCATTTCCGTCACACTTGCGCATTGGTCGAACCTACCAGTAACAAATCTAGCTGCTGGCCTCTGAACTGCTTCTATGTCTTCCTTTAAACTGATCTGCTGCGGGTCCCAAACATTTGAGCAATACTCAAGACGTGGTTGTACATCTTCCCAAAATTCTCCCAATAAACCGAAGTCGGCTGTCCGACTTACTCACAACTGTCCTTACATGTTCATTCCATTTCATATCGCTCTGTAATGTTACACCTAGATATTTGAACGATGCGACAGCATAAAGAAGCTCACTGCTTATACTGTATTCGGACATTATAGGATTGTTTTTCCTACTCATGCGCATCACCTTACATTTTTCTATATTGAGAGCTAGTTGTCATTCTTCGCACCAACTAGAAATTTTGTCTAAGTCATCATGTATGCTATTACAGTCAGTTACAGACGACACCCTGCCATACACCACAGCATCATCAGCAAACAGCCGCAAATTACAAGTTACTCTGTCCATCAGATCATTTATATAGATAGAAAATAATAGCGGTCCTATCACACACCCCAGGGGCACGCCTGACGACTCGTCAACCTCTCAACCTCACTCGATCCCAATAAAGTTGGTGCAGTCGTGTTTTACTTTGACACCTCACAGTGCAGGTCCTGAAAGAGCAGTGTCACTACATACTACTTTAAAGTCAAATAGTCTGGCCTGCCACGAGAAGCTCTCAACTCTAGAATGCGCATCGCTCTCAACGGCCTTGGGACAGCCTTTTTCGACCCAAGCCCATCCGTGGCGAAGTTCCTAGATAAGAATGAGAGAAGAAGGAAACTGCCCGATTTTGAATTGTATCAAGACCAAGAGATTGTAAAAAAGCTTTTTGTAAATGAGAGTAACCTTTAAATTTGATGTTCTCCGATTCTTTTAGTTAGGAACTTCGAAACTTTTTTTATCAAAATATTTTGTAAACCCAATAATTTCATTATCCTTTAAAAATTTTTTTAGGCCTATTTTAAAATATTTCTTGAAAATTGTTTCTTGTTTGCATTAAAATATTTATAAAAACGGCAAAAGAATTGTGTTCACCTACAATCTTACAAGTGAAGGTATAAAATTACTGTTCAATACTCTTTGAAAAAAAAAACTGTTACACTAGGACTTTATGTTCTTTAAAGACGACTTTAGCACCAGCATTTCATGACTCATTCTTTTGTTTCAAAAGTAAGTACTTTTCTTAGATAGCTTAAAATTGTAATTGTGTTTCTTTCCTGTTGGTGTACAGAATTCTCTAGAGCAAAAATACAAATTGAGGAACCATAACATAATATGAGATTTTAAGACAAATAATGATTTATTAACTTTTACAGAAAGTGTACAGGAAGTTATTTTAAGTGATCATAGTAGTGATATTAGTTTAATTTAATACTATTTTCATTTAATAGCCATATCAAATGTAAGTGAACTTATAACAGATACTGTATTCTATTTAACTACTTAAAAAATAAAACACAACAAAAACAATTGAAAGATTGTTTAGCAAAATTAGGAGACATAAATGATTTCTTCAAAGTCCAAATTTAGTATTGTTCCACAAACATTTTTATTTATCCTAAAAACATATATGAATAAGAATCTATTAAGGAAAAATGAAGCAGCTTTGATTTTAATAGAAAAGGCTTCAAAATACGGTTTTAGGCATCAGTATTATGAAATGATTCAGGGGGAGGGCTCCCGGAACCCTCGGATCATCCTTCCCATGTCGCCCAGTGAAAAATCCCTTAAAATATGCTTTGTTTACGACCATGCACTTTCTGACGACGTTGCGGAATTTTCGACATTTGAGGAACTTTTTTTCTGTTGAAGTTAGGTGAACACATTAAGCGAATGAAATGTTCAAAATACATCAAATTTTCTTCCTCTCCAAACAGAAACTCTGTGAGAAACGTATAACTTGAGATAATGTCGTGATTACGTAGATAATGTCAGTTAAATGTGACGCAATGGTATCCGCCCGCCCATCTAGTAGCAACACGTCATCCGTATTAGAGCTCCTAATAATTAGGCACATGTTGTTACTGCATAACATCCATACTTGAAGATACTGGTACTGACTTCATTTAACCCATTAAATTTAATAGTTCCACACTACAAAAGTGCTGTGTGTCTATGTAATATGCAATTTCAATTTTTCAGTTATATGAAAAGGATATTCCAAATATCTGAATACTGAGTGCTTTATTATGTGAGGAAATGAAAACAAGTCAGTTCGTTAGCTAGTTCAAAAAAAAAAAAAAAAAAAAGTTCAAATGTTTGTAGAGCTTATGGGACTTAACTACGGGGTCATCAGTCCCTAAACTTACAAACTACTTATGAACTAACTAATACTAAGGACGGCACAAATATGCATGCCCGAGGGGGGATTCGAACCCCCGACCGTAGTGGCCGTGCAGACCGTGACTGAACGCCTCAGTCCCCCTTTTTTTTTTTTTTTTTTTTTTTTTTTCTTTTAATCGGGGCTCCCTTCTCCCCTACACCCCGTCCTTACTCTCTCCATCAATGCCTTCATCGGCGAGCTTTCTCACGCTATAACGAAATTAGTTGCCTCTCTGCTGATTGGAATTGAAAATCAAACAGAAACTTATGACATCTCCTTTCATATGCGTTGAACTTCTACGCCATAAGTAAATTAACTGTACCACCTCTGTGAGGACTGGAAAACAATGCTTCCTCAAATAAAAACAGAAAACGAGACTTCTTCTTACGTCTGCATTAGTGAATCTTCTAGAGCTAGTGATTGTTCTTCATGTTAGTTGAACTAAGGAGTTGTCAGTACGGAGTAAAATAATAATAATAATAGAAATAATAATAACAAAAAATGGTATATTGATTCTTCTGTTCCATTTTGTTATTGGTAAAACATTATTTATCTCATGGAGTTCAACTGGTTGTATTTCTCTAGCGTAACATATTTTATCCTATACCTTCCTTTCGGAACACTATTTGCAGCATGTTACCGAAATCCTTCTTGAAATTTCTATTCTTTAATAGTTTGTAATATTCCATTGCCATATAGCTACTATAATCCTCAGCGTCGTTCTGGCAACTTCGATGAATTACGAAGTGCACAAAATGTCCGAATATCCACATTATTGTATTGTTTTTTTGTCGTGGGAAGTATGTCTTATCCGGTATCAGTAATTCTTCTGTGGTGATGAATCGGCCGTCATTTCTTTGGAGGAACGCCACCTGCTGCTTCACTTTTGTCCATAGGTCACTGTAGCCCGAGCAGGTAAATCTGTGGAGTAACGTATCTACATGTCCACAGGTGGTGCATAAACTGGAATTAGCCTTGCCTATAACACTCAGTCTCTCGTTCGTTGCTATAGTTGCATTGACAACCTGATACCACGTGGAACGTACCTCCGATGTTAAAAGTTTGTTGCTAATATTCCTCCAGACAGAGCACCAGTCTTTTGTAGGATATTTCTTCTCCATTCTGTTTCTAACAGCACTCGTCCGTGGTTTGTCATGATGACATGGCCTATTACTATGTTCTCCTGTTGTCTGACTGTTCTTCTTGTAACTAAACTCAATGAAGTACTCCCTGACATGGTTCAGCTTGTAATTAATGGGGGTCACATTGACGGGGGCAGCTAAACTCTTTGGCTCTGTCATTTTGAAGAGTAGAGCCGTAATACTCTCAGGGTTGTTACGGAGAATATCTTGTGTCCTCTTGATAAATAAATTCATCGTTTTCTGCCGAATGTCTGTAAGACCGAGGCCACCATCACCATATGGTAAGGTCACTGTGTTAGCTGCAACTCTGAATATGCATCCCTGCCAAATCACTTGACACACGGCTCTTGTAATGTTTTTTGCTATACCTAATGGGACAGGCAGTATTTGACCTAAATATAATGCTTTAGACAGGATAATGCAGTTGATTAATTGAACCCTCTGAACCAAATTTAGATTCCTGTTTCTATGTTCCCTTGTTAAACCTCTGATTTTTGCTAGCATTTCTTTCCAGTTGGCAGAAGTCATCCGGAGTGGACAGTTATAAAATATGACGCCAAGGGTCTTATGGTGGTCTGTAGTAGTAATCCAGTCTAAATCATTTCCTTCAAAGCCATTTAAACTGAGCAGCGAACTTTTCGTTTTATTGACGACCGCGCCAGTGGCACTGGAGAACATCTGAATCGCGTCGCTTAGATGTTGAACGTCTTCACTACTCCGGACAATGACTCCTAAATCATCAGCATACACATTGGTTACTTTCTTGACAGACATTATTGTTATTCCTTCAAGGTCATTATTTATTTTTCGGACAAGAGGTTCTATCGATATGATGTACAGTAGCATTGAGAGCGGACTGCCTTGCGGAAATCCCCTGAGAATATCAATGTTCTTCGTACGTTGTCCATTTACAAGAATTTTCGCTGTCATTTCCGTGATCATATGTTTTAATGTTTGTAAGAATGAGTTGCCAAATCCCATAGTTGTCATCGTTTTAAAAAGGTAACGGTGGTCAACCCTATCAAACGCATTGGCAAAGTCAATAAAAAACAAAGATCCCTTAACTTTAGTCGCCGAAAAGATGGAAATAATGTCACGATATTCACTGACGGTTTTCACTATACTCCTATGAGGTAAAGCCGTCTGATCGCTTCCAATGACTCTTTTTAGAACAACTGTCAAGCGGGCTTTCAGTGCACGAGCAGCGAGTTTATAGTCAGTGTTCAGTAGACACAGCGGCCGCAGTTTGCGCACGTCTTTCATCCCTTGCCCTTTGGGAACCACCACCATAACGCCTTCTTTAAATTCGGGCGGTAAGACGACACCAGTAAGAACTTCGTTTACAACGTCAGTAAAAGCGACGCCAATCATATTCCAATACTTTTTATAAAATTCCACTGGTATTCCGTCAGGACCAGGAGTCTTATTCAGTGGAGAAGTTTTTATGATCTCCAGCAGTTCGTCGCTAGAAAAGGTTGTTAGTAAGCCTCTATTGTCATCAGATGTGACAATAGCGTCTGTACTGTCCAGCAATGTTGCTGCAGATGCCTCATTGAAATCAGTAGCTGTGTATAGGTCCTGAAAAAATCGGTGAATTTCATCCATTATTGCTCGTTGTTCAGATAGGACATCACCGTTTGCAGCTCGCAGCTTCTCCAAAAAAGTCTTCCTTCTGTTTTTTGTTTGTCTTATGATGTGGTACAGAGAAGCAGTTTCCTCTGCTACAGTTGACTGCGACCTAGACCTTACCTTCAAACCATCGAGTTGTTTCCTTTTCAGTTGTGTTAAAATTGCCTTGATTTTCTTTATTTGCATGAAGTGCTCATCAGATAAAACAGGACGATCATAAAGTTCTCTGAGACAGGTATAATAAAATTCTATAGTGTCCTTAAAATATGTGGCCTTTTCTTTCGCATACTGAATCAACGTCATTCGTAGTTTCTTTTTAGCATGTTTCGTCCACCATTCAATTGCTGAACCGTATCTTGGTCGTGCCCTGAGGCACGCTACCCAAGTCAGTCGTACACATTCATCTAGTTCTGTGTCGTTAAGAACACTCACATTCAGTTTCCATAAACCCCGTCCCCAGAACGTTTTTTGCCGGACGAGATTGATGCTGCAACGTACCCCACTGTGATCAGAAAAACTAGCAGGTATCGCGTCGATGGAAGTTATACACTGCCTTAGGCTGTCAGAAACATACAGTCTGTCAATTCTACTAGCAGAGACATTGGTAACGTGCGTAAATTTTACCATTGTTGGGTATAGCACTTCCCAAGCATCGCTTAGACGTAAATCACGGACACAATCATTCAGTTCTTTGGAGAAATTAAAGTTTGGGGTTTGATCCTTGGGGTTCAAGACACAGTTCCAATCTCCTGCAATAATTAGATTTTCTGGATTATCTTTTAGTAGGTGAACGATTTCGGTCATGAAAAAGCTAGCTCTAGCAGTTCTGGCTTTGTTGCCAGAGGGTGCGTAGATATTTACTACCGTTGTTTCAAAAATTTTACAGGATATTCCCCTGCCGGATTCTAAGAGACACAGAGTTTCTACAGGTATTCCATTTTTAACTAAAATTGCCGTTCCACACTCATTCTCTAACGCCACATTTACAATTTCGATATAGCCTGGAAATTGAAATTCATGGACGAGTACTTCTTGCAACAGTGCAATGTCAGTGTCAGATTGGTATAAATAATCTTTCAAGGCCGATAATTTTAATGGATTCGAGATCCTGTTGATATTGAGGGTCAATATATTATACGTTTGTGTCGTTGTCTGCAATCGGTGTGCCACAGTCAAGGACCACAAAGGCTAGTCATAAACACGAGTATGATGTCAAACGTCAGATTCATCAAGTAACAATGAACACATAACTGCCATCGATTGCGACTTATCGCAATGATTCTAGGTGAAGTTCTTGGAGTCCTTCTGCATTTGTGTTCCCAGAGAACACAGGAAGATTAACACTATTAGTTGACGCCGGACGTTTATTCTCTTGTTCCATTTCAGTCACCCAGTCCATTCTAGCCGTCGAGTCACCTTTCTCCGGGTTCTCAGACATCCGTACCCGTTGACCAAAATCGGTGGCTGTTGCGATGTCTACACTTTTTCGTCGAGCACGCGTTCTGTGAGAACCAGCTTTACTGTTATCTTCTTTGTCCTGACTATACGTAGAACTATCGGACAATTCCTTATTTTCGTCTGTTCCGTTATTTCTCCTCTTCTTGTGTTTCTTCTTGATTTCCTGAAGTTTCTCCCGAGTTTTGGGAGCTTCAGTTTCCGCTTCCGGGTGTGCAATCCTTTTCTTTTCGTTTTTCTTCGGAGGAGAAGTACAGGGTACAGATACAATGTGTTCAACTTCCATGTTTTGTACAACGTCATGGGTCGTCAAAGGACTGGAAGCCGTTTCCATAGCGGTTTCGTTCACTTGCTGTGACGGTTGTTGGTCAACCACAGCCTGGTGAGAAACAGTCGCATCCGCGGGGGTGACGTGCTCTCCCTGTTGCACCTGTGGTAATTCAGCCTCGCTCCGGGTAGAGTCGGTGGAGTTAACTTGAAGCACGGCCTGTGTAGCGTCTTCGGTGGCCGAGTCCTGCACGACACTTGTTGTCACGGGAGGCGGCGCCGGCACCGCAGCGGCAGCCGCCGCATACGACAGCGGCATGTTTACAACGCCAGGCGCGCGCGTCACCGCGTCGCCGGGAGGCAGCTGAGCCACCCGACGGCGCGAGCACTCCGCCCGGTAGTACTCCGTCGAATTACAAATGGCACACGTCCTGGGCTGTCCGTCGTATATCACAAGTGCACGATAGCCTGACACACTGATAAAGGACGGTATGTGCTTCATCAAATCAATTTTTACTTGACGCACGCCATTCAGTACGGGGCACGGAAAGTTGTTCCCCCACTTTTCCTCATGAACAGACAGAACACGGCCGTAGGCACTCAGAACATCGCGTACGTGCTCGCTAGGAATTTCAAATGGTAGTTCAAATACGCGCACAGTGCGCAAACCCATACCGCCAAAGGAAACTTCTACATCAATCACACTACCATCAGAACGCAAAAATTTCATCGTCCCTCCACTTTCTTCTACAATACGCAGACACAGATCAACATTCAAAAGTTTTACAAAAAATACAGGCGCTAGCTGAGACAGATTAATTCCGTAAAGTTCGTCTAATGGAATCTTAACTTGTTCAATAAGGAATCTATGAACTTCATATGCAGCAGGTTTCACAATTCCACGATCAAAAGTAAACTTCAAAGTATATCTCCTTAAAATCGTAGCCATATTCAAAACAAAACAAAACGATCAAATCCCAGCCACAAACACCAGACGAAGACGTTAGTAGAGAATATATCACCCAGTAACACGAAGATACAAGATTCCGCTGTCAGAATAAACAGTAAACTTGCCTTGACGTGAGCAGCGACGGAGCACAGCGTAAGCACAACCGCCCTCCACGACGGCCCAAGCCTGAATTACATTTTGTAAACCCAATAATTTCATTATCCTTTAAAAATTTTTTTTAGGCCTATTTTAAAATATTTCTTGAAAATTGTTTCTTGTTTGCATTAAAATATTTATAAAAACGGCAAAAGAATTGTGTTCACCTACAATCTTACAAGTGAAGGTATAAAATTACTGTTCAATACTCTTTGAAAAAAAAACTGTTACACTAGGACTTTATGTTCTTTAAAGACGACTTTAGCACCAGCATTTCATGACTCATTCTTTTGTTTCAAAAGTAAGTACTTTTCTTAGATAGCTTAAAATTGTAATTGTGTTTCTTTCCTGTTGGTGTACAGAATTCTCTAGAGCAAAAATACAAATTGAGGAACCATAACATAATATGAGATTTTAAGACAAATAATGATTTATTAACTTTTACAGAAAGTGTACAGGAAGTTATTTTAAGTGATCATAGTAGTGATATTAGTTTAATTTAATACTATTTTCATTTAATAGCCATATCAAATGTAAGTGAACTTATAACAGATACTGTATTCTATTTAACTACTTAAAAAATAAAACACAACAAAAACAATTGAAAGATTGTTTAGCAAAATTAGGAGACATAAATGATTTCTTCAAAGTCCAAATTTAGTATTGTTCCACAAACATTTTTATTTATCCTAAAAACATATATGAATAAGAATCTATTAAGGAAAAATGAAGCAGCTTTGATTTTAATAGAAAAGGCTTCAAAATACGGTTTTAGGCATCAGTATTATGAAATGATTCAGGGGGAGGGCTCCCGGAACCCTCGGATCATCCTTCCCATGTCGCCCAGTGAAAAATCCCTTAAAATATGCTTTGTTTACGACCATGCACTTTCTGACGACGTTGCGGAATTTTCGACATTTGAGGAACTTTTTTTCTGTTGAAGTTAGGTGAACACATTAAGCGAATGAAATGTTCAAAATACATCAAATTTTCTTCCTCTCCAAACAGAAACTCTGTGAGAAACGTATAACTTGAGATAATGTCGTGATTACGTAGATAATGTCAGTTAAATGTGACGCAATGGTATCCGCCCGCCCATCTAGTAGCAACACGTCATCCGTATTAGAGCTCCTAATAATTAGGCACATGTTGTTACTGCATAACATCCATACTTGAAGATACTGGTACTGACTTCATTTAACCCATTAAATTTAATAGTTCCACACTACAAAAGTGCTGTGTGTCTATGTAATATGCAATTTCAATTTTTCAGTTATATGAAAAGGATATTCCAAATATCTGAATACTGAGTGCTTTATTATGTGAGGAAATGAAAACAAGTCAGTTCGTTAGCTAGTTCAAAAAAAAAAAAAAAAAAAAAAAAATGTTCAAATGTTTGTAGAGCTTATGGGACTTAACTACGGGGTCATCAGTCCCTAAACTTACAAACTACTTATGAACTAACTAATACTAAGGACGGCACAAATATGCATGCCCGAGGGGGGATTCGAACCCCCGACCGTAGTGGCCGTGCAGACCGTGACTGAACGCCTCAGTCCCCTCGGCCACCGCGGCCGGCTCGTTAGCTAGTGAAGAGATCCTTGCTATCTGTCATTTTTAAATATTCTCACATAATATCCTCATTAGATCTAGTAACTTCCGTTCTGTTAGTACTAGGCTTTAAACTGAAGGAAATGTAAGTCCTATTAGGTTTTGGAAACTGAGTTGTAGCTCTGAAACACAATTGACAAGAAGCAAAGAAATAAACATTTGTGAGTGACGGAGGAATATCTGCAAATCGAACAATAAATCACCAACTTTACTCTTTTTCATTCTACAGCTATGTATTTCCTTGAATAACCCAACAATTAATGAAGTTTTGCGTAAAACCGTGTGGCAAAATACTATCGTCTTTGCATGTTATCATTTGTCAAAATATCATTTTGATACCACTAACCGTGTATGAGATACGCAATGATTCTTTCTGGCCTTATCGCCATCGGGAATGAATGTCCTAAATAAAATAAAGTTTAGCGGTATGAGTGAAAGGTAAAGATTTTCTTCTAAGTCGAAAATAAAATTCAATCCATTATGAAAGTTTCATCCGCAGCAACATATGGTGCAACAAGCATAAATGGAGTATCATAGCAGCCTCTATTTTTTACAGCAAACTTTTCCTAATGTAGCGCAGTCTCTTATTTCGAAGCCAATATCTCATTAACTATAACTATTAACGAAATGACGAGCATTTCGTCTCAATGCTGACATATAAAGATTTTAGTAGCGAAAAAATTTAATATTTCTACCAATTAGTTTTTGCGAAATCGTTTCTGAAAGATGGCAGGGCGTGCGTCTATACGTCGTTAGTGCAGCGCGAGTCCAACCATGTTGGGTAAAACATGGCGGACGATTCAGCCTGGGTATTTAGGAGCTCTAGCTCCTATGGTGACGTCATGCGCAGAACGACGAAATGTTCAGCGATCTGCGCAACCTGTTTGAGGCCCCCCCCCCTCCCCCTTGGTTTTACCGCAGGCCAACAATACAGTAAACGATTTAAAGCGGCTGAAAGAGAGCTGTCTTGTTGGGACATGACGAAGAAGGTATTGTATTTGACGCTTGGAAATGAAAAACATTCAGTTGCTCGGAGTTTGTAGAATATAGACTCATTATAACGATGCTTTCGATTATCAACTGTCAAAGATCCAAAAGCGTATTTGATTAATGGCAGTTGCATTTTGCAAAATAAATTGTTTAGACAATTTACAGGAGCGTTGTCCACGCTGTAAGCAGTTATCTTGGTCAATTTTAAAACATTTTCTTCCGTCATTATTTTGAAAAAGACGTTCAAATGTTTGTAAATCTAGGAGAGCTAACTGCTGCGTTTCAGTCCTTATGCTTACAAACTACTTTCACTTATGGTAAGGACAAAAAACACACAAACGCGCGCGCCCAAGGGAGGACTCGACCGTCCGATGGCGAACGACCGCGCGCTCCGCAGCAAAGCGCCCTAGAGCGCTCGGCCATTACACTGCGGCACACTCTTTTGATTTTTCCAGATAGAACTCTGGACTATTCAAATGGATCATAATAAAAATCGAAAAGTTTTTAGCTAATTGTCTCTAAATAAAAATACTACGCGGATAGCTTTTAATCTTTGCAACATTAGAAGCATCGCTTCCTAGCGAAAAATAGCGTCTCAAAGTTGATGGTTCCCGTGCATATTGAGCGAGCACTTTCCGTGTTTTTGCTACAAATTTTGGTCTTTTTTTCCTCTGTGTTTGTCTAAACCATCTCCCTTAATATTTGATTGAAATATCAGTGTGCCAAAATTTGCATAGGACGGTGTAATAATCTTTTTTTGTACCCATTTCGATTAGTGAAGATGGTTTGCCAGTTAGAAGAATAATATGGCCGAGCGTTCTAAAGCGCCTTGGTGCGGAGGTTCGAGTACTCCCTGGGGCATGGGTGTGTGTGTGTGTGTGTTGTCCTTAGGTAAGTTTAATTTAGTTTAAGTAGTTTGTAAGCCTAGGGACTGACGACCCAAGAAGTTAAGTCCCAATGATTTACAGCCGGCCGAGGGGACTGAGGCGCTCCAGTCACGGTCTGCACGGCCACTACGGTCGGGGGTTCGAATCCCCCCTCGGGCATGTATATTTGTGCCGTCCTAGTTCGTAAGTAGTTCATAAGTAGTTTGTAAGTTTAGGGACTGATGACCCCGTAGTTAAGTCCCATAGACTATACAAACATTTGAACTAATGATTTACAGACATTCGTACATCTTTAAGGATATATCGTGTAGATATTTTCTTTTTCTTAGATGATCCAGACCGGCCTTCTGTTTCGGTTCATGTTTCGACATTATCTGAAATATTGTTTTATCCGATCTACCGAAGCACTAAGATAAAAGGGGTATGCCAAATGAAAATAATATTGATTGTACAAAAGGATGTATTTTAAATCTCACTTTTCTTGCCATTTTCTTCTTCTTTTGCGCCAAACTACTTCTTCCCAAAAAGTCACTGGATGACATTTCCGAACATGGGTTCTGTATCATAATATTCTGCCCTCACTCCCTTCTAAGAGTCCTGTATCTTTAAGGACAGGTGCGGACAACTTCTTATGGAGTAATGTCTGAATTTTGATGACATGCTCTGATGTCACAAAATTTTGAAATTATATGAAGAAATTCTTTCTGTCGGATAAAGTAACCAACACGCAATTGACAGAGGTACATTTCGGTAGTATCAGTTTTACAGTATAAATCCGTTAAGAATGATCATCTTCGAAATATCGCCTAGAAATATCCAAGGAGAATGGACAAGCAGTTTGGTAGTCTTTGTCCGCTCGCTCGTTACCTTAAGAGCAACTTGAAGACACACATCCTTTTAGACGATCTTTCAATGCATGTAACTGAAAATATTTCCCGTCGTTTGAGCCGAGCGGTCTGGAGCGCCATGTTAAGGATCGCACGGTCTCCCGCGTCGGAGGTTCGAATCCCCCCTCGGGCATGGATGTCTGTGTTGTCCTCAGCTTAGTTTACCTTAGCTTAAGTAGTTTGGTCCCGTAGCATTACAAACATCAAGTTTGACCTCGTTCAAAAACTAGGGAGTGTCTACCAAAGAGCCGAAACAGGTCTCTTTATTTTCAATACAGATCGTCCTTGCAAAATCTGATAAAAATCGGTGACAATTATGTTTTCACCTGCTTCCAACCGCAACATTCTGACAGCTGCAGAAGGTGCAGTTGTGTATGTTCCAGTATCAACTAATAAAGTATGTATTTTTTATTGGCCTTTGAGTAGTCCCCTTACAACCATCCACATAAGAAATGATAAGGACATCCTCTGGTACAGTTATGTAAGCAAGTTGCCAAAAGCATGTATACAGACATCAAAGATGTGACAGAAAACAAAAATAGAAAGATCAGTTTCAAGTAACATAACAAACATTAAAGATACGACACAATATAGTGATTAAACATGGTTTTATCTTTTACATAACAGATCATAACTTTTTCTTCGCCACTGTTAGAAAGGAGATACGTTCTTTGTACACTCCAAAGTCTTTGGTTGCCAATAATGTTCAGACAGATATTGGTAACTAGTAGTCCCTGCTCACACACCACTCTACGAAGCAAACATCTAACAAGCTGGATCCTTCATTCCACGCTTCACAGGGCAGTGGAACGTGGAATTCCACGCTGCAATGGCACCTCGTCCTCGTCCTTGCGCGTTTCCACGTCCCAGGCATAATTTTGCGGCGTATCTAGCGGCACGTATCACAATCACATAATTACGCAACCGTTATCTCCGACTGCACTCCGAAACGGCCGGAGATGACGGTATGTGACTATTGAAATGTTTGTACATCTAAGGGACTTTACTTTGATCAGTCCTCCATAGGCTTACAAACTACTTTAACTACTAAGGACAACACTCTCTCTCTCTCTCTCTCTCTCTCTCTCTCTCTCTCTCTCTCTCTCTCTCTCACACACCAATGACCTAGGGAGGACTCGAACCTCCGACGGCGAGCAGCGGCGTGTTCCGCAGCAAGGCGCCTTAGAGCGCTCGGCCACAGCCCGGCTGTGTGTCTTCGAAGTGAGCCTGTGTGATTGTGTGCATGCTCTCTTTTCGGAAGAACGATAATGGGCGATAGACGAATTGTTGTTTGTGTCTTTTATATGTGCCTGTCGTAGTTCATCGTGCGTCTTTACAGACTGCGATGAGCTGTAAACTGTTCTTATATCGTTTGATGGAGATTGTTTTGAAGGAGGTAAGATTGCTTTGTAAACAATTTGAAAATATATAACTATTAAAAAGTAATTTGGGCACCACCTCCAAGAAGTCAAATTTTTTCTGTGATACGACGTTATTGATAAGAGGTATTTACAGTTAACACACCATCCGTATAATCGCCCCCATTATTTATGAACTTTTACTATATGTCTAGAAGATGCCGTATACAAATTGTGTGTCTGTTTCTGTTGGTGTCCTTAATTGATCGTCCTATGGCAGTGAGTCTTTCACTTTAGTAGCTGCGTAGAATGGCCGTGTAGTCTAGTCCACTCCCGGGCATGGGTCCATGTGTTGTCCTTAGTTTAAGTAATTTGTAAGTCTAGGGACTGACTAACGTAGTTAAGTCCCTTAGATTTACAAACATTTGAACACTTTGGCAAAGGGTTGGTAATAACTGTAACTCATGTCGAGTCAGTATGGTGGATGTTCCAAAATTATTACTACCAACACAGAAATAAAAATGCACATGTAATATGAGGATCAGGCGAAATTATTTGTGGACAACTATATTGAAGGTGTGTACCAATAAGCACCTCTGCCAACTGACCCATTTCAAAGAGAAATAATAGAGCTCATTAATATCTATTCAGCTGGTCTACTTACTAATAAGGCATGCACCATGAACGAGACTGTTGTTATAAATCAACAATAGTAGCATTTTTTTATTTAGAAACATTGATATAAATGTGGGAGTCACAACGTTAATTATCTGATAATCCATTTTTGAAAGGATAGAATTCTAATTCAAACTGTATCTGTCCCCATGTTCATATTTATTAACTTATTTTCCGTCAGTGGGACTTAGGAGTGAACAGTTTCTGTGCAGCTCCGAAACGTACTGTGGGGAACCAGCAACATGTAGAATACTAAATTTATAAATAATTTATTTGTGCATGTTTCAGGATTTCATAAATGAACAGAGTGTTGAAAGTGTCCAAGAAACAGTCAGTGAGGATGATGTAATTGAGGATGGAACCACTGTGTATATATCAAATGAGAACAGAGGTAGTGTGTTTATTGGATTTATTTTGAATGAAGTTGAAAAAGTAAAGCAGATATAATATTGACAAATTTCGTTTCTGTTTCAACAGACCATTGGTACACATCACGAATCAGCCCTAGTAGCTACTTACCTGCTTCTCAAACTAAGAAAAGGAAACATGAAACTGAAGAATCCAAAGAGAGAGTTGAACCTTCATATACAACACAATATGAGAGATACGTTGGTGAGGCAGACGAATGTGACTTGTTTGGCCAACTGCTAGCAACAAAATTAAGGAAAATGGACGAAAGGAGTAGAGATATTGCGATGAACAGAATCGACAATCTTATGTTCGAAATGAAGATGAAGTTAAATGATCAATCTTAACAGTGATATAATTCCTGCTACACCTGGTCCTTCAGAGGACGGAAGCTCGTTACCATTATCAAATTCTGCAGTATTAGATTTAACTCTTGACATATATGTACTATTTTGTACGACTAGACTGTGTCTATCTCTGTCCAAACTACTTATGTCCTCTCCCCTTTTAGATGACTTCTGTAAGTGCCTCGATAAAATGTGAAATTAATTATGTGTACAACATTAGCGTTCAAAACCAAAGTGAAATTCCATTTAATAATGCTTGTATCTTAGCTGATACTATTCGAAACCATTTGTTTCAAATTTATTTGTTTTGAAATTATAACTATGAATTCCTAATTACCATATTCCTTCCATATATTGACCAAAATGTTGACTTCCATGCATATACATTTTGCACTCTGTTTTTAGTTCATCAATTTCATAAATTGTCATGTGATAAATCAGTGTTTTACTGATGAGAAAAGACTAAACCAGTTGTTAAATGTATTTATATGTATGTTATATATCTGTACACTGATAAAGACTGTAATGTGTTGACTTTGGAATAAAATGATACCAAACCATATTTACCACATGTCTTTTTAAGATAGGTTGTTCATCATGCTTCACAATACATTTTGTTGTATCTTCATTTGCATGACATCCAAAAAATTACGTCATATAAATTTACGAAGCTAAGTACACTCATAGAAAATACTAAATGTTCATATAGAGATTAGGATGCTGTTTAAGAACAGAATGAATTTTATTCCAAAAGTTGGTCAAAATTATCAGAAAATAGAAGAAAAATTTACTAGAAAGTAGTAGAGTTATTTAAAGAATCATTATATTATATACTATGTGATGAAAAGTATCCGGACACCTGGCTGAAAATGACTGAAGAGTTCCTGGCGCCAGACACCGGTAATTATAGAATTCAGCATAGTGTTCACCCAACGCTAGCCGTGATGACAACTTCCACTCTCGCAAGAATACGTTCAGTCAGGTGCTGGAAGATTTATTGGGGAAAGGCAGCCCATTCTACACGGACTTTTGCACTGAGGAGGGTATCGATGTAGGTCGATAAGGCTTGGCATGAAGTCGGAGTTCCAAAACATCCCAAAGGTGTTCTATAAGATTCAAGCCAGGACTCTGTGCAGGTCAGTCCATCAAAGGGATATTATTCTCAGGTAACCACTCCGCCCACTGGCAGTCCAATATGAACAGATGCTCGATCATGTTGATAGATGCAATCACTATCCCTGAATTGCTCTTCAACAGTGGGAAGCAAGAAGGTGCTTAAAACATCAATGTAGCACTATGCTGTGATAGTGCCACGCAAAACACGAGGTGCAATCCCCCTCCATGATAAACACGACCACACCACAACACCACCGCCTCCGAATTTTACTATTAGCACTACACACGTTGACATTCGCCATACCCACACCAAGCCACCGGAACGCACGAGTGTCTACCGTGATTGTCACTCCAAACAACGTTTTCCCACTGTTCAATCATCCAATGCTTACGCTCCTTACACAAAGCAAGGCATTGTTTGGGATTGACCTGCATGATGTGTGGCATATGACCATGAAATACGAATTTTCTCACCTCCCGCCTAACTTGGATCCTGATGCAGTTTGGAATTCCTGTGCCATGGTCTGGATAGCTGCTTGCCTATTACACTGTACAACCTTCAACTGTAGGCAATCTTTGTCCATCAACAGATGATGTCAGCTTATCACTTTCGTGCAGTACGCAGCCATTGAGGTTTCCACTCAACTATCACATCAAAAGCAGTGGCCCTAGGGATTTTAGGAGTGTAGAAATCTCGTGTACATACTTCTGACACAAATGATACCCAATCAAATGACCATGCTTTCTGTGGAGTGCCCCGGTATGCTCTCACGATGTAACTACTGAGGTCGCAGATGTGTTGTACCTGGCAGTAAGTGGCAGCAAAATGCACTTAATATGATTGACATATGTTTTTGGGGTGTTCGGATACTTTTTATCACATAATGTATATAATAATTAGCCCTAATCTCTGATAAAATATAAGCAGACAAGTCTAAAATTACAACAAATCCTTTAACATCTGGTAAAACTGTGTATGTACATAGACTTCACAGAAAGTTTGTTTCTACAGAATTATAGATTTTACAATCCTTTCGTAAGAGGGGCTCATAAAGCTTATATATGTCTTACATTTCCTATTGGAACCATGTTTACATTGCTGTTGCGAGCTAGAGCTTCACAAAGGATCTAAACTTTTCGGTCATATAGGTGATGAAACAGTAATTCCATTGTATAAGTTGAATCAATCTATCTTGGCTTTCAGGTAATAACTTACTGTTCACAAAAATTTCTCCCTTCAGTTTCTTTGAAATGCTAATGTGAAAAAGTATATCAGTCCTAACAGCAAGCACATACTTCAGAGCAAATCATTTACATTAGTTGATTAACAGTTACTTCAGTACCCTCTTAATAAAAATCATGTCAAAAATTAGAGCAAAGCAGGTTCACTTTCTAAAAACAAGAGTTTCATCAACATCATGACCACCTATCTACAACTAATATAAATATGTTCAGGTGATGACAGTGTTACGTGACTAGGAATGATTGATAGTCAGACACATGCATGGTGCATCTAGTAACAATGATTGTGCTATCTGTGAGTAGAATGGGGTAGGTGAACGATCTTTTTGATTTGTCCAAGGGCATATTGTGGTGGCCTGCAAGCTCAGCGTGAGCATTTATGAAAGTGCACAATTTGCCGGGTGTTTGAGAAGTGCAGTGGTGAATGTCTTCAACATCTGGTGACACTAACCGAGTGACATGGTACAGTGATCATACACTGAACTCTCATTTGGAAGGATGGGTGTTTAAATTCACTTCCTGCATCCAGGTTTAATTTTTCCTTCATTTCCCTAAATTACTCTAGGCACATTGTGGGTTGGTTCCTTTGATAGGGCACGAACGATTTCCATCCAATCATTATCCAAACAATCCAAGAATGAGCTCTAATGATCACACTTTAGACGGGTCGTTACACCCTAATGTTCGTTCCTTCTTCTTATCAATGACCAACCACGTTAGTGTGTTTCAGGTAGCTATCCCTCATTACAAATGGCGGACGTCATAGACTGGGCAGACTGGTACAACAGGATAGATGGCGAACTCTGGCGCATCTAACATTAGAATTTAATGCTGGGCAGAGTAAAATTATGGATGAATACACAGTACAAAGACCACTCCTTTCGCCAAAAGTCCGAGAGGCATCTACTTCTGTGGGTGTCCCGTATTCACCACCCTCTCTGCCATGGTGTTGTACTAGATTCATCGCAGCGGGCATTTTGGCAAACAGTTCGTAACCACTAGGACTTGTCAGGCGAATACAAAATTTTATAGAACAGCACACCAACATTCTGCATGACACACCACTGCTGTTGTCCAGGACTTCTTGCGCCATTGACAATGCGAAATTCTGGTACATTAAACTTTAATTTACAACTGGTTGGCTGTTATTTTTACTGCTTAAAATTTTTTTGACAGCCACCTTTCACAATACCAGACGTACATAGCTACATCCTCACAGTGTGTGACGGAGGGTCCTTCCTCCATTTCCTACTTCAATCGTGTATGGTGCACATTAAAAACGATAGCCTATATTCCTCCTTGTGGGGTCTAATCTCTTTTTCTCTTCCGTGAGAGATACATACGAGGAAGCAATATGTTTGATTCTTCTAGAAACATGATCTCAGAACTTTGACACAAGCTCGATGCGAAACATTTCTTCTGCAGAATCTACCCACTATCTCCATGACGCTTTTGCACTTATTACTAAATGAGCCTGTAACAAAGTGTGCTGCTCTTTATTGGAGCATCCCCCCTCCCCCCCTGCGTTCTCTCTCTCTCTTATCTGTCTTTATCTCTCTTCTATCAACCACATTTTTTACAGATCCCAGACTGATGAACAAAGCTGTTTTATAAGCTACTTCATTGATGGACTTCACCTGAAGTTTCTTCCAACGAATCTCTCTGGTGTCTGCCTTATCCACGATTAATTTCACGTGGGAATTTTATTTCATATTGTTTCTTAAGCCTATTTCCAGATATTTTATGCCAGTAGTAATTATATAATAGAAAATATTTCTTTCTAATATTTGTAGTATGTTACATTTGATGTGTTTAGAGTCAATTGTAACGCCTTACACCATTAATCGTATTGCTAAAGATCTTCCTCTATGTCACTACAGGTTTTTAGCCTTGCAACGTCTCAATACACTTCAGCATCGTCAGCAAAAAGCCTCACTGAACGTCTGATGTTATCTATGAGGTGATTTAAACATACTGTGAAAAGCAACGGTCTCATAACACTCCCCTGGAGCATGCCAGAAGATACTTTCATGTTCCATAAAATTTCGGGATTGCAGCCGGATTTCGTCGACTTCTTGCCACGATATTTTGGCTGATACAATTCAGACATCTTCAGGTGAGTGAAAACCTCACTCCATTGAGAATGCATTATGTATTCTGTTAGCTAGAAACTCCTCGATCTTATCACACATTCTGATATTCTGTATGCTCGTACTTTGTTCTTCAGGCGACAATGTGGAACTGTATCGAACGACTTCCGAAAGTCAAGAAATACGCATCTAGAAGGGAGCCTGTATCTACTGTCATCTAGGTCTCATCGATGAAGACCACAAGTTTTCCCATGATGATTGCTTTCAGGACCCCATGTTGACTTAGAAAGAGGCCTCTAGGAACGTCATACTATTCGAACATGAAAAGTGTTCGAAATTCTGCAATAGACTGACGCCATGAACGTAGGCCTACTGCTTGGCGCATCTGTTCGACGACTCTTCTTTGAAACGGAAATGATAAACACTTTTACCCAATGATTAAGAATGCTTCAGTTTTCTAGAAACCTATGGTACAGTGATAGTATAATGGGGGTGGGGGGCATGTTCCATCACATGCTCTGCGTAAAATCGAACTGGTATCCCATCAGATGCAGTGGAACGTACTCTGTTGGGCGACTTGAATTGCCTTCTTCGCCTTTCAGTTCCTATGTAATTTAACTACTGTGGCAATGCAAGTCCTGTCCCACTGCATATGTTGCCGTCACGATGCGACTATGGTACCGTTGCCAAAAGGCTGACCGCAAAGACGCCAACCAAGACAGAGTCAATTCCGGTTCAAGGTGGCCATTGGGTGGGACGTTCTAAAATCCGACAACATTTCCACGGAGGGAATCAATATAACGTCTACCAGGAATTTCAAATTTTGATTTTTACTCTCATGCTATTGACTACAGCTTTAATTCTTTTGACGGGAAGCTAGATGTCACCACCACAACCCAGTCCTTCCTCTCCACCTCATCCCCTGCCACTTTCTATTGTGAATTTGAGTGTAAACTCCACCTCACTATGCCAAAACACAGCCGAGTGTAGATGAGATCACCTGCAGACAAATGCTGAACGTAAGTATTTTTTATAAACAGTCAAGCACATTTGTTTGAACAATTATCGCTGATGTCAAATTTTGGGAACTATGAATTAACTGTTTCCAAAAATCAACTGTTTTCAGACTTCATTTGTGCCTGTATTTTTCCCTGTATTGTGCTTTCATTTCCTGCTCCAGGCTTACAAGTCACAGAAACCCAGAAAACAGAGTGAGGCAGTCATCGCCATGCAAGCTGGTGATTGTCACCAGCCACTAGACGGACGGCATCAGGACATTGCCCAAGTGGGCAGCGCCAGCGATACCCAGAAGGTTCCAGGCGACCTAGTTGTGCTTGAGGCAACCACAGACGCAGCAGCTGCAATAGTGGGTGATGTGCGATGCAGTAACCAGCTGTTCACCGTGCCGCGTACACTGCACTACTACCTTTTTTGGTCTGGGCTCCATGTCACTGGCAGGAGGCACAGTAGGCGGAGTCCATGGGGCCTCCGGCGCGTACCGGATGACACAGCGTCACTTGACACTCAGTCCTGGGAGAGGATCAACGCTTCGCGGAAGACGCCGGACACCTTCGGCCGAGGCATGTCTTCCGTACTTACCATAGGAGGGAAGATCATGCAGTGGACAATCGACGTGTCCAGCCAGCCGGCGTACTGCGCCGTCAGCGAGTAATTCGAGCAGTGGCATCCAGCGTGTATGGCAGTCTTACTGCCGGCCGCACGCTTCATGCATTCCACCACTGCCAGGAGCGCCAGGAAAACGCTCCAGATAAACGCTAGCAAATAAATGAATTGCTTCTCCCAGGCACCACTGTTCCTATCAACCACTCCCATCGCCATCCAGCATCCATCATATTACACTAGTGTCAGAAGTTATACAACTTCTGGCCAAAAACAGCGACCAACTCTCTTGCCACGTACACCAGTGCAACCAAACTTAAGACACTACTGTGTCCAGCAAACCTGGCCCAAAGTTTCTAGTTATACAAGTACAAAGTAATACTGATAACAAAGAGTGAATGCTTCCCAGAATCCTAAGATGCACTTACTGGCTGACCCAGCTAGAGTATTTCAAAATCTTAAAATTCTGCCCACTGAGCACTTTAACAGTTCAAAACGTAACTAGCATATTACACTGTTACAGACAGCCAAAACAACTGTGTTGACATACTAAACGCCCTAAGCAGCAAGCACTGCCCACTATAATGTCGAATCTGGCAACTTAATAACTAAGTCTCCCTTGTTGTTGTTGTGGTCTTCAGTCCGCAGCCTGGTTTGATGCAGCTCTCCACACTACCTTGTCCTGTGCAAGTCTTTTCATTTGAGAATACGTTCGACAACCTACATCCTTTTGAATCTGCTTACTATATTCGTTCCTAGGTCTCCCTCTACGACTTTTACCCCACACGCTTCCTTACTTGAATATAATCAAAAGATATTACATAAAAAAACTTGGACACTAAGTATGTCTCTAGAATCACGTAAAATAGACAAAAAGTATTCAAAGCTCTGAGATTTATATATATATATAATAGAATGAAATAGATTAGTGACTTAGTTTCAAGCACACATTAACAAGAGTTGTGTAATTTACATTAAAGCAGGATAATTCCAAAGAAACATAACAAGTTTATTTCTCAGTTTAGGTACAGCAATATCTAGGACCATGTATTAACAAGAGCTGCTTAACTTACGTTAAACCAGGATAATCCCAGGCTACTTTTTTTAATGCAGCTGTAACCCAGTATGTCCAAGCAATATCAATTCACACGGGCTCCTGAGCATTGGAACAAATTCCAGGGTTACCTATGCACTTACATCAGTCACGTACACTTCACTTACACAATGTAAGAATTCCCTTAAAAACATCCTTTAACAGAAGACAATTATTAGCACACCAATGGCTAATTACAATTCAATGAGGTACAATCACGAAAATTAAAGAGGTGTTCATAGAGAGAGAAGTGGCGTAGGCCTACCCAAACTAGGAATGGCAAACAAATTATATACTCAGTAATCATGTGACGTGATGGCTGCACTAGGAGAAGGCATACTCGCCCGTAACACAATACGCGCCGACACCACCACTTAGCCATGCTGATATGGTATACCTTCCGCCTTCCCTGACGACATTTCTAAAGCATCACTGCCCAGCGGTTGCACTTCTGCCCACAGCCTGGCGTTGACACCACGTACACATGTGACCACCACGTCTCACAACAACCAGTCAACCCATCATTTCTGCATGCTGCCCGCCAGGCATACTTTCCTCTGCGCCACAGATCACAGTTTTTCTCCCCTCTCAAAGCAGAGGCGCTCACGCCCTCTGAACAAGAACGTATGGTCGCGAAATATCGAGTAGAGGGCACGTTTCGGATAGTAATAGGAATGTTGTGATAAGATGATGGGATGTGATCCATCTACTGGAAATTGTAGGTTAGCAGTGGGGCAGTGGTTTCAGTGTGCTCAGGGACTGTGGTGAAGAGTAGTCAAAGTGAGGATTATCAGGAATGGAAAAGGTTACAGACAAATAGGCCTCACTGGCATTGGCTGGGAAGGGGCGGTTATTGTGGAGGAGTGTGTATGAGGGGCGACAGACAGAAAGGCATTCCAGTAATTTTAAGTTAATAAGGAGCATGGCATCAAGACAAGTGCATGTCTGTCGCCAGTTCTGGCGTTTCATCATAGTAAGGAGGTTACAGATGTGTCTTTAGAGTTGCCAGTGGCATTGTAGTGTGTCCTAGTCATGGATCTGTAGGATGGAATAGTAGAAGTGATCCTCAGAGGAGGAGGACAGCCTGAGGGGGAACGATGGTTTGATGTGGGTGAATGACTTTGCTAGTAATGTCAGCTTTAGACAGTTACGGTCTGGTAGAGAAAGGAGGAAGTGTGGTCTATGTCTTTGGGAGTAAGAGGGGGGATGGGGTGGCTATGGATCGTTAGTAGGCATTCCTGTTGGCACAGGCATAGTCATGGACTAATTTGGGAGGGTGATCTCGACAGGGAGCAGGAGCAGAGATGATGGTAGTCGAAGATGAGCAGGATAGGGGCGTGGTCACTGCCTATAAGAACATACAGCATGAGGCACCCAATGAGGTTGGAAGAGGCAACATGACATTGGGAGTGTGTTGAGGAAAGGGATGAGGTCTCCCCAAAGTGTGATATGGCATGATAAATTGACACCATGACCTGAGTTCAGTAGGTGAGTGGGAGGAGACTTTAAGTTCAGCAGCAATCACATAGGTTGTATAGGATTACACATAGGGTAACAGTCAAGGAGAGAAGAGGTTTAGGATAGTAATGGGATCATTCAGAAGAGATTGTAGCTGGTCTTGGTGGTGTTATAGGTGGCTGATTGCAATTCCACCACACGCAAGGGGGGACTGTTGGTATAGTGAAGCAGGTACTGATGGAGTGATGGGACTGGAGAAAATTAAGGACCACCTGGTATTGGGAGAGGGTGTGCATAAAGAGGTGCTTATTTAAGATGGAGGGAGCAGATCTTACAGAACAGAAGAGTGTAGGGTAGCCATGACATGGGGATCTAAGAGATGGTGGATGGTTACGGAAAAAGGTAAGGGTGTGCTTTAAACTATGGCAACAAGGGGGGGGGAGAAGGTGAACTCGAATTGGTTGCAGGAGGGAGACCTGTTGCAGGGTGTGGGGATGCTGAAAGGGCAATGATTGTAATTATAGAGGACAGTGATTAAGAACCAAATAATTACTGGGGGGTTGGGGGAGAAGTGGGTTGGGGCATTGTTAAAGGTAGTGGGAGGATCTGCAGTGGTGGCAGGTTGTTGTGGCAGTTGGGGGTGAGGTGGTCATTGTATGTTAGTCAACACTGACACAGATAGGATCGGGGAGGGGAGTGAGAGAGATCCACCTTGTAACAGCAATCATAGATAAGTGCCCTCTCAGTGAGAAGCTGGATTCCATAAAGGGACCAGAGGCATTATGCATAAATTTAGCAGAATCGATCTAAAGGTCAGGGTGGGGCTCCCAGGTTAAGTTTCGTGAGGGTGGGGGTGTGAGGAGAGTGAGGGGAGGAGGCGTGGCATGGAGAGAAAAGTGGACGGGAGATGTTTTGTAGATCAGTTTGGGATTGGGGGACATTTTAGGAAAAAGTCCTTGCAGGGGATGAGTTGGGGCAGAAAAGTATTCCTGGATTCGGTTGAGCAAATGGGGATCACAGTGAGAGAGGATGTGGATATTTCTGTGTTGGAGGGAGGAGATGGGGTGATGTCCATAATGTCAGCAGAAGATGTGGAAGGAGCAGTAGTTGTAGTGGTGTGAGGAGGGGATAGCTCGCCAAAAACATAGATCAAGCGCGAAACAGGCAAAAGTTGTAGGCAAGTACAAAAAAATAAGAAAAATCTAAAAATGAATGGATCAGTCGCAAGATATGTAACTTTGGTAGCCAAGGAAGACAGTGTTATCATGGTCCTGTTGTATAGTATTTGATGGTGAAACGGGAGGTCCCGTGTTCAAATCTGCCATAGGATTTAAGTTTTTTATTTTTTGAGAGCTGTACCTCCGCTCATTGACGTCTGTATTCGGTTTTTATAGCCTTGGAAATAGCCAGACTGTACTTAATCTGCAGTGGACAACAACCTTAAGGGTTCAGTGCTATAATCAGGGAAGGGAATGTGAAATGTATGTATTTTGATATGAATTAATAAATGAATGAATAAATATTACATCCTTGGAAATTTAATTGATATGTACTCTTTTCTTGTTGGAAAAATATGGTCACCCTGGATATGCCCAAAACTAGTCGCCAATAAGTAAACACCAACAGTAGTATAATGATGGGCATTGACGCGCAGTGACCTTGTACTTTCGCCAGTCGATGATAGTGTCATCGACCCCTACTCCCTCGGCCAATTGCCGGACCGCAGATCAAAGGATGCCGCCACAGGATGATTGATAGGTCTTCCCGGAAGGACAGGATGATTACATTTAGGTCCTTTTGATTGTCATCAACGCTACTTGTCCGACCGCTAATCAAAGGATGCCGCCATAAGGCACTTAAGGATGATTGACAGGTTGCAACACCTCCCTCGGCCACACACGACGCCCCCCTCCACCCCTCGGCGCCGCTGCCAGACAGGCAGCACCTCCGTCAGGTCCAGACCTGTAGACCCCTCGCACTCTCTCCCACACACCTGGCCGATACCTCGACCTCTACTCGCTCGGCCGATTGCCTGAACGCTTCTCAAAAGACGCCGCCGCCGCCGACAGATGCTACCCCCTCCTCCTCCACGCTCGCGGCCGCTTCTCAAAGGACACCGCCACCCGCCCTGCCCTACACGCGAGAACAAACAATACCGCGACGATTGTCTTGACCGCACCGACACCGCCCCCGCCGGTCACCCCTACACCCAGGGCAGGGGCGACCGCGCCCCGCCTGGTCAGCAGCCAATTAAATTGCATATTTATTATTAAGCGCGCCGCAGCGATCCGTACGCCAGATCTCGTTTTATGTAACCACAATTTCCGCCGTTTGTTATTATTCGTGGAAAAAAATAAAGCCACCATAGTGTTCTTCGTATGTATTTCGGTGTAATGCTACAAAACTATTTAGAAAAGTAATGCTTAGTTGGTCTCGTATACTACAGCTTGTAGTAGTAAAATATTAAAACTCGTATGCAAAATTTGCAAGTAAGAATTTACACTCCCATCTCTCTCCATGCTGTTCGCATAGACAACAGCCGACAGACGTGTTTAATAATAATAGCGCAGGTTACGGTAACGAACGCCACAAACTTACGTATCCATCTTAACATATTCTCTTTCGATATGCAAAAACAATTCTAACGAAAAGAAAAGAAATGGTCCGTTTCGGAACTCGACCGCAACCTTAGATCTATAAATGTATCTCTTTGTTTAGACGATGCAAGCAACAGCCATCGAATGGAATGTAAATTGTATGCCAACCACTCTTTCGACAACATAACATAACATCAGCAGCAGAAGACGGCATATTGTTTATACAAAAATTCCAAATAACGAAAATCGGCAATGACATCTAACACAACGTCTCTAAATATACATCTGCAAGCACCGTTAAACTCGAATGAAAAATTTTCAAGTAAGAATTTATCGATGCGCAAACGCTCCCATCTCTCTCCATGCTCTTCGCTTAGACGACAAATACAATAGCCGACAGGCGTGTTTAATAATAATAGCGCAGGATAGATAATAAACGCCACAAACTTACGTATCCATCTTAACATATACTCTTTCGATATACAAAAACAATTCTAACCAGAGCCAACTAACCAAAAGAAAAGAAATGGTCCGTTTCGGAACTCGACCACAACCTTAGATCTATAAATGTATCTCTACGTTTAGACGATGCAAGCAAAAGCCATCGAACGGAATGTAACTTGTACGCCAACCACTCCTTGGATAAAACAGCAGCAGCAGCAGAAGACGACATATTGTTTATACAAAAAATTCCAAATAACGAAAATCGGCAATGACATCTAACACAACGTCTCTAAATATACATCTGCAAGCACCGTTAACAATCGTCCAGAGCGCAGAGCGCTCTCTCGGCAGGCTACATAAAAGAAACATAAGCTAAGTGTTTAAACTAAAGCACCTAAGTTACATCTCCAAATGATCAAAACCTTCTACGCAGACGAACCACTCTGACAAGGATAGCTCACAATGCATTTATTTAATGGAGCTGAGCCATGCCGAAAGTTCCGAAATTTAACACACACTCTCTCTTTCTTTAGCGATCTTGCCCTGTTACGTCTCCTTCTTAGATCGGGGTATAGGTGCGCCTTCAGAGGATTCGGGTACTTTAATTTTACCTCTTATTTCCTTGCTATAGCAGTACACATCACATCTAAGGAATCTCTATGTCCTGTTACGATGCAAACTACATTTATCTGACACCGATATTCCAGCGCCCCAGAAGACATTTAAACCCTATTGCGCAACGGAGAGTCGAAATAAAAGAAAAAAACGTGAAACAAATTTACGGATTTCCGACCGTCTACACTAAAACTTTTCGAAATTATTGGCCTAACAACACCCTTATTCGACAATACAGCAACCACAGAACCGAGGTTACCTGCCCAATGCAACACAGATTTCCAGTTCGACCCGCCCTTTACCCACAAAATTACTACTCCAAGTTCCTTTCTTATGCATTCCAATAATCCGAACTAAGATTTATTATTTTGATTACAAGATGTCTACCGCAAACGAAGATGCTAAGCTACACACCGCAACACATGATCCTATATAGGACATGGAATGTTTACAATTTTTTTGTTACAGTACAACTGAGTACATGCAACGTAATGTTCGCAAACACTTACATCGCAACCAACGCCGGCATACATCGATCATAATCTGCTCTCTAAGGAATGGATGGGAGTCACACACAGTACAAACACGTTTGTCGTGTGTTCCGCTAATTTCGGTCATTACAACGATTCGAGACCATTCCCCCCCGGCAGTTTAGTGTAAAAGCAAATATTTCTCCCCACACTATCTGTTTAAACCGGGCTTGCACATATGCATTAGCCTTCTTTCAAATGCCTGTGTCTTCGTCATATAACGCAGTTTTCGCTTACCCTTCTTCTTCTTAGGACTTGTGGAATAACGTAGACGTTATCTATTTCTGTGGATAATAAAGTCCTGGAATGCTAAAAAAATATAGCTCCTTGCTCGACTCTACAAGTAAATTACAGTTGAAAAAAAAAAAAAAAAAAAAAAAAAAAAAAAAAAAAAAAAAAAAAAAAAAAAAAAACATAATGTCCGGGAGAGTGGTCAATTTTCGGGTACTCTTAATACCCAAGTAATCAAATCTAAAAGCGTTTGCAGAGTACAACAGCGAACTTTGTAAATACCGTATCTTCTCTTTTGGAACACTTAAACAATCTTCTTGCACAATCCTCCATCCTGGTAATACCATCTTCTCGACCCAGTGAAAAAATAAAAATCCTAACAATCAACTGCCTGGACTCTTTACAAAATCGATATTTTTGCTAACACCAGGGCTCGTGATTTTTCGACAAATTTATTTTGGTTCTACATTTCGACGCCAACCACGTTAAGCAGTCGTTTCCTCGCCCGCAACCTCTTTGATATTGCTCCTTCCATCCGAAAGTTATGGTCGGATACGAACGCCACTCGGTTAAAGTGTTGTCCAAAAATCCAGGAGATAGAAGCCATCTACACGAAGCTGCTGCTGTAGTATAGATGGGAGCGCCTCCATTAAAAAACATCGATTAGCTGCAGTTTATGTCCGCCTCCGTAGTCCAGTGGACAGCGTGGTTGGTTGCCACGCAGGGGGCCCGGGTTCGATTCCCGGTCGGGTAGGAGATTTTCTCCACTCGGGGACTGGGTGTTGTGTCGTCCTCATCATCATTGACACGCAAGTCGCCGAAGTGGCGTCAGGTAAAGAGACTTGCACCAGGCAGGCTGAACACGACCCCAGTTGGGGTCTAACGGTCATAGATGCCACACGATCATCATCATCATCAGCTGCAGTTTATAAGATATATACCCAAAGGACGTACATATTTCCCCCATGTATTCCAGAAATAGTAACTTCGTCTCATCTCCAGCGTTTGCAGTATCGAACTTGCTGAATTTACTACACACACACACACACACACTAGCGCACTTTAAGTTACGAAACTATAGGAGTTTTATAAAACACGTTGATTTTCGACGAAAGAATTATCATTTACCGCAGCAGACACATCCGCTACGTAACGTAATGCACACCAGACAACACTAGCATACCATTAAACAGACGATGCTTCGACGAAAGATCACTGCACGACCAAAGTCGGTTTTCTTTAGAGCTTTACCGTGACGTATATTTAGGGTATATCAACACTTTTTACTTAAATTCCGTCCCATCTAACCTACAACACTCTCTGTAAGCGCCAAACATTTCCAACACAGTAATAGAAGTACACCTGCAGTCGACACGAACCTACAACAATAAACGAATCTATCCATTCCAACTCGTTTTTTTTTTTTTTTTTTTTTTTTTTTTTTTTTTTTTTTTTTTTTTTTTTTTTTGTCCCAACTAGCATGCTGCAAGCTATGTATACGTTCGTAACAACCCAGACAGAGCTATCCTTACATCCGTCACTAGCCCAGCACCAACTCTAAACAAGTTACCACAGATGGTGTTATAACCGCGATCAGTAACAGACAAGATCTCCCAGACACACAGCGTCTTAATAAAGTTTCGATCTCGCTCTCTCCACCCAATAACTACGTTGGTTGCTTGACCCGTCCGTAACATCCAACCACAACTTTGTTTCCAATGCATAGCCCGGCAGACAATATTTCTGGAACGCTTTCTATCAGCCATATCAGCCATTAGACTATGTCTCTTGAGCATTCGCGCACCAACCACCATCGTATTCCACTCCTACTAACAAATTATTACTCTCGATATACATCTGTAACATAGTGTAAAAAATGATCGACGTACACGCGCAGAACAGTTAACAAGGAAAGATCTAGATCAAAGCCAAGTTCTTATAATCCTTACAAGCAGCAACGCAAAATAGTCTACACCATTTCGAACTAATGCAACACCAGATTTTTTTAACGATCTCCAAGAGCAATCCTTTAGAAACTAAACATACGTAGGTAACTAATCCTCTTTAAGTTATCTAACTCGATGCTTATCGACCAAAGAACATTAATTTACCACTGCAATCATCTCCGATACACTACCGAGAGACGTCCATTCGTAAACACAGCTAAAAGAAGATATAAATGCCCTACATCCATGCTACTAAGTATCTATATGTATTTCCACAATTGTGGATCACATCTGCGTTGCATCGTATCGCACGACTAAACAGTTCGAAATAGGTACTTCGCGCAAGCTAGCATGCATACTCACATTCCATGCTATTTCTGGCTGCAGGCGAACGCGGACCTGTTAACTCATCGTAGACGCCGGTTTGGAGTGTGTACGTCCCATACATGTAAACATACCTGTCCACGCTCGCACATGACCTGGTGAAGTTTTCGGTTTAATTTTTCCTGGCCGCACCAGATTCCGAATACAAGAGAGCTATTTACGCGAAGATAGATTTACATTGATTGTAACAACAGACATAAGAATAAAAAACGATCGAAATGCTGCAGCTATACCTGAAGATCTCCTAAGCCCTGTAAGACCGAAACGTTCTACTCGAGAAGTTAGACACAGAATACAAATCGTTCTTTATTATTCTTGTTATGTGTAACTTTAATTTTCTCCGCTGTAATTTTTAACTCGTATTTTTAGACCCACATCGGCCTCTCCTATTACCGTTCCAGCCAGAATTTCGAAAGGCAGAGGGAAGGTATGTTCTCGAACTCCATTACGTATCTTCGTTTCCTCCTGCATTCCAAATCCTTCATAGCTCTGCACCTTCGGGCAATGCTTCTAGACGAGAACAATCGGGTATTTTAACTTTTCCCATTATTTCCTGGTTATAGCACTATGCGACCCTATGTATGTACGTTACATGTAATGGTAATTTCTGTATGGAGCACTAGGTTTACGACTATTGCAAACGATTGCTTGTTATTCCATCCGTTTTTAACTATGCAAATGACTGCCCCCAGTCCTCGACATTTGGTTGCAATGTAGTCCCTTCTCCAAACGATAATGCAATACGTTTTTCGTGTGTTCCGCTATTTTCGATCAGTACACCGACGCGTGACCAATCTCCCTGACTGTTTACTGTAAAAAGCAAATATTTTATGTCCCAGTCGTAACCAGATTTCTCCACACCCTCTGTTTAAGCCGGGCTTACACATATGCCATGGTTTCGTCTTTCTCCAGCATTAGTTTGTACTCGTCCTTTATGGCAGCTGCTTTAGCCATTTAGTCTAGCTTCCTTCTCTTCGTCTCGATATCCACCATTTCCAGTTTTCTTTTCGCGCACATAAGACATTAACTGCACGTAGCTATGTAATTTCTTTAATGGGGGATGGCTTAAGCCTGTGTGGTACATTTACTCTTTTCGATGGACTTGTGGAATGACATTGTTTGTCGGTACCAGACCTAATTCGGCGATATCTATATCTGGAGGCAGTGTGGAGAACAATGTTCTGGATTGGGAGAAGTATGCTTCCCCTGCTTTAATGTAGCTTTTAAGTGTACTACTTATATCGTCTTTGCCGGTGTCAGTATTACGAATTTCCACGTAATTTACAGGTAGACAATGGAAACTAAAAGCTGACAGAAGGTAATGTATAAACTTTTATCGATCTGGAAGGTTTAACCTGTACACCGATCAATTTTCGGGTATTTTTATTACCATAGTACACAAATTGCAGGACACTATTAAACACTACAAAGCATCTGTTGTCCCGGATGTTTGTTATTCGCCAGCACATGGTGGAGAAACACTTTGCATATACCGTTTAAAACACTGAAACAGTCTTGCACAAGCTAAAAAACTCCATCCGGTAATCGTATATTGTAGCCTCCAGCCTTGTAATACTACTGTTCTCGACGAAGTAAGTGCTCAAATGCAGCAAATGGACCTCTATCTCTCTTTTTAGGGTAAATCAGGTCACGGATCATGAAATTCACACCACAACCGGCGGATTATCCCCTAGTAAGACTCCAGGACGTTCCCCAAATTATGGTTTTGACTGATATTTCCAGGCGATGTACTAATCAACCTCCATATAGCCGAGATTCTATATTCGTTCTTCGGTACTTGTGGTATAGAGACAGGTGCGTAGAATCGAATCCTGCATATGACAACGCGATGGTGGCGAGTCCCGAAGCGCAACAGCTGGCAGGACCTCCCGGCTATAGCGAAGACACACATCCGCCGCAACTCCCACCAGGTGTTGTATTGGAATAGTCGGAGAAGCCTCCATGTCACATCCTCGAAACGCAAAGCATGCTCCCGGACAGCTGTGTTTGAAGTTAATTTATGTGGAAGAGACCAGGAGACACTGGAAGGTGTGTCTCGATACCTCGTGGTCAGTTCTCCCTGATGTGGGAATACAGTATTGTGGCTGCGAGCATTAAAGAACAAATAGGCTGTGGTAATAGGAAAGAGACAGCGTGGCGAATGGAGAGTTGGGTGTGGCGGAAGACGTACAGGGAAGAGTTCTCTGCATTGGGGTTGGGCACTGTAACCTCGGTGGTGGAGTGGTCAACGCATCTGCCTAGTAAGCAGGAGATCCCGGGTTCGAATCCCGGCCGGGCACAAATTTTTATTCGTCGCACTTTGGTATTCCACCTAAACCTTATACAGTGAAGCCATAATTGATCGAAAATTGCGATTTATTTCATTCATTGAACGCTGTAATGTCGTCAAAAATATATAATTTGTTAGAAGTACTTTATCCATTTCAGCAACTGTTCAGGTTATAAATTAATAAAATTCAGCAACCAATTGCTTGTTATTATTTATTTTAGACAAGATTGAATTTTACTATTATCTTTTAGATATAGTAACCACGTCTTTGGATGAGAGATTCAATCAACTGAAATCGCATTGCGTATATTTTGATTTTCTCTACGACATCGGCGAGCTCTAAAATGCACTTCCTGACAGCCTGGACACAAAGTGTAGAAACCTCGCAGCGATTTGGCAAGATCATGAGTCAAGCGACACTGATGCACTAGAGTTGAGGGAAGAACTAAAAGTGCTTTCAACATTGTTGAAACCTGGAATAAGTCCAAAAGAGACTCTGAAGTTTATAGGAAGACATAATTTTTGCTCTAATGTTAACGTTGCTCTGAAAATTCACCTAACACTCCCAGTGACATTTGCGAGCGGAGAGAGGAGTTTCTCAAAACTGAAATTGATAAAGACATACCTCCGATCAACGATGAACCAAACACGTTTGAATGATCTTGCAACACTTTCGATTGAGCACGAGCTTGCAGAGGAGTTAAATTACACAGATCGCGTGAAAGAGTTTGCACAAGCAAAAGCCAGGAAGGTTCGATTTGTCTACTATGTTTTTTAAATTTTTATCTTATGTTCAGAGTCTTGGTTATTTACTATGTTGCTTCTTATTTTGTTAAAAATTAAATAGTTATTGTAAATATTATTGTTCAAACCAAATTATCGTTACATTGTAAATATATTTTGTTTTCGCCGGCCGCGGTGGCCGAGGGGACTGAGGCGCTTCAGTCACGATCTGCACGGCCATTACGGTCGGGGGTTCGAATCCCCCCTCGGGCATGGTTATTTGTGCTGTCCTAGTTCTTAAGTAGTTCATAAGTAGTTTGTAAGTTTAGGGACTGATGACCCCGTAGTTAAGTCCCATAAGCTTTACAAACATTTGAACATTTTTTTATTTTGTTTTCCGTTAAATACATTATGTTCACGACCATTGAAAAATGTTTATTTACGTTAACTGTAAGTTCATGTCGCGCAGGATTAGCCGAGCGGTCTAAGGCGCTGCAGTCATGGACTGTGTGGCTGGTCCCGGCGGAGGTTCGATTCCTCCCTCGGGCATGGGTGTGTGTTTTTGTCCTTGTGATAATTTAGGTTGAGTAGTGTGTAAACCTAGGGACTGATGACCTTAGCAGTTAAGTCCCATAACATATCACACGCATTTGAACATTTTTGTTAATTCACAAGGCTTATTAAAATTAGCGAGATTTCTTCAGCCAGGTTTGATTCCATTTTTGAGCTGGTGCCCAGCGACTGTCTTGTACAAATATGTAGAGAATGTCACCAATCACTCGCAATTTTTGTTTTTATTTTCCAGATGTTTATAGATTTCGGGCACAGTGTGGCTATTCTCAATGCTTTATGTTTACATCTATACCGTCATGCTGAATGTAGCTATCAACATGACGGTTTAGATGTAAGCACATATTAAAAGCTTTGAGACTGGCCTAGTAAGATCTGGAAAGAAAACTTACGATTGATTGCTAATATTTCTTACAAATTTGTCTAAAAAAAATTCTTTTGTGTCCCGACTTCGTCGCCGCTTTTGTGTCCCAGCCTCGTCGTAGGTGTCGGTGGCCGAGTGGAACGAGACCGACACAGGAACAAAGACAGCACGCTGGTGCCGGTATGGAGGGGAGCAGCCAGAAACTATAAACACTCGAGTAAATTAGAAAGAGATATATATTGCACAGAATGTAACAATACTTAACTTTTACATAGTACTGCAGAATGTTGATACATAGTTGTTAGAGGCCTGCCTAGTGCCTGTACAATAGCAAAGTCTTCACTGGTGCCTATCTGATTACGAAGGTCCTAACTCGTTGCTATCTCAGTCCGAAGTGGCGATG
Organism: Locusta migratoria; assembly: GCA_026315105.1. Classification (NCBI taxonomy): domain Eukaryota; kingdom Metazoa; phylum Arthropoda; class Insecta; order Orthoptera; family Acrididae; genus Locusta; species Locusta migratoria. Next base: position 66,188,614 of record CM048751.1, read on the forward strand.
TCCTTCAGTGGTGGCCACGAGCGGAGTTCTCGCAGAGGGCGCTCGTGGCTGTCGTCGTGAGAACGCCACGCCGTGCGTGCATGGCGGCGCGCAGCGAAAGTAAGTGGCGCGCACTTTGTACTTGTGCGACACCATACCCCTCCCCCCCAAACCGCCGCGCCGTCGTGGCGTAGGGCTGAGGGCCACGGCGACGGCACTGGGAGGAGGGCCTGGGCGGGGGCGTTACTGGTGGGACGGGCGTCGTAGCTGAGGCTGGGATCGAGACGCCGTCCGCGCCCCGGCATCCGCCTTGCGATCCTCCAGGGAACCCATCGAAACCTGGGGAAGGGCGCAGCCCCCCGCCCAGAGGGAGCAGGTCATCTTCTAAGGTGCGTGGCCCAGGCGGCGGCGGCACGCACGGTCCCGGAGTCCTTCTCGGTGACGCTCTCATCTGCGGCGGCGACAGCGGCGGCGTCGCGTCGATCTCCATCGGGACGATCTCGTAGTCCGGGCACGCTGGACCCGTTGACGAACTATGTGTTTGTGCTCCCTGGCGGTGAACTGGGTCTGGAATCAAGAAACCGGAGACAGGATCGCGCGGCCTATGCAGGCGCAATTGGTTGGCGTGGCGCCGCAGCTCCGACCCTGTGGAAGAACGTACAACATACATATTGCGCCCGAGCACGCGCTGAATGATGCCCGGCAACCATGTCTTCTTGTTGCCAGCAAACACCCTGTACAGCACCGGCGTGGAAACCTGAAAACGCGTAGCGCCATACGAACCGACTCGGTGCGTGGGAGGCTGCAGCAGGTGAAGGAGAGTGCGTTGACGGCGGCCGTGTAGCAGCTCGGCAGGAGACGGGCCGTCACGTGGCATGCACCGATACGTAGACAGGAAAATTTGAAGAGCTTGCTGCCTGGAGTGCTGACCTTTCATCTTCTCCATGTGAGACTTGAATGTTCGAACGAAACGTTCTGCTTCACCATTGGACTGAGGGTGAAAAGGTGCAGTGGTAATATGCTGAATGCCATTCACACGACAAAACTGTTGAAATTCCGCACTAACAAACTGAGGTCCATTGTCACTGACGATAGTTTCAGGCAAACCTTCGATGCAAAACACTGATGTTAAGGCACTGATTGTACTAGAAGCTGTCGTTGAGTTCATGGCAATCACAAAAGGAAACTTGCTGAAAGCGTCTACAACGATTAACCAGCGCGTATTCCAGAAAAGTCCGGCAAAGTCAATATGTAAACGTTGCCATGGTCCCTTGGGGCGTGGCCAGTCTGAGAAACGTTGCGGAGGAGCCGCCTGATGCTCCGCACAAACAGTACACTGTGACGTCATGTTCTCTATCTGAGCGTCCATACCAACCCAGGTACAATGACGTCTGGCCAGTTGCTTTGTCCTAACAATACCCCAATGTCCTTGATGCAGGAGGCGTAACACTTCACGTTGCAGGGAACGAGGAACAATCACTCTTGTTTGGTCGTTGTCGGTATGCAACAACAGTACACCCTGACTTAAAGATAATGCATGACGTTGTGCAAAATAACGTCGAACCAGAGGCCGATCAATGTCTTTGGCTCTGGCAGGCCACCCTGAGCGAACAAAACGTGCTACCACACTTAAGTCTGCATCCGCAGCTGTTTCCTGTGCAACCCAACGAGAGTTCAAAGGGAAATCTGCGACAGCGGTAGCATCTCTGGAGTCAATCTGACAACATGCCATTTCCGAAGAATCAAACGACACATCCTGGCCAACCGGAAGTCGGGAAAGTGTGTCTGCGTTGGCGTGTTTAGTGGTAGGTCGGTACAAAATCTCATACTGATAATTAGACAATATCAAGGACCATCTCTGAAGCTTTTGTGCCGTTCGTGGCGGAATTGGCTTTGTGGGTGAGAACAACGACGTGAGAGGCTTGTGGTCTGTCAACAAATAGAATTTTCTGCCATAGAGATAATGATGAAACTTTGTGACGCCGTAAATGATTGCTAAGGCCTCCTTTTCTATCTGGCTGTAATTCTGTTGCGTTGGCGTCAGTAGCTTGGACGCAAAGGCAATAGGACGATCATGACATCCAATACGATGTGACAGAACTGCACCCACACCGTACGACGAGGCGTCAACTGCTAGCACTACAGGCTTCTGTGGGTCAAAGGGAATCAAACATGCATCACTGAGTAGTGCAGACTTTAGTTTGTCAAAGGCAACCTGACAATCTTTGGACCATACAAAAGGAACATTCTTCCTACGTAAGTGATGCAGTGGAGCTGCAATCTGAGAGGCATTGGGAATAAACCTGAAATAATAGTTAAGCTTTCCCATTACTGCTTGCAATTCATGCACATTCTTAGGAGGAGGCAAGTCTTTGATTGCTCGAAGATGTGACTGTAAAGGATGGATTCCTTGGGCATTAATCACATGGCCTAGGTACTCTATTTCAGTTTGAAAAAACGAACACTTTGCTTTATTACAACGTAGACCTGCTGCAGTCAACACTTTGAAAAGGCACTCCAGGTTTGCTAAATGTTCTTCAACTGTACGTCCGGATACCACAATGTCATCTAAATAGTTCGAGCAACAAGGTACCGAAACTGTCAGCTGTTCCAAAAAACGCTGAAAAATAGCGGGAGCGGAAGAACTGCCAAAGGGTAGGCGTTGAAAAAGGCCCATGTGAGTATTAATGACGAAAAACTTTTTTGACTCGTCATCAAGTGGAATCTGTAAGTATGCCTCTGCTAAATCAATCTTAGAAAAGAAACGAGACTGTCCTAATTTGTCCATTAGTTCGTCAGGTCTGGGCAGGGGGTAAGTGTCTACAATTGTTTGACTGTTGACAGTTGATTTGAAGTCCGCACAGAGACGAAGTTTTCCTGACGGCTTGGGTATAATTACTATAGGCGAGGCCCACTGACTCGCAGAAACAGGAGAAATCACCCCACTATCTTGCCAACGTTTAAGTTCTTCGGCAACTGTATCACGCAAGGCGATAGGCACTGGTCTAGCTTTACGAAACTTTGGAACTGCAGATTCTTTTAAAGTTACATGTGCCACGAAGTCTTTTGCACAACCTAGTTCTGGCGAAAACAAATCACTATATTTGTCACACAATGCACTGATTTTATCCTGAGGCACTATTGACGAAATTTGAAGCACATCTCTTTGAATTGATAAACCAAACAAGTCAAAAGCATCTAGTCCAAAAATGTTCTGTGTCGATTTGGCCTGAAGAACTACAAAAGCAACTGTTTTTGTAACACCTTGAAAAGAGGCGGGCAGGCTACACGTTCCTAGCACGGGAATATTTTGACCGGTAGAAGCTGTTAGCACTTGTTGCCACAGCGATAATTTTGGAGAACCCAGAAGTTCATAAGTATCTTTATTAAGTAAGGTAACAGCGGAACCAGTGTCGAGCTGAAATTGCACAGTCTTATTGTCAATGGAAAGATTCACAAAAAGTTTTTGCTTGCGGCACTCGACAGGTGCGCGAATGTGGGCAACGTCTGCTACGGTTTGTTTGCTGCGTCTGCGCGGGCCGCGTAGTGGAGTAAGCGGCGCAGACTCGGCACGCAGCGGATTAACAACACTGTCACTAGATGGCACTACCGCCGGATCGGCGTCCGCGCAATGCGAGGCTACTACAGATTCACTAACCACTGCACTAAACTTTTGAGTAGCTACATTAAGTCTACGGTCACTATCGACACAGTACTGGGCACTATTACAATTAGAAGTTGCAGAAGGCACTAGTTTCACTACAGGATTGCACTGTACATTGTCATTTTGCTTGTCCCGAACCCTTTTCCGTTGCACTGTTTTACGCGCTCGTCGGCGCTTGCTACGTGGTGCACTATATAGTTTTGCCATAGGCGCAGAACTACTTTCTTGCAATTGAGATCCAAGGAAAGCACTGTTCAATTCTACAGCCCGTATAACATTTACAGAATGACCTGTTCTCGCACTCTGCGAAGCACTGTTTCTAACTGTACCGTTCTTTGAGTTTTTAATTTGCATACACACAGACTGTACATGTCCTGATTTGCCACATTGATAACAGGTTGCGTTGCGGCTAGGGCAATGAGCACGCTTGTGGCGAGACACACACTGGGGGCACGATTTACGAACATTTTTCTGAAATGAGCGTTGGCGCCCGTTATTCAAATCACTGTTTCTAACACGACGGGGCGACCTTTGCGTCGCACTTTTACACTGGCTACTGTTCACTGTCTGTTCAGCACGGCCTGTACTATTCTAAGAATCACTAGTGCTACACTGAGAACTACGGCTAGGAAAACGTCCGTTGCGGTGCACTGAATTTACACTGTGGCTTTGCATTTCTACCTCTGCTAAGTCAAAAGTATCATGCGCTTCTATAAGCTGCAGTACACTGTCTAATGAGGGGTCAGACTGTTTCAGAATTGCTGCTCTAATTGTGTGGTCCTGAATGTTCTGCGTAATCGCATCTCTTAACATAACGTCACTATAAGAAAGTCCACGAGAGCAAGTAAATTTACATTGGCGGGTTAAGCCCTTCAATTCCGTAATCCACTCTTGGTGTGACTGCTGCGGTAATTTTTTAAGTCTGAAAAATCGGTATCGTGCAGCGGCTATAAGAACTTTTCTCTCATAATGAGCATTCAGTGCATCTACAATTTGTTCGAAGTCTACATCACGAGGAGATGCGAGAGGGAAAAGTTTTTGCAATAGTACGAAGGTCTGGGGGCCCACAATCGATAAGAAAAGGTTCTTCACTCTCTGACCTGTAATTTGATGAGCCGCGACGAGTTCTTGAAACTGTGCAAAATAGTCGCTCCATTTTTCCTCATGTTCGTTGTACTGGCGAAATGTAGGAAGCGTTGCGGCGGCAGGTGTGGGCTGCTGATGTGACGGCTGTTGTTGTTGGTGAGCAGCGTGTGCCGTCAACTGCGACACGGCCTGCAGTAGTTGAGTGATTTGCGCCGTCTGTAACTGAATAATTTCCATTAAGTTTGGGTTCGGAGTAGTGGCCATGCTGACCGATTAGGCGCCACGTATACAAGTAAATTATAACAAAACACAAATGCAATATGAAAGAGGACGCTCTGCAACAAAAAAGTCCACAAAACACGTAACTGAATATATTCCCCCAAAAATCTTATAATAAGGGTGGGTGGGCGGGAGCAATTTCTGCGTGCTTCGACTGCTGCTGTCTGGCTGCTGCAAGCGGGCTGGTCCAAGGTTCGTCTATCATCTATCACTCCTCGTCGCCACTTTTGTGTCCCGACTTCGTCGCCGCTTTTGTGTCCCAGCCTCGTCGTAGGTGTCGGTGGCCGAGTGGAACGAGACCGACACAGGAACAAAGACAGCACGCTGGTGCCGGTACGGAGGGGAGCAGCCAGAAACTATAAACACTCGAGTAAATTAGAAAGAGATATATATTGCACAGAATGTAACAATACTTAACTTTTACATAGTACTGCAGAATGTTGATACATAGTTGTTAGAGGCCTGCCTAGTGCCTGTACAATAGCAAAGTCTTCACTGGTGCCTATCTGATTACGAAGGTCCTAACTCGTTGCTATCTCAGTCCGAAGTGGCGATGTCCTTCAGTGGTGGCCACGAGCGGAGTTCTCGCAGAGGGCGCTCGTGGCTGTCGTCGTGAGAACGCCACGCCGTGCGTGCATGGCGGCGCGCGGCGAAAGTAAGTGGCGCGCACTTTGTACTTGTGCGACACCACAAATTCCACAAACATTTTGTTAAAAAAACGGGGAGGGAGACGGCAATTTAGCAACTCGCACGGGGCGGTACTTGGGTTTGCGCCGGCCCTGGTTATGTACCTTTTAATCCCTCTGTTGCGAAGTTAAATTTAATGAAACATGCAATTGTTTAACAAATAAATCAAAATCATCAGATGGAACTGACTGTTACTTGACTGTCCTACCGATTCCAGTGCTATGAATACAAGCTTCATAACTCTGGTTACTGCAGAAATTCTAGGGTGAATTTTGTATTACTTCTTAATGTAAGTTAAGATTCTGGCCTCCATTGTTCAGAGTAGTTCGTGATCCCCGAATAACTATTCATTCTAACGTAAAGATATTACTGAACGTGGGAAACGCGAAACGAACAAAAACTGCGCAAACACTAATAATAACTAGAGAAACGAGTCACATGCATATTGGCACACATCGCTGCTAAGCAGCCGGGCAGCCATATTGCATCCAGGAATCGTATGCGACCCGTCAGATTGCGATCAGCGACCGATCGCTGCGATTTGTCCACACACGTGCGATCTACGAAGCGATCGGTCGTCCATGCGACGGATTGCTGCGATCCGTCGCTCGTGTTTGGGGCCCTTCAACAACCTATATAAACAACAAAGACTGGCTAAGGTGCTGCCATACTTCAAGCAATTTGAAAGCTCGGGAGCCATGTTTTACAACGTCACGTGGGTGTAACCAGTCGTCTGCTGTAGCACTCAAGCATGTCACTTTCACTATGTGCAATGACTTAACAAACCATTGTCTACCTGCTTATTATTATTTCTATAGCCAAGCTAACATAGTTAAAGGATAAATTATAAAAAAGAAGTGTGCGGCACGCAAATCGGAAATTTTAATTACAAATGACACATACACTAGATCGGCTAAATATCGTCTCAGTCATACAATAAACATGCCTTTTCACTGTCATTTAAACAATATTTGCCTAATCTGCTTATCTCTTCCCTCCGCAGATTTGGCTTTACAAAAATGATGTATTCTACAACTGAAGTAATATTTTAATAACAGCTTTATTAGGCTGGAGTAATGAGATTCCTCCCAAAATTCCAAGAATACCATTAAGTGCTTGTAGTTGGTAAATAAAGTAGGTTTGTTTCCCAAAATTCTAAATACATCTACATACATTCTCAAAAGAAAAAAAATTTCTACAAGATCTTTAGAGGGATTGAACAGACTGTTTTTTATTCCTTATAATCCGATTAATCCAGCTTTATTCTCATTTTTAGGTGCAAGGAGAACTTCCAAGCAATCTAAAGACCTAAGTTTTTTACTCGCCTAATGATGCTTCCAGATATATATTCAACTACTTTTTCGGAATATAATGTCAGAATTTCATATTCTGCCACATAATCATGGTCACAATGAATAGGCCTATTGCTCTCTGAATGAGTTAAATCATGATTTGCAATAGGTAATAAAAGAGGTTGCATGTCTCCTGCTTGGATACATGACAAATCTTCAAATGAAGCTGATTCAGCTATCTGACGTTTTCTTGGAGATCTCCTTGCTGGCGTTTTTGCTGTTTGAAGATGTTCAGGGAACGAAAATATCGTCGGAATCGCATTAGCCAGCAGCCGCTTTTTATTATTTGTTGCATACATGATTTCTCCTCAAAATGCGATGAACAAATGCAACTGTATGCAGTAGGTTTCCTCTTATCTCGCCTCATATTGGCTAACTATCGTTTTGTAAGTTCCTCATTTTTCAAAGGAAAACTGAAAAATATAATTACAGCTTTAAAAAAATACAGTAGGACTATTGTCTGCAAAAATGTAGTAGGACAAAAGACGAGTAAACGAAATATTAGAAACGAAAACATAGAAATACTTACTGAAAATACGATATTCCAAGTCTTATTACCACAAGTCGTACATTTATATGCTTGTGCGCCTCGGTTGCACAGTGGCAGAGTGCCAGACTACAAATCCAAAGGTTGGGGGTTCGATCCCCGGCAGGCCCTAGGATTTTTATCTGTCACTTTCCACTTCTTTCACCTCTGGCAGTGTTGCTCATGTGAAAAATACCGAGTGGCACAGTGGTTCGGAACCCACGTTAAACTGTAGGTCCCCCTATAACTGGCTGGGTAAGTCAGTTCGAAGGTCGGAGGAAGGCAACGGCATACCACCTCCAAACATGACCATGCCTAGTAAAGCACTGTGGTGTTCAAACCAATCTTCGGATTGTTGACTGCTTTACCTTTTTACCTTTTTTTGCATACACTGGGCGCGATTTCAGCTTAACAAATAAGCTTTCAAGCTTACTACGGTACATAAAATGTGAAACCAAAACACGTAAATAGCGACGGCCTAACTTTCGTATTCGGCGCTCTAGACGTTGAAGAAAAATTGGCTGCCACAGTTCCTGATTGCCGCCACAAGGAGCGCTTTTAACCCGGAGACGGCCAATCTATATGTAGTTTATCTAGCTCGTTGGGTCCCTTAAAGCAGTACGTAGTTCCAGATAATCACGCTTGTGGCGTTGCTGCAAAGCTGTACGCCTCAGGTGTATCGCGTAATTCGACCTTTAGTAGCTGGCCGCTGGTGCGCAGCCCACTGTCTCATGACGGCCAGCCAGCGATCGTGCTGTCTGCAGCCTTCTATGATGACGTGTCGTGACATACGCGCCACGGCCTCTTTCTCGTCGGCCTCACTGCAAAAAGTGAAGTGAAAAGTGCTCGTGCCATCCGTGGGTCATGAGTGTAGCCACAGAGTAACATATACAGAGGAGTAGCCACCCCTAAACCACTGTCCTACGCTCCCTTCGTAGTTCCGTAAGATGGTAGTAGGTGTAAGGCGGTTCCCTGGCTTAGGGTGCCTCTCGCACGTCAGAGGGTAGCGTGGAGGGGAGGCTGAGGGGAGAGCTCGTGCCGCCTGCCACGAGGCCACGGCTGTGTCCGGCTTGCTGCCGTTTGAGGGGAGGTTGTGGTGGGGGCAGCCGCTACCTGCCGCCTGCTCTGGCCAGTTTAAAGAGCTGTTTCTGACCGCAGCACCATCATGGGACATCTTACGGAACTGCTGGAAACCCTCCCTCCTCGCACCCCTGAGCGTAGGACCGGGCCCTTACGGAGGTTTCCCGTCTGTATATATTTGTCTGTGGTGTAGCCTAGGCGGCAGCAGGCAGTCGCTGGTCCTTGTTGCGGCCCAGGCCAAGTGGGGCGACGCCCGTAGCGGCGGGCAGCTGCGCCCCAAGGCCACCGCAGAGCTGTGAGTCACGCAGCAGCTGCGCCCGAAATAAGCCCGTGCTGTGCACTGCTACCTGCCGCCGCGCCGCCCGATCACGTTGCAAGCGGCGTGCTCAGACCGACACCACCCCTCCCCCCACCCTGGGCGCATGGCAATGGCACAGGCCGCGCCGTCGCAACCTCTTGCATAGCCTGGCGAGCCGTGCGCCGTTAGCACACGGGGCGATTGGCACTTGTCGTGCGGCCGATTATCTTGTTGGTAGGTGGTAGGCCCAGCAGCATTTATGACGTCGAAGTACGAAATACGTCATCTCTCTCTCTCTCTCTCTCTCTCTCTCTCTCTCTATTCGTTTAGTCGATTCCGACTCTTCGTGACCCCATGAACCAAAGCACGCCACTTCCCTTTGCCCTGCACTTTCTCCCGTAGATATTCCAGGTTGGAAACACGTTGCTTCTGTGATGCCATCGATCCATCTCATCCTCTGCCGTCCTCTTCCTCTAGTGCCTTCGATCTACCTCAGCAATGTTTTTTTCCAGTGAGGCATGTCTTCACACTATGTGTCCAAAGTAGGTCAGCTTCTGTTTTAATATTAGACCTACAAGAGAGCAATCTGGTTTTATTTGCTCTAATATAGATCTGTTGCTTCTTTTTGCCGTCCATGGAATCCTAAGAGCCGGCCGCGGTGGCCGAGGGGACTGAGGCGCTCCAGTCACGGTCTGCACGGCCACTACGGTTGGGGTTCGAATCCCCCCTCGGGTATGGATATTTGTGTCGTCCTTAGTATTAGTTAGTTCGTAAGTAGTTTGTAAGTTTAGGGACTGATGGCCCAGTAGTTAACTCCCATAAACTCTACAAACATTTGAACATTTTGAATCCTAAGAATTTTCCTCCAGCGCCACAATTCAAAGGAGTCAATTCTTCGCCGTTCAGCCTTTCTAACGGTCCAGGTCTCGCATCCATACATTACAACTGTGAAGACCATAACCTTCACAGTACGTATCTATGTTGTTAGAGTTATGTCTCTGGACCTTATAATCTTTTCAAGGTTTCAGATCGCCTTTCTTCCGAGCGACAAGCGTCTCCTGATTTGGTTACTGCAGTCGCCATCATCAGAGATCTGCGAACCGACGTAATTGAATAACGGCACCACCTCCATGGATTCTCCTCCTATATCCCATGAATTAATAGGTTTAGTTGCCATAATTTTAGTTTTCTTTACATTTAGCCTGAGACCGGCATTTTCACTTTCGTTTTTTACCTCCAGCAACAGAGTCTTTACCTCTTCTTCACTTTCTGACGGCAGTATGGTATCATCTGCATATCTGAGGTTGTTTACATTTATTCCAGCTATTTTAATTCCTGTCTCTTCTTCATCTATCCTGGTAATCCTCATAACTTGCTCTGCAAACATATTGAATAAGAACGGAGACAATATGCAGCCTTGCCGGACCCCTTTCTGAATCTTTATCCATTTTGTTGTACCATATGCCGCGGTGGAGTAGCCGAGCGGTCTAACGCGTCTCGCTGCGGAGCGCGCGGTTGCTCGCCGTGGAGGTTCGAGTCCTCCCTGGGGCATGGGTGTGTGTGTTTGTCCGTAGGTTAGTTTACCTAGGTTTAAGTAGTTTGTAAGCTACGGACTGATGACCACGCAGTTTGGTCCGATAGATTTACAAACATCTGAAACATCTGTTGTACCATACAAAGTTCTCACTGTGGCTTCTTGGTCAAAACTCCGTATCTGATAAATTAGGTAAACTGGTACTTCCATTTTACTGAGTAGCTGCAAAATTTAATTGCTTGTATCAGTGGCGGTGCGTCCTATGTGATGACTGGTTCAGTGAACACCCAGAAAAAAAGCTCGTCGTGGAAAAAGTAGATAAATGGTGTTCTTAAACTATCATTCTTCATTTTTATGCACATTCAAAGTATTTTTATCGTATGAGAAACATTTTACGTCGCGGAGACAGCACGTATACGAGTCGTAGCGCGAACGCTTAATATACGCGCCAGTGGCCGCAGCGTTGCAATGCTCATGCGCGGCTGAGGTTCAAATTCTCTTCTGCACATCCTGGCGGCAGCATTTGGGCGCTCCTGCGGCAGGGAGGGACGAGGTGAAACGCCGCTTTTAACATTGGCATTGGAGCTGGCTACTCGAGCTCTTGGCGGTTACGCACGAATAGTCCCGAAGCAAGACAATGGGACTACTGCGCAACTCGCCTTGCGCATACGCAAATCCTCCATTAACATGGCGTATTGAAGATTCATCAAAAACATATCATAGTTGGTAAAATACAACTATAAATTAAAGACGCATCAACTGTAAAAGCCTGCACAAGATCCGGTCATGAATAATAATGGTCTCTGCTGCTGCTCTTCATCTGCCAAGAATTGCCTTGTGGTTAGCGATATCGCGTTGTACAGTCGTAGATAGTGGGTTCGAAACAGACTGCAAGCAATTTTTTAACCCCATCTTCTTTTTAACAGATACGAGAACAACAATTATCCATGTAGTGTTACTTGCCATATGTCTTTGGACGGTTTAGCAAATGTGTCGCCATTTTGAGGGTGAATGACATTTATACTCTTTTTTGTAACAACTACTTGTTTGGAAAGATATGGGGAGAGCAGCTTTTGTGCACGTGTAAAGTTGTAGAATGGGAGCTACTTACAGTGTAAGGTAGCTTTATATATTTTTGGCGAGATTACAGCGTTCAAATTAATGAAATAAATCGCAATTTGCGATCAATTGTGGCTTCACTGTACTAGGTTTAGATTAAATACCAAAGTGCGGCGAATGAAAATTTGTGCCCGGCCGGGATTCGAATCCGGGATCTCCTACTTACTAGGCAGACGCATTGACCATTCCGCCACAGAGGACACAGTGACCAACCTGACTGCAGAGGACTCTTCCCTGCACGTCTCCCACCACACGCAAATCTCCATTCGCCACGCTGTCTCTTTCCTATAACCACAGCCTATTATTGCAGGTGATAGTGGATACAAAAAAAATTATATCGAGGTAGGGAAACAGTTGTCTGAAATACTTGTAATATGAGATACTGAAATAATTGGCGAAAGAAGAAAATATAAAATTGCAGCAAATGAAGGTGGGGAAAATGGAGCAGACTGTTAAAAAATGAGGTTGACAAGCAGTATAGATTATGTAAGTAGGAGTGAATAGAGGTCAAATGCAAGTCCATAGAAGAATATATAACTAGGGGAAAGATAAATACTGCCTGTAGGAAAATGAAAGCGACGTTTGGGAACAAGAATGGCAGCTGCATGTACCTCAAGATAGAAAACTGGTACTAAGCAAAGGAGGGAAAACTGAAAGGTGGAAGGAACATGTAGAGGGGCTATATGAGGAAAATGAACTTGAAAGCAGTAATATAAAGATGGAAAAGGAAGTAGATGAAGATTAAATAGGGAATACGATGCTGCTAGAAGAATTTGACAAAGCAATGAAAGATTTGTGTCGAAAAAATGCCCTGCTGTAGATTATTCTCTGTGAACTGCTGATATCCATAGGAGAGAAAAGCATGACGAAACTATTACACCCGGTGTGCAAGAAGTAGATGGGTGAAATGACCTCAGACTATAAGAAGAATGCTTATTCCAATGCTAAAAGTGGCGATTGTCCACAAGTTGATTGTTTTGTGGTTTGAAGGTCCTACAGACAGCTGTGAAAGTTATAGAACTATCATTTTAATAAATTATGCTTGCAAAATATTAACACGAATTACTTACAGACTGAAGGAAAAACTGGTTGAAGCTGACCCTAGGGTCGTTCAGTTTGGATCTAGGAGAAATGTAGGAACTTGTGAGACAGTGCTCACGACTTATCTTAGAAGATGGGTTAAGGAAAGGCAAACCTACATTTATATCTTTTGTAGGTTTGGAGAAAGCTTTTGATAGTGTTGACTCTTAAAAATTCAGAACGTAGGAGGGGTAAAATATAAGGAATGAGAAGTAACATACAACTACAGAAAACATGTAGCAGTTACAAGTGCCGAAGGGCATGAAACGGACGCAGTAGTGGCAGAATAGTTAGACAGGGATTTAACATTTTTCCAGTGTTATTCAATATGTACATTTAGCAAGGAGAAATTTGGGAAAGGAATTAGTTCCAGGACAAAAAACGAGAGAAAAAAAAGCTTTGTGGTTTTCTTATGGCATTGTACTTAGTAATATCAAACGACCTAGAAGACCAATCGAACGGAACGAACACTGTATTGAAAATCAGGTTATGCCGAAGAAATTAGATTATGAAACGAGGCAATAAAGTTTTGTTATTTGGGTAGTAAAATAACTTGCTATTGTCATCAATCATGAGATGGTTTGATGTAGCTCTCCAAGCTACGCTAACCTATTCAAGCCTCATCATTCCTGAACGAGAAGAGCATCCTTTTGAACCTGCTTACTGAATTCGTCTCTCGGTCTCTCTGCGATGTTTCCCCCACACACTTTCGTCCAATGTTAAATTTATGATTCATTGATCTCTGGGACTGTACCACCAGTCGATTTCTTTCTCGTAGTCGAGATATGCAGAAATTTCTTCCCTCCCTTATGTTCAGTATTACCTCATTAGTTACGCGATCTACTCATCACATGTTCAGCATTCGTCTACAGTACCACATTTCTAAAGCTTCTGCCGTCCATGTTTCTCTCCCATACAATGCTGTACTCCAGACAAACGCTTTCAGAAAGTTAATGTTGTTTTTAGGTAGCAGTCTACAGCGATGTACTTTGGAAAGAAAAAATAATTCTTGTGCCCAGATTAGTAACATACTTTTATTTTCTATGCTCTGCCGGTTTAGGAAATTGCTGCCATCAATAGGAGATTAACAAAATATTTTACATCAACAATAAAAGCTTTCTCCAAATCTACAATACTTATAAACGTAGATTTGCAGTTCCTTAACTTATCTTGTAAGATAAGTTATAAATTGCTTCACATGTTACTACATTCTTCATAACTTATATTCAAACTGATCCTGGCAACCATGACTTACTAGACTGATAGTTCTGTAATTTTCACATTATAACTTATTAGGGACGAAGTGAAGGAGTGAGAAAATGCAGAATGGCTATGGAAAGGAAAGCATATCTGAAGAAGAAAAATTTCTGAGTCCGTATCAATACCAATATTATAAATTCGAAAGAAGCTTTCTCTGCTTCACGACTAAACCGCTTAACCAATTATGTTGAAATTTGGGTCGACGATAGGTTCAGCGCTGAAGAAGAACATAGGCTACTTAACAAAGTGTGTAATTCAAGATAATTGTTAACTCGAAATATGGAACAGCTGAGCATCAACGTTTCTCTTACAGCTACTGAGACGCTTGATGACTCCTTGAGAAAGCTATTATTCTTTGACGTTTGAAATTTATTAAAATACTTTTAATGGTCTTTGTTGTGCGTAATACGACTGAACATAATGAACACATTGCTTAAACAAGATGTCAACGTCTTCAAACCGCCGGGCCGATTTCGATGACTTTGGAATCCTGCATAATTTGCACGTTCCATAATATATAACTTCTTCAGACAGCGGTTTAGTCACGATGTAACAGAGTTTCTTTTCGTATTTAATAATGTCTTTGGTTTAGATTAAAAAGGACTATATTTACCATCATTCTATAGACGGTTTATATTTAAGCAGGAAAATTTGAAACTTTTCTTTTATACTGATGGTCTGGTCGTAACTTAAGAACAAAATTACGAAATTATTGTACTTCTGGTAGTCTTTGATACGTATGTAAGGAAATCAACATGAGCGAATCCGCGCGTAAAAGCTAGTATCAAATTTTAATTTAAGTGTTAAGGAGTATTTTCTGAAGGCATTAGTCTTTAGTGTAACATAGTACTTAAGTGACACGGGGACTATAAATAACTCAGGCAGGAAGGGGATTAAAGTTTCGTAATGTAGTGCGACGTAGGAATACTGAAGGTTAGATGGGTAGATAGCGTAACTAGTGAGGAGATCATGGTGAAGCAGTTAGAAAATCCAAAGACTGGTTTGAACACCACAGTGCTTTACTAGGCATTATCGTGTTCGGAGGTGGTTTGCCACTGCCTTCTTCCGACCTTTGAACTGACTTATCCAGCTAATTATAGGGGAACCTTGTAGATTTTGAGTCACGGTGCAACTCGGCATTGAACATTGACAGGATTACCAGAAGTGTGTAATAATAATATGGTTTTCTGTTCAATAGGATCCCGTTAAGGAGTGAGACTCCATGGTCATGGAACAAGTCAATACATGAATTTTACACAAGAATGGCAATAGAAAATTTTTAAGTAGTGCTATGCACACAACAATCTTAAGACAAGTGAAAAGAATCAATAAAGAAAAAAATAGCTAAATTGTTTAACTTTTCTAGGAGTTCCTTGACGAATAAAAGGAGTGAGCCATGAGGTAACTCTTCAATTTAGATTTGAAAGCGTGTGGGTTAGTGCTAAGATTCTGTAGTTCTTGTGGCAGCTCATTGAAAATGGATGCTGCAGAATACTGTACTCCTTTCTGCACAAGTGTCGAGGTGGTGTGATGCAAATGTAGATTCGACTTCTGTCTAGTATTCACTGAGTGAAAGCTACTAACTCCTGGGAATAAGCTGATATTATTAACAACAAACGACATTAAAGAAACAGAACGCTGCTTCAAACTGCTTCGATGTTACTGTTCGCGAGTACATTAAGAACAAGAACGGCGTTCGATCAGAAATGGAGCCCCTGTTCATCTCCCAGCACGATCGTTGGATCTCACAACTCTGGACTACCTCCATACACTCAAGAAAAACTGTTTTTTTTTCTTTTTTTGGCCCACTTTAGGTTACGGCAGTATCACTAAAACTGGGCCTCTGCGATCCTCTTTTGACAGCTTCAAATTTAATTGAAAATGACGGCTTAAGTATTCATCTGACACGAAAATTTGTATAACCGAATTTGTAGAGGAGACAATTCTTTACAACTTTGTTCTCTTACGTTTTTTTTTTTTTTTTTTTTTTTTTTTTCATATCTCGTAGCGTTTAAGAGATATTTGCAAAAATAACGGCGATTTTGGGATGTCTGTCTGTCTGTCAGTAACGTGTTCCCTGTTTTTTTTAAGACAAACCGTTCAGCCGATCAGCACCAAATTTTACAGACGTAATTGTAGGCCGCCAGAGACCAGAACCTCCCTTTTTCAAATTTTTCGGACAAAAATACGGTAGTAATATCAAAAAAGTCTGTTTGTAATTGCAAACGAACCGTTCATCTGACACGAAAATTAAATAACCTAATTGGTAGGGGGGAAAATTCTCTACAACTTTGCCCTATTATGTTTTTTTTTTCATATCTTGCATCGTTGCGGAGATATTTGCAAAAATAACGACGATTTGACAATGTTTGTCTGTCTGTAACGTGTTCCCACTTTTTAGGTCGAACTGTTCAACCTATCGGCACCAAATGTTACGGACATAATTGTTGACTACCAGAGACCAGAACCTCGCTTTTTGAAATATTTCTGACAAGAAATACGTTAGTAATAAAAAAATCGTTTGTAATGTAATTTTAATTGCAAACAAACCGTTCATCTGACGCGAAAATTGAATAACCGTCTTTGTTGAGGAGAAAATTCTCTACAACTTCGTTCCCCTTTTTTTTTATATCTCTCGTTTGAGAGATATTTGCAAAAATAACAGAGATTTGACATCCTCCATTGAATTAACGGAAACCAGCCGTTCGGAGATGTCACGTGACATTCCTCGCCCAGAACTCTCTCTGGCATACGCCATATTGCGTTGCGTATTTGATGATTTTCTTATTGTAACTTACATATTGTCATTTCAAATCAATGGCGCACTGAAGATTT
Source organism: Locusta migratoria (assembly GCA_026315105.1). Taxonomy (NCBI): domain Eukaryota; kingdom Metazoa; phylum Arthropoda; class Insecta; order Orthoptera; family Acrididae; genus Locusta; species Locusta migratoria. The sequence goes on from CM048751.1 coordinate 66,205,393, forward strand.
AACAAAAACAAATCGTTCTTCGTACGATAAATAATAATTTAGTGTCTACAAAAGCCATATTAGCATCAGTTAATAACGGCCATTAATAGTATGAGATTAAAGAACTCAACTCCTGACTGTTAGCTGTAGCGTTCGGGACCCGCCACTACATAACATTTGCCCACTAAAAGGGTTTCAGACACTCTTATTAATTAATTTTTTATTATTTAGATTATTATTTTGGTCCAAAATATTTGCAAAAACGGCCTTCAATAGCATCAGTTTTAAGGGCATAACGTTGTAATTGATAGCTGTAGCCCCGGGCGCCGTGGCTCAGCGCTCGGTCAGAGGGCTGAACGCTCTCTGTAATAAAAAAGCTGAGCCAATGAACACGCAGAACCAAAACGAACAAACACGATCAGCGTCCGCAAGGACAAGAACTACCCCCCCCCCCCCCCAAAAAAAAAAAAAAAAAAAAAAAAAATTGCGTAGTTGACAAGGCGTTTACAATAATGCTGAAGGTTTGTGGTTCGGAACCCCCCACTAAAGTGGGCCGTAAAACACGTCAGTGCGATTTTCTTTGTTCACTACCACGTTATTCATCAAAATGTTCAAATGTTTGTAATTCTATCGGACCAAACTGCGTGGTCATCAGTCCATAGCTTACAAACTACTTAAACCTAGGTAAACTAACCTAAGGACAAACACACATACCCATGCCCCAGGGAGGACTCGAACCTCCACGGCGAGCAACCGCGCGCTCCGCAGCGAGACGCTTTAGACCGCTCGGCTACTCCACCGCGGCGTTATTCATCGTTGCTACAAATCGCGATAATTTTATATCAAATGAGGGGGAAACTTTTTCTGGCACTTTTTAACGCACATGAAAGGGTTTATTGAAAAGTGCAGATGAGGCGCTCCAGTCACGGTCTGCACGGCCACTACGGTCGGGGGTTCGAATCCCCCCTCGCGCTTGGATATTTGTGCCGTCCTTAGTTGTAAGTAGTTCATAAGTAGTTTGTAAGTTTAGGGACTGATGACCCCGTAGTTAAGTCTCATAGACTCTACAAACATTTGAACATTTATTGAAAAGTGCAGACGTAAACGACGTCATTTGACGGCTGTGACGCAGGGAAAAGCCGGTGGGTGCGGACGCCTGTGAATCACAGCAGTGGCACGTACCGTGCTATAAATACGGCCAGACGACCCCTCCCCACCTGTGTAAGAATAGCCGCTCTGACTCTAAACCCACATGTTTGGCTGCCTGCTGAACACGTTTCTGGCGGTGGTCTACAAAGTCCTCTTCCAAGTCCCCGCCTGTCTACCCCTGTCTCCGCAGCATTAACTTAACAATCACAAAGACTAACTCAGTACGTACTTTCAACATATTCCAAAAACCCACAGACATAGTAATTCATAATAGCTATTGTCACCCACGGAGCCATAAAGAGGCATACTTTAGATCAGCAATAGATCGTATCACCAAACGAGGAGCAACTTTTCAAAACGCATTATGTCCACTGGTGGACAAAATTGAGTTTGATATGGAATCCGGTATTTTATTACCCGCTCCACACACTCCTGCAATCAGATTGTGTCAAGACGCATTTTAACACCTTCAAAAAGGAGCGATGAATAGTAGCAGATGCAACAAATAACATTTCGTCCTCTAGTATGATTGAATCAAACTGCATTAAGTCCAACAGTTGCCTTTATTTTGTTTTATGAAGCTGCATTGTAAGACTCGTGGACTAAATCGAAACCATTTAACTGACCAACAGTGATCAGTTAATATTCGTTTTCAGTGTTACAGCATTGTTGTGTATAAACGTTTATCATTCTGTCTGTTAGGAAGTCAGGCGTAAAATCATTGTTGTGCTAAGATGGAAAGTATTATAGCGGGTGAATGTGTGCCTGTTGGAGAGGAAATGGAACGTAGAACGAGAAAACGAATGAAGAGAAAATCAAAAAGGGTATATTGTGCAACAGAACCTAACAAAACGCACTTTGTCCATCACTAAAGTGCTCATAGCTTGAAAATATAAAAACAATTTCCTTGTATTAAACACATTTGGACCAAATCCCCTATCTGAGTATGTGGTTTAAAATTCGGAGTAATAAATCGAATATTTTTGGCGGTATACGTTTTTCGCTTCTCCTGAAAAATTTACTTTTTGGGACATAATGCGTTTTGAAAAGTTGCTCCTCAAATACCCTCTCTGTAACAAAAATGTAAATTCAGAGCTGAATACACTCAGAGATATAGCAATCAGTAATGGCCCTAACCCAGAACTAGTCAATAATATATATAAATTGAAATTAAATTCAAAACAGAAAAGTATTAAAGATGAAATCACTTTAACAAAAACTGAACACGAAAGAAAGGAAAATTTGTAATACTGCCATACTGGGGACAAATTTCAGATAGAATAAAGTATGCACTGAAGAAAACAAATCTTAAAATAGGCTTCTACACTAACAACACTTTAGGAACCAGTATCACACATAAAATAGAAAAAAAAATTGATCGCTATAGTCAATCAGGAGTTTACAAAATCGAATGCAGTAAATGTGACAAGGCCTACATTGGACAGACAGGCAGACCTTTCAAAATTAAATTTAGAGAAGATATAAATACAAGCATTTGGCACACACCTTAGAGAAAGTAAACATTCGACGGAAAGTATAGAAGAAAATCTCAAACTTGTACATATCGTATGCAAAGGACAATTAATGAACGTTTTAGAGTAATAACAAATCTATACTCTTTGACTAAATTCCAAGAACAAATGTTAAATGAACAAACGGAAATGCGCATTAAAAAATTCATCGAAAATTTTTCATAACACCTCGACCAGCATGTAAAGTACAATCCATTCTACCGTAATATACTTCCAAATATGCAACAAGACGAGATAAATTATAGTAGCACTGAAATATTTTCCCTATATTACAATATAATACACACAAGCAATTTATAATACTTAAAATAGTTCGGAATGAAATATAAAATTTATTGTACGAATATTTGTAATGGTATTGTTTATGTCACGCTGCATATAACCAGAGATATTGTCACAAACAAAATTAATCAAAGAATATTTAACAAAAACATCTTTGTATCAAAAGTTCAATAAATTACACCAAAGTAATTACAACAAAAAGCGTGACCTAAGGAGTATCCAAATAAAACTATATATAAATGTAAGTAATTACGACTTATACATTCAATATAACATTGCCATATTCATGTATCTTCATGTAAAAAACACTTTGTTCTCTGTAATAGGTGACTTAAGAAAATGGGCAAAGCCCGAAACTAGTCAGCATTTAAAATAAAACCAGCAATATATAAAAATGTGTTTCCTGCAACACGGAAGATGTTGGCACTATTTTAATCTAACAAGACCTGTAAGAGTCTGAATCTGTCAGGACCAGATCTTTAGCTTACGGTGGATAATGGAACAGTACTATGAGTGGAACAGAGGATTGTGTCTATATTTAATAGATATAGAAAAGGATTATGACCTTGTTCGTAGAAGGAAGTTAATGGCAGGCAATAGGAGGCACAATTATACAGTAAGTCTGTGCTCAGTAAGGCAGCAGTCAGAATGGACGGTAAATTGAGTGCATGGTTCAGGGGTAAGGCAAGGCTTGTAACCTGTCACCTGTTGCTCATATTTTATGTGGGTCATGTATTTTAAAAGGCAGGGTGAGATTATAATAGACGAAAAGAAAATAAGCAGTCTCACATATGTGGACGACTTAGTTGTAATGGCAGATTCGATTAAAAGGCTGCAAACTAATATTTCAGAGCTGCATAAGAGATGTAGGAGCTATGATATGCAGAGCATCAGCTCCAAAACGAAAACAAGATCTATGGGAAAGAGATTTAAACTGACCGAGTACCAAATATGAGTTACAAAGAACAGGTGGACATTTTCACTATTTAGGATGTATTTTCTCATAGGATGACAACATAGTTAAATAACTGGAATCAAGGTACAGCAAAGCTAATGCATCAAGTGCTGAGTTACGATCTACTCTCATTTGCGAGAAGCAAGTCAGTTCATCCTTCAGTCTTCAGTGGAAAGTACGATGAATCGAGCTGGACGAAGGAGAAAATACTTATATTCAGTCAAGAATGATATTGAAGAAACGGGCTTAACATCAGACGAAGCATCAATGTTACGAGTGAGTAGGGGATCGTGGAAGAGTTTCGTAAGAGAGACTAGACTGAAGGCTGAAAGGCATAATGATTCTGAAATGATGATGATAGTGATGAGCCAATAACATATGTAACAGCTGTCAGTGTAACAGCCACAATTTTATTTTCCTAAATATTAAACTCAAAAAGAAAATTAGATACCTATATAGGTGTCATATTAAACGTAGTGGTGGCATCGGTGCAAAAATGTGTTGCAAATATAATGTCGATCAAAACACCTTCGGGCACAACAGAATCACAGGTAGACATATTTTTGGAAAAAATTAACTTTGAATACAGGGGAATTATATACTGATGTGACGTAAGTCATTTAAAAAGAAATTGAAAGAATTATTGAATGGCAACTCATTGTACTCGGTAATACTGATATTCAGTAGAATTTTTAGATATAAATTAGTAATGTTACAAATAAAGTGAAAAATAGAACAAATGCATGTCTTCTAATATCATGTAAAGGTAACTTTTATTTAACTGGCGTGTTCCACATTAGTGTCGCATTTATCATCTATGGAACAAGTTCTAATTTAATCTAATGGGATAGCGATTTGCAAATATACAGACGTCGGTAGTATCGCGTTCATAAGATATAAAAAGAATTTGCAGAGCTGTCACATATGCTGTGGTGATTCATACGGTTAGCTTATTTCAGACTAAAAGTCTTGGTAGAGGTATTCAAGCGTCATGATCCAAAATATAAAAATGATTCTAAAAATAGGTTGCTGCAATAACAGTGTATTCCCGCAGGATGAGCGGTTATGCCAATATTCAGCTCTAAATCAGATCAAAACTTAAAATTTTAATGTTTGGTAAAAATAAGCCCATTTTTGACGCTTCATATCTAGAAAACTATTGGACGTATAACGCTGCGGTCAGGCTTCAATTGTTACATATTGTATGTACTTTGGAAATGGTGAAAACTACTAACATCGTAAAACTCATAGTTTATGCGTTAGAAGGTAAAATCTAAAAAGGTCCGAATATTTCGTAGTTTTTCACTTATAACTTGGGAAGCACAGGGTTTTCTAAGCTGCAAACTTGTTGTCATACTACTCTAACAGGTCCTAACAACATATCAAAAAATTAGAACTACATCACGATTTGCGTTTATAATCCCTTTTTTGTACGATTTGACTGCCTAATACGAAATTGTAACTTGTAAGTATTTGACGTAGACTTGATCAATACCCGCACTGGACTATGGACCCCAAGATGTTTGAACCCTGCAGTCGGTTGACATCTCTGCGTTGTTATCTCGGTGCGCGGCGATATTCGTCGTGGCCTGCGTACGATGAGTGTAGATCCGCAAACAGAGCGACGGTAGAGGCTCACATTGCATCAGCTGAGGTCGGCACGCAGAATCCATGCCGGGGTACAGGGTTCGGCAGCTATCACCCGCCTAGAAGCGTCACGGAAAACTCCTTTCTCGATAAGTGAACCAACGCTGTCTCTGGGATTGGCTCACTGGGACACGCAAATCGCTCTGATGTTCATTTCTTGTAGAATACATTTTCTATTAACAGAAGCTCTCCTACGAAACATACAAGACTAGCACTCCTGGAAGAAAGGATATGGTGGAGACATGGCTTAGCCACAGCCTAAGGGATGTTTCCAGAATGAAACTCTTCACTCTGCAGAGGAGTGTGCTCTGATATGAAACTTCCTAGCGGAAGTAAAGTTGTGAGGCGGCATCGTGAGTCGTGTCGGGATAGCTCAGTTGGTAGAGCGCTTACCCGCGATAGGCAAAGGTCCCATGTTCGAGTCCTGGTTCCAGCACACAATTTTAATCTGCCAGGAAGTTTCACATGTTCTATTTGTTGTTATTGTGGTATGCAAATTGGTTTGATGGGGCTCTCCACCACATCCTATCTTGACAAGCCTCTTGATCTTCTCATAACGGCAACCCACATCTATTTGAACCTACTTACTGTATTCGTCGCGTGATCTCCCTCTGCCATTTTTCCCCAACACACTTACCTCCAATGCTATAAATCCACAATTCCTTGAAGTCTAAGAATGTGTCCTACCAATTGCTCCCGTCATTACTCAAGGTACGGCAGAAATTACTCCTCAATTCTGTTACTCGATCTACCCACCTAATCTTCAGCTTCTTGCCTGAACTGTCCATATTTCACTGCCGTAAAAGGAAACACTTCTCAAAAATACCTTCAGAAAAGTAAAAAAAAAAAAAAAAAAAAAAAAAAAAAAAAAAAAAAAAAAACACACACACACACACACACACATTAATTTTCGATGTAAACAAATTTATCTTTTTCAGAACGCTTTTCTTCGCATTGCCATTCTACTCTTTACATCGTCTACCTTCTTCAGTAACTCCTGATTTTCTTAGACTACATTCCATTACTCTTGTTAATGTTCATCTTTTACGCTCCTTTTACACAGAAAGGGGTGAATTATGCTGCCACAAAAGTCGTGATCACTTACTAAGTAGCATCAAAATATTGAGATACAGAAAACTAGTATTTAAAAAGAAATTGAAGGAATTTCTGAATTGCAACTCCTTTTACGCTCTAGATGAATTTTTAGATACAACTTAGTAATTTCGCTAAAATACATAAAAAAATAAAAAAATCCTTAAAATACGAGCGTCATGTATAGACACCATTTATTACACTGATACGTTCCACATCATTGCAAAATGTAGTATTTACGATTTATGGAACAAGTATTAATCTAATCTACACTGTCCATTCCACTCAATTGTTCTTCTAGAACCTTTGCGGTCTCTAATAGAATTATAATATTTTCGACAAACCACAAAGTTTTTATTTACTCTCCTTGAAGTGTAATTTCTTCTCAAAATTTTCCTTGCTTTCCTTCACATCTTGCTAAATGTAGAGATGAATACCATTTTTTAGGCAATTATCAGCAGTATGTAGGTATTTTTTAAAACTCATTTCATTAAATTAATTGAATATTCCGTCAGTGTTTGGCAAGACTTGATGATAATATCAAAAACGAAAAACTTCCTGATGTTCTGCAATATTTATTCGTCACAACCCGGCTTTCGGCTTCTCAGGCCATCATTAGGTGACAACTGACTGTAGTATACATGTTTTTAACGATATTACAAACATATCACGGTTTACAAAGATGGTATCACAGCAAATTGACTAGTTCAAAGGAAAGAACATTACAAAATTTTTATGAGAGTTACTGACATGTATATACCAACTAGCTTAACGCCCACTGCTTCGCATGCGTAGGCTGGTTGGTCTGCACCAGTTGTTTCTTCCTTTTAATATAAATTTCCATGGCTATAGCTTAAGTGCTATCATAATGAAATGTTGTGATACCACTTGCAGCCGCGGCAGAATTGCCGTGCGTATTGAGGCGCCATGCTGCGGTGCGCGCTGCTGGGGTTCGACTCGCTCCTCGGGCATGGTTGTTTGTGTTGTTCTTAGCATAAGTTAAAGTTAGTTTAATTAGTTTGTAAGCCTTGGAGGCTGATGACTCCGTAGTTAAGTCTCTTACGATTAACAAACATGTGAACATTTTGTTTTACTACTTGCAACCCCCTATGGCACCCCTTAATAGTTGAATTTCGAAAAATACCTCAACATGCGTCTTTTAAATTCCAACCAAGTAGGCAGATATCATTTTTTGTAATTCTGGGTTCAAAATTGGCTTAGTAGCAAGGTATTTTCAAAAAATGTTTCATCCCCTATTTCACCCCCTAAATGATTAATAAAATAACGCAACACGTGTCTTTTTAATTCTGGCCAAGAAAACATATACCAATTTATGTGGTTGTAGCTTCAAAATAGCCTTAATAGCAAAAGATTTTCGAAAACATCTACTCTCCAATGTAACCCCCTTGATGGATAAATTTCCAAAAATACCGAAACACGCATTTTTAAAATTCTAACGAACAATACAAATACCAATTTTTGCAGTTCTAGCATCAAAATTGTCTTGACAGCAATGTGTTTTCAAAAAGAATTTTTGATCCCCTATTTTACACTTTTAGTTGTTTATTTCCCAAAAATACCAAACCTCTTGTCTTTTTAATCCAGATTAAGAGTCCATATCCTAAGTTTCGTAGTTATAGCTTGAAATTTGAGTTAACAGCAACATAATTTTGAAAATAAATTTTTTGCATGCCATATTTCACCCCCTTATTGGTCGAATTTCCAAAAATACCGAAACACGTGTCTTTTAAATTCGCATCCCGAATCCAAGTCCGAAAATTTGTAGGTCTAACTTCAAAACTGACTAAATAGCAACAGCTTTTCGAAAAACATCCCCTCTCCAATTTAACCCCCTTTATGGTTGAATTTCCAAAAATACCGAAACTCGTATTTTTTAAATTCTAACCAACAATACAAATATAAATTTTTGCAGCTCTAGCTTCAAAATTGTCTCAATAGCAAAGTGTTTTCAAAAAGAATTCTTCTACCCTATTTTACCCTCTTACTTGTTGAATTTTCAAAAATACTGAAACTCGTGTTTTTTTTTAATCCTCACCGAGATTCCATATCCGAAGTTTCATAGTTATAGCTTAAAATCTGAGTTAACAGCAACATAGTTTTGAAAATCAATTTTTGCGTCCCCTCTTTTACCTCCTAATTGGTTAAATGTAAAAAAAAGAAAAAAAAAAAGTAACACGTGTCTTTGAAATTCTAACCCTGAATTAAAATCCGAAATTTTGTAATTCTAGCTTCAAAATTGCCTAAATAGCAACGTATTTACAAAAAAACGTTTCATCCCATATTTCACCCCCTTAATAACGGAATATCGAAAAATCGCTTCTTAAATGACGCCTAAAGAGTAAGATCAACACGCTCTACAAATTTCAAGTTTCTATCTTCAGTGGTTTGGGCTGGGCGAAGATGAGTTAGTCAGTCAGTCGGGACATAGCCTTTTATATACAGTGTGTTACAAAAAGGTACGGCCAAACTTTCAGGAAACATTCCTCACACACAAAGAAAGAAAATATGTTATGTGGAGATGCGTCCCTAACGCTTAATTTCCATGTTAGAGCACGTTTTATTACTTCTCTTCAAATCACATTAATCATGGACTGGAAACACACAGCAACAGAACGTACCAGCGTGACTTCAAACACTTTGTTACAGGAAATGTTCAAAATCTCCAACGGTAGCGAGGATACATGCAGCCACCCTCCGTCGCATGGAATCCCTGATGTGCTGATGCAGCCCTGGAGAATGGCGTATTGTATCACAGCCGTCCACAATACGAGCACGAAGAGTCTCTACATTTGATACCGGGGTTGCGTAGACAAGAGCTTTCAAATGCCCCCATAAATGAAAGTCAAGAGGGTTGAGGTCAGGAGAGTGTGGAGGCCACGGAATTGGTCCGCCTCTACCAATTCATCGGTCACCGAATCTGTTGTTGAGAAGCGTTCGAACACGTCTACTGAAATATGCAGGAGCTCCATCGTGCATGAACCACATGTTGTGTCGTACTTGTAAAGGAACATGTTCTAGCAGCACAGGTAGAGTATCCCATATGAAATCATGATAACGTACTCCAGTGAGCGTAGGTGGAAGATGAGCTCTAACATGGAAATTAAGCGTTTCCGGACACGTCCACACATTTTCTTTCTTTGTGTGTGAGGAATGTTTCCTGAAAGTTTGGCCGTACCTTTTTGTAACACCCTTTGTAGTGATATGATAAGTACATGTATCGGATCAAAACTGACATGATTATTTTTGTTGAAAAGGAAATTTGAAACTAAAACTTATTTCAGCATAGGTGTGAAGGGGAATTGCATCTGATCGTTTAATACTAAACTGACACCTTGAGCCAAATGTTTATTGATTTACAATAATTCCAGTCGTGTCAAAGTGTAGGCCGTAGGTTTACTTGTAGGTTTACCGTAGGTTTTTAGGATCCAAATTCCGGCATGTTTGTTTCATTAATGCTAGTCAGCCGGCCGCAGTGGCCGAGCGGTCTGCGGCGCGCCAGTCACAATCTGCACGGCCGCTACGGTCGGGGGTTCGAATCCCCCCTCGGGCATGGATGTTTGTGTCGTCTTTAGTATTAGCTAGTTCATAAGTAGTTTGTAAGTTTAGGGACTGATGACCAAGCAGTTAAGTCTCTTAAGCCTAACAAATATATTGTTGACTCCCACTTACAGAGGTAGAAATGATCATCAGAATAAAATACGAGAAATCAGAGCTCGAACAGAGAGATTCGGGTGTTCTTTCTTCCCGCGCGCTATTCGAAAATGGGATAGGCAACTCCTTTTCTTCCCAATTCGGTTAATCACCTCATTAGTTACGTGATCTACCCATTTAATTGTCATCATTCTTCTGTAGCACCACATTTCAAAAGCTATCATCTTTTTGTCTGAACTCCTTATCGTCCACGAAATAAACATTAACAACAGCAAAGTAAGAGTTTGGAAACTAATCGATAACATCATGTGCTGCAGAGGGAATTAGATTACGAAACGAGACAATAAAAATGGCAGAGATTTGTTATTTGGGGAGTAAAATAACGTATTATGACCGAATTCAAGAATATATAAAATGCAAAATGCCAGTGGGAAGAAACGAAATTATTAAAAAAGAAAAAAAAAAAACTACTAGCGTAAAATATTAAGTGTTAGATAGTAGTTTTTGAAGGGATTTGTTTGAATTGTATCCTTGTACCTGAGTGAAACGTTTTTGAAATGGATGCTCCAGAAGAATACCGAAGATTAGAGGCACATATCGCCTAAATAATGAGAGATTCTGTACGGAATGGGGGAAAAGAGAAATTTAGATAAATAGTATAATTGTGGTTCGATGAACCCTCTGCCAGGCACTTAAATGTGATTTGCAGAGTATCCCATTTAGATGTTGATGTATAATGTTTGAACATTTCAACGCTAGTCAGGTTTTATCGCACTAATATTTGAAGTTGTTATGCGGTTCTAAGAAGTCAATAATGAGTTCTCGGTCGGTTTTTATGAAGCACGATCTTGACGTTATGAAGTCCCTGCCGCAAATGAGGACCCGTCCCACGACAGAGCTACAGGCTCAGAGATCTGTCTGCCGGCTCGACGCAACAAATCCGCCGGCTACCTGTCCAGATGGCTGCTGCATATCTGTCTGTTTGCTTCCACCAGCCTCTGCAAAGGCCAAGGTCGGTGCGAGGCGCAGCACGACGTATTATGTATGTATGCTGCCGAGGCCTTTTGCACCGTCGGAGTCCACCTCACGCTGCTGCAAGCGGTCAGGTTCCTACCACTGCTGCGAACGCAAGTCGCCTGTGCCACACCCCAGATAGGAAACGCATCGAAGACCGATTCCGGGATCGAGATCGTCGCTCCAGTCGACATCTCGAACGTCACGAGAAATTTCGATACGTGAATACTGTAATAAAACACAGATTGTTGCCAAGGCAATAAGCAAGGTTCAGAACGGCTAAAAGCTTGACACTTTCACTCTGCAGAGGTGTGTGTGCTGGTATGAAACTTCCTGGCAGATTAAAGTTGTGTGCCGGCACCGGGACTCGAACCTGGGACCTTTGCCTTTCGCGGGCAAGCGCACTACCGACTGTGTTATCCCAACACGACTCACAATGCCGCCCAACAACTTTACTTCCGCCAATTCCTCGCCTCCTACTTTCCAAACTTCACAGAAGCTCTCCTGCGAAACATGCAAGACTGGCACTCCTGGAAGAAAGGATATGGTGAAGACATAGCTTAGCCACAGCAGAAGGGATATTTCCAGAATGCCCGCGAAAGGCAAAGGTCCCAGGTTCGAGTCCCGCTACCGGCACACAGTTTGACAGGCAGTTTCATATCAGCGCACATCCGCTGCAGAGTGAAAGTTTCATTCTGGAAACATCACTTAGGCTGTGGATAAGCCATGTCTCCACCATATCCTTTCTTCCAGGAGTGCAAGTCTTGCATCTTTCGCAGGAGAGCTTCTGTGAAGTTTAGAAAGTAGGAGGCGAGGTACTGCCGGAAGAAAAGTTGTGGGACGGTATCGTGAGTCGTGTCGGGGTAGCTCAGTCGGTAGAGCGCTTTCCCGCGAAAGGCAAAGGTCCCAGGTTCGAGTCCTGGTTCCGGCACACAATTTTAACCTGCCACGAAGTTTCATGCCAGGTATCAAGTTTCAGACGTGAGCTGGATCAACGAAAAGGCCAGAGATAATGAGCAGTACTTATTTCCGTCACTTAAACTGTATGATTCATTTACATCTGGAACATGTATGACGTATTCATGAAGATTGAAGCGTCTGGCGGAATATCGTCAACTACAGTTTTCTTTTCTTTGCAAGATCGAACTCATCGGGTAGGATATACACTGCTTGTTCTTCTGGATCGAGTTCCTCGGCGAGAGTTCAAGATCTTCATTATTTCCTGAATACAGTAGTTCTAGGCAAGATAATTGTATAAAAGGCTGTGCCAGAGAAGAAACGACCTGCTATTGGCCGTTGAAATGGTGCCAGTGGCGTAGCAGATCCTTGAGCGACGGGTGCGAAGTGTAGCTGGGCCATCACACACCACTACCTAACACACGCAGATTCAGTCTTTACGCACTGTTTATATCCCTTTAATACCGCGTTAGATTTTTCCGAATGCCGAGAAGTACCACCGAGGTCATTTTCCTGTCTTCAGCTTCATTTTGGGGTAGAGCACTCGAATAAAAATTCACGTCCTTATGAATATTTTAACTCCTCCGGCGTCATGCGAGGACATTGCTGCTCACAGATTTTAGCGTGTGAACAAATTCGCGCTCTCCTAATGCAGAACATGAACAATCCTTATAACCACTCTCCGTAGAGGGAGTGGACTCCCCATCTATGCACTATCCAAGAAAAAGCCTGCTCCCGCCTCCACCTCCTCAAACTCCTTGTTGGTCGAACATGGGGCCTCAACCCTTCTACCGTCCTCTGTACCTACAAATCCCTCATCCGTCCTATCCTATGCGTCACCCATCCAGCCTGGTTCTCCGCTCCCCCGTCCTTCTACAAATCTCTGGAGATACTGGAGCGCCATGCCCTCCGCCTCGCCTTCCGTATATCCCTTTATCCCCCGTCCCCCACGCGGATCCTCTACGATCTCATTCTTTCCCCGACTCATTCTCTTTGTTGGACATCTTCTCCACCGTTACATCTCCCCCAAATCAGACCCGCCTAATCCTCTAGTCCAATCCCTCCTCTCTGCACCTGGTCCGTTGCTGCGCCAGCACTGTATTCCCCGTGCTCTCCACTTGTCCACTCTTCAGATTCTTTCCCGTGGCAACTTCCGTACCCTCTCCCTCATGGCCGGCCGCGGTGGCCGAGGAGACTGAGGCGCTCCAGTCACGGTCTGCACGGCCACTACGGTCGGGGGTTCGAATACCCCCTCGGGCATGGATATTTGTGCCGTCCTAGTTCGTAAGTAGTTCATAAGTAGTTTGTAAGTTTAGGGACTGATGACCCAGTAGTTAAGTCCCATAAGCTTAACAAACATTTGAACATCTCCCTCATGGATGATGCCCCCGACCTGACGTTTACCCTTCATACCAACTCCGATCCTTCCCCTTACTCCCTCTGCCCCCTTCTCTCCCTGAGGTCCCCGACTATCCCTCCCTTCCCTCCCCTCCTCATTCTACCCAGCTGTCCCTCCGGATCCTCCTTCCCCATGGTTTCCTAGGACCATCCCACTGGCCCTGTGGCTCCTCCCCACTCTCTCCACTCATCCCCTTTCCCCCCATGTCACATCTTTCATAGTGCGTGTGCTCCACCTTATGTGAACCTTCTGATGTGCTTCTGTGGGAGTGCTTCGCGCCGGCCGCGGTGGCCGAGGGGATGCCGGGCGCCGTGGCTCAGCGCGCCCGGTCAGAGGGCTGAACGGCCTCTGTAATAAAAAAGCTGAGCCAACAACACATCGAACAAAAACGAACAAACTTGATCAACGTCCGCAACGAACAGAACTACACATAGAGCAAAAAAAAAAAAAAAAAAAAAAAAAGGGGACTGCGGCGCGTGAGACACGGTCTGCACGGCCACTAGTGTCGGGGGTTCGAATCCCCCCTCGGGCATAGGTATTTGTGCTGTCTTTAGTATAAGGTAGTTCATAAGTAGTTTGTAAGTTTACAGACTGATGACCCAGTAGTTAAGTCCCTTAAGCTTAACAAATATTTTGAACATTTATTATTTATTTTTCTAGAAAAAATATGTGTCACAAAATTACTCTAATAAACAGGGTGCCAGACACCAATTTACTGTAAGCTGACCTGCATAAATGTTTGCAAGCAGCTAGCGCAGTTGAAATACGTAATGCACACCTGATAGGTCATTTGATGTATTTTAACTGCGAAATTTTTTTTATGCGATGTACCCTTTGGACTCGAAACTGATATTTTATTTCTCTATACAGTTGTTATAATCTAGTTATGCTTTTCTTATGTCCGACTTATAGAGCTTCATAGCCAACGTCTCTTTCTCACATCCCCCCCTTCCCCGGTTGCCTGTATACTCTGTCTGCTGACGTCTTTCAGAACAAAAACATGCAAATATCTGGGCATAACAAAATTTCTGTTGAGAAATACTAAAACCGCTAGCTCCCTACTTTTGTGTCAGACTTTTTAAAACAGGAACATGTACCTTTCATGTTGACGAATTACAATGATCTAAGTAATTTAACGAAAGTTTATTCGCAATAGCGAATTTCTGACAACCCACTGTTTAAGGTATAGATTTTTACCAAATGGCGACATATGAAAATTTGTGTCGGGTTCGAGTCCCGTCCGGCACAAATTTTTATATGTCTCCATTTGGTAAAACATCTGTTTTAAAACAGTGAGTTGTAAGAAATTCGCTATTGCGAATAAATTTCGTTAAAAGGAACGTACTCACCTTTCTTGTGCTCGGCTATTTTTCATCTTTCGTCTGCTACAGCAGGGTGCATTTCGGCACGCTGAAATTTCGAGCATATTAACGCCGAGCACTGATGTTCAGTGTTCTATTTTCGTGAAGTCTTACGTCAGCAGCAAAAGCTAAATTAATCAGAAATCTCCTGCACTGTCATGTTTAGTCTCTGAGGAAGCTTCATTCAAACGACTTCTCGATCTTCAGACACGGATCTTTAAGTTGGAGGATGCGGAGAGGGAAAGGAAACGGACGGGATATTAGTAGAGAAATTATAGGAAACAGCAGAAAACGTAAACCAGGAAGTATTGACGTGTATTTGTGATAAAAGTCTTGTCCTACAAACTGTGTTCAAATGTTCAAATTTTTGTAAATATTTGGGACTCAACTACTTACTACGTAAACTAAGGTAAACTAACCTAACAACAACACATACATCCATGTCAGAGGGAAGAATCGAACCCCAGACGGCGAACGGCCGCGTGCACCCAGCAAGTCGCATCAGTGCGCACGGCTAATCCGCCGCGCCTACAAACTGTGTCAAGTCGTTTCATGTACCGAGTTTTTTTCATACTTCCTTCTCAAGAGAGCTAGGAGCACATTTGTTGAATATCGTTCTTTTCAAATATCCTATCAGGATGGGAGTGGCACAGAGCCACAGCGGAGTGGCCGAGCGCATTGAGCCGCTATGCTCCGATGCGCAAGGCCTTCCCCGTCGGGGGCTCGAATCCTCCCTTGGGCATTGATGTTTGCGTCGTCTTTAGTTTGTAAGTTAAGGGACTGATGACCACGCAGTTAAGTCCCGTAAGCTTAACAAATATTTGAACATTTAGTGGCGCAGATATCACAATTGGAAATATTTGGGAAGGAACTAGTTCCGCCCAGCTAAAAACTACAAGAAATTTTGGCGAATAAGGGGAAAGCATTTTATTTTGTTCAGCAGTTGTTCCAGACAAAGATTTCAATACAAGAATGTGTTTTGAGTGCGCGCGTGATATATATATATATATATATATATATATATATATATATATATATATATATATATATATATGCCCTTTACGCCGGATTCCTTCACATGACACCGTCAGTTTAGTGACAACGTCACAGAAGCCTATTGCACAATCCTATGCTCTCCAAACCAGCGTCTGAGAAGACGCCTACGTAGGATAGGAGAACGTTGCTGTAAGTATATTTATAAACAAAAAGATTACAAAGCTTGATCGGTAACAGGTTGAGGAGTCAGCGAGTTGTTTTTGGATTCCTTCCTGTTTGCAAACACGGAAGAGCGCATTAATGGGAGATCACGGTTTCTCGGAATAACAGGTCAGCAACGGTGCGGGATGAGTCACAGAACTTCCGGCGCGCCGACGGATGATGTGAATTCTCACAACGCGTAGGCAACTCGTAGTGTAGCCATCCGCATTTGTCTGTATAGGCCAATTCTTATCGTCATTAGAACAACTATTAACTCCGAAACGAACAACTGCATTAAAAAAATCGCACTGACGTGTGGTACGGACCACTATAGATATGCCTGTAGTTTTATGATTTCCTAAAAAACATTTCGAACACAAAAAAAGAAAAGAATAATAAAAATTGATGTACGATACGATTATGACTCTACTATTGTGATAATGTCTATGCACCCAACATGTAATATTCTTTCTGACTGTATTTTAACAAACAGCAAAAATTATTTTATACTAGCTTAAACCCGCGGCTCCGCTCGCGTGTTGGTTGATTATGATAGATAAGTTATCTTTCAGTAGTGTTCTATGGGACTGGTTTTGAAGGATGGAATGAAATACAATACCTTCTTTAGAAACGAACTGAAAACTATTCCTATCAGATTATCAAAATGATATCTGATGATAATTTTCAATGCGCCATTGCTTTCAAATGACAACGCTTGAGTTATAATAAGAAAATCATCAAATACAAAAAGCAATATGGCGTATACAAAAGAGATTCCGGGCGAGGGATGTCACGTCTTATTTCCGAACGCCAACTGTTAAGCACCTCCATAAAACCAACCAGACATGTACACTATGGTGGTTATTATTTTATGTATATTTTACTGTTTTGATTTTGACCAGACATCCATTTTATATCTGACTATCCACCAGCACATGCCTTCCGTTACATTAAGGAACAGCAATTGTCACAGAAATCTACGACTCTATTTAGATATGAAACTACCAGTATTTGCACGTTGTTTAGAATATTCGTAATTACAGTATCCTCCCCGTTGTGCAAATGCTTTGGAGGACCACATTCAATTCCTTGTTCCGTATTTCACGGCATGTTCACGAAATAGAACAAACGAACATTTTAGAGGGAGCACTCTAACATCTGCACAACTCTATAAGCATTGCAGAAGATAGGTCTGTTTAATTAATAAGAGCTCCAGAAACCCTTTTAGGAGCCAAGGCGAAAAAAAAAAAAAAAAAAAAAAAACAAAAAAACAAAAAAACAAAACGGTATTGGTGGGTTTCGAACTACCGACTCCATGCACAGCATAACGCGCTTCCCACTACACCACGGCGAACAACTGCGACTATGTCCGATAATTCTCGTACTATTTCTGACAGTTGCTAACAGCTAAAACGACATTTTTAGACACTAGATTATAATTTATCGCACTATGAAAGATGTGGTTTTGTTAATTCTTCAGTGCGCCACTGCTTTGAAATGACAACGCGTAAGTTATAATAAGAAAATTCATAAAATACAGGAAGCGAGAAGAAGTATGCTAGAAAGAAAGTTCTAGGCGAGGAATGTCACATGACTTTTCCTAATGCCTGGTTTACGTAAAATCAAGTTATTTTTCCAAATATCTCTGTACCGTTGAGCTCTCCGAAAAAAAAAAAAAAAAATAAATGAAAAAATAAAAAATAAAAAACATAGGAGAGGAAAGTTGTAGAGAATTTTCTGCTCTACAAGTTCGATTATTCAATTTTTGTGTCAGATGAAGGATTGTTTGCAATTACAATTATATTACAAACGGCTTTTTTAGTGTTGCTAACGTATTCATTGCTCGAAAAATTTGAAAAAGGGAGGTTCTGGTCTATGGCGGCCAACAATTATGTCCGTAAAATTTGTGCCCATCGGTTGAACGGTTCGAACTAAAAAGTTGGAACACGTTACGGACAGACAGACAGGCGGAGACACATCGTCAAATTGCCGTTATTTTTGTAAATATCTCTGAAACTATACGACATAAAATTATGAGAAAAACGTGAGAGAGGAAAGTTGTAAGTAATTTTCTCCTCTACAAATTCGGTTATTCGATTTTCGTGTCAAATCTACGGTTAAGCCGTTATTTTCATTTAAATTTCGAGCTGTCACGATCGCAAAGTCACACTTTTAGTGTTACTACCGTAACCTAAAGTGGTCAAAAAAGAAAGAAAAAAAATGCGAACACATGAGAAGATTCCAAGGTTTTCTTGAGAAAACATGAATCAACATGGTACTTGCAAAACAAATCAATTAGACATAAGTGGGCGGAGCTTCTTGAAAGCCTTTGCAGAGTTACAAAACATATCCTCTTGATCGCAGCTCCATATGACGATCATTATTCTGCGAGCGGTTAAATGAGTAAACGTCGTTCGATATCGTTGCTGCATATTTCATTTATATGTAGAACTCTTTCACCGACATCATTTCGGATATTGCTCATTATTTCCACAATCCATTTTCGCTACTCGTTGAAACGTGGTTGGGTTATCAAGTAACGTCTTATTTTTAAGAATTGAACATCTCGGTCGGTGCAAAGAAGGGGATAACTCCACTTTCTTCCTCAAACCACTTTTTAAGAGCCGTCCAAAAGAAGATTACTCCTACACGTGTACCTTGCTCTACAAGATTTAGGGCCTTATCCCTCATATCACGACTGTGGAAGGAGAGGGTAACTACTGGAAATATTCCATTTTGCTCAGAATGTAATTCATGAACTACCACAAGAAGGCAGTACTATCTGAAACAGTCACTGCAGAGCCTGCGTTTATATCTGGATCAGACTTCCCTTTAAGGGTGAGAAACTCAAAAGAGTCAATGAAACTTGTATAGTAGTCTGTTTGTAAGAACGGCATTTTGTTCTATGGATCTCTTACATCAGAATCGAGTTTCTGTTCCGAAAGTGATGTTTCTTCTTCTTACAGAATGATTCACTTGAAAGTGAGAGAGAATAGGTTCTAATAGTGCTATAATTTAGATTTACATAAGAATGACAATTTTTCAGGATATAAATTGTTTTAATATAATATTACAATGAGTTGAAATATTTATTGATATTCCATATTATTTATTACAAGCTCTTCATAATAAAATTGTGTTATAGAGTGTGTATAAAACACTTATCGATTAAGTTGCATTAAAGTAGCTATAGAAATTTTACGCGACGAAAAAAAAAAGGGGGGGGGGTACATTCTTCAGCTGGCTGACAGCTTAAAAATCTGTTTATTCAGTTTGTGTCTTTGGGCCTAGTCTAAACTTTGGACTCATAATTGTCTTCATATTATCTCTCTCTCTGGCTGAACAATCCCACGCAAGATCTCTCGGCCAAGACTACCATACGATAATTTCATATATATAATGTGTGTGACAGGTGGTTTGTTTCAAAATTCAAATTCAAATGTTTGTTAAGCTTATGGGACTTAACTACGGGGTCATCAGAAAAATCAAATGTTCAAATGTTTGTAAATCTATCGGACCAAACTGCGTGGTCATCAGTCCGTAGCTTACAAACTACTTAAACCTAGGTAAACTAACCTAAGGACACACACACACACACACACACACCCATGCCCCAGGGAGGACTCGAACCTTCACAGCGAGCAACCGCGCGCTCCGAAGCGAGGCGCTTTAGACCGCTCGGCTACTCCACCGCGGCACGGGGTCATCAGTCCCTAAACTTACAAACTACTTATCAACTACATTATACTAAGGACGGCACAAATATCCATGCCCGAGGGGGGATTCGAACCCCCGACCGTAGTGGCCGTGCAGGCCATGATTGGAGCGCCTCAGTCTCCTCGGCCACCGCGGCCGGCGGTGGTTTGTTTGTGTGGTTTTATTGCATCATTAATAGTTAATATGTTATTCTAATGTTCCCAAATCGTCTTTCCTTAGCATAAAGTAACTGTCCCTCAAATTGTGCTTTCATTCCGTTCGCACTTGATATCACTCTATTTCATTGTGAAACGATGATTCTATTTTAGATAATCATATCTTGTGGTTCATAACGATACATTTCTTCATTTACTTGGCTAAATGGCTGATATTTGCCAGTTGTTCATCTATTTGCCAGTTGTCTCTGCGAGAGACCGTATAACATGTACTTTGGAACCAAATATTTGTAACGTATTGTCTTTACGACTCTATCGAGAATATTTGACGCAGAGGGTGATTTCATGTTTCCGTGACTGTGACGCTGTGCCCTTGACACGTCACCAGAAAAACATCAACACTGTAAAGGGGGACGATCCTCCTCGGACTGCTGATGCAACGGCCCGCTCCCAGCATGCAAAGTTGTGTGACGCAGCGGAGGCGGAACGGACGAAATAGGTACGTGCATCATGCCGCGTAGGCCCGAGAAACAGCGGGTGTTCCCTGTCCGCGCTAGCCAGCTGCTGACGCAATTTACCCACACTGATGACGACACTGATAAGGCGGCGGTGTGCGGAGCTGCCGGCAGATGGCACCAGCTGCCGAGCCGCCTAGCGCAGGGGTGGGCAAAATGTTATTCTTGGGCGCGTGTTGCTGAAATCTATCATCTCTGTCGCACTGTTGCCAACCTCATATTTTAAGGGTTTCGAATGTAGATACGTTAAGATTTCAACTCGTTCTTGCTTTCCTAGTAACAATGTTCAAAATGAGCTCAGAATGAAACATGTTTAGCAATTTCGAAATTTTTTTTCAGAGAAATTGCAAGATTACATAGGCTGTACAGAAAAAATAATATACATATATTAGACGATAAAGTTCCGACGAAACGTCTCTTACAAAACGAAGAATTGTGACGAAACAAAACTAAAATTATATATAAAATAAAATAACTTGTAACTATTAAAGGAAGTAGATGGATTTACAATCGCGAAATCGCAACCTTCCTCTGTGAAACTGCTTTGGAAACAATTTAATATTTCGGCATTTAGAGTGTTTAAACTCCATTACGCTCACAGAGTATCTGGATACGTGGTTTCGACACTTTTACCGATTTGAAGCAGGCCCGAAATTTGTTAGGATTTTCTGCCAGATCGGTACGCAGAACTTTGCTTGCGAAGTCGTCGAACGCCTCTCGCATGGCCCTCATTACGCTAGTTTTGGCATCGTGTTAAATTCTCTGCTTACAAAGATTTCCAATGCGATTTTATGAAGGTAACGAAAGTGCTTCAGAAATGTAATGCATCAATTGTGAATTGTGACAATGGTTTATATTGTTAAGGCCCCTGATTGGATTGACTTATGTTCAAATGTTTGTAAAGTTATGGTACCTAAGTGCAGTAGTCACCGGTTCCTCAACAAACATACCACTTAAACTAACTTATCCTCAGAACACCACACACACACACACACACACACACACACACACACACACACACACAAAAGAGAAAACTCGAACCTCCGACGGGAACGGCTGCACGCACCGCAGCAAGACGCCTTAGCGCGCACAGCTATTCCGCCGCGGCGGCATCGTGTGATTAGGGCTTGACTGCTACATTTATAGTTGCAGTGAAGTTCACTTTGCATTCATAACAGACAAACCTACTGTTTTAGAATTAGTAGAATTATAGAAAATTTTTCCAGTGTTAACTGGAACTGAAATTTAGAAGAAAGCAGGCATAAAAATACAGGAAGCTAAAAGTCATATACAACTAGTACAGAATCCAGACCGCAGTTATTGGAATCGATGGGCAGGAGTAGCTAAGAACGAACGTGTCTAGACTTTCCAGGGTGTGATCCAGTTAATATATAGGAGAACGAAAGTACGGGAGAAGCAATTAAAACTGTATGTTTTGCCTATGAGACTATAATTCTCTTAAAAGCGGCAAATAACTTATAAGAGCATTGAACAGAATAGACAGTCTTACGAAAAAAAGGTTCTAACATGACTGTCAACAAAGGTAAGTCACTAGTAATGGAATGGAATCAGAGGATAGTGACAGAATTCAGTTAGGAAATAAAACCTTAAAAGTACACGAGGTTTGCTATTTGGGTAGTAAAATAATTGACGCTGTCCAATGTAAGGAAAACTGTGAACTGGTAATAGCAAGGAATGCATTTACGAAAAAAGGCGTTATTTGACATCTAATAGAAATTGATCTTTTAATATGTCTTTCCTGAAGGTACTTTTATAAAAGGTACGGATCTGAAATATAGCCAAAAAGCAGTTCAGACAAGAACAGAAGAGCTTCTGTGGTACAGAAGAATGTTAAAAATTAGACTAGTAGGTCTAAAAAGTAATCAACTGGAAATGAAAAGAACTAGGTAAAACAGAAAGTTGTGGAACAAATCGACTAAAGGAAGGGTTCGGTCCTTAGGAGACACAAGAAATCGTCAGTGTAGTACTAAAGTCCTGTGTTGTCAGATTTGAAGAAACATCGGCATCTGCATCAAAGGGCAAAGAATGACAATCCTTGGCGATCTATCGTTTCTGACATTACGCAGCACTGGAGGCGATGCAACTTCTCTCGCAGCAGTGGTCAGCAGCTACGAGTAAATGCTCTGTACTTAGCGCATGCGCCTTCGTACTTTCGTTGTGTAGGCAAGGCGTTCCACAGTTCCACACAGACACGGCGATAGCGGTTTGGCTTCCTCACTTGATGATGGCGGCCAGGAGGAACGCAGAAATATTGTGTACAGATGTCAGTATGACCCTGCTGGAAACCCGACTAGAATTTGATCACTAAAAATAATATACGGGCTAGAAATTATAGAGAGAGACTAAGGCTTAAATAGAGTGAGCAAGTATGAAAGTATACAAGGTTGTAGGTTGTAGTTGTTATGGAGAGATGAAATTTTTGAACAAGGCATATTAGTGATGAGAGACATATCAATCCAATCACGGGCCTAACAACACAAAACATTGTCACAATTAAGGGGAGACGGAAGGCAATTTTTATCCCTACTCTGCCAATGCTATTTTACCATCTGAATAGGTACACTTTTCAAAGGAACTATAAGTGATAAAACAACGAAATTATTTTAATGCATATATATATATATATATATATATATATATATATATATATATATATATATATCAATTTAGAAGTAAAATGAGCATAATGACTCTAATGGTTTTGAAGAATTTTTTTTATTCTTTCACCAGTAAAATTTAACTTTTTTAGTACTTGTAATGATTTATTACCATCTTCAGTACAAAAAAGACCGAATTTCATCTTTCTAACCCCATTAGTTTATCAAATAATGGTACCTGAAAGTAAAAAAAAAAATGTAGTTTTGAGAAAAATCAATTTAAAGTTTAATATTGCAATTCTAGTACAGTTATTGATGAGAATTAGTTACCACTAATATTTTCCTGCACCATATTGAGAATCATCTGAATCCTACTGATCTTCTTTTATTCTCTTGGACCCTCTTCTTTTCTGTCTAGCTTCTTTTTTGCATTTTAAATGAGCAATATCAGCTTTGCGGATTCTCTCTTTATCTATTCGCACCAAGGACTTGGAGTATTTCCACTAGATTGTATGCCCAATAATTCCAAAACATCCAATTTTCTAGTTACACCATCACTGAAGCATAAAATAGCATCACAAACACTAAATTTGACGGTTGTGATCTGAACAAATACAGTTTTTGGCAACGTTCGAAAGCAATAAGAAACACGATCGGAACAAAAAGTATCTATACGAGATACAGGGTGGGAAACATTGAAGCGATAAAAAAATAGAAGCATGAAATAATATATAACGAGTAAAAGAATGCTGTGTGCATTTTCTCCGCATGGCGCAGAAGGGAAGGCGTGGCCAGATTGCCCAGAGCTCCAGAAAAACCATCACAACTCACGAAAAAATTGTCGGATTTATATAAAACAAAAACTGTTTCACGCAGGAAATACCAGGAATTTCAAATACGCAAAATATAATTTCTGAGCCCAGTTGCCTTCCGTCTCCCCTTAATTCATTACATTTCTGAAGCACTTTAGTTATAAAATCGTATCGGAAATCTTTGTATGCAGAGAATTTTTTTATTTATACGGTTTCGGCAAGTATATTTTGTCATCTTCATGGCTTTCAATATTTAAATATTATATGTAATATTTTGTCACTGTTACTTATAGTCGGGGTAAGAGTTTGTAAGACTACTGTCTTACTCATGGGCTTCGGACTTCTTGTAACAAGTTTAACTCCAGATATAAAGATGTTTTATGTTCGACATACCCAGGCCCAAACACAGACTGCATGTAACCGTGACAAAATATTACTATTGGATTATATTATATTATATTAGACTAGTTGCTAAACCAGGTATTGTCCGCGTCTTATATTAGAAACGAAAATAGAAATTCGGAAAAGATTTCATCTTCATGTGTTCATGAAAACAGCTTTGAAATTATAAAGGAGTAAAACAAAGAAATATGCAAAATGTGCAAGTGCAGTATCTAAAGAAAGAAACATAACACTGTAATAAAATATAAATGATATGTAACATTAATTTAATTCCAATTTGACTATAAACGATATATCTACATCTACATGGGATACTCTGCAAAACACATTTCAGTGCCTGGCAGAGGGTTCATCGAACCACCATTATACTATTTATCTTCCATTCCATTCTCCGTTCGAGCTCTGATTTCTCGGATTTTATTCTGATGATCATTTCTACCTATGTAAGTGGGAGTCAACATTATATTATCAGATTCGGAGGAGAATGTTGGCAATTGGAGTTTCGTAAGTAGCACACGCCGCAGCGATAAGCGCCATTGTTGTAATAATTCCCCTCCCAGATCCGTAACGTTGTCTCCCGTGTATCGTGACAATACGAAACGAGCTGCCCTTCTTTGGACTCTTTCGATGTCCTCCGTGAAACCCACCTGATAAGGATTCCACACTGGGCTGCAATACTCCAAAAATGGACGGGCAAGCGTAGTTTATGCAGTTTCTTTAGTAGTTCTGTTGCATCTTTTAAGGGTTCTGCCAATAAAATGAAGTCTGGTTCGCCTTTCCCACGACGTGCTCTTTACAGTTTAAGTCTGAAGTAATAGTAATTTGTGGAGTTTACGGCCTTCACATTTGACTGATTTATCTTGTAAACAAAGTTTAACGGGTTTCTTTTCGTACTCATGTGGACGACTTCACACTTCTAGTTATTTAGAGTCAATTGCCAATTTTTGCACCATAGAGATATCCTATTCAGATCTTTCTGCAGTTGGTTTTGATCTTCAGATGATTTTACTAGACGGTAAATGAAGGCGTCATTTGCAGACAACCTACAAGAGCTAATTAGATTTTCTCCTAAATCTTTTATGTAAATAAGGAACAGCAGAGGACCAACAACACTACCCTGTTGAACGCCCGATATCACCTCTGTTTTATTTGTTGCCTTACCATCGATTACTACAAACTGTGTCCTCTCTGTCAGGAAATCTCCTATCCAGTCGCAAATTTGGTGTGACCTACCATAACCATGCAATTTGATTAAAAGCCGTTTGTGAGGTACGCAATCGATTTGCGAACCCTTCTCGATAGCACCCATCACTTCGTATGAATAAAGAGCTAGTTGTGTTTTGCATGAACGATATTTTCTAAATCCGTGTTGACCTTGGGTCAGTAGACAATTCTGTTCGAGATAATTCATAATATTTGAATTCAGGATATGTTCCAAAACCCTGCTGCAAGTTGACGTCAATGAAATAGGCCTGCAGTTTAGTGGGTTACTCCTACTGCCTTTCATGAATATAGGTGTGACCTGTGCAACTTTCCAATCTTTCGGTACAGAGCCTTCTTTGAGAGAGCGGTTGTATATGACTGTTAAGTAAGGAGCTATCGCTTCAGCATAATCAGATAGAAATCTAAAGGGTATACAGTCCGTACCAGAAGACTTGTTCGTGTTAAGTTGCTTCACAACTCCAAGGATATCTACTTCAACGTTACTCATAATGGCCTCTGTAATTCGAAATCTGGAATATTGGTTTCGTCTTCATTGGTGAATGAGTTTCTAAAAGCTATGGTTTAATAACTCTGCTTTAGTAGCGCTGTCATCGGCAGGATCGTTATTACTATCACGTAGTGAGGGTATTGCTTGTGTTTTGCCCCTAGTATATGACCAAAATATCTTTGGGTTTTCAGTCAAATTTGGAGAAAGAGTTTCGTTGTGAGAAGTACCGTAGACATCTCGCATTGAAGTCCTCGCTAAATTTCGAGCTTCTATGTAGGATCGCCAATCCTGAGGGTTCTGTGATCGTTTAAATTTAGCAAGCCTTTTTCTTTGCTTTTGCGTCAGTGTCCTGACCTGTTTTGTGTACCAAGGGGAATCATCATCTTCTTTTATTAATTTATTTCGTATAAAGCTATCAAATGCAGTCGATACCACTTCTTTGAAATTGAGCCACATCTGGTCTACACCTACTTTTAGTGTTAGAAACGAGTAGATGTTGTCTTTCAAGTAGCAATGTATTTTATTTCTATCTTCTTACTTGTCCAGGAGCTAGAATGAATAAATTATTTGGTGAGCCGACGCTTGAGCAGGGGACATAGAGTTGTCCATGCGAGAGAAACGGAATGTAAAATCCACAGATTGTCCCTTGTTAATCGTAATAGAAAATACGAGTTTCATTGGAAACTGCAGTCTCTCAGAATACTGAAGTCTCGTAGCCGGCCGCGGTGGCCGAGGCGCTTCAGTCACGGTCTGCACGGCCACTACGGTCGGGGGTTCGAATCCCCACTCGGGCATGGATATTTGTGCCATCGTAGTTCGTAAGTAGTTCATAAGTAGTTTGTAAGTTTAGGGACTGATGACCCCGTAGTTGAGTCTCATAAGCTTTACAAACATTTGAACGTTTTTGAAGTCTCGTAAATCACGCGTCGCGTGATGGGGGTGTAAGAAGATTGCCTGTTGGAGGTCGTCAAAAAATCTCAAAATTCAGAATGCGTAATGATATGCTCTAGTAATAATAATTTTGTTATTGAATATTGTAGCAAATCACAACTAATGGGTCGCAACAACACTTTCGCATTGTAAGTTAGAATTTTGAATAAATAAAAAAAATTGATGTTAATTAACTTAAAACAGTCACTGTAGTAATTAATTAAGCTTGGCCCTATCTGACTTAGCATTGACTACAGCCTCCAACTAGCACCTCTTACGATTCACAAACAGCACAACTTCACTAACAAATGTGTCAGGATTCATGTAGTGGTGATGGCGTGTTCGTGTTATAATCAAAATTGTAATAGCAGATAAACTCTGATTGCAATGATAATAGCTCAATACAGTGAAACTCCGTGGTGCAATGAGCTTCACAAATACTACAGTCAAAGTTCTCAATAATTTTGATATTATTGTTTAAAGCATTCAAGTTCCTTATAAAACTTTACGTAAAGTTTTTTTTTTTTTAAATTGTAATTGGTTCCAGGGCCTGGGTAGCGTACGCGTGTAACTGGCTGAGCAGAGTTTGGCATTTAACGTATTTCATAAAAAATTGACTACTGTTAGCCTGGTTACTTTCTACATAAATGAAACCAACTTTACTTTACTTGCAAACTCTGTTGCACTTTAATTACTAGTCTCTGTGGTTGCAACACGTTTAGCAATTCTTTAACTCGTCTAGCAATTTTCTTTAAAACTGATCGTAATTACTTGAAAATGATTGAACTTGTTAGTCAATGTACAGGCTTGCATATTCAACATAATCTAATAATGGTGATAATGGGGTGACTACAACTACTTACAAAATTAAGACTGGTTTCAAAATAAGTCATGTATAATTGAACCAAAGTTCTGATTGGGTTGACACTACATTTACATGCATACAAAATAAAATGTTACAAAAGTACTCATCTGCTTTCGTCGTGAAGTCCATACAAGACAGATATGATTACAATAGGTACTCTTACTACAACAACGATCACACTCGGTGACAATAGACTTGATATCAAACAATTTCTTTTCTTGCACTCATGAAAAAAGATTACACTGATCGAGTATAAATAAACTTATTTCGCACTTCCTTCAATACAGTACGCCTCTCAGGCTTATTGCAATTGCATTAAACTCGCGCCACACTGCGCCTACCGTGCCTCTGCACTATCAACAAAACATTTATGTGTTTACTATAGCGAGTCCGCTCCGCGACTGCATTTATGTCTTTACTTTGGCGAGTCCGCACCGCGACTGCTTCAGCAGCGCGACACTCACAGCTACTACAAAGACAGTCTTTACCACAGGTTCAACATTGTCTCTGGCGCATTGGTAACTTACAAAGAATGTCCGTGCATTCATGCGGGTTTACACATACAGTACATGTTTACACTAAATGATTCAATATTGAAAGTGACGTTACATAAGAAATATCTCTAGCATACAAGAAATGAAAAATACATGAACTAAACAAATATAAGACAATATATACATTACTTTAAATCAAACTGTAAGATTCACCAACAGGTGTACTCTTACATCCTGCCCGGGTTGAGAAAAAAAAAAAAAAAAAAAAAAAAAAAAAAAAAAAAAAAAAAATCTTATCCTTAAAACACATATTTCATATAGGAAAAATTACATGACATAAAATAAAGATACATAATATTGGTTACATGGCATTACATAAGATACAAAAGTAGAAAGTTGCATTACATTATTTACAAAATTTGATATGTTGGGATGCGTCGGTGTGTGACATAATCGGCGTATAAACCTGCAAAAAATAGCACTGCACTCAATTGACCTTCATGGCCGAGCTTGATAGCTCCACTTTATTGCACATCACTTCACACGCTACATTTCGTAGTCCCGTTGGATGAAGCGGTGTGTGTTCCTTTGGAGTCGCTACCGCCCATGGCTGTCGGCTCCTTTCAAGTCGTTCGCGCCGGCGGCTGACCGCGCGACGCAATTGTTGCCTCTGGTAGCGGCTGCCGCTGGCGGCACGTCTAATGTCCGAGAGCGCATTGTCGCCGCTCCTCAGGCCCGCATACCAAGCTCTCATCCACTTGTTTTGTTTGTTGTGTGCTAACCTGCAAACGGGGCTTAGCTTCAGTCTTTATCTCGCATTCACATACACAGTAATTAAAATAAATGATAAGTTATACAATACATTAATATTTACAAGTCATGTTTATCACATCAGTCTTTCAGTTGTAGTGTAGTTCCCCTTACAATATTATGATTACAACTTACATACTAGTGATAAAATTTTTTAATGTCACAAACATGTCTGAGTCCTACATTTTTATTGTTCTTTATGGAAACCAGCTCCATAGCATTAGTATGTTTGACTTTGTTTACACGGTAGGGTCCCAAATACCATCGGTAAAACTTCTTGCATCCGTTATCATGTGGTTTACCCAGCTTTTTGTTTCGTAGTAAGACAAGGTCTCCTTCTTCAAATTTTCTTTCTGGATATCTATTATTATGGGTTCTGTTCCTGGCCTCAGCACTTTTCTTTAAATTCTGCACAGCTAAAGATCGTATTCTTCTTTTGTTTATACGAACGTTATTCACTGGCAGCTCAATCATACTTCGGATGGGGATCTTTGCTGGTATACCCTGTTGTATCTTGATTGGTTCGTACCCAGTTGAGGTGTGTACAAGGTTGTTGGTAACATCTTCAAATTCGTTCACGTATAAGTCCCAGGATTTTTGATTCTTGTAGGCATACGTGCGTAAAAATCGGCCCAATTCTCGCATCACCCTCTCGCAAATGTTACTCTGAGGTCTGTACCGTGAAATGTAAATCGGCTTGATTTTATTTCTCCTTAGCATCTGCTTCCAAGTCTCGGACACATACTGAGGTCCATTATCGCTTAACACTTTCTTAACACTACGGTACTTGGGCAGTATATATTTCTCAAATTCTTTGCTGACGGTCTTCGCTGTTGCTCTCTTTAACGGCCGTATGACCACGTATTTCGATAGTACATCTATCGCCACTAGAACATATCGATAGCCACCTCTAGATTTGATAACTGGTCCGTACAAATCGGTTGCTATAATTTCATTCACCTGTGCTGACAAAATGGCATTCCACTTGGTTTGCATTGTGATTGTACTGGGCTTCATGGTTTGGCAAATTTTACAAATTCTTCTGACCCTTCGCAACATATCTGGAAAATAAGTAACTTCCTCCAATTTTGCTTTGCATCTAACAGGTCCGCAGTGTCCGAATTTCAGATGTATGAACCAAATAAGCTTGTTTATAATTTCTTCTGGTACGTATATCTTCCAGCCTTGATCATCGTTGCCTTTCCTGAAGTATAATGCTCCTCTAAAAATTTTGTGGTATTGGCGTAAATGCACATTCTCTGGATTGGAGATCTTTTGCACTATTGTTCTGATTCGCTCGTCTTTTTTCTGCAAATCCACTATTGACCTAAAGTTTTCTCTAAGATAATTTTCAAACGGCACATTTTGTATAAGCATCACTGTTACTTCATCTGTTATTCTGTCCGCTTTGTCCTTATTACTTTCTTGTATCGGCAATCTTGACAAACAGTCAGCTATAACATTTTCTTTTCCGGCTATGTGCTTTATATCGAAATCATATTGTTGTAAGAATAGCGTCCAGCGTGTTAATCTTCCTGGCATTAGCTTGCTTTGTTTCATAAATTGCAGAGCTCGATGATCAGTATACACTGTGGTCTTTCTTCCTGCCAGAAAGAGATGAAATTTCTTAAACGCCCACACTGCCGCTAAGCACTCTTGTTCTGTGACAGTGTATCTCTTTTCTGCTGGGCTAAGTACCCTACTGGCGAAAGCTATTGTGCAATGTTTTCCCTGTTCATTAATTTGGTAGAGTTCTGCTCCTATTCCAACGCCACTAGAGTCAATTGCTAAACAAAAATCTAATGACATATCAGGATGAAATAGTATTGGTGCCTTAACGAGACTTTCTTTAATTTTGATGAATTCCTGTTGGCATTCGGGGGTCCACTTCCAGGGTTTATATTTTTTGAGTAGCTCATGCATATTCGGCGCTGCAAGTGCCTCAATTGTTGCGAATGGACGATAATAGCCCACGGCTCCCATAAATGATTTTAATTGCTTCCTCGTTACTGGCGCTGGACAGTCTCTGATAGCCGCGATCTTTTCCAAGTCTGGCTTTATTCCTTCCTGCGTAATTATGTGGCCCAAGAATTTTAACTCGAACTTGCAAAACTGTGATTTCTCCACGTTTATAGTCATTCCGAACTCTCTAAATTTGCTCAGTACTTCACCCAACAATCCAAAGTAATTATCCCAATTTTGCGCTCCAATCACCACATCATCCACGTAGACAATTATTTTGTTCAGCAGCTCCTCTCCCAAAACGTGGTCCATTGCTCGAATAAATGCGGCCGTACTAATTTTTAGTCCAAAAGGTAAGCGACAGAATTGGTATGATTTGCCATTTACCAGAAAGGCTGTATATTGCCGACATTCTTTACTCAATTCTATTTGCCAAAAGGCACTGATCAGATCTAATCCTGCTAAAATTTTCTTATCATGAAATCTTGATAATAATTCGTCTATGCTCAGGGCTCGGTCATTTTCTGCTTCAATAATTTCGTTTAATTTCCTGGCGTCCAGTACTAGACGTATCTCGCCGTTCCTCTTCACCACTGGTATGATAGGATTGTTAAAGTTAGAGGTACTCCTTTCAATAATGTTATTCTTAAGCATTCTTTGGATTTCCTTGTCTACTTTCTCTTTCATCGCGAAGGGAATAATATATGGTTTCTTGTAGAACTTCTGTTGACTGTTCACCTTGAAACTGTACTTGTAATCTTTGATATATCCAACCTTTTCTTTAAAGACTACGTGATATTGATACAGAAGCTGCTCTAGCTCGACTAGCCTCTCCTCAGGAATGTTTTCAATATTAACCACTTTCTGACGAATCCTTTGTCTTATCTCTTCCTCATCAACAGTAGAATGATTTACGTCATAATAATTAGTCTCCTCTTCTTCGTTAAGGTACACAGAGTCAACGTAATGTTGCATCTCTGCGTGTGTTTTCTCTTTCACTTCGAACAAGTTCCATTTCGTTTTGATTCCACCCACATTCCATTCTATATATTTTTTATAATAATTAATCTTCATTTCTAACTTCCGCATCGTGTCCGCACCAATCACGACGTCGGTCTTTAATCCTCTGACAACTAAAAATTCTGCCACTATGGCCTGTTCACATACAATAATCTCTAGCATTACTCGTTTCCGTACTTGCACGCTTTGCTTTGGTATAATAGATGATGTGTTTATATTGCAAGAGTCTTCTTTGATAATTAGCTTCTGCTTGCGGCTAATTAAGTACAAATCCTCTTCGATTGCATTGTACTGGCTTCCGGTGTCCGGTGTCACAGTAACAATCCGTTCTCCTACAAATCCGGTAATTATCAAGTTCATTTCGGTGTCCTCTTGGGTGTCGTCTTCTTCGAGTAAAAAATGTGTCCTTTCTTTGTGTGTCAATCCAAATAAGGTTTCATTTTGCTGTACCCCACTTCTTCGTCCGCTGCAATGCTCTTGATTCACATAACTACAGTCAGACGGTTCATTTACAGTTGAGTGTTTCATTTTCACGCGTCGTCTTCTCCAGTACTCTGTGCCGGCTCGCGGCGCGTCACGCCTCATTGTTGTCGGCACGTTGCCGTAGACCGTAGAGATCTTCAAATCGTTCGTCCTTCTCTTTTAACCTTTCTCTTTGCCTTTGTTTGCCATGACTTGTTTTTATGTCTTCCTGGCTGCACCTGATATTAAATGTCTTTACTGGATGTTCCACTTGCTGTAATAATTCGGTGGTGTACTGGTTTCCTTCGTCTTCAACAGTCAAAATATTTGTTTTCAGATCCACGACCGCTTTGACTTTCTGTAGCCAATCAGCTCCAATTATCAATGGAATATTTATTTCTTCCACTACTGCAAACTCATGGTAAAATAGTTGGTTAAGCTGATTGATTTTAAACGGCAAGAAAATCTTCTTCTTTGATTCCACAAATTTAGAATTGAAAGCTCCATATATTTTCAATCTAGTTGCTGGAAGTTCCACTATTCTATGCAAGCTTTTCTTAACATCCTCATAAATCGATCGTGTCACAATCGAAATCATCGACCCAGTATCAATTAATGCTTCATAATCCTTGCTTCCGATTACCAGTTTTAGTTTCGGACATGTATTGCTTTCGCTTTGTCTGGCGTCTCTCAATACTCGTATTTCAGTTCTAAGCACATCTTCTTCTTCCGTTGATAACTTTTGTTGTTCATCTGACTTTCGGACGTCATTGCATTGTCTCATCTGCGGTGCTGTTGTTGCAACGTCGTGGTGGCTCCAAATTTCGATATGCTCGATGATGTCAAGAAACTCATTCTGCAATGAATCATAATTTTCTGCTACTTCTTCCGTACAGGTGGTTAAGGTATCTGCTGCTTTGTTGTCTGGTTCTCCCTGCTCATCTTCTGTCGTATCCGATTCGTCACTGTCTTCCGTCTCTTCCACGTCAGTATCTTCTTCCAGTTGAACACAAGTTTTCTTATCTTGATCATTGTTATCCAGTAACGCATCTATTGCTTCAACGAACATTCTTTCATGGTATTCTTGTTTCGTTTCTGGCCCAACTGTTGCCTTATTTATTTGCGCTGATGCGTCAATAACTTTGTTTATTTGCGTGCCCTCAAGCTTCTTTGCTTCTACAGTTGTTGTTCGTTCACTACATTCGTAGTCTTGTATATAACGTCAGTTTCGTCTTCATCATCTGTCGTTGTCCATTCATTATCGGAGTCTTCTTTCTTTGCATTTTCGTCTGAGCTCGTCGGTCCTTCAGTCCCCTTCAAAGGCTTTGCGGCCTCGCCGCGGGGCAAAGCAGGCCGCTCAATTAGTTTTCTTCAACGTGCGTTTTCTTCATGATTGTTCGTACTTTGATTACGTATTTCGTGGTTGGTGTCTCCATTATCTACTGTGCGTGCTTCTAACGCATAAACCTGTTTGTCGCGAGGTCCCGGTTTCTCATAGACTGTTCTTCCGTCTCCTCTTCTTCTGTCTACATTACGTGACTGATTGTATTCTTTGGGCCTAGCTCCGGTGTTTTGCCAATCATTTCGATTATTCCTCTCTCTATTACGATTTTCCTGTCGGTCTCGTCTCGGTTCTTCTTCTCTCTGATGACGTTGCCGTCGATCATCTTGTCGGCCGTTATTGGTATCACCTCCTCGTGACCTGTCTTCCCGTGTATCCGCTTGCAGGTGCCCGTATCCGTTATCTTCACGGCGAGTACCTTCGTCCCTCCGATAATGTCGATCATCCGTTCCATTCCTATTCCCTCTGTCCTGTCGGTTGGGACGGTCTCCATTTTCCCAGCTTCGATCACATCTTTCCAAGACTTCCATAAATTTTTCTATAGCTAAAGCTGGTTGTACAATGAAAAGATCTCGCACACGTCTGGGCAATTTCGCTAACATTACTGAAATGAAAGCTCGCTCCGGTATTGGATAGCTAAGATACCTATTCTTATTCTAGTAATGTTTCACATATTTCTCCATCGTACTGAATTTATTTGCGTTAAAGATCGGTGCTGTGTGAATATCTTCATAAACTTCATCCTGCTTTGCTTCTGACCAATGTTTGCGTATTAGTTGATCCTTAAATTCGCGGTAGCTTCTGCTCTCGCTACTCATGTCCATAACGTCATTATGAATACTTTCATGCACGTTGGACAGAACATAATTTATACACATGCGATCCGACCAATCTCGCGGTAAAGTTTGTTCGATATGATTCAAAAATTTCATTATATGGATGTCGCCATCTGGTTTGAATAGTGGCGGTCTGATACTACGCAAATACTTTTCCATTCGTCTATTATTTTCGGTGCGCCTTGCCTCCTCATTGTTGTCAACACAAGGCAATGGCGCAACATTTCTTTGTTCCGGTACAGTTCCGTTCAAATTTATTTCGTAATGCGAATTCCCGTTACTGGTTTCGGTGACAGATTTTGTCGTTTCAAAGCTGACGTTTCCTGCAGCAGGCTGCCTCACGAGATGATAACAATTATCTGTTGCGTCATCATTGTGACTGCCAACTTGCGCTTCTGTACTAGGCGGGGTCCACTTATTGTTTTCATGTTCCACAACACGCTGGATTTCTCTTTGCATCTGAACAATTCTTTCCTCAGTGTGTTTTAATCCCTGTTCGAGTCCCGCGACTTTGTCCTTGGTTCTGTTTAACGATTTTTTAACCAAAGTGACTTCGTTACTGCACTCGGTGTGACGCTCCTCACAAATTTTTTGCGCCTGCGTAATCTGTTGTTCCGTTTGCGTGGCTAAATCATCTATCCTTTTTTCCTGTTTACTTATTTGCTTCCTAACGTGTTCATTTTCCTTTTTTATTTCTTCGATTTTTTTATCTATTTCCTTTATGTCCTGTCTAAGTTCCCGTCTTAGTTCTAACTGTGATTTTTCGATTTTTTTATCTATTTTCTTTATTTCTGTGATATTTCGATTTTTTGACCAAGATTCCCGCTCATTTCTAACTGTGACTTTTCAAGATTCCGGCTCATTTTTAACTGTGACTTTTCAAGATTCCGGCTCATTTCTAACTGTGACTTTTCAAAATTCTGGCTCATATTTTGAATGAATTGCATTAACGCACTTATGTCTGCATTTCCTTGAGGCACAGCATCCCTCATTTTTGTCCTTCGCCTATCCTTTTTATTTCTGTCGATTTTCCGTTCCTCCTCACTACTTGATGACAGATCATCTGATGAACATTTAGCCTCCGATTCGTTCTGATGTTCGTCAATTACCTTTTGCTGATCACTAACATTGTCCGCGATCTCATCCATGTTAATTTTCTCTCCATTAATTACGTGACCAACGTTTATCGCTAACCTGCGATCGTTTGAGTGTCTCAAATCTGTACTACTTCTTCGAACCTCATTTTGATCACGTGTAATTACTTGTCGATCTACGTTCAAATTTGCATTTTCCATTTCTGGTACATTTTCCATTTCGGTAACTTTTTCTAATCTTGAATCCATTGTTGATGCCTGGCTTCTACGCATTATCGCGTTCCTAGTAAGGACCCTACTTTTCTCTATTGTTGCGTCACGATGACGCTGCCCTACTGGTGCCATGTTTAAACTTTTCAACAATGTTTCAAAATCAACAACCGATATACAAATTTCAAATCCAATAAACAGTCAATCAATATACAGAAAAAAATAATAAATCAAAATTTAATGATAACTTAATTACTATTACTTAATTAGCAAATGTCTTGCCAAACCAGTTACAAACGTAGGCGCCCAAACTATCCTGGCAGTAGTCGCCAATTGTAAGAAGATTGCCTGTTGGAGGTCGTCAAAAAATCTCAAAATTCAGAATGCGTAATGATATGCTCTAGTAATAATAATTTTGTTATTGAATGTTGTAGCAAATCACAACTAATGGGTCGCAACAACACTTTCGCATTGTAAGTTAGAATTTTGAATAAATAAAAAAAATGATATTAATTAACTTAAAACAGTCACTGTAGTAATTAATTAAGCTTGGCCCTATCTGACTTAGCATTGACTACAGCCTCCAACTAGCACCTCTTACGATTCACAAACAGCACAACTTCACTAACAAATGTGTCAGAATTCATGTAGTGGTGATGGCGTGTTCGTGTTATAATCAAAATTGTAATAGCAGATAAACTCTGATTGCAATGATAATAGCTCAATACAGTGAAACTCCGTGGTGCAATGAGCTCCACAAATACTACAGTCAAAGTTCTTAATAATTTTGATATTATTGTTTAAAGCATTCAAGTTCCTTATAAAACTTTACGTAAAGTATTTTTTTTTTTTTTAAATTGTAATTGGTTCCAGGGCCTGGGTAGCGTATGCGTGTAACTGGCTGAGCAGAGTTTGGCATTTAACGTATTTCATAAAAAATTGACTACTGTTAGCCTGGTTACTTTCTACATAAATGAAACCAACTTTACTTTACTTGCAAACTCTGTTGCACTTTAATTACTAGTCTCTGTGGTTGCAACACGTTTAGCAATTCTTTAACTCGTCTAGCAATTTTCTTTAAAACTGATCGTAATTACTTGAAAATGATTGAACTTGTTAGTCAATGTACAGGCTTACATATTCAACATAATCTAATAATGGTGATAATGGGGTGACTACAACTACTTACAAAATTAAGACTGGTTTCAAAATAAGTCATGTATAATTGAACCAAAGTTCTGATTGGGTTGACACTACATTTACATGCATACAAAATAAAATGTTACAAAAGTACTCATCTGCTTTCGTCGTGAAGTCCATACAAGACAGATATGATTACAATAGGTACTCTTACTACAACAACGATCACACTCGGTGACAATAGACTTGATACCAAACAATTACTTTTCTTGCACTCATGAAAAAAGATTACACTGATCGAGTATAAATAAACTTATTTAGCACTTCCTTCAATACAGTACGCCTCTCAGGCTTATTGCAATTGCATTAAACTCGCGCCACACTGCGCCTACCGTGCCTCTGCACTATCAACAAAACATTTATGTGTTTACTATAGCGAGTCCGCACCGCGACTGCTTCAGCAGCGCGACACTCACAGCTACTACAAAGACAGTCTTTACCACAGGTTCAACATTGTCTCTGGCGCATTGGTAACTTACAAAGAATGTCCGTGCATTCATGCGGGTTTACACATACAGTACATGTTTACACTAAATGATTCAATATTGAAAGTGACGTTACATAAGAAATATCTCTAGCATACAAGAAATGAAAAATACATGAACTAAACAAATTTAAGACAATATATACATTACTTTAAATCAAACTGTAAGATTCACCAACAGGTGTACTCTTACAGGGGAAGTTTTGTGATTCATTGTTTACGACGTCATATCTCCTGAATTAAGTGAAGTAGGTAGTTTTTAACCTCGCTGCGATTGTTATCTGATAGTAAGCAATATGTGTACCAAGCTTAGTTGAAATAGGTCCATTATTTTAAGAGGAGACGTGGAAAAATAGCGCATGATGTAGCAGTTATATCTCCTGATATACGTGTGGTTCTGTGATGTTCATTTGAAGGTAAATTCAGTGGCATATGTGCCTAATGTCTGCAAAATATATACTGAATTATGATAGTGGTAAATACGTAATATATCGAAACCTCATGCGTGATTATCCGGTTTTTCGTGAACCTAATTGTTTATGTATTCATATCTCATGCAATATTTGTCGAACTGTGATATAATATCGAAGGAACATTCAGTTGCATGTATGTGTAGTGTCTGTGAATTGTTTCGCGAATACAATTAACAGTGTAGAAGTAATAGCTTTTAGCGTCATCCCAAATGCCGTAGATACACAATGAACATCGGAAAAGTAGTAAGCGACATTTTTTCTTTCGTAATTTTGTTGGGGTTGTCAGCGAGAAAAAGTTTCGTAAAGATTTGAAATCATGGTTAAAATTTATTGCAAGTCGCTAAGTGTTTCCATTCTCAAATAGTTGACGAATCAAATACGCTATCACGCGCGGCAAGGTATGCCAGTTTTCATTATTTCAGACTTAGCTACAGAATTATGTTCACGAACTATATTAGTGGTGTCATGCCATTTACCGAATTGAACGGAATGTATTATCTTTTATGAAAATTGAATAAGATTCCATTTGCAGAGAATTACTTAATAATTTTCTGAAAGAAATTATTTACAATTTCACTGGTTAACTCTTGTTTGTTAGGAGTGATTACTATACTTGTATATCAGCAAAAAAGAACAATTTTTTGCATCATTGTGAATTATAGAATGGCAAATCATCAATATATATCAAGGACAGCAAAGGACTCAAGACCGAGCCCTGTGGGACACCATTTTTAATAGCCCCTCAGTTCGACGAATCAGTTGATTTTTGCAGTTTACCTAAACCATTTATTTCAACTTTCTCCACTCTTACGGTTAAGTATGAATTAAACCATTTGAGCACTGCCCCACTAATACCCGTGATACTTAGATGTTAAAACACATGAAGAGGACTTCGAAACCAGTATCAATAAAAAAGAAAAAACTTGAACAACATCAAGCAGATTATTAATAAAACCCTCCTTCTGAACATTGTGTATAAACTGCTGACCACCTAAACTCTAACACCCAAATCGAAGCCCACAAATCTGGTGATTAACATTTCAGTGGAGGCGGACATTACTGGCGGCAGCAGCATCATCTATTGCAATTGTTCTTTCGTGCAGTTGGTTTGGAAAAGCAGCTTTTTTCACTTTATATATATTCCTTTTATGTTTTAGAATGGGTCTCCAACCTCCACTATAGCGCGTCCTAATGCTCACCATTTTAGTGTTATCAAAATAGAACATCCTGCAACTTAAAGACCCTCGTGTCAGAACAAAATACGAATTCAGATGAAAAACAAATAGAACAAAAAACCAAACATGAATTGAGAATTTGCTGCCCCATACACCAAAATTTAAATCAAACTCCTTCTGGGGCTCATAGAAGTGACGATATACCTTCTTCACAGTGATCACACAAGGAAAAAGTGAAGGGCGAAAAAAAAGAAAGAAAAAAAAAAGAAAAGAAAAAAAATAACTCATTAAGAAATACACTGACGGCAATGGCAGTGATATTATCTGTTCCGAGGCCGCCAGTAGAATTCCTCAAAGGGAAGACGTCTCTTAAGACCTGTTGCCATAATCAAAACAAGAAATCCTGCAAACAGAGGCAGCCGAGTTTCTTACAACTAGACGAGACTGACCCCTAAGAAAATGAAAAGAAGACCTTGCCGAAAGTCATGGGAAAGGCAAATACCGCCTTGAAATAACTGAAAGTAAATTTAATTACGGAAAATAAGGAAATCTCCTGAGAATTATCAGCTATTTTAAATTCCGTGCACCTTCTGGTGTCCGTGAATCATTGTGGCGGTTAGACATGTGGCGAACGTGTCCTGATAGGTATGATGTCTCACATCAGTATGCCTTGTAGAAGACCACGTGTGTCTTTAGTAGATCATTTGGATGGAATTCGACCACGGAATAATAGTTGCCTGTGTAAATTGCAGATTATCCTTCACAGAAATCAGTGATCGTTTCGGATTTAACCAAGAAACTATGCGGTTCTGTAATAACTAGATGTAGGAGGGGGGGAGACGTCCGTTGGAAGCGATTACAGCCACCTTTTTGCACCACTACACCTGATGACGCGGGTATCGTGCGCACGGCAGCGCATCACCAACCACAACAAATTAGGTCAGTTGCACCAGGAGCAATGTTCGCGCGTAACATTTGACATTTGCAGCAGAGTGGACTGTCCGCAAGGTGTCCAATCCTGTTGTTAGTTGTTTTGTACCCTTTTTCTCGCAGTTGCTTCCTATAATAATATGCATATATTGATTCACATGAAGCGTTTATGCAAGTATAAACTACCTGTTCGCATTCCTTTCTTCTCCTTCTGCAAGGATTATTAACGGCCTGGAACGTAGACGTATCACAGATTTTTGCTATACACTGCGACAGTAACGCTCTAAGCGGCCGGCAAGCTACATTTGTTGTTGTTATGGTCTTCAGTCCGGAGACTGGTTTGATGCAGCTCTCCACCCTACTCTATCCTGAGCAAGCCTTTTCATCTCCTCATAAGAACGACAACCCACATCCACTTGAATCTGCTTACTATATGCGTCTCTTGGTCTCCCTCTGCGATTTTTACCCCACACACTTACCTCCAACGCTAAATTTACGATTCCTCGATGTCTAAGAATGTGTCCTACCAAGCGATCCCTTCTTTTAGTCAGGGTATGCCAAAAATTCCTTTTTTCGCCAATTCTGTTCAGAACCTCTTTGTTAGTTATGCGATCTACCCACCTAATCTTCAGCATTCTTCTGTAGCACCACTTTTCAAAGGCCTCTATTCTCTTCCTGTCCGCACTGCTTATCGTTCATGTTTCACTCCCGTACAAGGCAACACTCCACACAAATGCCTTCAGAAAAGACTTCCTTACACTTAAATTAATATTCGATGTTAGCAAATTTCTCTTTTTCAAAAACGCTTTTCTTCCCATTGCCATTCTGCATTTTATATCCTCTGTACTGCGACCATCGCATGTTATTTTACTACCCAAGTAACAAAACTCATCTACCACCTTCATTGTTTCGTTACCTAATCTAATTCCTTCAGCATCGCCTGATTTTCTAAGACTTACGTTCCTCCTGAATCCAAACTGATCTTCCCCGAGGTCAGCTTCTACCAGCTTTTACATTCTCCTGTAGATAATTCGTGTTAAAATTTTGCAACCATGACTTATCAAACTGTTGGCTACATTTATGACGACGATATTGGACGAGTGCAAATAGTATCGTTTATATTGATTTTTAACATGCTTTTGCATTACCGAACGTTTGTAGTGCCATAAAAAGAGACAATAATTTAAAAATAGCTCCACATTTGTCTTGCTTAAATTTCCGAATAAAAATGTTCAAATGTTTGTAGAGCTTATGGGACGGGGTCATCAGTCCCTAAACTTATAAACTACTTATGAACTAGCTAATACTAAGGACGGCACAAATATCCATGCCCGTGGGGGGATTCGAACACCCGACCGTGATGGCCGAGCAGACCGTGACTGGCGCGCCGCAGACCGCTTGGCCACCGCGGCCGGCTAAATTTTCTAAGGTCATTGACAAGTTACGAAACGATACATTACAAGACAGTTTTTTACAGTTATCTTGTAACTTTCAGGCTTCTGCTAAATAATTTCATTTTCTACTAAAAATGGAAAATGCCTAGGAAACACCAGAGGACGTTCCCTTCGACAGAAAGACGTCCTTTTCCTACCAAGCAACGTCAAGGTTCCAGTCGAATCAGTGAGTCTTGAACGTAGCAAACGATTGTAAAAGGCTTTAACTACAGTATTTAACGTTTCAAATCAGCTACAACGTAGCTGCAGGAGAAACGTCACAAACATAGCAATGAAACGACAAAAGCAATGAATCTGTTTTCCAACAGAGAAGAAGCTAATTCCACAATTGTTGGTACAGCTGACTCAGAAATGGCAAGAATCATCAAAACATTGGCTTTTTAAGCTAAAGTAATCACAGTCAACAGAATATGCAAGTTTAAGAAAGACGTGTGAGGTGTAAAAAATTGCGAATCATTAGACTCCACACCGAATTGTTACGCGTCAAAAAACTGCATCTCATTGTAAGAAAAGACCATAATAGAAATTTATTATTCTCTTATGTTTGTAGTCTACTTACTTTCAGCGGAATAACCTTGAAATACACACTTTGTTCTTGTTGAAGTTTTTCTTTATACCACTGAATCAGTGAAATTCGGCTCTTTTTACATCAATTTCCCGATTACGTGTTGTTGTTGTGGTCTTCAGTCCAGAGACTGGTTTGATGCAGCTCTCCACAATACCCTATCCTGAGCAAGCCTCTTCATCTCCACATAAGTATGGCAACCGGCATCTGTCTTAATCTGCTTACTGTATCCAACTCTTGGTCTTCCTCTGCGGTTTTTACCCCAAACACTTCCCTCCAACGCTAAATTCACAATTCCTTGATGTCTAAGAATATGTCCTACCAATCTATCCCTTCTTTTAGTCAAGGTATGCCAGAAATTTCTTTTCTCCCCAATTCCGTTCAGTACCTCCTCATTAGTTACGCGATCCACCCACCTAATCTTCAGCATTCTTCTGTAGCACCACATTTCAAAAGCCTCTATCCTCTTCCTGTCCGCACTGTTTATCGTCCATGTCTCAATCCCATACAAGGCAACACTCCATACAAATGCCTTCAGAAAAGACTTCCTTAGGCATAAATCAATATTCGGTGTTAACAAATTTCTCTTTCTCAAGAACGCTTTTCTACCCATTGCCATTCTGCATTTTATATCCTCTGTACTGCGCCCATCATTTGTTATTTTACTGCCCAAGTAACAAAAGTCATCTACCTCCTTTATTGCTTCGTTACCTAATCTAATTCCTTCAGCACCACCTGATTTTCTTACACTGTACTCCATTACCCTAGTTTTGCTCTTGTTAATGTTCATCTTATATGCACCTTTCAGCACACTGTCCATTCCGTTCAATTGCACTTCCAGGTCCTTTGCTGTATCTGGCAGAATTACTATGTCGTCAGCAAAACGCAATGTTTTTAATTCTTCACCCTGAACTTTAATTCCTTCTCCAAATTTCTCCTTGCTTTCCTTTATAGCTTGCTCAATGTACAAGTCGAATAACATTGGAGAAAGGCTACAACCCTGTCTTACTCCCTTTCCAACCACTGCATCCCTTTCATGCATTTCAACTCTGATAACCGCTGTCTGTTTTTATACTTGTAAATAACCTTAAGTTCCCTATATTTTACTCCTGCTTGTTTCAGAACTTGAAAGAGTG
Organism: Locusta migratoria; assembly: GCA_026315105.1. Taxonomy (NCBI): domain Eukaryota; kingdom Metazoa; phylum Arthropoda; class Insecta; order Orthoptera; family Acrididae; genus Locusta; species Locusta migratoria. Next base: position 66,249,001 of record CM048751.1, read on the forward strand.
TATTCCAATCAACATTGTCAAAATACTTCTCCAAATCTACAAAAGCTAGAAATGTAGGTTTGCCTTTTCTTAATCTGTCTTCTAGGATAATCCGTAAAGTGAGTATTGCCTCCCGTGTTCCTACATTTCTCCTGAACCCAAACTGATCTTCCCCGAGGTCGGCTTCTACCAGCTTTTCCATCCTTCTGTATATAATTCGTGTTAACCCGATTACGTATCCTCTTGATAGTCTATTGATGCTTGTAACGCAAAAAAATACTAACTATATCGTTAATTACGTACAAAAATAATTGTAAACAAACATCACTTGGGCGGCTTGCCCACCGCTAGGAGCGCTAGTGCCGTTGCATCTGTCAGTTGGTAACAACTTTTACAGCAGTGAGTGTCGCGACTGTGTATGTTAGACTGTGGTAACACACCCTGCGCGCTTCCCTACGCCGCGCACTGGGGCAGCCGAGCGGTCTGGAGCGCCACGTTAAGTAACGCGTGGATTCCCGCGTCGGAGGCTCGAATCCTCCGTCGGGCATGGATGCATTGTCCTTAGGTTAATTTACCTTGGTTTAAGTCCGCCTCCGTAGCTCAGTGGAAGCGTCGCTGACTACCACGCAAGAGGCCCGGGTTCGATTCCCGGCAGGGGACTGGGTGTTGTGTGTTGTCCTAATCATCATCATCTCATCATCATTGGAACGTAAGTCGCCCACGCGGCGTCTACATCTACATCTACATCTACATGGGATACTCTGCAAATCACATTGACGTGCCTGGCAGAGGGTTCATCGAACCACCGTTATACTCTTCACCTCCCATTGCATTCTCGAATAGTGCGCGCGAAGAAAGAACATCAGAATCTCTCGGTTCGAGATCTGATTTCTCGTATGTACGTGGGAGTCAACAATATATTTCCGCATTCGGGAGAGAATGTTGGCAACTGGAGTTTCGTAAGTAGCCCACGTCGCAGCGATAAGCGCCGTTTTTGTAATGATTCCCATCCCAGGTCCTGTATCATTTCCGTAACGTTGTCTCCCCTGTATCGTGATAATACAAAACAAGCTGCCCTTCTTTGGACTCTTTCGATGTCCTCCGTCAAACCCACCTGATAAGGATCCCACACTGGGCAGCAATACTCCAAAAAAGGACGCACAAGCGTCACTATATTCTGTTGCATCTTTTAAGGGTTCTGCCAATAAAACGCAGTCTCTGGTTCGCGTTTCCCACGACATTATCTACGTGTTCTTTCCAGTTTAAGTCTGAATTAATAGTAGTTCCTAGATATTTTGTGCAGTTTACGGCCTCCACATTTGATTGTTTATCTTCTAAACAAAGTTTAACGGATTTCTTTTCGTACTCTTGTGAACGACTTCTGCAAACTTCACATTATTTAGAGTCAATTGCCAATTTTGACACCATAGCGATATCTTATCCAGATCGTTCTGCAGTTGGTTTTGATCTTCAAATGATTTTAGTAGACGATAAATGATGGCGTCATCTGCAAACAACCTAAGAGAGCTACTTATATTTTCCCCTAAATCGGTAATGTAAATAAGGAACAGCAGAGGACCAATGACACTACCCTGTGGAACACCCAATATCACCTCTGTTTTAGTCGATGCCTTACCATCGATTACTACGAACTGCGTCCTCTCTGACAGGAAATCCCCTATCCAATCGCAGATTTGAGGCGATATACCATAACCATGCAATTTTATTACAAGCCGTTTGTGAGGTGCGGTGTCAAAAGCCTTCTGGGAAATCAAGAAATACGGAATCGATTTGCGAACCCTTGTCGATAGCACACATCACTTCGTGCGAGTAAAGAGCTAGTTGTGTTTCGCATGAACGATATTTCCGAAATCCGTGTTGACCTTGGGTCAATAGATCATACTGTTCGAGATAATTCATAATATTTGAATACAGGATATGTTACAAAATCCTGCTGCAAATTGACGTCAAAGAAATAGGCCTGTAGTTTAATGGGTTACTCCTACTACTTTTCTTTAAGATAGGTGTGACCTGTGCAACTTTCGAATTTTTTGGTACAGATCCTTCTTTGAGAGAGCGGTTGTATGTGGCTGTTAAGTAAGGAGTTATCGCTTCAGCATAATCAGATACAAATCTAAGGGTATTTTAGGGGGACGAATTATTGTCCCTGCTACTACTTTATATCAGCTTAGTTTTGCAGCAGACTGTGTGTATGTTTAAATGATTTTCTATGTACATGTTTTTGTTATGTGATTCTAAAAATAGTTTGTACATTTTTTATGTTTCATGTGCTATAACGACAATCCAACTTACGAGAGCAACATCGTCGACGCCAATCTCAAGGAATAGAACATCTGGCCACTTCAAGACGTGGGTCGACGGCCACGAGGCAAGAAGATGAGGGTTTCTGCGGTTATCGTCACCCTCATTTACATTGTCAACGAAATTTTCCTAAAATTTGAGCTAATACATTATGTCAGTTCATTCTTGACTTCCGACATATAAAGGTCAAGTGTCAAATAGAAAGCGTCAAATAGAAAGACACTCAGGCGGCCGAACAATCCCGTAAGGGATCTCCCGGCCAAGAATGCCATACGCTCATTTCCATTTACCTTAGTTTAAGTAGTTTGTAAGCTACGGACTGATGACCATGCAGTTGAGTCCGATAGATATACGAACATCTGAATTGCCCCGAGTCATGTGAGCAACAACTATTATCATTTACAGGTGAAATCAAGCGTTGATTTTAAAAATAAAACAGCTTCTCGTATTTCTATTACACATTTAATAGTAAAGGTAACTTAATTTCATATTATTATTCATATTAATGCTATGATTGTCAAAAATGTTCAAATGTTTGTCAGTCTATCGGACCAAACTGGGTGGTCATCAGTCCGTAGCTTACAAACTACTTAAACCTAGGTAAACTAACCTAAGGACAACATACACACACCCATGCCCCAGGCGGGGGTTCGAATCCCCCCTCGGGCATGGGTATTTGTGCCGTCCTTAGTATTAGCTAGTTCATAAGTAGTTTGTAAGTTTAGGGACTGATGACCCCGTAGTTAAGTCCCATAATCTCTACAAACAAACATGCCCAGGGGAGGACTCGAACTTCCACGGCGAGCAACCGCGCCTTCCGCAGCGAGACGCTTTAGACCGCTCGGCTACTCCACCGTGGCGCTGTGATTGTCGGGTTTACATGTGCCCAGGTGCAAAGTACCGTATTGTCAGTTACATTTAGAAGCAACAGAATTAAATAACCTCGATCTTTGTGTTACAAAAAATGTTTGTAAAGCTTATTGGACGTAACTACGGGGTCATCAGTCCCTAAACTTACAAACTACTTATGAACTACTTACGAACTAGGACGGCACAAATATCCATGCCCGAGGGGGGGATTCGAACCCCCGACCGTAGTGGCCGTGCTGACCGTGACTGGAGCGCCTCCGTCACCTCGGCCACCGCGGCCGGCGATCTTTGTGTTACGCTATGAATCTTTTACTTTTTGCAGCTTATGAATGTGATTATCGATGGTAAGATACTTCAAGCTGCTCTTGAACAAGTTTATATGTCAGCAAGTAAGTCATTTCTGGCGAAAATCTGCTTTCAATAACGTTATACAAAGTTAAACATTGATACAGACTATTCATTATACCAATGAAGTGCATCGATGATGTTTCCTCACTGCCCTATTATTTATTGTAAACATCCAATACTTTGTTTTACGTTTTGGCATCGCGGTCTGTGGCAAAAATCTAGGAATGTAAACGGCTGTATTTTGTTAAAATGGGGCATTATGGGTGGAAAAAGATTTTATTTCTTATAAAAGCACAACGAAACATTTCACATTTATTGTTGAAGAATTGTAAGGAAGCTGATGCTTCTTTCAAACTGATATTTGATCTTCTACTCCTGTGTAAAGTACAAACTCACAGTACAACGACAACAATCTTTCACTTAGAATCTACAGTTCTGTTGCTTGTAAAAAGACTGGCAGTACGTTTCATCTAGGCACATGTAAAAACTGTAACTATCGCATTAAATCTTGCCATTGCGGGGAATAACGCCAAATGTACTACTTAAGATGTAATAAGAATAGGCTAAGATGTTATATTGTTCAAATATACGCTTAATTTCCACTACAAAGGATAAGAACTACAACTCTCAGCGAGATTTCGCATTACTCGTAATGATGAAAACGGTTTCCTGCCCCGAGTCACGTGACATAGATGTTGTGATCAGTGTAATGACGTCACACGCGATCTATATTATCTATGGTCTATGACCTGGAATGTATACACGATTATATTTTACAAAATTTAGTTCTTTTTACGTCTATAGAACATTAGCTTATTAACGTTTCTGGCGCATTTTCTAAGTATGGTACATGATATACTGATGTCGTTAAAAATTAAAATTTTCGTGGGTACTGGTCTACATGTTTTGTTTGTTGACTCAGGTTCTTTTATCCTGAATTTAATTTGGTTATTTTATATTCCATAGGGCCTGCAGCGTGGTAAGGGTCAGCAAGTGACATTATAATACTAATTAACCAAAACGCTGCTATTTATTTAAACAAGACGGTCCCGTTTCGGTTTAAATTGCCATTTTCAATTAACGGTCGTGCCTAGATGGCCTGACATGCCTAAGACATCAAGGTGTTTGTATACAGATTGTCAAATTTGGTTGGTACTTTTAATTCTGATTTTGTTCAAATTAAATGCTCAAATGTTTGTTAAGCTTATGGGACTTAACTACGTGGTCATCAGTCCCTAAACTTACAAACTACTTATCAACTACTTTATACTAAGGACGGCACAAATATCCATGCCCGAGGGGGGATTCGAACCCCCGACCGTAGTGGCCGTGCAGACCGTGACTGGAGCGCCTCAGTCCCCTCGGCCACCGCAGCCGGCTCTGATTTTGTATTTTGACAGTTACAACCACGATGTCGTATCTTTACAGAGCATCATACTTTTAATTCATTTGCATTTTGACAGTTACAGCCACGATATCGTATGTATAAGCCGAAACGGGACCGTCTTGTTCAAATAAATATCATTAAATACCCGCGATTTGGTTAATTATTATTATTAATTTGGATATTTCATTCCAGAACTAGGCGCATGCCATTTTGTTTGTGTGATGTTTTCGTTTTGGATGGTGTTGCCGACTGTTGAATGTCGTTTTGTTACCGACAGTTTGAACGAGTGTTTATGCTATCTTTTCTTTATTTCATTGTGTTTGTGTGTGTGTGTGTGTGTGTGTGTGTGTGTGTGTGTGTGTGTGTGAGCACGCAAAACGAAAGTCGCAGCCGCTGAGACTAACCTCTTCGGTTATGCAGACTGTGGTATACCAAGCTTTGTGATCATCTATTTCTGCTATATGTTGCAGCAAGTAGAGTTCGATCGTTTAATGCTTTGAAATTTTATATTTGTGAACATAGGAAACGAGGACATTTAGTGGACGATGAAAGAATTTTTACGAAAAATGTTGTTTTTACTGCAGTTTTGTAATGCAAAATTGTGAAATAAAGCCGGCCGCGGTGGCCGAGGGGACTGAGGCGCTCCAGTCACGGTCTGCACGTCCACTACGGTCGGGGGGTCGAATCCCCCCTCGGGCATGGATATTTGTGCCGTCCTTAGTTGTAAGTAGTTCATAAGTAGTTTGTAAGTTTAGGGACTGATGACCCCGTAGTTAAGTCCCATAGACTCTACAAACATTTGAACATTTTTTTTTTTTTTTTTGTGAAATAAAGCACTTAATTCCCTCACTTGTGTCGTTCATTCTCTCGTGTTTTCTGTTTCCCTTCTTTCACCTGTTCTCGTAGCATTCACATAAAACCTGTAAATTTTGCAGTGCTCAATAAATTCCAATTACATTAATTTTTTTTTCATTTTCATGACCTGGCAAATACAACTGGTTGAATTTCGACCACAGGCAATACTAGCCTGTAAGAGAAACACGTACTGGGTTTACATCTAATGTTCTGCTCAGCCGTTCTTCCTTCGAAACGTAATACGCGTTGCTCGAATCGTTTCGATCCGATCATCCGCGGAAAAGTGCAATTAGATGCGCTACACTTACCACCGGTAGCTTTATCTTACCGGATCGTGCGGTGTGTTAAATGGTTGGACCTTCGTTTTGCACTCCAGCGATCGATTACATCACGCGGTAGGCGTGCAGGCTGTTGTTTTGCGACCTTCTGTAGAAAATGTAATCGCTCTGATCAGATCGGAAGGACGGCGAGCAAGGTCAGCGCTACCACAGCCGTGACGTAAACCCCTGAATATGCCCGCATTAAATAGTGCACCGACGCCGGTGAAGGCTGACGCTTGCATTACGTCGTGTTGTTTCACGCATTTTCTTTTATGTTTTGACCCTCGGTTTTCATACTTGTATATCATACTTTTATGACGGATTTGACCGCCATTGACTCATTTATATTGGTTTATTGTCACGATCCAGCATTTTCAAGTGCTGCATAGAAAACACTATTAAAACAACCATTATGAATAGGACAAAATAAATATCTCATGATGCAGTGAAGGCTTTCACGACCGGCTGAAATAATTGCTGTTGAATCTTCCGCGTTATGTGGTCGTGGTCGAAGAAACACATCTGCTCCTGACGTTTCGTCCAGAGCTGCGCTGGACATCCTCAGAGGTGCTACTGGTAGCGGTGAGTCTTGCCGACTGACGAGTCGGGCGTCGGAGAGCGGTATAAATACTGCCCAAAAGATGGAAAATGACAATGAAATATCTTTCTTGGATGTTTCAGTTATGCGACAGACGGATGGAAGTTTGACGCATAAGGTTTTCCGGAAAGTCACACATACAGACAGATACTTGCACAAGGATTCCAACCATCATCCTCAGCAAAAGAGAGGGGTCATTAAAAGTCTTATTGACAGAGCTAAACGAATTTGTACGCCAGAACACCTAGATGCCGAATTACAACATCTGATGCAGGCTTTTGAGAAAAATGGATATACACGGAAAGAAGTAAATAGGGTTCTGCGACCAAGGAAAGGTAAACAAAAGGGCAGCAACAAAACACAACGATGGAAGAACACCGTTTCTCTCCCCTTCATTAAAACAGTTACGGATCAGATAGGAAAGATTTTACGTAAACACGATATCAGACCGGTTTTTAAACCAACAAAAAAGATAAGTCAGGCACTCCGATCTGTAAAGGACAAACGCCCTCCTCTATCATCCAGTGGGGTGTACAAAATTCCGTGTTCTTGCGGAAAGGTGTATATTGGTACTACAAAAATGAGTGTGAATAAAAGATTAAAAGAACACAAAAGTCTTTGCCGACTAGGTAGAATTGAGAAATCAGCTGCAGCTGAACATGTTTTCCAATCTGGAAATCATGAAGTGAAGTTTTCCGAAACGGAAATTTTATCTACAACGACGAACTATTATCCACGACTGTACAGAGAAGCAATTGAAATATACAAACATGGGGATAATTTTAATAGAAAGGAAGAAGCAATGAAACTTAATGACATATGGACTGTGGCTCTTCAGAATAGGTAGTTACGCTTTTATCTTTGACCATCGACTATCGAAAGTTATGTTTTATCTTTGACAAGGCTTATCTCTGCTGCGCACGTGAACACTTGACCACGCCCCCTTTTGGACAGTATTTATACCGTTCTCCGACGCCCGACTTCGTCAGTCGGCAAGACTCACCGCAACCAGTAGCACCTCTGAGGATGTCCAGCGCAGCTCTGGACGAAACGTCAGGAGCAGATATGTTTCTTCGACCACGACCACATAACCCGGAAGATTCAACAGCAAATATCTCATGAATTGTCAGCTAGTTAGATATGATCAAATTCATCACACTTGGTTATAACAAATATCCATTTGCCAATAGACGCGAAAAGTCTGTTGAATTTAATCATTTGTAAGTAGCTGACAAATCATATAATCATTATTTTGCCCTGAATTTTGTAATTTATACTGTTTTAATAAAGTTTTTTGTACAGCACTTATATGGCTTAAGGCCGAAATCTGAATTGTGGTAATAAAACAATATAAATCAGTGAAATCAAGCAGAAAATTCTACGTGATTGACGCTACTGAAAAATCTAAAAACCACGCTTTTTCTCAGGATAAATCATGAGCAATTGAAGTAGAGAGACTACTGTTGTATTGAATACACAGCACCCCTGTTGTCTTATCAGCCGGCCGCGGTGGCCGACGGGACTGAGGCGCTCCAGTCACGGTTTGCACGGCCACTACGGTCGGGGGTTCGAATCCCCCCTCGGCCATGGATATTTGTGCCGTCTGTAGTATTAGTATTAGTATTAGTTCATAAGTAACTTGTAAGTTTAGGGACTGATGACCCTGTAGTTAAGTCCCATAAGCTATACAAACATTTGAACATTTGTCTTATCACACAGCTGGAATGAAATCATAGCCTGACCGCTGAAATAACAATCGCACGCATTGTGAAAATGGCGCGCTGTGACGCTTATACTCGCTGGCCGACATCAATCGGACAGCTAATAGTACGGCCTGGACACTACTGAGGACACTTTTGTGAGATCTCTGAATATATGTGAAGAAATGGCAGCTCATTGAGACAGTAATGATACTGGATGTCGAGTTCCGGAACGAGTCGACGTCCATAATTGACCAACAAAAGGTGCTCCATCGCGCTATTGCAAGCTGATGAACATCACTAAAATAACAGGCTATTAAAATTTTAACTCAAAGTATGCAAGCATCAGATGACCAAGGTGTTAGGACAATGGTGTACCAAACAACATGTGATATGTAAAGTGCTATATCAATTCTAACTTTAAATGTGCAAGTATCAGATGTTAAAGATATTATGTTCATTGGGTACCAATGAATAGTACTCGTATAAAGGTATATTAATTAAAATTCCTTACTACAAACACAACTCGTAAAATATCTTCCTCTCCAAGAGGCCGATTATAGAATATTTTTATTGAACACAGTCTTGGCTGCAGGATATTCTTTTATTTAAAGCGTCTTCGTGGGGCTTCGCCGAGGCAGAATAGCCGTGCGCACTAAGGCACCCAGCTGCGGTGCGCGTGGCCGTACGCCGTTGGGGGTTTGAGTCCTCCTTCGGGCATAGGTGTTTGTGTTGTCCTTAGCTTGTTACTTTAAGTTAGTGTAAGTAGTTTGTAAGCTTAGGACTATTGACCAATGTAGTTAAGACCCTTAGATTTACAAACATTTGAACATTACTTCGTGGGGCTTCTTTATATGATCTTTAAAATTTCTTCTATATCTGTGAAAATTTTCGTATCTATAAAACCTTGATAGGTCTCCCTATTACAATGAAGCAGTGGTCATATCATTAAAGGGTACTTTCATTTGAAACTGTTATGACGTTTTTACAATGAAATGATTTTTTTTTTTACTTTAGCTGACGACTCTCCACGACGACAAAACGAGAAATAAAAGAATATCCTGCAACTGTGTGTTCAGTCTAAATGATATGTGCTTAGAACAGATTTTGAAGATTTAACATTGATATCTGTAAATTTTAATCTAACACATTTTTCTAATTTTTGTCAGTTAGTCTTTAACACTCTGTAAACCCCTTCGCTTCAAATGTTATCTTTTTACTTCTTCGCTCTTGCTTGTGAGCAAGACACTAACCACATGCAGTTATGCTGTTTCTTTCCAAGATAGTGCCGTTACCGGTTTCAAACTTGACAGTTCAAGTCTACATGTTTCTTATGATATAAAAAATGTTCAAATGTTTGTAGGACTTATGGGACTTAACTACGGGGTCATCAGGCCCTAAGATTACAAACTACTTATGAACTAGCTGAGACTAAGGATGGCACAAATATCCATGCCCGAGGGGGGATTCGAACCCCCGACCGTAGTGGCCGTGCAGACCGTGACTGGAGCGCCTCAGTCCCCTCGGCCACCGCGGCCGGCGTTTCTTATGATATACTATTTGGTTGTGTTCGTAATTTTGCCTTGAGGTGAAAAGTTCTTAGCTGGTTCCCAACAACATAAAAAGGTGATGAAATAGACTTACTTGATGAGGCAAATTGCGACTGAATTCTTCTTGTTATTCATTTACTGACATCGAGAAATCACATAGCAGTCTTGCTTTCTCCAGTTGTTAAAACGATGGGCAGTTTGTGTATCATTTATTTCATGTACTAGGAACAGCATAACGTGTTTCACCCCCCCCCCCACACACACACACACACATCAAAAAGTTTTTGGCACATCGGATACAAATATGGTGATATTCTTAACAGACGTTCTCTGTCAGAGATGTGCTGTATGTTCGAAAACGCTGCGTGTGAAGTTACGATCTTCTTGTGCCCATATCTAGGGTTCTATTCATCACCGGGAGAAGAGGTAAACTGGTTTGGATATCTCTTGGCCGGGTGATCGTTTGTATACACATCAGATGTATTAGCATGCTGTAGCTATCCTACAGTAGTGTCATAAATATTACGCACTTTCTGCAACACAGCCGAATTGAGCAAATCGATTGGTTTTTGTACGTTACGAGTGGTTTTGGGTGGTCTTTACATGACTCATAACACTATTTATTCATAGATCATTACTTGTAAAAGCTACAAATAGAAGGGATAGACGCTTTTTAATCATTGAAAATTGTCGAAATTTGTATCACCTGTTTTTTAGGAATATTTTGTCAAACTACATATTTTCCGCTACCGAAATCCAACGTTCAGAGTTACCGCAGTTACACGCAATGTTTTTAGTTTTCGCTCCGTGTAATCCAAAAATGTAAATAACTGACAATAGAAAAGGGTTTAAATTTTAACAATGTATTCGGTAGACATTTATCTGGAATCGACATTTTCCCGTTTCTCCTGGCTTTACTAGTCAAATTGCAGGACGGTTTCTTTGACGGGACGTAAATTATTATTTTCCCTCCTATCCTTTTTTTTTTTTTTTTTTTTACATAGTCTTATGAGTAGCACTCTCTGCTTCGGCAAGGAAAACAAGGCAATCACCTGAGAAATGCTCCTCTCGGTCCACAGAAAGCCGGTCGAGGTGGCCGAGCGCTCTGCTGCGCGCCAGTCACAGTCTCCACGGCCACTACGGTCGGGGGTTCGAATCCCCCCTCGGGCATGGATATTTGTGCCGTCCTTAGTATTAGCTAGTTCGTAAGTAGTTTGTAAGTTTAGGGACTGATGACCGCGTAGTTAAGTCCCATAAGCTCTACAAACATTTGAACATTTGATTTTTTTTTTGTCCACAGAAAACAAATACACTGTGTGATAAAAAGTATCCGAACAACATACATTTTTCATATAAGGTGCAATGTGCTGCCTCCTGCTACCAGGTACTCGATATGAGCGACCTCAGCAGTCGTTAGACATCGGTTGGGTGTTACTTGTGTTCAAAGTCTGTATTCGAGATTTCCACACTCCTAAACATCCCTAAGTCCACTGTTTCTAATGTGATAAATTGGAAACGTGAAGGGACACGTAAGGGTACAGGACGACCTCGTAATAGAGGCCGCCGACAGTTCAAGAGGATCGTTCAGTGTAATTGGCATTCGCGTGTCCAGACCATCACACAGGAATTCCAAACTGCATCAGGATCCTCTCTTAGTACTGTGATAGTTGGGTGGCAGGTGAGAAAACTTGGATTTCATGGTATAGCGGCTGCCCATAAGCCACACATTACGCATGTCTATGCCAACGACGCCTCACTTGGTGTAAGGAACGTAAACATTGGACGAATGAACAGTGGAAAAACGTTGTGTGGAGTAACGAATCACGGTGCACAATTTGGCGATCCGGTGTCAGGGTGCGGGTATAGCTAATGCCTGGTGAACGTCATCTGCCAGCGTGTGTACTGTCAAAAGTAAAATTCGAAGTCGCTGGAGTTATGGTGTGCACTAGCACTTTCTTGCTTCCCACTGTTCAAGAGGAATTCGGGGATGGCGATTACATCTTTCAACACGATCGGGCGCCTGTGCATAATGCTCAGTCTTTGGCGGAGTTGTTCTATGACAATAACATCCTTGTAATGGACTGGACTCAGAGAGTCCTATCTTCTACAGAGCACGTTTGGGATGTTTTGGAACGCTGACTTCATGCCAGGCCTCACCGTCCTACATCTATACATCTCCTCAGTGCAGCACTCCATGAAGAAGGGCTCCCATTCCCGAAGAAACTTCTAGCACCTGATTGAACGTATGCCTGTGAGAGTGGAAGTTATCACCAAGGCTAAGGATGGGCCAACACAATAATGAAATCCAGCATTAACGATGTAGGGTGACATAAAATTGTGAGTCATTTTAACCAGGTGTCTGGATACTTGGTCACACATTGTACGTTCCTGTTTAAAATACTCAGGCAGATTAGCAGGAAAACAGCTGACTCAGGCCTAATCCTAATTTCCTTACAAAATATTTTGGCTTGCGAACATTTTAGTGCCTTTTTTTTGTGCTGAAAGAGACGGTCGAAAAGAGAGGAGGCAGTGAAGTGGGAGAGAAATGGTAAACATGGAGTCATGATGGGAGAGAGAGAGAAAGAGAGAGAGAGAGAGGCAGTGAAGATGGTAAATGAGATACGAGCAGACGAGAGAGTCGAATGAGCGAGAGAGATTATTGGTCCGCGCGGGAATGGCCGCGTTGTTCAAATGTTTGTATAGCTTATGGGACTTAACTACGGGGTCATCAGTCCCTAAACTTACAAACTACTTATGAACTAGCTAACAGTAAGGACGGCACAAATATCCATGCCTGAGGGGGAATTCGAACCCCCGACCGTAGTGGCCGTGCAGACCGTGACTGCAGCGCCTCAATCCCCTCGGCCACCGCGGCCGGCTGGCCGCGTTGTCTAAGGCTCTGTTCCACGGACTGCACTGCATCGGAGGTTCGAGTCCTCCCTCAGGCTTGGGCGTGTGTATTGTTCTCAGCATAAGTTATAGTAGTTTGTAAGTTTAGGGACCGATGATTTCAGCAGTTTAAGCCCTAGGTTACAAACATTTGAAATGATTGGCGACGATACTTTAGGTCTGGATCCTAGCCGCGGTGGAGTAGCCGAGCGGTCTAAAGCACCTCGCTGCGGAGCGCGCGGTTGTTCGCCGTGGAGGCTCGAGTCCTCCCAGGGGCATGTGTGTGTTGTCCTTAGGTTAGTTTACCTAGGTTTAAGTAGTTTGTAAGCTACGGACTGATTACCACGCAGTTTGGTCCGATAGATTTACAAACATTTGAACATTTTGATCTCTATCCTAAACCCTGGTGAAATTAAAAATAAAATAAAAACTTCCCACTTTTCCCCACGCTCTAAAGTTTCTTAAATAATTAAAATATTACAGCCTAGTTCGCAAGTTGCAGAGTTTTTGTATTGGCAACCGGTTTTGGTCATACAGGACCATCATCAGGCCTTTGTCACCTTGTTGGTGGACGGTGGCGGTGGACGAGCAATTGACACCTCCTCCAGCCACCGCCACCGTTCATCAACAAGGTGCCAAAGGCCTGATGATGGTCCTGTATGACCGAAACCGGTTGCCAATAAAAAACTCTGCAACTTGCGATCTATACTGCCATGTTTTAATTATTTATCATTTTAAGATCGGTGTATCCAAAATTGCTTTCAAAAATTACTAAAGTTTCTTAGCCTAGGGCTTACAGGCCAGGCCAATCCTAGCGCAGGCAGAACGCGGCCATGATGGATAGCTGACTTTCACACTGATAGAGCCGTAGGATCCCGTTCACTGCCTCATCAATCGTATCTGATCACCTTCGGAGATAAGGCGCGCGCCTTTCTTGTTGGAGGCAGGGTTCCGCGAAACTTCACTTGCGCTATCCATAAGCTTTTGCTACTCGAAAATGTATTCACACTTGATAAACTACGCTGCTGTAGGCGACTATCAACATTTACAATCTTCAGGAAGTAGGTGGGATCCCCACCAATACTCGATGTCAAGGCTGAAGCTGCAAATGTTGTACGCACACACAGGCACGGGTAGAGGGGAAAGTTACTTCACATTTTCCACCTTCCTGTAAAATTATTGTGAAGCACAAGTGCTTCTGTATTGGCACGAGGTAACGAACATATTATGGTCAGGGCATCTGTGGTTGATACCGTATTTCTAGATTTTCAGATTTTCGAAATTCAAAATCGGATTTTTCGCTTCAGGCCAGCGGCCGCCTTCACCTGTCTAGCTATCTAGGCACGCTCTCCTTACAATCCAAATTCTCAACTGGTAGCACACTTCGATGGAAGAGGCGCCTACCCATTAGTTCAACGTGCTCGCAGCAATTTCAGGATTGACGCAATTCATTGTCCGAATGAACAGATACCATATCAATAACTATATTGCAGACTATATGTCCCCAGTAGATAGTTGACAATTACAGTGCGGACGCATTAAAACACTCGATCTCTTGCGGGAATCCAGTATAGGCTCCGAGCAAGTGGACCTAAGGGTGCACTTTCAACGTAGCGTGCTATGAGAATTTGGGTTGGAAGGGAAGCGTGACTGGATATCCCAACTTGCTAAGGCGACCGCTGCTTCGTATCGGGAAATCCGGGTTCAAACACCGTCCAGCACAACTTTTCAACTTTGCCATTGAACACTACTGGCCATTAAAATTGCTACACCAAGAAGAAATGCAGATAATCAACAGATGGGTAAAAATTGTGTGCCGGAACCGGGACTCGAACCTGGGACCTTTGCCTTTCGCGGGCAAGCGCTCTGCCACTGAGCTACCCCGACACGACTCACGATGCCGCCCCACAACTCTACCTCCGCCAGTACCTCGCCTCCTACTTTCCAAACTTCACAGAAGTTCTCCTGCGAAACTTGCAAGACTAGCACTCCTGGAAGAAAGGATATGGTTCCGGCACACAATTTTAATCTGCCAGGAAGTTTCATATCAGCGCACACTCCGCTGCAGAGTGAAAGTTTCATTCTGAACAGATGCGTATTCATTGGTCAAATATATTATACTAGAACTGACAAGTGATTAAATTTTCACGCAATTTGGGTGCTTAGATCCTGAGAAATCAGTACCCAGAACAACCACCTCTGGCCGTAATAGCGACCCTGATACGCCTGGGCATTGAGTCAGAGCTTGGATAGCGTGTACAGGTACAGATGCCCATGCATCTTCAACACCATACCATACATCAAGAGAAGTGATTGGCGTATTGTGACAAGCCAGTTGCTCGGCAACCATTGACCAGAGGTTTTCAGTTGGTAAGAAATATGGAGAATGTGCTGGCCAGGGCAGCAGTCGAACATTTTCCGTCTCCAGAAAGCCTCGTACAGGACCTGCAACAGGCGGTCGCGCCTTATCCTGCTGATATATTAGGGTTTCACAGGGATCGAATGAAGGTTAGAGCCACGGAACGTAACACATCTGAAATGTAACGGCCACTGTTCAAAGTGGCGTCGATGCGAACAAGAGGTGACCGAGAAGTGTAACCAATGACACCCCATACCAACACGCCGGATGATAGCCAGTATGGCGATGACAAATACACGCTTCCAATGTGCGTTCACTGCGATGTCGCCAAACACGGATGCTGTAAACAGAACCTGGATTCATCCGAAGAAATGACGATTTGCCCAGGTACGTCGTTGCGTACACCACCGCAGGCGCTCTTGTCTGTGATGCAGTGTCAAAGGTAACCGCTGCCATGGTCTCCGAGCTGATAGTCCATGCTACTGCAAACGTCGTAGAACTGTTCGTGCAGATGGGGGTGTTGCTTTTCAAACGTCCCCATCTGTCGACTCAGGGATCGAGACGTGGCTGCACAATCCGTTACAGCCATGCGGTAAGATGCCTGTCATCTCGACTGCTAGTGATACGAGGCCGTTGGGATCCAGCATGGCGATCCGTATTGCCTTCCTGAACCCACCGATTCCATATTCTGTTAACAGTCATTGGATCGCGACCAACGCCAGCAGCAATACGCGATACGATAAACCGCAATCGCCATAGGCAACTATCCCACATTTATCAAAGTCGGAAAAGTGTTGGTAAGCATTTCTCCTCCTTACACGAGGCATCACAACAACGTTTCGTCAAGCAACGCCTCTCAACTGCTGTTTGTGTATGAGAAATCGGTTGAATACTTTCCTCATGTCAGCACGTTGTAGGTATTGCCACCGGCACCAACCTTGTGTGAATGCTTTGAAAAGCTAATCATTTGTATATCACAGCATCTTCTTCCTGTCGGTTAAATTTCGCGTCTGTAGCGCGTCATCATCGTGGTGTAGCAATTTTAATTGCTAGCAGTGGATATATTCAGTGCCCTGAAACAGTCGAAATGTTTAAACATTTGGAATTCATAAAATTACGACGGTTAATATCAATAAATGGTGTCTTGTTCTTGCGGATATGTCCGAAAAGAATAAAGAAGACTGTTGTTGTTGTGGTCTTCAGTCAGCAGACTGGTTTACAAACAAATGTTTGTAAAGCTTATGGGACTTAACTACGGGGTCATCAGTCCCTAAACTTACAAACTAGTTATGAACTACTTACGAACTAGGATGGCACAAACATCCATGCCCGAGGGGGGATTCGAACCCCCGACCCTAGTGGCCGTGCAGACCGTGACTGAAGCGCCTCAGTCTCCTCGGCCACCGCGGACGGCCAGACTGGTTTGATGCAATTCTCCACGCTACCCTGTCCTGTGCAAGTCTCTTCATTTGAGAGTACGTACAGCAACTTACATTCCATTGAATCTGCTTACTGTATTCATCCCTCGGTCTCCCTCTACGATTTTTACTCCACACACTTCCTTCTAATGCTAAATTGACGATTTCTGGAATGTGTCCCACCAACCTATCCCTTCTCTTAGTCAGTATATGCCAGGAACTCCTTTTCTCCCCCGTTCTGTTGAGTACCTCCTCATTAGTAACGTGATCTACCCATTTAATCTTCATCATTCGTCTGTAGCACCACATTTCGAAAGCTTCTTTCATCTTATTGTCTACACCTGTTATCATCCACGTTTCACTCCCACACAAATGCTTTCAGAAATAACGTCCTTACATTTAAACTAATATTGGATGTCAACAAATTTCGCTTCTTCAGAAACGCTTTTCTTCCCATAGCCATTCTTCATTTTATATCTTGTTTACTTCGACCATCGGAAGTTACCTTGCTTCCCAAATAACAGAACTCATCTACTACTATAATTGTCTCTTTAGCTAATCTTATTCCTTCAGCATAGCCTGATTTTCTGACACTACATTCCATTATCCTCGTTTTCCTCTTGTTAATGTTCATCTTATACCGTCGTCCATTCCGTTTAATTGCTCTTCCAGGTCCTTTGCTGACAGAATTACTATGTCATCAGCAGGTTTTTATTTCCTCTCCCGGGACATTAATTTCCTCTCCAAATTTCTCCTTGCATTCCTCCACAGCTTGCTCAATGTACAGATTGTACGACATTGGGGAGGGGCTACAACCCTTTTTTATTCCCTTCCTAACCACTGCGACCTATTCATGGCAATCGACTCTAATAATCGCTGTCTGGTTTTTGTACAAGTTGAATATAGCTCTTTGCTCCCTATATTTTACCCTTGCTATCTTTAGAATGTGAATAGTGTATTCCAGTCAACATCGTCAAAAGCTTTCTCCATATCCACGAATGCTAAAAACTTTTTTATTTCCTTTCCACAGTCCACAAAATTATTAAGAAATGTCTGCACTTGTTACACACTAACTACCCATATGATAGACCAAAACTAATTGAACTTGCAGATGCTTCTTGTTGTGTCTTCGTAGGTTTTAACCGACATAGTAATTCTTCGTAATCTCTGCTGGTGATTGCTGCTGGATCCTGATATCAAAACGATTCACTATTTCGGCGATACACCTGTTCGCCATCTTCAGGAACGCCATTGCTGTTTGATTCTGACGCTGCATTTGATCGTTTTATAAAGGCGTCTGGCGCGTGCGTCACGGACCTCAATTGCTGCCTCCTACTATCCGACAGCAAACCAGCAGAGATGATGACAACGATGCCAATTGCTAAATGAAATCCGCTGAATAATTACGCGATGGATCAGTCAAACCTTAAGGTCGTAAATTCTACCAAATACCTAGGAGTTACAATTACGAACAACTTAGACTGGAGAGAACACATAGAAAATAATGTGGGGAAGGCGAACCAAAGGTTACGTTTCATTGCCAGAACGCTTCGAAGATGCACCAGCTCCACCAAAAAGACTTCCTACATCACACTTGGGCGTCCTCTCCTGGAATACTGTTGCCCATTGTGAGACCCTCACCAGGTGGGACTGACGGAAGATACTGAGAGAGTTCAGAAAAGGGCAGCTCATTTTATAACGGAAATGTTGCACGAATTGGTGTGGAAATCATTAAAAGAAAGACGTTGTTCATTGCGGTGAGATCTATTTGCGAGATTTCAACCACCGATCGAAAACGGAACGATTTAGGTGTTCTTTCTTCTCGCGCGCTATTAGAGAATGGAACGGTAGAGAAAAGTTATGAAAGTGGTTAATGAACCCTCTGCCAGGTACTTAAATGTGATTTGCAGATTATCTATGTACATGTAGATGTAAAGAGACTAGTGATTAATAATGAGGCCAGTTCATGGGTGTGGTAATGTTCATTGCAATAATGAAAAAGTATGCTGCTGAATATCCTCTTTCCTACTTTCAGTACCAACATAACACCCCACAGGTGAACGACGGATCTGCCCTCCTGCATGGTTAAATATAGATCAATAATTCATTCCGGAGAAAGCTGTGATGTCAGACAACTACCTAAATTTGTTGCAATATTGTACGTAGTGCCACAAATTCAAGATGAAGGGAGCTGCAGTGGAGTGACCGAGCGTTCTAAGGAGTCTTGCTGTGGAGCGTCCGGTTGCTCGCCTTCGGAGGTTTGAGTCCTCCCTCTGGCATGGCTTTTTGTGTTGTCCTTAGCATAAATTACTTATATATGAAGTAGTTTGTAAGCCTAGGCACTGTTGACCAACGTAATTAAGTCCCTTAGATTTACAAATCACAGAATTTTTCTGGATACATTTCCTCAGCGATGGATAGGAAAGGTGGATTTAAGGAACTTGACACCCCAGGACTTGAGAGGGGGGTGGGGGGGGGAGGGGGGAGGTTGGCAGCTTTGTGAAGCAACCTGTGTACAATGTCCATATCAGCGACATTGTGCATTTAAAGGAGAGAATCACAAATTCTTTTCACTCCTTTACACCTAATGTCCTTCAAAGTATGTGGAATGAACTAGAATATTGTTTAGATTTTTCGAAAGAACAGACACGAAACCAATATAAAAAATAATTCGATTTATTCCATTGTTGCATTATTACTTACGCGTGCGTTAACATAAGCTTGGAGAATTTTTTATGCCCCTGTTTTTTATTCAAGGTTTCTACGCAGTTAGTCTTCTTATATCTATGTTTACCTCCCCACCACACGTTATTTCCTTTCTCTGTTACTGAAGTACCTCCTCCTGTTTCCTTTTACTGCATTATCCACATTTACAGCGAACTTCAAACAGGTCTCCTCATCGTTGAAAGCTATAATGTTTTAACATTTCCCCTGCATATTTGGTAGGTATGAATTTATGCTACAGCTTGACCTGAGGTAAACAGTTTAGTTATAGATGGTAGCATCAAATTGTTCTAACATTTTCTTAGCTTAATTGTAAATAGTTCTCCACCTTTAACCCTCGCAATACCAAGGAGGGGGGGGGGATACTTTATGTCCACCTTTTTAAAATATTGAAATTTATCCGGGTTCTTTATTTTCTAAAATTTTATAAAAAATATTTATTGTCTTTAATGAAGTCTACTTCCATATTCTATGATTGTTTTACATTTTTTGTTTAAGCGTAATCAGAAAATTTAAGTTTAAGGGAGGTGGTCACAAAGTCTCCCCACACCCCCCTTTGGTAGTAGATGTGACTTCCCACAACAGTCGTTTTACTCCACATATAACAGCATTACGTGACCTTAGAACACATGTACATTATATTTCTCGGGGTTGATAGCAACAATGGTCTCAATAATGATTCATTTCCCTTTTGATCTTTATTGTTTCCTGTTCAGTGGCACAAGGTCCAGTGTTAGATACAACTGTGAATGAAAATGTATCGACAGTCCCTTACTGACAGAGAAATATCACACATTTTGGAAGAATCTACAGATTCTGAAATTGAATTTGAATGAAACTGACAGTGTAGTGAGTAAACCTGAAGAGGAATGTGTTATGCGCGAGGATGTGGACAGTGATAGATTGTCTACGGATGCTGAAGAAGAATTCTGGGCACCTGAAACTGATGACGACGCAGCTTGTGAGGTTAGTGACAAGTATATTACAAGCACCTCCTCACATTAGAATGCGAGTAGCACAAAACATAGTGACAGAAAGAGAAGGCATAAGAGATGAAGGTAAAGTAGGAACAATAAGAGAATAGTTTGAAAAGTTTTTGTCTCCAGAAATTGTCAACATCATAATACGTCACACCAATGAAGAGGCATTGAGGCAGAAAATACCCAAGACAAACTTGAATTCATGGTATATATAGGGCTACTTATTATTATGGGGAAGGAAAACGACAGTAAGTCATTTGTTACAGATTTATGGTCCTACACTTCAGGAAGGTTTGTTTATATTGCTACAATGAGACGAACCAGATTATAAAAATCAAAATGTTCAAATGTTTGTTAAGCTTATGGGACTTAACTACGGGGTTATCAGTCCCTAAACTTACAAACTACTTAACAACTAGCTTATCCTAAGGACGGCACAAATATCCATGCCCAAGGGGGGATTCGAATCCCCGACCGTAGTGGCCATGCAGACCGTGACTGAAGCGCCTTAGTCCCCTCGGCCTCCGCGGCCGGCACGAACCAGATTCCAGCAGCTTACTAAAATAGTAAGATTTGATGACAGAGAGTCGCGAAGTGATCGTAGGAAGTGATAAGTTTGCTGCAATACGAATAGTTTTTAATAAAATGAATGAATTACTGCCAAAATATTATTCTGCTGGGATGCACACAGTTATTGATGAAATGTTGTCATTATTCCGTGGCAGGTGCCCCTTCAAAGTCTTCATGAAGGAAAAACCTGCTAAATATGGTATACTTATACACATGCTCACAGATGCTAAAACCAGATATGATATCAGTATGGAGCCTTGTGCTGGGAAAAGAAATGATGGTACACAACAATCAAATTCCGCTGCAGCGGTTGTCAAACGCCTGGTGGTTCCTATACATAATTCAGGGCGAAATGTTACCACAGACAGATAATACACTTCAATTGATTTGGCTGAAGATCTATGGAGGAATCACAAGCTAACTCTCGTGGGAACTACAAGCTAATAGGAAAAATATACCTCAAGAACTGAAAGATATTTCAAGACGAGAATTATATTCTAGTAAATTTGCTTTCAGTGATACTAGTACAGGAAATATTCCGATCACAATTGCTTTTTTACATACCCCGTGAAAAACCTAAAAGAAATCTGCTGATTCTATCATCTCAACATTATGACGCTGCAATTGGTTCACCTACTGACACTAAGAAGAAAAGCTATAAATTTACATTATAGTGAGACTAAAGGTGGAATTGACATGATAGATCAAATGGTGAGGAAATATTCAACTAAGAGGGCTGCAAGAAGGTGGCCGCTGTCTATTTACTATACTCTTGTGGACATAGCAGCGGTAAATAGTTATACACTATTTTTGTTGAAGTTACCAGACTGGAATAAGAAAAAACCTAATAAGCGACTACTTTTTCTTCAAGAACTGGGACTACAGCTCACAAAACCATCTATTGAGGAAAGGACTACAAGTACTGTAGGACTGCCGAAGCCTGTAGTTTCAAGTATGGAGGGAATTCTCAGACTGAAAATCAAACAGAACTTCGATGCAAAGGAAGCTCATGGAGGTAAAGGTAGATGTTATTTGTGTGCCAGTGAAAGCAGTCCAAAAGCAGAAAAGTACAACAAAGTGAACAAAACGACAATAATATGCAACGATTGTAAGAGATACACATGTGGTAAACACAGCAAAAAAACTGTCATATGTTCCAAGTATGAAGCAGATTCCGAAGATATTGGTGAATAATTATTCTCACAAAACTATGTTATGTATCTAAGGTATCTGTGTATTACTTCCAGTATTTGTAACATTTTTGAATTATATTAAAGTGTACTTCAATAGTAGTATAACGACTTTTACTACTAATTTTTCTCAAGGTAATTAGACTTAGTAAACTTAAGTGACAAAGTAGGTGAAAGATACAAAATGCATTATTGAAAACAGTTTTAAAAGAAATATTCAGGTTCCGGATCCTGATTATGCATTAATAGTTCTTTCAGAAGTATGTTATTAATGCAATTCAAGAAAAATTAATGAATATTATTTATTTTTAAATTTTTTTATGGTGCGTTCAAAGTATCCCCCCCCCTCCCCCTTGGTAATGCATGTTCCTGAAAATGGCTTGGTATTGCGAGGGTTAATGAACAGAGGTGCTGTAGTTCTAAAAAAAAATGTTCAAATTTTTGTATAGTCTATGGGACATAACTACGGGGTCATCATCCCTAAACTTACAAACTACTTATGAACTAAGACTAAGGATGGCACAAATATCCATGCCCGAGGGGGGATTCGAACCCCCGACCGTAGTGGCCGTGCAGACCGTGACTGGAGCGCCTCAGTCTCCTCGGCCACCGCGGCCGGCTAATTCTAGAAATACGATAAGCATATTGTAATTTACTGATGACAAGCAAGTTATATGCTAATTCAATTCTACTTTTTAAAGTCACACGGAAAAAGACCCTCAACATTTCATCTGTGGTAACTACCGAGACGTCAAATACACCAGTAGTCTCTTTTCTCATTGCCGTATAGTGGCCACGGACTCATGACATTAAGAGCAACGTAAGTTTCTTGTTGTGGTCGTTTTCGCAGCTGCATATAAATTGCAGCCATTCGTAAGAAACTGGCTTGTATTAATAATGCTGTAGCTTTCACAAGGTGCATTTCTTGTGAATAATTGAAATTTAAAGACCAGCATAATGTCATCACTTACGTACAAGATACGGAATATCAAATCTGTAAGATAAAATTTCAATGACACAATGTTGTAGGGCCCCAAAAGAAAGTGCACAGAAAAACCACAATAAATCGGGATTTAACTGCTGTTGCGCTCGTTAGAATATCGCCAAACATTCTTCACTGCCGGCCGCGGTGGCCGAGGGGACTGAGGCGCTTCAGTCACGGTCTGCACGGCCACTACGGTCGGGGGTTCGAATCCCCACTCGGGCATGAATATTTGTGCCGTCCTTAGTCTTAGCTAGTTCATAAGTAGTTTGTAAGTTTAGGGACTGATGACCCCTTAGTTAAGTCCCATAAGCTTAACAAACATTTGAACATTCTTCACTCTCCACGGAAATTACCAACGCTGAGGCAAGTGATGTGTGACGTTCAGGCCCCTTGCGATGGAGCGAGCTATATTTGCAGTTGCCGACGAGCGACGAGCTATGCTCTCAGTGACGTAAAAAAAAAAAAAAAAAAAAAAAAAAAATTAAAAAAAAAAAAAAAAATAAAAAAAATAAAAAAAAAACCTCGGGCTATACTCGCATTTCGTGTGTTTCGTTATATAGCTTGATTAGTTTAGTAATTAAAAAATCCTCTAGAAGGCAGCACCAGCAAGAGAAAGACATCCACGCGTAAGCATTGCCGCCAAGATATCACAGTACAGACGATCGCTTACAGATCTGTTCAATGATTCGAGGTGTGAAGGTGAATTTAATGACGATTCTCAAGATGACAGAGATATTGCAAGTAATTATAACATATTTAATGTATAAATGTCAATTTAAATATAAATTAAGAAACCCTGAGACGGTTTTTCGTCTCAATATGTCCATGACATTGAAGATGAAGGTGAAGCAATCAATTAAAATTTGTGATACGGCGGGAATCGAACCCGGACCTCCGTGCTTACTGGACAGACGTCTTACCCTTCTTTTTTCTCTGTGATTAGTTCTCTTTGTTGCAGACGCTGATCGAGTTTGTTCGTTCTTGTTCGATGAGTTGTTGGCTCAGCTTTTTTTATTAGAGGGGGCGTTGAGCCCCCTGACCGGGCGCGCTGAGCCACGGCGCCCGGTGCCGTTAGACCACCACACCACTAACGATTAAGGCGCCTCGGAATAGTCTAAGTACGACTTACCACCACGTCACAAACTTTAATGTTGAAATATGTAAGAAATAGTAGGCTTCTTCTACACATTTGCTATGTATATTTCCTGTAATATATTGTAGACTTCTTAGGATAATAAAGTTTATCGAGTTGTGCATATATCTCATTTATTTACAGCAGAAGAGCTCCATGACGATATTAACGTGACTTCTCAACAGGCAACACGTCAAATACATCGCAAATTTAGAAATGGTAATTACTTATTATTATAAACAGATAGTTGGCCTAATGTAATTTAGTTGTTTAATGTGATTTTTATAAATAAATACCTTTTAGTTAGTTTTTATAAAACATAAACAAGTGCAATTGTCTTTTTACCTACAATAAATCCTGCTATAAACTTTTCTATTTTCCTCGTTTCAGCTACAAACTTGTGATAACAGTGTAAATATAAGTTGGTAACTATAATGTGTAACTTCATTGTAAACTTTAAAGTTTAAAGCAGTAAAAACTGCAACGATTTACCTGTAACCGTTCCAAAATTATGATATTTTGAAGAAAAAAAAGTCTGCACTGCTATAATGTCATACCCAGACCGTAAAGTGTTAAAGCGACCGTAAGAACAGCACAAAGATTAGCGCCTGTTGCCCTGAATCTGCTACAAAACTGCTGCGCACTCTTTCCCTGAGTTGACTGTAAACAGTGATGCAACCTGACTAAATTAAGCTTCCCTTTATTTACAGCAGGTGCTGGGAAAGGTGTCACCTTGGCAAGAGCAGCCTGACACCGTATGAACACAGCACCAAACACCCGATGCGTTTCGGGAGGAGAAATGAGTAACCGAAGTCTAACTCTTCAACTGTATGAAGATTTCTTTTAAGATTTCTCAATGATAAGAAAGCACACGGATTTAGATGTGGAGAACGAAGAAGCCATTCAGCGGTCCTGCGATCGAAAACACTTCGTACTGTTGCCACAGGCCGTCTCTAATGACCATGATCTCTTCCTTCTTGTTACATATTCATAGAAAAGGTGAAATGTTTGATGGAAAATGGATAGTCTAATAATTCACATCGCCCTTGCCCACTGCACACCACAATCCTGTTTCTGACATCATGCAGTTCTGCTATACATCTACATCTAAATAGTTACTCTGCAATTTACTTTGAAGTGCCTGGCAGAGACTCTATCGAACCACTAAGGTCGAAGACGCTGATCTATATTCAGACAGTAGAGCTACATGTCCCCGGGGACTATTTTTCCCCTTGCTTTCAGCAGTTCACTGCAACTTTATGGCAAGACTATGTTAGTTGATATTACAAAGCCAGATCAGTTGATCATCCAGACTGTTGCCCCTGCAACTACTGAAAAGGCTGCTGCCCATCTTCAGGAACCACACGTTTGTCTGGCCTCTCCACACAAACCTCTCCGCTCCATTTGCACGTACGGTATGACTGTGTGAATGAGTCACAAAAGCCACTCCACTTCGGCAATGTCTGTGGTTCATGAGTACAGAAAAATATATCTGCAATTTAAAAAATTATTTTTTAAAAATAGTTTTTACTAGCTGAAAACCTGATGTCGCTCGAGTGTTTATTACAATCAAACTTTTGTTAATTCTGCTTGAGCTGACGATCTTACTATTCCTGCCGGCCGCGGTGGCCGAGGGGAGTACTCGCTTCGGCGGTACATATACTAAAATTGGAACGATACAGAGAAGATTAGCATGGCGCCGGGCGCCGTGGCTCAGCGCGCCCGGTCAGAGAGCTGAACGCCCTCTGCAATAAAAAAGCTGAGCCAAGAACACAACGAACAAAAACGAACATACATGATCAGCGTCCGCAACGAACAGAACTACCCATAGAGCCAAAAAAAAAAAAAAAAAAAAAAAAAAGGGGACTGAGGCGCTTCAGTCACGGTCTGCACGGCCACTACGGTCGGGGGTTCGAATCCCCCCTCGGGCATGGATATTTGTGCCGTCCTTAGTATTAGGTAGTTCATAAGTAGTTTGTAAGTTTAGGGACTGATGACCCCGTAGTTAAGTCCCATGGACTATACAAACATTTGATTTTTTACTAGTCCTACCTGTTATCACTGGACTCTCTCTGTAGAGTGTTCAGGCTACTTACGTTCTAGTGGTTCGTTTAGCATCAAATTTTCCATTTATGTCCCTACACGGAGTAATGAGCAGTTTATTACAGTATGTCCATAAAATATCGGACAGTTGATAGAACAGGTTTTAAGCCTAATCTAAATTCATTTCGGCTGGACAACTCTTATTCTATGCACGATGTTTTATTTAAAGACTGGTAGCCTGAAGGAATAGAAAAGAAAATAAAATAAAAGAAAAGAAAGACATAGCCTTCAGGCATACGCGTTTCACATTATTTCGATAGGAGAATCGTTCAAATGATTTACCGAATATTTATGTTGCACGTGGTGTGGCTGGCTCTCCTTCGGTATACTAGCGCGCGGTAGTGCGTGGGCCTGTGCCTCAGTTTCTGCTGGACGTGGGAGAGTTTTCCGGAACCAGTTTGTCTCGCGTGGGACGGTAGCGCTGACAAGCGACGCAGCTCTTCCTACACAGCTGTTTCACAGCTACGCAGTTCGGAGAGAGAGCGCCAGATGTCACCCAGTACTCTATATCAGTCTTTCTCAACCTTTTTGAATATGTGACCCCCGCTCCAACTAAAAATAATTTTAAAGGTAAATGAAGTCTGCAATAGGCTGTATAGGTCGCTGTATTGATTAAAGTCATAAAGTGGATAAAATTTGACTTTATTTGACGCGTTTCGGACTTTCTTTGACTTATTTGTACATACAAGAATGATCTTTACTGATAACACACACTGTGTATCCAGACAGCACTTTCATACCCAATTAATGGTGCGCAGACCTGGCGCCTTGTATATTTCCTAATAAGCACATTTACACTATATATGCATGACCATTGTTACGATGTTAATCATAATTTTGTAAGCTCATGTGTGTGTGTATATATATGTATATAGACTGCCCTGTTGTCACTATATTTGTCATAGCTATGTGTGTTATCACAATCTGTAATTTCATTCCATCCCAACTAATTTCTCCATATTTGTTTAATCACTGTAACTTTATTTGACAATTATCACATGATTGTAGACTATAACCAAAATGTTCAAATGTTTGTAATTCTATCGGACCAAACTGCGTGGTCATCAGTCCGTAGCTTACAAACTACTTAAACCTAGGTAAACTAACCTAAGGACAACACACACACCCATGCCCTAGGGAGGACTCGAACCTCCACGGCCAGCAACCGCGCGCTCCGCAGCGAGACGCCTTAGACCGCTCGGCTACTCCACCGCGGCAGAGACTATAACCATTCAAGTGTAATAATTGTATCTCTCTCAACATCTGATCTGTGACAATCCTCTCTGAACCACACGTGGCCTACCAGGACACATTATATGGCATTTGTCGTTTTGTTATGTTATTAGACTCGATGTTTTGAACATCTGTTAGCCGGCAATATCTAGACAATGTAATCAAACTTGGCGCCCTATAGTAGCATCTTAGCGTCAAATACATATTGTTTGTTAGAGAATCGTTATGAAGTTCATTATTACAGCTTTGATTCTTTATGATTATGTATGTACATTTTCTTGTAATTAATGTTAATTTGTTTATAATTTCCAGTTTTGCCACCTTATGCTTCATTCTTTAGACCCACTCATGATGCATGACACATCATGTGGCATTTCTTCATTTTTGTTACCGCAAAAGACATGATTTAACAAGCATTTGTAAAAAGTAACATTTTGTTTTTGTGTTGCTATATTGTAATTCCACCTAGCGTTTTTCACTGGTCACTGCGCCACTAGGCTTTATGTTCAAGAACGGCACGCCATCTGGTGAACAAAATCTATAAACCTGCATTACCGTACCGTATCCTCATTCTGCTCCATAATGTTACAAGAACAACATGTATCCATTTGCACAGACATACTTGCAATCTATGTATGCAGGGTATGTGCGCTAAATTTCTTTATAACAAATTTGTAAAGTGTTTCTATAATAGTTCTGTTCTTATATTGTACAATTACTATTTCCCTTTTACAGATTCTGATGATGGCCCAGGCCGAAACGCGTCAAATAAAGTCAAATTTTATCCACTTTATGACTTTAATCAATACAGCGACCTATATAGCCTATTGCAGACTTTATTTACTATTAATCTTGGTCGGCTGCCTTCTCCGTGACTTTATGTCACAACTATGTGTAAAAATAATTTGCAACCCCCCCACCCTATCCCGTAACCATACCACAACTACGTGTGTAATTTATATACGGCAACGAATTTAATTTTCTTCTGATCATATAACTTTCTGTAGCAAAATAAAAATACAGTATTGTACATTATAGGATAAATTTCTAGACAATTTTGTATGAAAGGAAGACATCCTATTACTTCATGAATTTCAGCAGAAAAATATAAGTTGCATAATGCCAGTGGCTGTACCCCACAAGCGGCTTCTAATGAAATTGCGTGCTTATGGAATATCTCCCCAATTGTGCGATTGGATTCTCGATTTCCTATCAGAAAGGACACAGTTCGTAGTAATTGACGCTAAGTCATCAAGTAAAAGAGAAGTGATATCTGGCGTTCCACAGGGAAGCATTATAGGTCCCCTACTCTTCCTCGTGTTTATAAACGATGTAGGAGACAATCTGAATAGGTCCCTTAGACTGTTCATGGATGATGCTGTCATTTATCGGTTAGTGAAATCAACAGAGGATCAAAAGCAACTGCAAAGCGATTTAGACAAAATTTCTACATGGTGCGAAAATTGGAAATTGACAGTAAATAAAGAAAACTGAGAAGTAATACTCATGACCACTAAAAGAAATCCGCTGAACTTCAATTACGCGATAAATCAGTCAAACCTTAAGGTCGTAAATTCTACCAAATACATAGGAGTTACAATTACGAACAACTTTACTGGAGAGAACACACAGAAAATATTGTGGGGAAGGCGAACCAAAGGTTACGTTTCATTGGCAGAACGCTTCGAAGATGCACCAGCTCCACCAAAGAGACTGCCTACATCACACTTGTGCGTCCTCTCCTGGAGTACTGTTGCCCCTTGTGGGACCCTCACCAGGTGGGACTGACGAAAGACATTGAGAAGGTTCAGAGAAGGGTAGCTCGTTTTGTTTTATCACGTTACGCGGGGGAAAGCGTCACGGAAATGTTGCAAGAATTGGGGCGAAAATCATTAAAAGAAAGACATTATTCATTGCGGCGTAATCTGTTTGCGAAGTTTCAATCACTGACTTTTACTTCTGAATGTGCAAATATTTTGCTAGCACCCACCTACTTAGGGAGACATGACCATTCCAATAAAATAAGAGAAATCAGATCGAAAACGGAACGATTTAGGTATTCGTTCTTCCCGCGCGCTATTAGAGAATGGAACGGTAGAGAAAAGTTATGAAAGTGGTTAATGAACCCTCTGCCAGGCACTTAAATGTGATTCGCAGAGTATCTATGTAGATGTAGAAGGCTGTTGGAGGCCCTGGACGGCGGCGAAACGAAATAAGCCCGCCCCCCCCCCGTCCACTTGGAAATACATGTATTACTATAAAAAAGAAATTAAAAAGGAGGTCCTTTCCAGGTATTTGGAGACCCCCAAGACCGGAGGCCTGGGGCGGTCCGCCCCCTCCGCCCCCCACCCTTAGTCCGCCATTGGTTAACGAGGTTTCGCACTGCAGGTAAAGCTCACACGCTAATTAGCTCGTTGAGCAAGTTAGTTACCGGCCGCGGTGGCCGAGCGCTCTGCGGCGCGCCAGTCACGGTCCGCACGGCCATTACGGCCGGGGGTTCGAATTCCTCTTCGGGCATGGATATTTGTGCCGTCCTAGTTCGTAAGTAGTTCATAAGTAGTTTGTAAGTTTAGGGACTGATGACCCCGTAGTTAAGTCCCATAAGCTATACAAACATTTGAACATTTTGAGCAAGTTAGTTCCTACTGTCTGATCAATTTGTAAACAATCAAATTTCTCAAAATTACCTATTGCATCTTGTAAATTTAGCTATCGCCTAGTTCCTGAAACCAGTTTTCAGGCTATTCGTTTATCCATTTTTAACACGACGTACTTATCATAAAACAATCTTTGTTCTATTCAACTGAGACTTTATGGTCAACAAGGAGTGTCGTATTTTTAATGGAATATACATTTAACTTTCTTAGCCTATGTTTTTGTATTACAGGGCCCCTAGTGTTCTGGCATGCTCCTGGCTGGTGGGTTTACGGTGCAGCTACTTCCTCCTGTGACGGCTCCCTCCGAACGACACTTTGCGACCCCCTGGGTGTCACGACCCACAGGTTGAAAAACACTGGTCTACATTAGAGATGGTCAAAACCGATCTTTTCAGAGATCGGATCAGAAATAGTCATTCACTGGAATGAACTAGTTCTTTTTCGTGGTTCACCGACTCACTAACTGATAAAAAACTTAAAACGATGTCACATTGCTTTTTTGTCACTATACCTTTATCTGATTTGGCCATATTGTGAAAGAAGAAAGAAGAGTAATAATTTTATTGTAAGTCCTTAGTAGTTTTGAGAATTAAAATTTGTTAGTTACACCTACATTAAAATTTAAAAATGTTATAACAGAATTTAAATATTTTTGAAGGTGAAATAATTGGAAAAAGAAAAAAAAAATTATATTTGTATGCTTTCATTCAAAAAATAGAATATTTTGCAGAATAAAATGATACTAGTTCCATACATATACAGTGAGTAGTTTGCGAGTTTGAGCGAGTTGAATGAAACGTGATAGCGCGAGAGGTCCATGCAGGACGTGGCAACAGGCGCAGCAAAATAGCCATGCGCACTAATGCCGCGTGCTACGTGACCAACAAAAGCGAGCGACAACGCGCGATATTTATCGACGCGACACGGCAGCTACAAGCTGCGACATTCGGCGACACGGCCGGGTGTCTTACGTCAGCGCGACAGATTCTTGCTACAAGATGGCCGCTAGAACCGATCACCTGTTTCTAAAGTCTGGAACTCATAAACAGTAAAATAATGATAGCTCCATAGTAAGCAATAAAGTTTTATTTATACGACGACGAGTACAGATACTTTTGACTATGTCGTCAATGAGTTTTTCTTTTGGGAGTACAAACCGTCAACAACTGATTAAGTTCGAAGAGAGTCTTACCGAAAGAAATAATTAAGTAAATAACTGCGGTGATACTCTTACAGTCGGCGTAGTACAGGGGTAGCGTTCAGGCTGGTACGATTTCCGTTCCATCTTATATTTTAATTCCTGTAACTACATCCCTTTCACCTGTTTTTTGTGCAAGTTTTATATATTCTCTATACAGAGCATGTCAAACATTTTAAAGTGCTTCTCAATATATTTTAT